>CM077089.1:24324242-24924242 GCA_039513925.1 Platanthera zijinensis
GATGTGCTTCTTGGAGGACACAAGCAGTTGGGGGCAGCAATGGTTGAGAATCAACCCAAGAACTCTTCCAAAGTGGACAGAGTTTTTATCCAATCTTTTCTTAATCATTTCAAACACAATCAATCCCCAGTTGGGATGTTTCTTATCCATAAGTGCAGCCATAAGGCAAAACTGATGCCTAGTAATTGCATCATGTGCAGTCCTCTTTGTACAGATCACTTTGCCTGTAATGTCTGCTAATAACCTATATTCAATAGCTAGGTTAACTTTGAGGAGTTTAGAGGGGTTACCAGCAGCATGCCCCATCCTCTCCAGCATCAAGGCATACTCTTCCACAGATAGTTCTATGCCATCATCTCCAGCAGCAAAGTTGAAAACTTCTGAAATGATTTGAGGTGAGATGGCTACCTCATTTACTGAAACTTTCCCAGTCAATGTATTGTTATCTGAGATAACTGCTGTAAGACTCCACTCTTTGATTTCTGACTCTGGGAGAGGGATCCTGGTTGACATAAAGTTAGCCAGTTGCTGCTCCTTGAAGAGGTCCAGAATATCCAGAAAGTATTGTGGAGATCCATCAAAAGAGTCGAAGTCGATATCGAATCCAGAATCGAACTTCATGGCCGCCAGAGCTCCTGCTGTGATTGCCATTTTCCTGCAAAAAGAATACCTTCCAAGATCAAGAGTAAAGTATTTGGAGGGAGAAAGCTTGAGCAGAAAGATATGAAAGCGCAACTGCGAACGACGATGAAAAAATGATTTTATACTTAGGGTTCGACGCAGAAAAGGAAAGAATGTCGAGCTCAGTTCGACGCTCTAAGGTTCTAGGAGAACTGAAACGACTCAATAGCGTCCAGCTTAGGTCGACGTTCGACGCTTTGACTGAAGCTATACGTCGAGCTTAGGTCGACGTTTAACGAAGACGTCGACCGGGGAGAGAGAAACTCAAGAAGCCAGGGAGCTGTGAACTTAGTTCGACGCTAGAGGCTGAGTTCGACGTTCGACGCTTTTGAGGGCGACGGACCGTCGATCTCCGTTCGACGCAGCGTCGAGCTTAGTTCAGAGCTCAGAACAACCACTCAGACAGGAAATTTTAAAATGAAATTTTTCCTATTCCTGTTAATTATGGGTTTCAAAATCTTGGAGTTTTATTTTATGCTGTCTCCATCTAGCATTCCCAACTGATTGAGGAAAAAGAAGTGCTTCTTTTCATCCAAGGGCTTGGTGAAAATATCTCCTCTCTGTAGTTCAGTGGAAATGTATTCTAGTGCAATTTTCTTCTTTTCTACATTATCCCTTAAGAAGTGATGTCTGATCTCTATGTGCTTAGTCCTACTATGGAGAACTGGATTTTGAGCAATAGATATTGCACTGGTATTATCACAAAAGATTTTAGACATCTCTAAGTTGTAGCCATAGTCTAGGAGCTGGTTTTGAATCCACAAAATCTGTGAGCAACAACTGCCTGCAGCCATGTATTCAGCTTCAGCAGTTGATGTGGACACAGAAGTCTGTTTCTTACAGAACCAGGAGACAAGTCTATCACCAAGGAATTGACAAGTTCCACTGGTGCTTTTCCTGTCTACTCTACATCCAGCATAATCAGAATCTGAAAATCCAGTTAGATCAAATCCTGAGTCATGTGGATACCAGAGACCTAGATTAGGACAACTTTTTACATACCTAAGAATCCTCTTAACTAATGTGAGGTGGGACTCTCTAGGGCTTACTTGGAATCTAGCACAAATGCATGTGGCAAACATTATATCTGGTCTAGTAGCTGTTAGATAAAGTAATGAGCCAATGATTGCTCTATAGCTTGTCTGATCAACTGGTTTTCCAGATTCATCAGCATCTAAAACAGCATTTGTAGGCATAGGTGTTTTCATAGGGGATGCTTCAGACATTCCAAATTTCTTAACCAGTTCTCTTGCATACTTGGTTTGAGAAATGAAAATGCCATCCACATGTTGTTTAACTTGCAATCCTAGAAAGAAAGCAAGCTCACCCATGCTACTCATTTCAAACTTTGAGTGCATAAGTTGTGAGAACTTTTTGCATAAGTTTGAATCAGTAGACCCAAATATGATGTCATCTACATAAACTTGTACTAGTAGGGTATGGGACCTATGGGTTCTAACAAAAAGAGTTTGGTCTACTCTACCCCTTTTAAAATCATTTTCCAACAAAAAACAAGCTAAGGTCTCATACCAAGCTCTAGGGGCTTGCTTGAGACCATATAAGGCTTTATGCAGTTTAAAAACATGATCAGGAAAGGTTGGAGAGATAAAACCTGGAGGTTGCTTTACATAAACTTCTTCCTTGATGTCTCCATTGAGAAATGCACTCTTGACATCCATCTGATATACCTTGAATCTCTTGTGAGCTGCATATGCAAGGAAGATTCTTATGGCCTCCAACCTTGCAACTGGTGCAAAGGTTTGGTCATAATCAATTCCTTCTTCTTGGCAATATCCTTGTGCTACAAGTCTTGCCTTGTTTCTCACAATTATTCCTTGATCATCCAACTTGTTCCTGAATACCCATTTGGTTCCAACAATTTGCTGGTTCCTTGGTCTTGGTACTAATTCCCAAACTTTATTCCTTTCAAATTGATTCAACTCTTCTTGCATTGCAATGATCCAGTTTGGATCTTGCTCTGCATCTAGTATGGTTTGAGGCTCAATTTGAGAAAGAAAGCAAGTGTGCATATTATTTTGATTAACTTGATTCCTTGTTTGCACACCTACTGAGATATCTCCAATTACTTGTGAAATTGGGTGATCTCTTGCTGTTACAAAGTCAACAAGGGGTGTTGATGATGCATCAACCTGTGTTGTTATTTCCTCTTGTGGAACAACAACTGGTTCTTCAATTTGTTGACCATTTGAGCTTTCCAAACCCTGAGATTCCTCTTCATTGTCACTAAGTTCAGTGTCTTGCTGAGTTGTTGAAGGTAATGACCCTTTGTCTGTGATGGTAAGCTGCTTCAGATTTTCTGAAATTGAATGTTCCTACAAATTGCTTATGGTAGAAGTCTCCTTCTCCTTATAAGACATGTTAGTTTCATCAAATGTAACATGCATGGATTCTTCAATTTTATTTGAGCACTTGTTAAAGACCCTATAAGCCTTGCTAGTCATGGAGTATCCCAGAAACACTCCTTCATCAGCTTTGGCTTCAAATTTAGCTAGGTATTTCTTGTCATTATTGTGAATGAAACAAATGCAACCAAAATTTTTGAAATAATTTACTTTAGGTTTCTTCCCTTTGAGTAACTCATAGGGAGTCTTACCCTTTAGTTTGTGTATCAGGCTTCTATTCAAAACATAGTTGGAGGTGTTCACAGCCTCTGCCCAAAAGGTTAGAGGAAGGTGAGCATCTGTCAACAATGTTGTGGCAGATTCAATAAGGGTTCTGTTTTTCCTTTCAACTACCCCATTTTGTTGAGGAGTTCTTGGAGCCGAGAAAGTGTGCCTGATACCTTCCTTCTGGCAGAACTCTAGCATAAGAAGAGAATCAAACTCTGTCCCATGATCACTTCTGATCAGGGCAATGTGAGTATTGAACTCAATCTGTATGCCTTTGAGAAAATCTGTCAAAATCTTGAAGTTATCAGACTTCTTTCTCAGAAAGAACACCCAAGTGAATCTTGAGAAGTCATCTACAACTACTAAAGCATAAGATTTCCCTCCTAGGCTTTGTACATTAATTGGTCCAAAAAGGTCCATGTGCAATAAGTACAAAATTCTAGGTGAGTCACTCTTATTAAGTGACTTGAAACTGTTTTTAGTTTGCTTGCCTAACTGACAGGCCTTGCAAAGTCCTTCCTTCTTGTAGGGACCAGAAGGTAGTCCTCTAACAAGGTCGTCTTTGGATAACTTAGCAATGGTTCTAAGGTTCACATGTCCTAGTCTTTTATGCCAAAGTTCATTAGGTTTGCTAAGGGAGTTAAATAAACAAATATCTACTTTAGATGAATTGAAATCAACTAGATATATGTTATCTTGTCTATTACCAATTAAAACAATGTTGTTATTTAATGCAATATTACATGCTGAGTTGGTAAACCAAACCTGATAACCAGCATCACATAGCTGGCTGATGCTGATTAAGTTGTGCTTTAGTCCTTCCACATAGGCCACTTTCTTGAATGTAATTGACCCTATTTTGACTTGGCCATAGCCTTTTGTTTGTCCAAAATTTGAATCTCCAAAGATTACTTTGGGTCCATGTTTGGCTTTGAAGGACACAAGGTTCTCCTTGTTGCCAGTCATGTGCTTTGAGCACCCACTATCCAAGTACCACTGCTGGTTCTCAATTGGATAGGTCTTTATCTGCACATACAACAAATCAATTGTTTTTGACCCAGTTTACCTTGGGCCTTTCTTGATATCCTTTAAATTCTGAAATAAAAGACATCTCAGGTTGACTCTTATAGCCTACAGGATGATATCTCCTAGGAGGTATTATCCATTCAGCATAAGGGTTAAAGTGATGAGATGTGGAGCTGGAATCAAATTTTGAATTAACCCCTGAGAACTGACTTTTGCTCTGAGCTTGGCTCGACGCACGTCGAGCTTCGGTCGACGGACTCTGGTGAGTGCGTCGAGCTCCATTCGACGCCGAAGGCTTGCTTTGTTCAGAAGGTAGAGGGCGTCGACCTGAGTTCGACGTTCTCTTGCGATTACGTCGAGCTCTGGTCGACGTCCGTCGAGCTTCGTTCGACGCTTTTTGTCCAGTTTCCTGGGTTAAGTCAGCATTCTTCCTAGCCACTATCAAGACTCCTTTACCTTTCTCACTGGTAAATTTGATTGGAGTTGTCAGCACTATGGGTTGGCTGGATGAAGCACCCAAGCCCAGTGAACCATTCAATCTTGAGTTCACTGTACTTGTGATGTCCATCAATTTGATACTTCTCCCATTAAGGGTTTCTTCAAATTGTTTGGCCTTAGATAGCTCACCTTTCAGTGAAGCTATCTCCTCCCCACACTGCTTCAACTCTTCTAAGAGTCTAAGATTATCTGAGTTAATGGATTTGCATTCAATTAATTGTTCTCTGAGAGTTTTAATCAACTTTTGAGATTCAATCAAGTCAATGCATATAGATTTGAACTCAGATTTAAATTCATCAGAAGTAAAATCAAAAGAATCTATTACCTGATCCTCAGTAAGTTCCTGATCAGATAGGTAGTCAGCATCAGGCTCTGAATCAGTGTTCTTTTGAGATGCACTGATGGCCATCATGCAGAATCCTTTTTCTTCTGCATCATCCTCATCATCACTAGAGCTGGATGATGAATCAGACTCATCAGAGTCACTCCAGGATTCAGCCACAAATCCTTTTCTGGTGTGCTTGCTGTTGCTGGAGGAAGGCTTGTCATGGTATTTCCTTGACTCCTTATCCTTCCTTTTATCTTTTCTTTCCTTCTTGTCCCTTCTGTCTTTATCTTGATTTTCTGGACAGTTGGGGAAAATGTGTCCTGGTTTCCTGCAGCCAAAGCAGATGATATCTTTATTAGTAGATCTGTCATACCTTGGCTTGTCTTTGTCTTTGGATGACCATCTTCTGAAGTTCCTTTTATTCAGCTTATTGAACCTTTTGACCAGTAGGCTCATAAGCTCTTCATTTCCCAACACCTTTTCTTTAGGTTCTTCTTCCTGTGCTTTGAAGGCAATAGTTTTCTCAGCCTTCTCTGTTGGTGTGGATGTCTTCTGCTCTTCTTCTCTCTTCTTAATAAATTGCTCATAGCTCTTGAGCTTTCCTAGAAGAGCTTCTGTGGATAACTCACAGACATTTCTTCCATCTTTAATTGACCATATTCTTGAGTCCCAAGAGCTAGGGAAACAAGTCAGTATCTTGTCATTTATCTCAGTGAGAGATATGTCCTTCTCTAGTGATCTAAGCTCACTTATGATCAGACTCAGTCTGTTGTACATGTCAGCAACTGACTCAGACTCTGCCTTTTTGAAGTTCTCATACTGGGTGATGAGGTAGGATCTCCTATCCTTTCTTTCATCTGCAGAACCTGATATAATTTCTGAAAGTTTTTCCCAGATCTCTTTAGCAGTATTGCAATCAGCTACTTTCTGGAAAATGTCATCTGACATGGTTTGAGCCAAGATGTTCATGGCTTTAGCATCTGCTGCCTTCCACTTCTTTATGTCAGCATCAGTTCCTGAAGGAGGAGGAACAGCTGATGTACTTGTTCCTGTGGGAGGTCTTGGACAATCTGTCAACACAGAATTAAAAATATCTTCATCAAAAGAGTTCATGTACAGTCTAATCCTTGCTTTCCATAGTGCAAACTTAGAGAGATTGCACATAGGAGGTCTGGTGCTAGCAAAGTCCTTGTTTTGTGCCATGAGTTTTAAAGATAAGTAAGACTAAGGAAAATAACCCTTTGAGAGGAATGATCTTATCAGGGATCTTTTGATCCAGGTGTTAGCCTGTATGAATGATCAACCTCCCTCTGATACCAATTGAAAGTGCAGGATAAGATCAATCCTAACTCTAGAGGGGGGTGAATAGAGTTATTTAAAATAATTTTGCAAATAAAACTTGTGTGCAGAGAAAGTTTGACTTTACTTAGTGTAAGGTGCTATAGCAAATAATCAGAGTAAAAAGAAATTCACAGCACAAAGCAAAACACAAAGAAACAAGCAATCCAGACGACACAAGGAGCTATAGTGGTTCCCCAAATCTGGGTACATCCACTCTTCTATCACCCTTAATAGGAATCCACTTCAAGATGAGTTGATCAGGTGTCTTGATCACCAGAGAGTTTTTGATCAGGTTCTCACAAACCAAAGGAGCTGATTTTGACCAGGTTTCAGCAAAACCAAAAGTAACTTTTGAAGGGAGTTAAAACCCTGTACAGAAAGAAAAAGAAAAAGAATGTTGTCTTCTCTATCAACAAGCAGAGAGAAGCAAAAGTGGATCTGTAGTTGTTGTCAAAGCTCCCCCTGAGATCAAAAAGAGGTTCAGGAAGGAGAGCTCTGCACAAGGGTGATAGGTCTTCAAAGATCTGATTTGCTCCAGCAAGAGATGATCCAAGAAGGTTGGATGGTTGTGTCTGAAGCAATCAGAATTCCTGTGAGTGAGCTTTCAAAAACAATATCACAGAGAGAGCAGCTGAAGTCCTATATTGTTATTCTCTGTATTCTGTATTCTCTGTATTCTGAAAAAAAATGAATAATATATCTGAGTCTCCTTCTTCCTTTTCTTTGATAGCCGTTGGAAGTCAGCATTAATTGCTTTCCTTAAATGTCCATGCCTCAAAGGAAATGACAGGCAGACATTCCTTAGAAAATTCCTTGAGCCATGCACCAGATAAGCTGTAACGGCCAATAAATCTTCAGCATTAATTGTCTGACAGAAGGAATTTGAATTCCTATTCAAAACTGACGGGAGTCTGGAAAGCGTCGAGCTCACAATAAAACGTCGATCTGAGTACGACACACGTTGGCCAGAGAGTGTTTTCTGTAAGCAAAACTGGGATCGACGGAACGTCGAGCTGAGGTCGACTCTGCGTCGAGCTGAGGTCGACTCAGCGTCGAGCTGAGGTCGACTCTGCGTCGAGCTGAGGTCGACTCTGCGTCGAGCTGAGGTCGACTCAGCGTCGAGCTGAGGTCGACTCTACGTCGAGCTGAAGTCGACTATGCGTCGAGCTGAGATCGACTCTAACTATCCTATGTGACCTTTATAGCAACAAGGAGGTCACAACACAAAATCCCTATAGAAGTATAGTCATCCTGGTCCAAATAGTAATAGGGTGTTCCAACAAAGTTGTTTGTCTTATTAGCTGAGATATGATTTCTGCTTTATCTGTCAGGCTGTCCTTTATAGCCGTTAGACTCAAAAAGTCTTCCTTGGCCGTAAAGAGTCTCTTCTGATGTGACTTTCTCTAGTATTATTTTATCAGAGTTATTTGCAGCTTCTTAGAAAGCTTTATCCTCCTATAGGATATCTGTCCGCAGTATGTGTTTTTGCTTTATGTTATTTGCAGCCCAGCTTGCAGATTTCAGTAGAAGACAAGATTCAAACTCAAATTAGAGCCGTTGCTGCTGCTGTTATATAAAGAATTCTTTGGAGAAAGAAATTAACTAGTTCACATAGCCAAAAACCAGTTCATTCAGGAAAAGGAGTTCAAAAGCTAACAGCAACATTCAAGCTTACAACTTACAGTTTACAACTGCTCTCAGCTCGTTCACATCCAACTGAGAAGAAGTTTTAGCTCTTCACTCTTCTTCAACCTGAGTTCTCCTGCTTACAGGAAGATTTTCACTCAGAGCTTTTTGAAGAAGAAGAAGAAGATAGCTGCCTGAAGAAGAATTTTCATTCATATTTATTATCTTCTTGTAGCTTTTTCCTTCAGATTTTCTTAAGTGTTTTCTGCACTGAAGCAAGACTTCACCTGGACATTCTTTTAGCCAGGGGGAGCCTTGACTCTCTAGAGCTTTCTAGCTCAGTGCAAGTTCTTGAGCTTCTCTAATTCTATTTAAAATAGAGAAGACATTTTAACCTCCTTTCCCCCTCCTGTAAAGGGTTATTACTCCCTTCAAAAGTATACCTTGGTGGCAGGGCACCTGATCAAAAACCTGTGTTGGTTTTTAGACACCTAATCAAAAGTCTAAAGGGTTTCTGGATCTACCTGAAGCAGATCTTGTTGGTGGCAGGGCACCTGATCAAAAACCTGAGTGGATTCCTACCTTGTTGGTAGAAGAGTGGACGTACCCAAGTTGTTTGGGGAACCACTATAAATTCCCTTGTGTCGTCTGGTTGTTTGATTTATTACTTGTGATGTTGGCTGTGATTAGTTTTAACTAGGTTTGCTAGTTGCTGTTTAGGATTCCAAGCCTTAACTGTAATTACAGTTGGCTGCCTTTTGTGCACAACACTTGTGTTAGGCTTTACAGTTACTTCTCAAATATCTATAACCTTCATTCCGCAATTAACTCCAAGGGAGTTGAGTAGACAGTCAACTTTGCTAGTGCAATTTTTGATTACTCTACTCACCCCCTCTAGAGTAGTATCTATCCCTTTTCTTTCACAAGTATAGTCAATGGCATATTAAATGGCAAACTTGGCTTGGGAACTTCATCTAGTCAACCTTAACTCCTTTAGAAAAATATTTTAACTACCCTTATAAAATTTATTTCTGCTAAACGAAAAGAAATATTAGAAGATACAGGAACTGAAGTTTTGCCGAAGAATGTTCTAAAATTAAATAAAATTTTCAAAATAACTATGTTCAACAGAATTCGTTGAACTAAGCTCGATGAAATCAATATTATTCGTCGAACAGAGGTCAACGAACTCTGAACACTAGAAATGGTGTTCAACGAAATCACTATTATTCGTCGAACAGAGATCGATGAACGATAAACATAGAAAATGAATATTACTATTCTGTGAATAGCTCGACAAACTCATAACTATTTGTCAAATGGAGCTCGACGAAATCAGATTAATTCGTCGAACTCAAAATTTTCAAACAGAAAATTTAATTCTTTTCAAAATAATGATCAAACTCAAAATTTAATAAACCCTTTTACTGAGTGGATCATTCCTCCCAGGAGATATCATCCACTTGGATATGAAAATCAACCTGAATATTCTTATATTTCTACTTATTGTGACACAAATTTAGGACCCAAGGTAATCTGGGTCAAGAACACCTAACTTGTTTTTACAGGAAAAGAACTATCCTACCACAGAGGAACAGTGGTATTTAGATAGTGGGTGCTCTAATCACATGATAGTAAGAAAAGCATGTTTAATGTTGATGAATATATGCGCATGTATCTAGAAGCAGTTGTTCCTACAGTCTCTTCCTAGAAAATTATTGGTGTTCAAGATCTAAAGCTAAGCAAAAGAGAGTCTAAAGATCCAACCAAAAAGCTGATTTTCACCAAATCTTCTTCAGATTCTTCTTCAGTTGCACCTCAGAAGGACTCTTAATTTTCGATTATAACTTTGAACTTTGTTGTTATGATTATACTTTCACAAAGCACTTTTTATATCTGCTGAAAATTTATATTCTGTCAGATAATTATGCTTTGTGTTTTTCATTTTTGATAGTATCCTCACCCAAATAGGGGGAGATTGTTGGAACTCCTTATTACTGATTTGGGCTAGGATTACTATTAGGATTTTTATTTTGACCCAACTTGTATAGACAAGGGTCATAGGTTATTTCCAGGGTTATTACTTTAGAAGGAATTCCAGAGAATATCAGTTTGACGAAAGCTAAGCTCAGTTCGATGAACGCTTAGCTCAGTTCGACGAAATCCGATCTCCAACTTCAAAGATCAGTTCGACGAACTAAGACCTCCTCTTTGAGCTCAGGTCGATGAACGTAGAGCTCAGATTGATAAAAGAGAAAATTCAGTTCGACGAACTCCAGGCTCAATTCGACGAAATCTTTAATGAGCTCGACGAAAGTAAAAAATCAGTTCATAAAAGATCAGTTCGATGAAAGACAAGCTCAGTTTGACGGAATCCTTGCTGAGTTCGACGAATTTGACGGTTTCTCTATCAACAGACGACAGAATAAATTCAAATATTTGGTAACTGAAACTCTGATATTTAATGATAAATATTCTAAAGAATATAGACATTTAAGGTAGCATTAAATATGGATTTATCACAGAGTTTTAATATTAATTAATTCCAAGACAGTTACAAATTCTTAAGGGATTCTTGTGACATTTCAAGAATTATTTCATTTCAAATACTAATTTCCTCCCTAACAGCATATATATATATATATATATATATATATATATATATATATATATATATATATATATATATCAAAAGAAGATTGCTGCTTTAACAAGATTATGGGGGACACACAGAGATTTTGAGATATACAGATATTCTGCTTTAGACTCTTCTTAAGAGACATCCTAATTCATATTTGTCTGGAATATCTACTGGAGAGAAAAAGCTTACAAGAAGGCCTACACCCTGAAGAAAAGTCTCCTCCCTTGATCACAATCTCTATTCAAATCAGGGGGAGCTTTTTAAAACATCATCCACTAAGTCTTCTCAGAGAAACTTGATAGAGAAGACAACATCTAACTCTTTTAGTTTATTCCCAAACTGTGTATAGGGTTCTAACTCCCTTCAAAAGTTAACACTTGGTTCATAAGTCACTTGATCAAAAGACTTGCGTTTGGTTTTTGGGTACCTGATCAAAAGACCAAAGGGTTGCTAGATCTCCCTTAGAAAATAGTTCTTCTGGTGGCAGGGCACCTGATCAAAAACCTGTAGTGGATTCCTACCAGGGTGGTAGAAGAGTAGATGTACCCAGATTTATTGGGGAACTACTATAAAATCCTTGTGTCGTCTGTGATTTCTACTTTCTTTATTTATGTACTGTGAATTTTATCTTTATATATATGTATCACTAACTTTAAATCTGCTATAAAAATAAATTAAAGTTTTTAAAATACTCTATTTACCCCCCTCTAGATTAAAGTTAGATCTATCCCTCACTTTCAATTGGTATCAGAGGTTGGTTTTTTGGTTTTACAGGCTAACACCTGAACCAACAGATCTAATATTACTTATTTTATCTATAAATTTATAATGGCATTAAATAAGGAGTACTCAAGCACTAGACCTCCTGTTTGCAATCTTAATTCATTTACACTGTGGCAGGCAAGTATCAAATTATATATGAATTCTATTGATGAGGATATCTACAATTCAATCTTAACAGGTCAATCTCTACCACTGAAAACAACAAGCACCAATGTTACACCATCAACAGAATGGACAGAGGCTCGGAGAAAAGCAAAAACTGCTGATGCAAAGGCTATGAATATACTAGCCAAAATAATGTCTGATGATATTTTTCAGAAGGTTGCAGAATGTACCTCAGCAAAAGATATCTGGGACTCCCTCACTATAATGGTAGCTAGATCAGTAGATGAAAGTAAAAACACTGAATCTTCATCCAGTTCAAGTGAAGTTAATGAAGAATCAAATGCTAAAGAAGTCTGTATGATGACAATAAATGCATCAAACAGTAATTTTGATTCTGAATTTGAGTCTGAAGAAGACCAGGTAATTTCAACTTTTGATTTTACATTAGATCAATTCAGAATAGATTTTAAATTACTTTGCAAAGATTTGATACAATCTGAGAAGAAAATAAAATTTCTCAGAGAAAAATTAAATGAACTGAATAATTTATCTTCAGAAAACTTTAAACTTAAAGAAGATTTGAAAATTGCTAATAAACAAATAGTTTCTTTAGAAAACAAATTATATGAGGCTAAGATGTTTGAAGAATCTCTTAATGGGAGAAGTATCAAACTGATGAATATCACAAGTACAGTCAATGCCAGATTAAATGGCAAACATGGATTGGGAGCTTCATCTAGTCAACCTCAACTCCTTTAGAAAAATATTTTAACTACCCCTGTAAAATTTATTTATGCTAAAAGAAAAAAATATTAGAAAATACAGAAACTGAAGTTTTGCAAAGAATGTTCTAAAACAGAATAAATTTATTTCAGAAAAACTATGTTCAACAGAATCCCTCGAACCAAGCTCGACAAAATTAATATTATTCACCGAATAGAGGCTGACGAACTCTGAACACTGGAAATGGTGTTCAATGAAATCACTATTATTCGTCGAACAGAGATCGACGAATGCTAAACATAGAAAATGAATATTACTATTCTGTGAATAGAGCTCGATGAACTCATAATTATTCGTTAAACAGAGCTCGAAGAAATCAAATTAATTCACTGAACTCAAATTTTCCAAACAGAAAATTTAATTCTTTTCAAAAGAATGATCAAAATAAAAATTTAATAAACCCTTTTACTGAGTGGATCATTTCTCCCAGGAGATATCATTCACTTGGATATAAAAATCAACCTGAATATTCTTATACTCCTACTTATTGTGACAGAAATCTAGGACCCAAGGTAATCTGGGTCAAGAACAGCTAACTTATTTTTATAGGAAAAGAACTATCCTACTACAGATGAACAGTGGTATTTAGATAGTGGGTGCTCTACACACATGACAGGAAGAAAAGCATGTTTAATATTGATGAATATATGAGCTTGCATCCAGAATAAGTTTTTCTTATAATCTCTTCCCAGAAAATTATTGGTGTTCAAGATCTAAAGCTAAGCAAAAAAGAGTCTGAAGATCCAACCAGAAAGCTGATTTTCACAGAATCTTCTTCAGATTCTTCTTCATCTGCACCTCAGAAGGACTCTTAATTTTTGATTATAACTTTGAACTTTGTTGTTATGTTTATAAATTTTCTTAAAGTACTTTTTATATCTGCTAAAAATTTATAATTCTGTCAGATAATTATGCTTTGTGTTTTCATTTTTGATAGTATCCTCACCCAAATAGGGGGAGATTATTGGAACTCCTTATTACTGATTTGGGATAGGATTACTATTAGGATTTTTATTTTGACCTAACTTATATAGACTAGGTCATAAGTTATTTCTAGGGTTGTTACTTTAGAAGGAATTCCAGAGAAGCTCAATTTGACGAAAGCTAAGCTAAGTTCGATGAATGCTGAGCTCAGTTCGACGAACTCTGATCTCCAACTTCAAAGATCAGTTTGTTGGTACCCTAGGTGTGATTTGGCTTATGTAATCCCTTTCCAGCCCCTCTTGATCCATATAACTATATATGATCATGTTTAGACTTTGTTTAGTCTCCCTAGGGCAGTTTATAACTGACCTAGAGCTTAGGTTAGAAGTTGTAGAATGAATATATGGTTAAGGCATTTTCCGTTCGACCATCGTCGAACGAGGCCTCGCGATCGTCGACCATTGGTCGATGATAGCAGGGCTATAGAATAGTTGAAGTCAAGACAATTATCGTCGACCAATGGTCGACGATCTCAGAGCAAGTTTATTATGCTCTGAAGGATTGGTCGACGATCTGCCATCAGCAGATCAACGATCGCAGTCTTGCTTCACGATTTCTATTTCGACAGATTCTTTGTTGGTCGACGATAGCATGAGCTGTTCGACGATTTCTGTCCCAGACGATTTCTGCCTTAGTCGACGATCTGTTGGCTAGGTCGACGATCATCGAACCCCTGTTCGACGATTATTGTCTACCTTTAACAGTTTGTATTCATTCTATTCCTTGGTTTATTTCCAAGTGTTTTAGCTTGTGGTTAGAGAGATTTTCTGAAGTTGTTTTTGCTAATTTATGGCTTAAATTCAAATGAATTAATTACCAAATATGTTAAGCATAAATTACGGGATTCCGTATTTGATAAAGTATTTTGTCCTATTATACAAAATATGTTGATTTTATCTTTCCAGGCTGTATTCTAGCCGTTGGCGCTGTATGCTATTTCCAAGTATGTTAAGTCTTTATGCTGAGATATTTTCCCATTCATTTATTTCCTTATTGGGACTGACAGAGAGTTAATAGCTCATTCTATTCCTATTGCTATATTCTATATTGAGATAACCTGTTGCAGGGCTCGAGATATTAAAATCAATAGAGCCGTTTCAAGGGAAAAAGAGAAGACATATTTAAAAGAGATTTTTATCTCAACAGAGACAGCAAGTTACAGACACAGAGAGATTTTCTTCTCAAGGCTTCATTCGCTCAAGCCTCATCAGAGCAGCTCTTCACCATCTCTCAAAAAGAGAAGAAAAGTTTTCCTGAAGCAAAAGCCCAGAGCAATCATCTTCTTTCTCAAGTCTCCTGAGCATCTGCTTAGAGTTTTCAAGACTTCAGAAAGACCAGCTCCAGTTCTGCTTCAAGTGTTCCAGAATCTGAAGACCTGATAAAAATCAGTCTACAGATCCCTGAGGATTTAGTTTCAATATATCTGAAACTCCTTCATCCTAAAGCAAAGGCTTTCCCTGGACTTCCACTGAGCCAGGGGGAGACTTTGATTCTTTAGAGAATCCACAAGTCTTCTCTAATCTATTATTAACAACAGAGAAGACAATCTAACCCTCTCAACCCCTTTGTAAAAGAGTTTTCACACCTCTTCAAAAGTGAACATTGGTGACAGGGCACCTTATCAACAACCTGTGGTTGAGCATCCTTATCAAAAGCTCAAAGGGTCTTGTTTGATCTACCTGAATCAGATCATTGGTGGCAGGGCACCTTAGCAAAAACCTGCAGTGGATTCCTACCAGGGTGGTAGAAGAGTGGAGTACCTATTAAGAGGGAACCACTATAAAATTCTTGTGTCATCTGGATTGCAATTTTTATTTCTTGTATTCTTGTTGTGTGTGTTTGCTCTAATCTCTAGGATAGATCTGACTTTCAATTGGTATCAGAGGAGGTCACGGGTTCAAGACTGGGGGGCGCTATTAAATCCCGATTTTTCCCTTCTACCTGTGTGGGTCCAGTGGGTCAGGCAATCGTGGACATGTGGTAACCCCACCTCTGAGCCGTATGGGCCATGTGGTAACCCCACCTCTGAGCCGACGGGTTGTGCTGGACGCCGGGGGGGGGGGGGGGTTGTTGGGTCTGGCATTCCTTCACTTGACCCGTGGCGCTCTGCTACTTATATAAAAAATTAAGTAGCACCCTCTCCAACAGTCCGGGCTTTTGGTGCAGTTGGGTATGCGCTTGATCCTTCAATTGGTATCAGAGGTTCATTCTCTCCTCCTCCTTCTCCCAAAAGGAAAGCTCCAGAAAGGAAACCTTCTCCTCCCAGGAGAGGTTCATCTTCTACATCAAGGAAACCTGCTATTCCTAAGACAGTTGATACAAAAGGAAAAAAGAGTTGTCTATTTAGAGAAGTCCAACAAGAAATTTATTGAACTTGCACCTCCAAGATCTTTGTATGCTAAATCTGATCCTAAGAAGGCTGTACAGATTCCTATTGACTCAAGCAGATTAGCTACAGCTCTTCAAAGGAATATGGAGATTGCAGCTCAAACTGATACTGATAGACCACCTTCTCCATCAGACAAGACAGAAACTGAAAGAATTGCCTCTATGGCAAGATTCAAGGAATCAATTGCACTAAGCATGATGGAGAAAGCCAAAGCTCAAGGACTGGACCCTTCAGCATACTCAACTATGTCTGAATTCAGAGAAAAAGAACTCAGCAAGATTCAAGTCAACTCAGAAATATTCGATACTGAAGAATACATGAAGCTGCATCCTGCTGCAGTCCTGCCAGGCTATGGTGAAAAGAAGATCATTGGTGAACATGACCTGATGTTATCCAAAAGACAAGCAGCTAATCTAAACAGAGAAATCATTTTCAAACCTGCTGTAATCTCAAAGAACTCCTCTGATGCTAAACCATCTGATAAATCTGCTTGATACTCTATAATTCTGCTGATTTATGATTTATATGTTTTCTGTGGATTGCCTGTATTTTGATATTATGGTTAAACTTTGCATTTGTTCTTGTTTGTATTAGTTTTTAGATTGGATGGGATGACATGACCCAAATAGGGGGAGATTGTTGGTACCCTAGGTGTGATTTGGCTTATGTAATCCCTTTCCAGCCCCTCTTGATCCATATAACTATATATGATCATGTTTAGACTTTGTTTAGTCTCCCTAGGGCAGTTTATAACTGACCTAGAGCTTAGGTTAGAAGTTGTAGAATGAATATATGGTTAAGGCATTTTCCGTTCGACCATCGTCGAACGAGGCCTCGCGATCGTCGACCATTGGTCGATGATAGCAGGGCTATAAAATAGTTGAAGTCAAGAAAATTATCGTCGACCAATGGTCGACGATCTCAGAGCAAGTTTATTATGCTCTGAAGGATTGGTCGACGATCTGCCATCAGCAGCTCAACGATCGCAGTCTTGCTTCACGATTTCTGTTTCGACAGATTCTTTGTTGGTCGACGATAGCATGTGCTGTTCGAAGATTTCTGTCCCAGACGATTTCTGCCTTAGTCGACGATCTGTTGGCTAGGTCGACGATCATCGAACCCCTATTCGACGATTATTGTCTGCCTTTAACAGTTTGTATTCATTCTATTCCTTGGTTTATTTCCAAGTGTTTTAGCTTGTGGTTAGAGAGATTTTCTGAAGTTGTTTTTGCTAATTTATGGCTTAAATTCATATGAATTAATTACCAAATATGTTAAGCATAAATTACGGGATTCCGTATTTGATAAAGTATTTTGTCCTATTATACAAAATATGTTGATTTTATCTTTCCAGGCTGTATTCTAGCCGTTGGCGCTGTATGCTATTTCCAAGTATGTTAAGTCTTTATGCTGAGATATTTTCCCATTCATTTATTTCCTTATTAGGACTGACAGAGAGTTAATAGCTCATTCTATTCCTATTGCTATATTCTATATTGAGATAACCTGTTGCAGGGCTCGAGATATTAAAATCAATAGAGCCGTTTCAAGGGAAAAAGAGAAGACATATTTAAAAGAGATTTTTCTCTCAGCAGAGACAGCAAGTTACAGACACAGAGAGATTTTCTTCTCAAGGCTTCATTCGCTCAAGCCTCATCAGAGCAGCTCTTCACCATCTCTCAAAAAGAGAAGAAAAGTTTTCCTGAAGCAAAAGCCCAGAGCAATCATCTTCTTTCTCAAGTCTCCTGAGCATCTGCTTAGAGTTTTCAAGACTTCAGAAAGACCAGCTCCAGTTCTGCTTCAAGTGTTCCAGAATCTGAAGACCTGATAAAAATCAGTCTACAGATCCCTGAGGATTTAGTTTCAGTATATCTGAAACTCCTTCATCCTGAAGCAAAGGCATTCCCTGGACTTCCACTGAGCCAGGGGGAGACTTTGATTCTTTAGAGAATCCACAAGTCTTCTCTAATCTGTTATTAACAACAGAGAAGACAATCTAACCCTCTCAACCCCTTTGTAAAAGAGTTTTCACACCTCTTCAAAAGTGAACATTAGTGACAGGGCACCTTATCAACAACCTGTGGTTGAGCATCCTTATCAAAAGCTCAAAGGGTCTTGTTTGATCTACTTGAATCAGATCATTGGTGGCAGGGCACCTTAGCAAAAACCTGCAGTGGATTCCTACCAGGGTGGTAGAAGAGTGGAGTACCTATTAAGAGGGAACCACTATAAAATTCTTCTGTCGTCTGGATTGCAATTTTTATTTCTTGTATTCTTGTTGTGTGTGTTTGCTCTAATCTCTAGGATAGATCTGACTTTCACAGTTCAACGAACTCAGACCTCCTCTCTGAGCTCAGGTCGACGAACATAGAGCTCAGATCGACGAAAGAGAAAATTCAGTTTGACGAACTCCAGGCTCAGTTCGACGAAATATTTACTGAGCTCGACGAAACTAAAAACTCCGTTCATAAAAGATCAGTTCGACGAAAGCCAAGCTCAGTTCGATGAAATCCTTGCTGAGTTCAACAAATCCGACGGTTTCTCTATCAACAGAAGGAGGAATAAATTCAAATATTTGGTAACTGAAACTGTGATATTTAATGCTAAATATTCTAAAGAATATAGCCGTTTAAGGAAGCATTAAATATGGATTTATCACAGAGTTTTAATTCTAATTAATTCCAAGGAAGTTACAAATTCTCAAGGGATTCTTCAGACGTTTTCAAGAATCATTTCATTTCAAATGCTGAATTCCTCCCTGATAATATATATATATATATCAAAATAAGATTGCTGCTTCAACAAGATTATGGGGGATACACAAAGATTTTGAGATATACAGATATTCTGCTTCAGACTCTTCTTAAGAGACATCCTAATTCATATTTATCTGGAATATCTACTTGAGAGAAAAAGCTTACAAGAAGGCCTACACCCTGAAGAAAAGTCTCCTCTCTTGATCACAATCTCTATTCAAATCAGGGGGAGCTTTTTACAACATCATCCACTAAGTCTTCTCATAGATACTTGATAGAGAAGACAATATCTAACTCTTTTAGTTTATTCCCAAACTATGTACAGGGTTCTAACTCCCTTCAAGAGTTAACACTTGGTTCATAAGTCACCTAATCAAAAGGCTTACGTTTGGTTTTTGGGTACCTGATTAAAAACCCAAAGGGTTGCTAGATCTCTCTTAGAAAATAGATCTTCTGGTGGCATAGCACCTGATCAAAAACCTGTAGTGGATTCCTACCAGGGTAACAGAAGAGTAGATGTATCCAGATTTATTGGGAAACTACTATAAAATCCTTGTGTCGTCTGTGATTGCTACTTTCCTTATTTGTATACTGTGAATTTTATCTTTATATATATATATATATATATCACTGACTTTAATTCCGCTATAAAAATAAATTAAAGTTTTTAAAATACTCTATTCACCCCCCTCTAGAGTAAAATTAGATTCATCCCTAACTTTCACTCCCGCAATCCATGATAAAATAGGTTGCATATCTCTTCATCGTCTGTCATGGTCATTTTAGCATATCGACCCAAATGAGTGAACTCCTAGACATACTCATCCACTGTCTTGTCTCGCTGCACCAAGTGCAGAATTTGTCTCTGAAGGTCTAACCTCATCGATGAAGGGATATACTTATTCAAGAAAGCATACCCAAACTCTTCTATAGACGGGGTGCGTCCAGGGAACTGGCGACCACTATGGCTCACCCACCACAGCTTAGTGTCTCCTTCTAACATGAAAGCTGCAAACTTCGATTGCTTCTCCTCTGGCATCTCCATCGCCCTTAGAAATTCTTGAATTCTCGCCCACCAGTTCTCTGCATCGGTAGGCTTGTCGACTCCCTTAAACGTTTGAGGGTGAAAGCTTAAGAAATAATTCATCTATCGGTCTCCCTGTCCGACCACCACTCTTTCTGCCAAAGGCTTTGCCTATCTGGCTCCCCCGCCTAGTGTGGTCGGTGTCACATTCAAGATAATATGAGTCGTTTCTTGCACGACAGGGGTCACAGCTTGCACCGCCGCTGCGGCTTAGGCCGCTACCATTGCTTCTACAAGCATGTGACAGAAATCAGGCAGGTTTACCCCCATGCCCAACGGACCTGGAGCAGTAGCACTACTCGCTGAGGGCTCCTCTCACGGCCTCGATGTCCTTGCCTCATCGCTTGCACCCTTAGAAAAAGCAAAGTAAAACAAGAATCAGCCTCTATTTGCAAAACTTAGACACTAGGACACTCATGGTCCCGCGATACTCCTATGTGAATAACTTCTTAACGCGATCCTATTATGACATTCGACCACGAATCCTTACTTTTGACACTAACCTCCCTCTGATACAAAATTATAACCTCCCCTATAATGACCATATAATATGGGTCTGGTCGAGGCCCCATAACATACAGATGACACACCTTAAGCATTATAAGATGATATAATATTACCCAACTCAAAACTCAGACTAAATACAGCTGAAACAGAAAACAAGACTAAAAGTTATTCACAACATATGAGTATCAACATGGCCTTATGGTCTTACAACAAATAAGAGTCCAAGACTCAAACAATAACATCAAATTTCAACGTGCATAAGCACTCCTAGGCTACCTCGACTTGCAAGCCAGATATATAGTGCATCAAGCAAAAAAATTCCACCAAATAGAGCTATTACATAACACGAAACACTTCATAAGGCTTAGGACTTTTGGCCGGCGAGCTAGCTCCTGCTTGCGATCCTTGCCCTGTAAAAATTGGTTGTAACATGGGTCAGCAAAGGCTAACCTCAACTGTGTAACCAACACATATCCTCCCGGCCATCCTTAGCAGACCCCGGGGCACTCCATCACCTTGCAGGTTAGCACTTCGTATGCAAATATACAAGTACATTGAAAGTAGTAAAATAGGTTTGGATGTCTCATACAACAAACATGTTTCTATGTTTAGCATGAAATAAAAGGGGCCTACAATGTAATATGTATGCACACCTGAGCTTCACCTAGGGCACACTAGAGCGTATGCTTCTAACACAACATAAAATCGGGTACTTCTAATTTCCCCATCGACGTTCAAGCCATAAACACAAGGGTACTTCCAATTCCCCCTAACGACATACAAGCCGCCACACGAAACTCTTTCCTTGGCCCACCCGCTCGTGGGTCTCAAAACCTGGGCTTGCCTGCAAGCTCTGAATTCTCATGTTAGGATTCTTCCATACAGACAAAACAATTGATAATAAGAACCCTTTCTATACCCTACCCATTCGCGACGACCCAGGCCCGGCTCCAATATCGGGACAACGTCGCCCAAAGGAGACCCAGCGGGACCCAGCTAGTATCGTCTGGGCTTGTCCAAAGCTTAGCATCCTCGTTAGTTTCATAGAAGGGGACTTGTCTTACCGGGACACTCTCCACACATGACTTGCTCGTCACAGGCTTGCCAGCCGACCGCAGAGATAAACCAAGCCTTAGCATATCACAATCTCAAGCCTTTCCTGCCCAAATCCACCATTCGTACCGTAATGTTACCATGCCCCAAGTAAACCATCTAACTTCACAATGGAGCTAACCTTGTCCGGTTCCGATTACGCGTACTCGCGTAGAATAAGGGGGACATACAACATCACAAATGGCGTCTTGCTGCTAACGGATTTCCAACAAAATCCTTAAGGATCGCTATGCAACATCACCGAGTCAGACTAACGGTCGCGACTACGGCTTCACCCAAAATTCCTAATCCACTAACGAAGTGGATTTCTAGTGCGAAATCATGCTGGGGACGGACACAATTGACCCGATGGCTCCTCTTGAACCAAGGCAACCTGAATCCTTCTCATTTGAGAGATCCGATGCCTAGAATGCTTGAAAGAAAGCAGGAAAAGAATAGATGTCATGCACGCATCATAAAACTGAGAGGAGTAATTTAGTTACCTTACGACCCATCTTCCTCTCCATGGAATCCCTGCCTTGCACGGATGAAAACGAGCGCCTCTAATTCCTCTCCACGGATCTGGACTCGGATCAACGATCGGGTCTCTGAAGCTCCGTCAATGGCGGAAGAAATCTCTCTTCTTCCTCCTCCCACTCTCTCTTCCAAACCCTAAGAAACTCCCAAAAAGAGATGGAATGAGGGAGAAATCCCGCTCATCCCTATATAAGCACTCAGAAGGGAGAGTCTTGGTCCTTAGGACCATATCCTAAGTGAGATCGGACGGCTAAAAAGCCAAACGATGCAACTGCTTTCGCGCATTATCGCCGGGCAATAACTACCTACCACCGGGCGGTAGCTTCCTGAGAGCTCGGCCAAGAAAATAAGGCCACGCTAATGCCATCGGTAGCACTAATGTTGCGCGCTAGCTCACTCAACGCCTACCACTTAATGCCTACCTCTCAACGCACTTAGCGCCAAGCTACCACCGAGCGGTAGCTACCTACCGCCAAGTGATAGCTTCCCGAACTCAATGCTCTCGACACAAACCCTGGAGTTACCGTTGCATGGTAACTTACTGCCGCCGAGCGATAACCCTCTCAGCGCTCGACGAACGGCTTTCTTCGAGCTGACTAAACCCGACAAAACAAGGCTATCGTCAGGCGATAACTACTACCGCCGCACGGTAGCTTCCATAGATCAAGGGTCTGGAAAACTACGGTGTTATATCAGTAAAGTCCTTCCAGCTTCTATGAGAGTCCATTTTTCCTCTTTGAAGTTCCATTTTGCTTGGGTGTTCTAGAAGAGGAAAACTCTTGCTGAATCCCAATTTCTTTACAAAACTTTGTCAGGCATTCAGATTTAAACTCAGTTTCATGATCACTTCTGATTCTGACCACAGAACTATTCAATTCATTCTGTATTTGTTTGAAGAATGTCTTGAATACATCAGGAGTTTCAGACATTTTTCTTAAAAAGAAAACCCAAGTAAATCTGGAAAAGTCATCAACAATCACAAAGGTATAGACTTTCCTATCAAGACTATGAACTGACATATGACCAAACAAGTCCATACGCAGGAGGTACAAACACCTCACAGAGTCTTTAGTCCCAATGATTTTAAAAGAAGCTTTGGTCTACTTGCCCTTTTGGAATGCAGTGCAAATGCCTTCTTTAGTGCATACCATTTTAGGACCATTTTAACTAACTCTTTACTGAAGAGCTTGCTTATGGTCTTATAGTTCAAATGAGCTAGCCTCTTGTGTCATTTGACACAGTGTGAGGCTTTCTTATTTGACTCTAGGCATATGGGAGAGTCTGAATTTACACAAAAAAAATTTAAACATTACACATTCCCACTCCTAGTGCCTGTCAAGATAACCTCTTGGTCACTTGACTTCTTTATGTGGCACTCATCCTTGTGGAAAGAAATGTCATAGCCAAGATCATAAAGTTGGCTTATGCTTATATGGTTGTGTTGCAACCCTTCCACATAGGACACTTTTGTGAAAGTGACTAAGCCATTTGAAATCTTACCATAACCTCTTGTAATATCATTGTCTACTCCACCAAAGATCACCTTTGGCCCATCCTTCATTGGAATGAACTCCCTCAAATTGCGCTTTGTTCCAGTCATGTGCCTGGAACAACCACTATCCAAGTACCATATAGGGGTATGGAAACTTGGACTAACCTGCAAAACATATTTATTTTACCTTAGAACCATAATATTTATTGGATCCTAGGTGCATGTTGGTATCAAAATGAACATGTCTACCAGCAGTTTTTCTGACTGGAAGACTGACTTTAGTTCTAGATACACTAGGGATATGTTAGCAGTTAATGGAATAATGGCCTATCTTGCCATAGCACCAGTATTCATAAAGGTTATACCTTCTTTTCTGAGATGTCCTAATGACTGTGTTAACAATATCAACCTTTCCAAAAGGAACAACAGTAGCCTTTTTCACATTTCTTTCTGCAACTATTTGACTGAAGGAGAGTCTTTCAGCAGCTTTAATTGGTTTTTTTTTGAGTGCCATTAGCAGCAGTTTTCTTTGCAGAAATCATGCTTCTGATGGCATCAGAAACACCCAAATCAGGCTTGCTATAAGACTGACCTTCAGTCTGAGTCTTTACTGATTGAGTCTGAAGTTTGTCAACTGCCCTATTCTTAAGAGTTGGAGCTTGAACACCAAAGATAAATGGTCTAGGATGGCCCATTTGTATTTCTTCATGAGCAGCCTTAAAGGCACTCATCCCCATTCCACTTCTCCTAACATTGGAAGATACATTAGTATCCTTCCGGTGACAATACATGGAGTCCTGGTCATACCTGTTAGTAGGGAGTATTACCCTTTTAAAATGAATGGGTGACTTAGCTGGAGCTTTTCCCTTTCCTTTGAAAGAGGCAGTTCTAGTGTTTCCCTTGAATCCAACTCCTCTCTTATTTCTCTGAGAGGTGGAGTCAATAATGGGAAACACTGAATTGGGCTTAGAAAAACTTGCCAAAATTCTCTTCTCCCTTTGGAGCTTTTCTTCTAGATCCATAATAAGATCATTCTTATACTTTATGGTGCTTATCTGTATAAAAGTAATATTTTTCAACTGACTGGCTTCCCTTATTTTCTATTCCAGCATGACTATTGTCTCAAAATGTTGGGAAACAACAAGCTATAGAGATGCAATCACTTGAGCCTGCTTTTTAGTTAGTTGCTTACTTATTTTGAATGCTTCCAGAAGTTCACCATACTTATCAATCACTTGATTGATATCATTCTCAGATTCAGAATCACATTCATCCTTAGATGAAGATGCTTCTGAACCTGGACAAGTCTTATAGCTTGTCTTAGATGAAAAGCTGAATGGAGAATGTACCTTAGATGGACCAGGCTGATCCTGGCAGGATTCTTCATCAGATCTTGCATCAGCCCAATATAGGCTTCCTCATCTTCATCTGATTCAGAAGAGGATGAATCTGTCCAGCTTTTCTCTTTCTTAGCAATGAAGGTTCTCTCCTTCTTGCCCTTCTTATGATAATGATTTTTCTCACCAGCCTCCTTCTTCTTCACAAGACATTCAGCCACAACATGTCCTGGATTGCTGCAGTAAAAACGGATAATCTTATTAGAAACATGTTTAATCAGTTTTGAGTCATACCTGCCTTCCTTGGAAGGTTTCTTCTTGGTTCTGTAGTAGTCCTTGTGTTGAAAGGAAGAAGAAGGTCTGCTCCTCCACACCTTCTTCTTCACCAGCTTCATGAACTATCTTGAGAAAGTAGCAAATTCCTCATCAGACATATTGCATTCTGATATCTCTTGATTTGAATCATCAAACTCAAAAGGCCTTCTTGGGAGAGAAGGATTCTTCTCTTTTCTCCTCTTGGAACTATCTGCTTTGAAGGCCATAGTTGATTCTTTGGCTTGAGCTTTATTAGTATTATCTTCCTCCTTCCTTACAGTCAGCTGTATTTCATATGACAGCAGCTTCCCAAACAAAGTGGATGGTGGAGTATCTAACATCTTTGCCACTTCTCTAATGGCACATATCTTAGTGTCCCAATCTCTAGTAAGAGATCTAAGAAACTTATCATTTAACTCATTGTTACTAAAGACCCGGTCATAGGTCCTTAGCTCATTTACAGTTCTGAAAAATCTTTCATAGCAGCTAGCTATTTTCTCCTCCTTGATCTGCTTGAAAGCCTCTTACTCTTGATTGAGCATAGACTTCCTATCATCTCTAACTTCCTCAATACCATATATATATATATATCACCAGAGTGTCCCACATTTCCTTTGAGGTTTTGCAGTGCACTAGGTTTTGAAAAGTTGAGTCATCTATGACACTAACTATAATGTTATGTGCCCTCTTATCTATTGTAGCCAAGATAATTTCATCTTTGGTAATTTTTGCATAACTCTTAGGACTCTTGATATTTGCATCAAGAACAGACACCTTTAAGGAAATGAATGGTCCTTCTTGTACTGTGATATAAATCCTAGGGTCTGATGCTTCCATGAACAATCTTACCATTTCTTTCCAGATTCCAAAATTTTCCTTTTTGAATAGAGGAAGCTTCATAGAACCTAATTCCTTATGGTTCTCTCCAGAACCCATACTTATCTTTTTCTCGACTACCCTTTGAGATCTACTCAGACTGTTAAGCCTTTCTTGAGTAATCTCCCTCTAATACCACTTGAAAGTCTTTGAATTTGTTGGGTACACTAAAAAATATGTACCAGATTTGGAGAAGCCTCATCTTACTCAATGATATACATCAATTTGTATTTGATGGATGTTTGAGTTTCATTGTGCAGGTGTAAGGTGTGCAAGGAAATTCTCTAAGTACAAGTGTCGACACTTGTGAAGAATCTAAGGACAAGAAGAAGCATCAAGTGAAAGGCAAGAAGGAGAAATCCTTTGTTGCTCAAAAGCAAAAGAGTTGGACAGACTCTTCATCTTCAGGATCAGGAGAAGAAGATGATGCAGAAGCATATGTTGGGTTGTTCTCAATAGAAGAGGATTCTAGGGAACTAGAATTCCTACAAATGCTGGACTCCATAAATGGAGTGAAAGATTATTGTTGTAGAGGGCTGGCTCTGTCAGAAAATGGTCAGTGCCAGGATCAGCTTGGTCCAAGCAAGGTATACAGTTCTCCCTTAGATTCTGGTTATTTTACTGGATCAGAATCAGTAGCATAAACTTCAAGAGAAGGGGATGGTTCTGATTTTGAGGGGGATGTACATCAACTCATCAATGAGTATGGTGGGTTGTTGCAAGCTCTAAAGTGGAGCAAGTTTCTTGTCAAAGAGCAGACCAAGGAAATTGAATCTCTTAAGCAGGCTGCATCAGAATCAGCCAAGCTGATAGATTTGAAACTAAAGGAGGTTGCCAAACTGAAGAACATAACTGTTATTCAGATGGGAACAATCTCTTTCAAGGAAAATCATATCAAGAATCTGGAGGCAAGACTCCAGAAAGAAAGAGAGTTAGTGGCTAAATTCTCTATGCCAAAAATCTATCTTGCCCTTAATAGACAATTTCATTTCTTAGAAAAGAAAGAATGGTCTAGGTTTTAAGGGAAGAACTAGGGCCACCAATTCTCATGGAAAAGGTAAGGCCCCAGTTCAGCCACTAGACTCTAAGCCCTCTATTTTCTTTAGGAAGGTGATGTAACCTACAAACAGGTATGATTATGAAATTACTCATGGTCACTGTGAGTATGGAGATCACATTGACAAGTGTGCAAATGCCAGTAGGCCACTCTATAGGCAAGCACATCAGGTTAAAAAGGAATTCTTGGGGTTTGCTACTCCAGCACCTACACTTAAAAGGACTGCTGGCAACAAGGTTGTGAAGTATGTACCTAAAAGAAGGTACAACAGATTTGAGTGTTGGTGTTGTGGCAAGGTAGGCCACTTTGCCATGGATTGCTGGTTTAACACAAGTGTTAAAACCAAGAATAGTTTACCTGTCAGAACAGCTGCAGGATTTCAAACTAACAAGGACCTAGGACCCAATAATAATTTGGGTTCTAAGGATAAGTGATTCTTTATTTGATGAAGGTGGATCCAAGTGGCCATACCCCTATATGGTACTTGGATAGTGGATGTTCCAGACACATGATTGGAATAATAAGAATGTTGAGGGGCTATGTACCCATAGAGAATGGACCTAAAATAATATTTGGGGGATCAGAAAAAGTAATCATCAAAAGATTTGGTAACATTTCTAGTGATTCAATTTCTATCACTAAAGTGGCTTATGTGAAAGGTCTAAAACATAACCTGATTCGCATAAGTCAACTTAGTGATCTAGGTTATGTCATTTCTTTCCTCAAAGGGGAGTGCCAAATAAGGAGGTCAAGTGATCAAGAGATCATTTTGACTGGCATTAGGAAAGGGAATGTATATTGTCTTAACTTAGATTGTGAGTTTAACATCTCACCTATTTGTCTAGTTGCAGGAGAGAAAGCTTCACTATGTGTCAAATGGCACAAGAGGCTAGCTAATCTGAACTATAAGTCAATAGGACAGCTGTTCAGCATGGGGTTAGTGAGGAATGGTCCTCAAATCAAGTGCATTAAAGAGGGTGTGTGTTCAGCTTGCCAAAAGACCAAACAGACTAAGTCCTCTTTCCATGCACTTGATACCAAAGATTCAATGAGATGTTTATATCTCTTGCATATAGATTTATTTGGTCCTATGACAGTTCATAGTCTTGGTAAGAAAGTATACACATTAGTTATTGTGGATGACTATTCGAGATTCACATGGGTTTTCTTCTTGAGGTAGAAATCTGAAACTCCTACTATTTTCCAGACCTTTGTTAGATAAATTCAGAATGAATTTAACAATTTAGTGGTCAAAATCAGAAGTGACTATGGACTGAATTTCAGTCTGAATGTATAACAAAGTTCTGTGAAGAACTTGGGATTCATCAAGAGTTTTCCTCACCAAGAACACCACAGCAAAATGGTGTTGCTGAAAGAAAGAATAGGGCTCTAATTGAGGCAAGTAGAACACTATTAGTGACACTACTCTCCCTGAGTACTTCTGGGCTGAGGTAGTAAATACTGCATGTCATGTACTCAATAGAGCCTCCATCAATAAGAAACATAAGATGACTCCCTATCAGATTTTGAAAGGTAGAAAACCAAACATTTCCTACTTTAGAATCTTTGGTAGCAAGTGTTATGTCCTAGTTAATGGTAAGAATTACCAAACTAAGTTTGCCGCCAAATACCTAGAAGGGATATTTGTTGGGTACAACAATAATAGTAGGGCATACATGATCTACAACTTGACTACACAAGTTATAGAAGAATCCATCCATGTAGTATTTGATGAATCTAAGTTGATTAACCGTGAATTGTCTAGCTCTTCATGTAGTTCTACAGGTTGAAAGGATAAGCTGGATAAGCTGTCTATCAATGAAGAAGCACCTGCTAGGCTGGATGAAGAAAAGGATGCATGCTGTCCAGGGGAGAACAAGACTCACTGGATGAAGAAGACAATGAGGAGCATCAGGTTGAGGAAAATGAAGAAGGCCAAGAGGTTGGCAGATTTCCTCCAGCAAGAAGACACCTAAAGGATCATCCAGCTCATCAAATCATTGGTGATGCAAGTCAAGGTGTACTAACTAGGAGTAAGAACATGAACATAGTTTTATGTTCAAGTTTCTTATCACAGATAAAACCCAAGAAGTTTGAAGAAGCCATGCTAGACACAAACTGGATTGATTCTATGCAAGAAGAGCTGAATCAATTCAGGAGATGTAAAGTCTAGGAACTGGTTCCTAAACCAAAGGATCACAACATTATAGGAACCAAGTGGATATACAGAAATAAACTTGATGAGAATGAGACTATAATCAAGAACAAGGCCAGGATGGTAGCAAAAGGCTACAGGCAAGAAGAAGGGATTGACTTTGATCAAACCTTTACCCCAGTGGCAAGGCTGGAGGCTATAAGGTTGTTCTTGGCCTATGCTGCCTATCAAGGGTTCAAGGTATATCAGATGGATGTAAAGTAAGCATTTCTGAATGGTGACTTAAAAGAGGAAGTCTATGTTGAACAACCCTCAGGTTTTGTAGATTCTAATTATCCTAATTATTTATATAGGCTTAGGAAAGCTCTATATGGTTTGAAACAATCCCCTAGGGCTTGGTATGAAATCTTGTCTGCTTTTCTTATTGAGAATAAATTCTCTAGAGGAAAGATAAACAAAACTCTATTCTTTAGGGAATCTAAAGGCAATATAATCCTAGTACAGATATATATTGATGATATTATCTTTGGATCTACTGAAAACAACCTTTGTAGAAAGTTTGCCAAACTTATGCAAGGGAAGTTTGAGATGAGCAGTATGGGTGAGCTGAAGTTCTTCTTAGGACTTCAAGTAAGACAGACAGATGATGGATTGTCCATATCCATGTCTAAGTTCACCAAGGAGTTGATTAAGAAATATGGTATGGACTCAGCCTCCACCATGAAAACTCTAATGGGAACAAGTATGCCTATAGGCAAAGATGAGACAGGAAAACATGTTGATGAGTCTTTGTATAGAGGGATAATTAGCTCCCTACTCTACTTGACTGCTAGTAGACCTGACATCATGTATGCTACATGTGTCTGTGCTAGGTACCAAGCTTGCCCAAAGGAATCTTATTATACTGCAGTTAAGAGAATTTTGAGATATCTTAAGGGCACACCTAATCTAGATCTTTGGTACCCTAAGAGTAGAGATTTCTTACTAACAGGCTTCTCAAATGCATACTTTGCAGGATGTAAAGAAGACAGAAAAAGTACTACAGGAACTTATCAATTCCTAGGTGGAAGACTGGTGTCATGGTGAAGCAAAAAGCAAATAAGTGTAGCTATCTCAACTGCTGAGTCAGAATATATAGCTACAGGCAGCTGCTGTGCACAGTTGATGTGGATAAAGCATCAACTTGAAGACTATGACATCAAGGTAAGTAGAATTCCGCTATTCTGTGATTCAACTAGTGTTATTTCTATTGCTAAGAATCTTGTATCACATAGTAGAACCAAGCATATAGAAATTAAGTTTCATTTCATAAGAGAACATGTGGAGAAGGAAGATATTAGTCTAGAATTTGTAAATACAAATAATCAAATTGCTGATGTTTTTACAAAACCTTTGGATGAAACTAAATTCAATTATTTTAAAATTGAATAAGGTATGTTAAACCTAGAATAGGTCAGCTCAAGCATTCCTAAGTAGAATATGTAAGCATAATATTTCACAGGAAATTTGTCTAAGCACAAAGTTTGTGTCGACACAAGCAGACTTTGTGTTGACACACTCAGTATGTTGTGTCGATAAAGAAAAAGGATGTGTCAATACAGAAACAGTATCTGTGTCGACAGAAGAATAGGTGTCGACACAACTCTGTCGAGACTTTAAGTTAGCTGATTTTTGTGTCGACACACAAAAATCAAAGTCGACACTCTATATCGAGACATGACCAGTCCATGTCGACACTTACATAAGTATGTCGACACATAGACGTGTCGACTAAACCTAAGTATTGTTGAGACCTAGTATTATTACTAAGGCGCGTCTTTTGAACTCCCCTTTACACCTAGACTATAAATAGGTGAAGCCAAAATCTGGTCGACTACGCTATAAGAATTCTTGGCTATGCACCTTGTGTCGACAAAGACTCTCTCTTCTTTTCACTTCAATCTCTCTCTCTCTCTCTCTCACGACAATGGAGCCACATCAGGATGACAAAGTGAACGAAGGTTATGAGTTTGTTCGTGGGGGATTCACGAAAGCCTCACAAGACATCCAGGGTGTAATTACCCTAATTTTGGAAAATGGGTTGGAGTTCTTTGTCTCAGAACCAACAAGATTTGGAAAAAGGAAGTAATAGAATTTTATTCAATAGCAACTGTGGACACTGACGGGAAGAAGATCAAAGCCACAGTTCAAGATTCTTGAGTGAAAATTACCCTGAAGACGATTAGGAAATCACTCCAACTTCCTAAGGTTAAGGATGAAGATGACATCATTCCATCAATAACAAAAGATGCTTTAAGCTGGTGCGGGCTAAACCCTAATACCAAGGTTGGATCATCCATCACCAGGAAAGGGATGAATTCACAAGGGAAGTTCCTGTATAAAATAGTAGGCAAGGTGATTTTATGTAAAACAGGTGGACATGACAGAATTTCAGCCTCTATGTTCCATTTAATGACAAGAATAATTTTCAGGCTAAAAATAGACTAGGCATCAATAGTCTTTGACAAAATACAAGAAGGTATACAGAAACCAAATCTGGGAAGGATTCTGAGTTTATGTTTATCTTCAGCAATAATAGATATAATGAGCCAACTTCCAGGAACAAAAATCAACCATATGAGGAGAATGGACACCAGAATTCTGTCTAGGTGGAATAGAGTATTAACCAAGGAGGCTTCTACTCCTCAAAAACAGACCAAGAAAGAAAAGAAGAAGAAGGAAGTTGTTCAGCAAACAGAATCCTCTAGTGATTCTGAAGAGGAAGTGGTCTTCAGTTCAGATGAAGACAGACAACAAAAAGATGCTCAAGATCAAGTAGAGAGCAGTGTGCTCCCAGAGCAACAGAAAGTCACTTCTCCACAGGGAGAAAATCCTGCACCAGCAGGACAAGATACTGTACCTTCTAAGCTGCCTGCTTAAGGGGGAGCAATTGATGTAGTTACTCTAGAGAGTGAGTTTGCAGGTGATACAGTAATGAATATTATATCAGATATCAATAAAGAAGCACTGCTAAATATGGAGGAAGAGACACAAGATGTGCAGTTGAATGATACTGCTCAGGATGAGCAAGTAAGTATCTCCTTTCTAGAGAGGTCCCTGGACAAAGATCCGGATGTTCAGGGAGAACCTTTTGTTTTTCAAACTAATATTGTTCCTCCTGTACAGATGCAGCAAGAGGAAACTATGGAAGAGTTGTTTCCTAATTTACTAGCTGCAAGGACTGAGGGGGAGCAATCATAGATAGAAAAGGACCTGCCAGGAACTGAGGGGGAGGAGCTACTAAATGCCCTATCTAATAAGGAAACAGTTGATATAGACAGCTCATCACAACCCTCTGATGATGATGAGGAAGCCTCTATGGCTAAGAAAAGGAAGATAGTTGCAATTAGGAAAAGGAGCTCAGGCTATAAGAAAGGCTTGCAAACTATCACACCACCTCCTGCTCAAAGCATGGACTTCAGTTCATTACTGGTCCAACTGCAAGTTAAATTGGATGAGCAAAGGCAGTCTTTAGAGAAATATGTGGATGAGTCAAATAAAGACCTGCAGTTTCAGCTGGCTCAAGACATTAAATCAATCAGATTTGAAGTCAATCTGCATAAGAAAGATATGACAGATTACTTCCATAAGGGAGGCAATGCTGTAGTATATTTGGCTGAGCAACAATAGCTTATAAAGACTGAGGTTGAGGACATTGCCACCAAGCAAGGATATGTTTTAGAAAATCAATTCAGGTCTAATTAAAATCTCAAAAACTCCCATGAAGAAATTCTCAAAAAACTGGGAAGTATTTCCACTGATTTGAAAACTGAAATATCAAAGCAAATACAAGAAGATCTAACTGCTGTCCAAACAGCCATTGGAGCCTCTCAAAAGACAATTTTTGATACCATGACTAAGTTCAAAGCTTATTATAAAGAAGGTACATGATATCTAGCTAATCAGATAAGATTTCAGAAGAATGATCTGAGGGATCATATAACTAGAGAAGTCATAAAGGGGAGAGATTATTAGTCAAAGCTGGCTCTAATCATGCCAAATGGGTCTCTAATACCATCAGAGCTATACTTGGATTTCCTCCTTTGTGTGATGATGACAATATTGCTGAGTCTAGAGTGCAACCTACTTATATTGAAGGAGATCAGCCTGAAGTTGTACAGGTTATTTATCCTCCTGCTTACTTTTACATGGTTCAATAAGAAGTTCAGACAATGTATATCCCTCCACAGGAGGCACATAATGTGATTATTGAAAAAGTAGAGATGTCAGAGGCTACCAAAGAAGCTCAGAAGGAAGCACAGCTATCCAACAAAAAGTTCAGAGAACAGGCTGAGTTGAAGCCAGATTTTGAGCAATGGAGTCCTACTTCCAGGAATATTATTTTGACTGCCTGGAAGGCTGTAAAGGATAAGACCCATGACAGGGGTAAATGGTATTCTGAGCAAGAATGGAACAAGTATCAAGCCAAGCAAGAAGCCATTCTTCAGTACAGAAGGAGTGCAAAAGCTGGGAAGTTACCAGCTAATGCTCTGGATCCTAGCAGGTACTTCCCAAAGCCTTTTCACTATTTTGAAAGGCAAAGGATAAAGGCTGAAGAACAGAAGAAGAAGGATTTCAAAGGGAAGAAACCTGCTGATGATACAGAACCTACTGTGCAGGCAAAGATTAAATCTGGAAAAGGCATTGTAATTAAGGAGCCTAGTCAATAATAGGATAGATAGGCTTATGTATAGAACAATGTAACTTTTTGCTTTTGTTCTAAGGAAAACATGTAAACCCAGAATTTTCTGATTAATAAATAAAATCAGCTTCACTATTGATTTTAGTTGTTTGCATTGTTTGTATGTTATCATGCACTAAAATGTATGTACATCTATTTTTTGTGCTTTATTATGAGTGATATATATCTTTGACTAAGGGTTATGACTTCTCCAAATAGAGGGAGATTGTTGGGTACACTGAAAAATATGTACCAGATTTGGAGAAGCCTCATCTTACTCAATGATATACATCAATTTGTATTTGATGGATGTTTGAGTTTCATTGTGCAGGTGTAAGGTGTGCAAGGAAATTCTCTAAGTACAAGTGTCGACACTTGTGAAGAATTGTGTCGACACCCAGAAGTTGTGTTGACACTAGAAGCAAAGCTGTGTCGACACCTAGGCATTGTGTCAACACCTAAAGAAGAAGTTATGTCGACACCCAGAATTGTGTCGACACCTAAGGCAGGAATTGTGTCGACACCTAAAGCAGAAGCTGTGTCGACACCAGGAGTTATGTCGACACCAGAAGAAAGGCATGTGTCGACACTTAGGAATTGTGTCGACACCTGAAGAAGGTTTGTGTCGACATACAGGACTTGTGTCGACACACACTCTATGCCATCTTACAACAACAGCTATACTGGGACTGAAGGCTTGTGTCGACACACAGGACTTGTGTCGACAGACACTCAACGAAATCTAGATATACACTCAACGCCATTTGTCTACATCAGCTATATCAAGACCAGAAGCAGTTGTGTCGACACACAGGACTTGTGTCGACACATACTCAACGACAGCTGGACATAAACTCAACGCCATCTGTCTATAGCAGTTATGTCGAGACCAGGAGCAGTTGTGTCGACACACAGGACTTGTGTCGACACATAAAAACAGAAGATGTGTCAAGTAGTAGAAGAATGACTATGTCAACACATGGAGTGTTGTGTCGACATCATCAAGTCTTGTGTCGACACGTAGTCTATTTGTGTTGATACATATGAAGCAGTTTGCTGAGTGGTTTATGCTAAGTTGTAAAGTCTTTGAGGAATCAACTATCATGACTGGTGACTCGACAACTGTCATAATCAACAGGTCTGACACCTTTGTCAGAACTGTTAGAAGGTTGTTATAAACCGGATCAGCCGGTAATCATGAGAAAACTCTATATAAAGGACTTATCCTTGACAATAAAGAATGACGGATACAGAGATAAAAAAGTGAATCATCCAAAGAGAGAATTCAACAACAAGAAAAGGGGAGACCCTTAAAAAGGCAGATTCTGAACAGTCTGCAAGAGAAGATACAGATCTTATTCTGAATTCAAAGGAGGAGCTGACAGGAGATCAACTTCTACATCAAGTAAAGTTCAACCTTATTTTGTTCTATCAAGAAGCTTTGAAACAGCTAAGTCAGGTTGGATCAAAAGATTTAGTTTATTTAAAAAATGATCAAGAAGCTCACACCAATAGAGAGTTCTATCTGGTGAAAGTTCTGTAACCTTTAAAACATTCAATTTCTTGTAGGATCTTTTGTAAGATTTGAGTTGTAAGCCTTTGATTATAAAGGCTGAGGTAGGGCTGAGTGCCTGAGGTGTAGAACTTGTGATAGTATGAGTTATAAGACTAGTGATAAAGGCTGAGGTAGGGTTGAGGCCTGAGGTAGGATTCTTGGGGAGAATCTGAGGTAAGACTTGTATAAGTCTGAGCTGTAGGAACCAATCTGTTTCTGAGTTGTAAGATCTGTGGATCCGAGTTAGTGGAAGTAAGTTGGGCTGAATCCAGTTCTCTACTGGATAGGCGAAGGGAGAAAGTGGATGTACCCATATCTTGGGGAACCACTATAAATCTGGTGTATGCTGTGCTGTGATTTCTGTGCTGTGATTTGCATTTTCTATGCTAAGTAAGATCTAGTTATTTGCCTAAATTATTAAAGAAAACTAGAACCTATTCACCCCCGCCTCTAGGTATCTAGGCTCTTGAAATAAGTCTTTCAGAATTCAAGGGTAGCTAATCACCTAGAGGCGGGGGGGCGGGTGAATAGGTTATTAAGGTCTTTTTGAATCTCTTTGAGTTCTTTAAGCCTTTAACTGATTATGCTGTGTGTTATGATATGATTGTTGATTCTTTCAAGAATATCACCCAGACGACACATTAGCTTTATAGTGGTTCCCCAGTATATGGGTACATCCACTGTCCCTCCCGCCTTTCTAACAGAATGTTAGACAAGGAACTTATCCAATAACTTGGCTCCTCAGAGATTACAACATGATCCCACTGGATCACACAATCTCCACAGATACCTACAACACAAGCACTCAGCCCAACCACACAGTAATCACATAATCACCTCTCACAGGAACAAATGCCCCACAACACAGGCTGAGAAACAGCCCTACCACACACAGATCCAAGATTAGATCCTATCACTCAGATCTATACCAGATCCTATACTCAGCCTTTATAACTTAGGCTTACAATACAGATCTCACCAGATTCACCACTCAGCCTTTATAACTTAGGATTATAACACAGATCTTGAACAAATCCTACAAAATTTGAAAATAAATATTGATTTGACTCAACTGAAATTAATCTTTAAGTCAATTGCTTCCTGAGCAGAGTGACTCTCAGCCCTATCTTCTTCACAGAAATAAGAATAACATTCTTCAATAATCTGCCGCTTGAGCTGAAAGTAACTCAGAAACTAATTTTGATCGTGCTGATGAAGAGGTAAGATCAGGAAAGATGGTCTTCAATCAGTTAACCTGTTTTGGCAGAAATTGAACTGCTCTGCCTCTCCTTCTATCCTGATAAAACCTTGGACAGATTTCTTCCTCACAGATCCAGAAATTGACCTTCAGATTAGGATTTGCTTGGATCTTGAAGCAAATTTAGTTAGTGCTTGCCTTGACTGATTCTTCTTCCTCAGAGAAATCCTCTGATTCTAGTATTACAGATGTTGATTGCAGCAGCTAACTTAGAGACCCTTCAAATTTGTTGAATTGAAGCTTTTGTCTCTTCAACAATGGCGGGAGAAGAAGATGAAGTCCCGCTCCTCTTTTTCATAATGAATTGATTGCTCAAAAAACTTGTTTCGATCCAAATCTCCTTCTCTATTTATAATCTCATCATCCAGTAAGATGATTGATATGTATCATTGCTTTAACGACTGATTATACCCTTAGTTTTACAGAATAAGACTGATGGCGACGTTAGTGATGAGTTGTAGCTCTTCCATGATCATTTTGGAATTATGTTGACTTTGCTGATGCCAGCTATTCTGGACTTAGAAAATTTTAGAAAAGTACTGAAAAAATTTGATAGTCCCGAAAAACGGAAAAGCAGACGCAAGAACACTCAACCCTCTTGAGTCAAATAAACCAAATGCATAAAGCAGAGAAAGAATCTTGTAATATCAAAAATCTTCTTTACAAAGCAAGGTATACATGGCGAGATATGCTTTGTCGATGTACCCGAGGTAACAAGAAAAGAAAGCAAGATGAAACAAGCCGTGTGGACTAAGAGAGAAGCCGTCGACTTTACTGCTAGCTGCTTTGGAGTCCGCTCAAACCGACAATCGTCAAACTGCAACCTTACCGCGCGGACTGCCCGTTATTATAAGGCTGAACTCTATTCGTCGATCTGCTATTGTCGAACTGAATAAGCTGCAAGAGCGGACAACTTATTGAACTGGGAATAGTTGCAGAAGAGAAACCTCCTAGTTGCAAGCGACCTGCTGTAAACTCCCGATTGCAATCCGTAGAGTCCGCATTGCCTTAGAACCAAATCCCTGGCTCTTTAATGTTATTCGCATAACCTACACAACAGAAATCAGTTAACTTTTTCAACCTGTGTGGATAGAAAATAAAGGTCGCAACAACTAATCACGAGTAGACTTACTGTTCATTCAGTTTTCTTTGATGTGACAGGGGGTCCTATTTATAGGAGCTGAAAAGAGTGTGATCACCGCCCTATCTGATAAGATAACTGCCCCATCTTATGGCGAGCACCAAGTGTATCTGCCAAGCCACGGATACACAACCAGACCGTCGCAATAATGCGAGATAGCCAGTCCGCCAAAGTTGCACCACCAAGGTCGGATACCAAGCCGATCCGCCTTATCACCAAGGCCCAGCTAGACTTGACCGCCATACAGACAGACTCGGCGAATACTAACCTAGTTCACCAACCTGCTAACAGCTCCATTCCATACATGCTAGCAGATAGTACTCGAGTCCGCATACCCGAGCCCGCAGCCAAAGCGCATAAGGCTGACAACTGCCTAACTCGGAGGACAGAGGCATCAGTCCGCGCAGACTGCATAATCTGCCGGACTGAGTCATAGTACACAACCCGGCGAACCCCAATACTAGTCCGATCTTATCGGCAAACTCCGCGGTTTCCACCAACCGCGTCACCAGAGCTAGACGAAGGCATACGCCATGCCGATCTCCTGAGCATCCGGTCCAGTCCACAACCCGGACTCCGTGAACTTCAACTGAGTCTGTACCTCGCTAGTCTTGGCGAGCTTCACGAATAACAATCCTATCTGCCCGGTTACTTTCTGGGAACCAACTGCCAACTGAAAAAAACCTGGCCTGACAAGCTACCTCCTCTGTCTGCACAGTCCGCAAGAACAGACCGCCCAGGCCTCCAAAGCACAAGCCAACTATAATACCATTGCCGACCTGGCAAGCTGCTATTCCTTTCCTCACAGGCTGCGTGGATAGGTCGCCCAGTCCACTTTCACTTCATGGTTTTCAACACTCCCCCTTGAAGTGAGAAGTGTTGACTAACCCCAGCAGTCCCTGTAAATAAAAACATGGCCTCTCCGATAGCGACATCGAGAAGATGTCAATGACATAGTCCTAGCTCCGCATATCCCAGACTATAAGGGATCCCTCCAGTACCTCCAGAAAGGAGTCATACTTCCCTCCGCCTTCTTCTCCAGCTTCAACACCCACTTATACATCATAGTATGAACACCAACCTTGGGCATAAGGTCACAAGACTCGTCACCCCTAAGAATAGTCATCTCCTAATCCTTGGCGCTTCCCCCTCCTTGACCTTATCGAGCTGGTGGGTTGGTGATTCTCTTTGACCTCCGAAGAGCCTGATCATGGCTAACCACTTCCGCTGCATCTCCTAAACCAGCTTCGATCCCAGGCAAACCTGGAGTATCACTCCCCTTGCTCTCTAAACAAGAAGCCACCGCCCTGGAACTAGAAGCACCTAGAGCATCACTCCCCCTGTAAAAGTGAGGGATAGATCTAACTTTACTTTAGAAGGGGTGAATAGAGTATTTTAAAACTTTGATTTATTTTTATAGCGGATTTTAAATTAAGTAATAAAAAAATATATATAAATAAAAATCACAGCACACAAATGAAGAAAGCAATCAATCACAAATGACACAAGGATTTATAGTAGTTCCCCAATAAACCTGGGTATGTCTACTCTTCTACCACTCTGGTAGGAATCCACTATAGGTTTTTGATCTGGTGCCCTGCCACCAGAAGATCTATTTTCTAAGGGATATATTGCAACCCTTTGAGCTTTTGATCAAGTGCCCAAAAACCAAGCTTAAGTCTTTTTATCAGGGGACTTATGAACCAAGAGATAACTTTTGAAGGGAGTTAAAAACCCTGTACATAATTTAGGAAATAAACTAAGAGAGTTGATGATGTCTTCTCTATCAAATATCTATGTGAAGACTTTAGTGGATGAAGATGCAAAAAAGCTCCCCCTAATTTGAGTAGAGATTTGAGATGAGGAGGGGATGCTTTTCTACAGGGTGTAGGCCTTCTTCTATTTGACTGGTTGAAGACTTTTCACTTGCAGAGACTGAAGTAGAAAATCTATTAAAAAATATGTTGATCTGTAAGTCTCTAAATCAGTAACAGTTTGTCACCCTGAAATTCTAACTCTGTAAACTTATGAGATCTGTAAGAGTGTAACCCTTTGAAGTAGCAATAATCTGAATATATAATCTCTGAGAAGAATTCAAACATTTGAATTAACCATTCTGAAACGTCTGAAAAATCTCTAAGAATTATAACTGCTCTGGGTAATAAATTAGAATTAAACTATGTGATAAATTGTTGGGTCTTGTTTCCACAATGACCTTAATTTGAAGAAGTCCTCCTAAACCTAAAATGAATTGCTGTTGTATTTGATGTACTTGTTTAGATGTGCTTGCAGGTTCTAATTGCCAAGTGTAGACCAATGTCAGTCTATAATGGGTCACCAAACACAGGACCATGCAATGTAATCCCTCATTGTGTGATCCAAAGTGTTGGCCCATGTATAGCCTCTCTATTGGGATACACTTTTCATTCATGCACTTGGATTGATGGACAGAAGCATTGGAGCTAATTTCCTCAGAAAAATATTTCTAAGTCCAAAATACTCGAGTAACCCCTTTTTATACTCGAGTATCAGACTTAATACTCGAGTAGCTAGTTAGACATACTCGAGTAGTTAGTGAGACATACTCAAGTAATCAGTTAGACTTACTCGAGTAGGCTCTGAATACTCGTGTAGATAAATCTATACTCGAGTAGTTAGTTAGTCACTCGAGTAAGTTCTTTTCATACTCGAGTAAGTAACTTAATCACTCGAGTAAATCATGTATCATACTCGAGTAGATCCATTTCTTCTCTTCTCTGCAAGTTCAAGTAGTCATACTCGAGTAGTTTCTTTTCATACTCGAGTAAGTATTTCTATACTCGAGTAATTGATTTTCATACTCGAGTAATTGACTTTGATACTCGAGTAAGTGAATGTTTCCCGGATACATATTCTGATACTCGAGTAATTCCCCTTTCACTCGAGTATATCTTGCTGATACTCGAGTATATCTTTTCTGATACTCGAGTATATCTCTTCTGATACTCGAGTAGTTCATGATATACTCGTGTATGTCAAAATTCAGAAAGAATTTTTCTAAGTTCAAATTTTGCGGGTTATTTCAAATCCTCAAATGTGATTGGTCCACGTGTCAATCTTAATTAAGATTATGACCGTTGGAAATCACCTAATTAAGTCCTTTCTGATTTGACCATATATATATATAAGTTATTCCAGAGGTTATCATAAGAAAAAGAAAAAGAAATTTCGAAAACCCTAAACTTCACGCCGACGCCATTGTTGTTTTCGGAAGAAGGTCTGGATCGACGTTCTCGCATCGCTTCTTCGATCTTTGATTCTCCAGCGATCCAGACTTAAAGAAGAAGAAGAAATAAGTTTTCTGAATCTATTTTATCGCCGACATCGGGAAGCCGTAAAGTATCGCCGACAAATTACTGTTCATCTTCTTCGTCGCGGTCTTCTCCGATACAGAGATTCAGACAAGAAAAATCACTCGATCTCTCTGTGCTTCAACGATCTCTGATCTTTCTCTTGATCGAGGTGATTCAGTATTTCAGATCTGTGGATCTCCTTCAGGTCGACTTCAACAACTCTGATCAAGTCAAAATCTCAAAGAAGAAGACAGTTGAAGATCCAGATCTAAATTATTCTGTTTGTATATTTCTTTTTACAACTCTTTATTCTTGTAGGAGTCTTGACTCCGAGTTGTGTAGGAGTTTTTCTCTGAGATTTGTAGGAAGGCTTTTGCTTCCGAGTTTTGTAGATCCTGTTGGATCGAGTTTTTGTAGGAACGTTGTTCCGAGTTGTAGGATCGTGTTGATCCGAGATAGTGGAGTAGCCAAGTCTAGTGGTTTACTAGATTGGTGAGGTGAAAGTGGATGTACCCAGGGTTGGGGAACCACTATAAATCTTTTGTCATCTGTGATTGCTTGGTAGTGTGTGTTGTGTTAGTTTTTTTTTATTCCGCAAATAGACGCACATCTCACCTATTCACCCCCCCTCAAGGTGATTTAGGTAGACAACTAAGACCTCTCAATTGGTATCAGAGGGAAGTTGATCTTTAAAAGGTTAACACCTTGATCTGATCCCTCCTAGTTGTCTTTCTGAGTTTATCAAGCATGGACAGAGCCTAGGATTTTTTTAAGCTCCCAGTGTGCAATAAGGCAAACTTTCCCATGTGGAAAGAGAGAATAAAACTTTACATGGAAGCTGTTGACCCCCGCTTATTCATGATAGTTGAGGAAGGCCCTTATATCCCTATGATTGCCTCCACTAGTGATCCTACAAAAGAAGTGCCAAAGAAGTTGATGGATCTTGATAAGAATGAGATTGCACTTGTCTCCTTAGACAAGAAAGCCAAGAACATCATCGCAAGTGCAGTCAATGATTCTATGTTGCAAAACCTCATTCACTGCCAATCTGCCAAGGAAATGTAGAGATCTCTAATTATCTTGATGGAAGGTACAGAAGAAGTAAGGGATGATAGAAGATCCCTTCTAAATCAAAAGTATGAAGCCTTTAAGCAAGGACCAAAGGAAGCTATTGCTGACACATATGAAAATTTCTTCAAAATTGTCAATGGATTGAGGAACTATGGCAGAGTGTTCACAGATGGTGAACTAAACGACAAGTTTCTAAGATCCTTGACAAAGGATTGGGACAACAAGATATGTGCCATCAAAGAGTTTGGAAGATTAGCAGAGACTGACCCTCAGAACCTCTTCGGAAAGCTTATGTCATATGAGCTTCAAATCAATAATAGAAAAGCTGAAGAAGAGTGCAACAGGCCCTCATCCCAAGATATATCAGTTGCTCTAAGGGCAGACAGCTCAAGGAAGGCCAAAGCTGCTTCCACTCAAGGAGACTATGAGGAAGAAGAGTCCGAGCCAAGCACCTCAGGCTCAGATTCATCAGATGAAGAGTTTCATCTTCTCTCCCGACAATTCAAGAAGTTTCTCAGCAATAAGAAACAGATAAGAGAAAATGATTCCTCGTCCAGAAGATCACGTCCTGATGGTGATCGTCACAGCAGGCATGACAGGTATAAATCTAAACCGAACAAACATGTTTCTTCTAACGTTGTTTGTTATTCCTGTAGTAAGCCAGGGCATATAAGCACTGAGTGCCCTCTGAAGAAGAAAGAAGGAAGAGGGATAGAAAAGAATTCCCCTCAAGGGAAAAGGAAGAAAGAAAGAAGCTTCATTGTCAAAAAGCCAAAGACCCTCAGTGACTCTGACTCATCTGAGTCAAGTGCGGATGAAGAAGCCTACTTCGGGCTTATGGCTTTTTCTGACCAAGAGGACAAAGACAACGGTAACTCCTCATATACCGGGAAGGTAAATTCTCACACACCTCTTTTTGCCTCAGATTCTGACTCAAATGGTCATGATGGCTACTCTTCTGGGGAGGATGATTTTGAATTGGTAAATCAGTATCAAGTCTTATTGACTGCATTTGACAAATGCCGGAAGGTAGTCAAATCGCAATCAAAAGAGATTGCATCCCTCAAAGAGGTGGAATCAAATCTGAGGGAGGAGATTGACCAAACGACCTCTCTCAGAGATGAAGTTCAATCTTTGAAGAAGGAAATCAAAGACTTTACTGAATTAGTAAATCATAAAGATTTTCTCCTGGATGAATTGGAAGCAACGCTAGTCATTGAACGAAAGCTGGTTGAAACTCTCACCATGCCTATAACTGTGCTTCCAATCACTAATGGAGAAACCTCCTTTGGGAAAAATAGCAGTACAGGACATAAATCAGCCAAAGGTAAAGGCAAGGCCTTCCCAAGCCAAACCGTTACCTTACTGAAATATGATCCTTACAATCATGGGCCAAATAAGAAGAAGACACCGAAAGCTAAAATTGGTGTAACAAAGGCCAAGGAGACAAGGAAGCCATGTACCTGTTGCAATCATGAGGCTTCCTCCTCCAAGTCAGTTGCTCTTGCTAGACCCCCCATCCATAATGTAAAGTAAGAGAACAAGAGAAGGTACAACAGGTTTAACTGTTGGTGTTGTGGCAAGGTTGGTCACTTCGCCATAGATTGCTGGTTTAATCCCAGCTATATTTTAACTCCTCAAATTGATAATGTGAGAAAGATCACTCATAATGTTAACTCTCATAGGGGGAGGATACTAACAAAAGACCTAGGGCCCAATCTTGTTTGGGCTCCTAAGGGATTCTAATCTTGTTTATGCAGATATGTCCATAGGCCAGCAAAATTCTTATCTGGCAATTGGACAAGTAGTTGTTCCAGAAAATTCTTGGAACTAGAAGATTAAGGGGGAGTTTCTAGTAGTCCCCTATTTAAAGAGGTCAGAAAGGGGGAGAGCAAAAGGAAATGGTTTGTAGAGAGGAAAAAGGGAAAGAAAATGCAAATCCAAATGAAGATCTCAGTAAGGGGGAGAAATGCAAAGCAATTCTAGTTAAGAAATGTAAGTCAATGCATTCTCTTTTACGTCATATTGTTTTAATATCTCTGGCAATTCAATTTAGTAGATGGTGTTCTGACTTCTTCAAATAGGGGGAGATTGTTGGGTCTTGTTTCCACAATGACCTTAATTTGAAGAAGTCCTCCTAAACCTAAAATGAATTGCTGTTGTATTTGATGTACTTGTTTAGATGTGCTTGCAGGTTCTAATTGCCAAGTGTAGACCAATGTCAGTCTATAATGGGTCACCAAACACAGGACCATGCAATGTAATCCCTCATTGTGTGATCCAAAGTGTTGGCCCATGTATAGCCTCTCTATTGGGATACACTTCTCATTCATGAACTTGGATTGATGGACAGAAGCATTGGAGCTAATTTCCTCAGAAAAATATTTCTAAGTCCAAAATACTCGAGTAACCCCTTTTTATACTCGAGTATCAGACTTAATACTCGAGTAGCTAGTTAGACATACTCGAGTAGTTAGTGAGACATACTCGAGTAATCAGTTAGACTTACTCGAGTAGGCTCTGAATACTCGTGTAGATAAATCTATACTCGAGTAGTTAGTTAGTCACTCGAGTAAGTTCTTTTCATACTCGAGTAAGTAACTTAATCACTCGAGTAAATCATGTATCATACTCGAGTAGATCCATTTCTTCTCTTCTCTGCAAGTTCAAGTAGTCATACTCGAGTAGTTTCTTTTCATACTCGAGTAAGTGTTTCTATACTCGAGTAATTGATTTTCATACTCGAGTAATTGACTTTGATACTCGAGTAAGTGAATGTTTCCCGGATACATATTCTGATACTCGAGTAATTCCCCTTTCACTCGAGTATATCTTGCTGATACTCGAGTATATCTTTTCTGATACTCGAGTATATCTCTTCTGATATTCGAGTGGTTCATGATATACTCGTGTATGTCAAAATTCAGAAAGAATTTTTCTAAGTTCAAATTTTGCGGGTTATTTCAAATCCTCAAATGTGATTGGTCCACGTGTCAATCTTAATTAAGATTATGACCGTTGGAAATCACCTAATTAAGTCCTTTCTGATTTGACCATATATATATATAAGTTATTCCAGAGGTTATCATAAGAAAAAGAAAAAGAAATTTCGAAAACCCTAAACTTCACGCCGACGCCATTGTTGTTTTCGGAAGAAGGTCTGGATCGACGTTCTCGCATCGCTTCTTCGATCTTTGATTCTCCAGCGATCCAGACTTAAAGAAGAAGAAGAAATAAGTTTTCTGAATCTATTTTATCGCCGACATCGGGAAGCCGTAAAGTATCGCCGACAAATTACTGTTCATCTTCTTCGTCGCGGTCTTCTCCGATATAGAGATTTAGACAAGAAAAATCACTCGATCTCTCTGTGCTTCAACGATCTCTGATCTTTCTCTTGATCGAGGTGATTCAGTATTTCAGATCTGTGGATCTCCTTCAGGTCGACTTCAACAACTCTGATCAAGTCAAAATTCGCAAAGAAGAAGACAGTTGAAGATCCAGATCTAAATTATTTTGTTTGTATATTTCTTTTTACAACTCTTTATTCTTGTAGGAGTCTTGACTCCGAGTTGTGTAGGAGTTTTTCTCCGAGATTTGTAGGAAGGTTTTTGCTTCCGAGTTTTGTAGATCCTGTTGGATCGAGTTTTTGTAGGAACGTTGTTCCGAGTTGTAGGATCGTGTTGATCCGAGATAGTGGAGTAGCCAAGTCTAGTGGTTTACTAGATTGGTGAGGTGAAAGTGGATGTACCCAGGGTTGGGGAACCACTATAAATCTTTTGTCATCTGTGATTGCTTGGTAGTGTGTGTTGTGTTAGTTTTTTTTTTATTCTGCAAATAGACGCACATCTCACCTATTCACCCCCCTCAAGGTGATTTAGGTAGACAACTAAGACCTCTCATAAATCCATATTTAATGTTGCCTAAAACGGTTATATTCATTAAGAATATTTAGCATTAAATATAAGAGTGTAACTGACTGAAATTAATCCTTTCAAAATCATTCTTCCTTTAGAATATAAAAATGCCTGAACATTGAACACTGCAAGAAATTCGTCGAACTGAGCCTGGAGATCGTCGATCTGAGCCTAGAGTTCGTCGAACTGAGCCTGGAGTTCGTTGAACTGAGTCTGGAGTTCGTCGAGCTGAGCTTCTTAGTTGTGATCCTCGTTCATCGAACAGAGCCCAGAGTTCATCGAGCTAAACTCATAGTTAGAACTCTGAGTTCATCGAACTGAGCTCGATGTTCGTCGAACTGAGCTCATATTTTGTCGATCTAAATTGTGCGTTCGTCGAGCAGCACTTCTCTGGAATTCTTCTGAAGTAAAAAACCCTGGAAATAAACTTATGACCATAGACTATACAAAATGGGTCAAACTAATCATCCTAAATAAATAATAGTGATCCCAGCCCAAATCAGTAATAGGGTTCCAATAATCTCCCCCTATTTGGGTGAGGATACTATCAAAAATAGAAAACACAGCATAAATATCTAGCAGAAATAAAATTTTCAGTAGAGATATAATAAGTGCTTTGAGAGTTTAGAAAACAACAACATAGTTCAAAAACATAAACAAAAATCAAGAATCTTTTTGAGGTGTTGCTGAAGGAGATTCTAAAGAAGATTTGGTGAAAATAAGCTTTCTTGTAGGATCTTCAGCTTCCCTTTTGCTCATCTTTAAGTATTTAGAGCTAATAATCTTTTGAGAAGTAGTTCTTGGAACTACTGCTTCAGGATACAGACTCATGTACTTGTCAACATTAAATAAGCTCTTCTTTGAATATCTGTCTAGTTCCTTTTGTCTGTATGAGGTCATAGTGGTGAATTATTAGGGGTCCTTACCCTCTGTACTGGCTTTCTTAATCTGAGATAAAGCAACTTGCTCATTAAACCTTACAATTCTAAACACTGGATCCAACTCTAGATCATAAACTAGAGAAGGTGGCCTTTCTTGGTTTGAATGTTGCTTGTTGCTTTGACTGGTATAAATATCAGACCTTGAAGATTTGTCTTGTTTGCCCTGAGCTGGTCTTGAGTGATGAGAAGAAGACCTCTGAGAAGAAGAAACACCTCCTGCTGACCCTACTGCAGGAGGAGTTGGAGGTCCTCTCTAAGACTTTAGAGGGGAAGAGTATCTCCTCATCGTCTTCCTATTTTTCTGCTCATTCTTGGAGTACCTAATCCAATGTGGAAGATCTGGAGTTAGAGGTATCCCATGCAGAATATAATATGGAATATCTGCATTTGATGAAGGTTGAGGAGCAACCTTAACTAGAGTCTTCTTCTTAAACTTTCTTTTCTTAGGCCCAGAATATTCTGAACCATCAGACTCTGAGTTATCATCAGATTCTTCTACTGACTGATTATATAAATCATCTCTCTGTTTATATAAATTAGTATGGTCATCAACTTGAACTTCTGCCTGTTTATATACAATATCTGTATCAGCTGCTTCTTCCATATCTTCATTAAGAAGATCATCAAATTTTGGCATTGGAGTTTCATCCCACATAGGAGGGGAGAAATCCTGCTCTATAACATCTATTATATCATCAACTATTATTGGCTGAGGGACTGGAGTAATACTGGTAGAAATGTCTTTAAGACTAGATATTAGTTGTTCTAACATAGAAGCATCAATAGGAGCAGTGTAAGACACTATAGCTCTAGACAAATCATTTTCAAAAACTATAAAAGCAGGAAGATAACTAGGTAGAATGTCAAAATCTGATAACAGAGAATATAAATCAATTGTGGGATGAATAATAACATCACCAACAGTAATAACCTCTGGTTCTGCTGACAACTCACCTTCAACTGAAACTTCAATCATTTCTGAATCTGAAACTACTGCTACTGTAACCTCTGGAAATTTTACATTGGCTGAAACTGAAACTACAATATTTGGAGCTTCTTCATGAAACATCTCCCCCTTCCTAGATCCAGGGAGACCTGAATCTAGGCCCCCAAAAGAAGGGACAAAAGAGGAAGAGGTTAGCTTAGAAGAGAGTTCAGCTATAGAAGCCACAACAAGAGCCAAGGATTCTTCTATTAGTTTCCTGAGAGTAGGTGTAATGAAGTCCAAAAGATTAAAAGTAATGGATGAGAAATCCAAATACATATACTCAGGTGGATGCTGAGTAGATGTAGAGGATGGATTGGAAGATGATGGATGAAAACTGTTAGCACAGTTTGGACATAGGAAAGATGACTGTGGTATAGATGTAAGATTTATTACAGGGGGAATAACATCAGGAACTATTTCTTCCTGTATTAGGGAGTGAGGTGGAGATGGGAGAGGTGGAGATGAATGTTTTGGAGATAAAGGAAAAAAAGAGAAATGAAGTGGAGATGAAAGAAGTGGAGATGAAGGTGACTGATGAGGTGAAGCTAATTGATTTAAAGATGAATGAGGTGGAGATAGCTGTTGAGTAGAGGAATCTGTATGGAAGGAAGTGGATGGAACTTCTACAGATAAAGCTGGTAGTTGAGAAGGTGGAGATGGCTGCCTAGGTGAATGGTGTAGAGATGGTAGAGGAGAAGAAATAAGAGGACCAGGAACCTCTTCTGGGGTTAGGAGAGTGGTTGAAACATCCCTGGTACTTTCAAAAGCTTCCTTAGAGGGTACAACCCTGGAAGGCTTAGGAATCACCCTCTGCCATTTTCCAAAAAGGGCAGAGGTAATCCTCTTAGATGCATTAATATAACTGGTCTGAGAGACCAAAATCTCTAGAAACTTAGCCTGTAAGAAAATTCCTAAGATCCTGCCATAACCTCTAGACTTGCTGGTGATCTTCTTCTTAATAGAATCAAAAAGAATTGATCCCCAGTTTATGTTCTTCTGATCTACCAGAGCACACATCAATTGGAATTGATGCTTGGTAACATAGTCGTGGGATGAATGTTTGCCCAAAAATAACCTTTCCTATTACATCTGCTAAGAACTTATATTCTATTAAAAAGTTCTTTTTCAGAAGATGGTTAGGGTTCCCTTGAGAATGACCCAATCTATCTAGCATTATCTCAAATTCAGAACTAGATAATTCTATATCTTCTTCGCCATTAACAAAATCGAAAATTTCGGAAAGAATTTCTGGGGTAAGAGGAACCTGATTCCCTGAGATAGATCCAATAATGACTGGGGTATCCTGAAATTTGGCAGTATGAATCCATTCTTTGATTTCTGCCACAGGAATCTTGATCCTGGTAGTCATAAAATTCCATAGATTTTGAGCCTCAAATAGTTTCAGAATATCCTGAAAAACTTGATCTGAATGAGAGAAAGATTCCATGTCAATATCGAAGCCTGCATCAAAGTTCATTGTCAAGAGGATTGCCTGAGAAATTTCCATTAGCCTGTAAAACAGAGAGATCAAGTGCAAGGGAAATCGGAAATGCACGGGATAGAGTTCGATGAAAACCTAATTATAAGTTTACAGAAGTTGAAAAGGCGAACTCCGTTCGACGAAAAACAAAGCATCGAACTCTGTTTGATGAAAATTTCACACAAGAAATTCATTTCATCGATCTTTGTTCGACGAAAGTTTTGCGAAAGAATTACATTTTGTCGAGCTCCGTTCGATGAAAGGTACTCGAAACTAAATGCCGATCTCCGGTCGACGAAAGTTTCACAAAGAAAGTTCGTCGATTTTCGTTCAACGAACGTTTCATGAAAAGTTCACAGTTCGTCGAGCTCCGTTCGACGAAAGGTGTACAATTCATCAATCTCAGAATAAAAATTTAAGTAAAGACTCTCCATTAATCATTCCTAACTAATCTAAGAAGAAATTATGTTTCTTTTCATCTAAAGGTTTAGTGAAAATATCAGCTCTTTGAAAATCAGTAGAAATAAATTCTAGTTTAATTTTATTTTTGTCTACAGTATCTCTTATAAAATGATGTCTAGTTTCTATATGCGTAGTCCTACTATGAAGGACTGGATTCTTTGCAATTGATATTACACTAGTATTATCACATAAAATAGTTGAATCATTTAAGTTATAACCATAATCTAGTAACTAATTTTGAATCCACAAAATCTGTGAACAATAACTACCAGCTGCAATGTATTCAGCTTCAGTAGTTGAAGTAGACACAGATGTTTGTTTCTTGCAAAACCATGAAACAAGTCTATCACCAAGAAACTGACAAGTTCCTGATGTGCTTTTTCTGTTAACTCTGCATCCAATATAGTCAGCATCTGTGAATCCAGTTAATTCAAATCCTAAGTCAATAGGATACCAGAGTCCTAGATTAGGACAACCCTTTATATATCTCAAAATTATTTTTACTAAAATTAGGTGAGATGATTTAGGATTAAGTTGGAACCTAACATAAATACAGGTTGCAAACATAACATAAGGTATACTTGCTTTTAGATATAATAAAGACCCAATAATAGTCTTATATGTTTTCTGATCAACAGGTTTGCCCTGTTCAACATTATCAACTACAACATTATATGGCATGGGTGTTTTCATAGAGGAGACGTCTGACATCCCAAATCTTTTAATTAGCTCTTTAGCATATTTAGATTGAGATATGAAAATTCCATCAGGTGTTTACTTCACTTGTAAACCAAGGAAGTAGGATAATTCACCCATGCTACTCATTTCAAACTTGGAATGCATTAGGCTAGAAAACCTTTTGCAAAGTTTGGAATCAGTAGAACCAAAAATTATATCGTCAACATATATTTGAACTAGTAAAATTTTGGATTTATGATGTCTAAAAAATAAAGTTTTTTCTACCATACCTCTACAAAATTTATGTTCTTATAAGAAACTAACAAGAGTCTCATACCAAGCTCTTGGAGCTTGTTTAAGACCATAAAGAGCTTTATTAAGTTTAAAGACATGAGTAGAATAAGTTGAAGAGATAAAACCTGGAGGTTGTTCTACATACACTTTCTCTTTGAGTTCTCCATTCAGAAATGCACACTTCATATCCATCTGATATACCTTGAATTTCTTGAATGTTGCAAATGCAAGAAATTTTATGATAGCTTCTAATCTTGTAATAGGAGCAAAAGTCTGATCATAGTCTACTCCTTCCTCCTGTGAGTATCCTTGAGCTACCAGTCTAGCTTTATTTCTCACTATGACTCCTTGAGCATCCAATTTATTCCTGAAGACCCATTAGGTTCCAATGACTGGATGGTCTTTGTGTCTTGGAACTAAGTCTCAAACTCTACATCTCTCAAACTGATTGAGTTCCTCTTACATTGCAATGATCTAGTGGGGATCTTATTCTGCATCTTTTATGGATTGAGGTTCAATCTGAGATAAAAAAACAAGTATGCATCTGATCTTGATTGAGTTGATGCCTTGTTTGCACACCAGTTGATATGTCTCCAATTACTTGAGATCTAGGATGATCTCTAAGTGTGACAAAATCAATAGGTGGAGTTTTCTTCAATTATTTGTGTTGCTAATTCCTCTTGTAGAATTACATTAGTTACATCTTTTTCATCATAAATTTCTAGATTTTCTTCGTCACTGTCTTCAGCATTTTTTTGAGAAGGATGCAATGTATCCTCTTATTTAAAGTTTAATTCATCTAACTTCTCACACAAAATTGGTACCTGAAAAGAGTCTATGGTAGAGGTACTCCTCTCCTTGTAAAACATGTTAGTTTCATTAAAAGATACATGTACATATTCTTCTATCTTAAGGGTAGATTTATTAAAGACCCTATAAGCCTTACTATCAAGGGAATATCCAAAAAATATTCCTTCTACAGCTTTGGCTTCAAGTTTTCTTAAGTATTTCTTATCATTATTATAAATATAACATTTACATCCAAAAACTTTAAAGTAACTTACTTTAGGTTTTTTATTTTTAAGTAATTTATAGGGAGTCTTACCCTTTAGTTTATGAATGAGACTTCTGTTAAGAACATAATTTGTTGTGCTTACTGCCTCTGCCCAAAAGGATAGGGGTAAATAAGCATCTGCAAGAAATGTTCCAGCAGATTCAATTAGATTTCTATTTTTTCCTTTCAGCTACCCCATTTTGTTGAGGAGTTCTAGGAGCAAAAAAACAATGCTTGATACATTCTTTCTCACAGAATTATTTCATCAAAAGAGATTCAAACTCAGTGCCATGATAAGAAAAACAAATTAGAGAAAATAAGATCTATCAGATCTGTTGGTTTAGGTGTTAGCTGTAAAACCAAAGAACCAACCTCTGATACCACTTGAAAGTGAGGGATGGGTCTAACTTTACTCTAGAGGGGATGAATAGAGTATTTTAAAACTTTGATTTATTTTTATAGTAGATTTTAAATTAAGTGATAAATATATATATAGAAAGAAAAATCACAGCACACAAATAAAGAAAGAAATCAATCACAGATGACACAAGGATTTATAGTAGTTCCCCAATAAACCTGGGTACGTCTACTCTTCTGCCACCCTGGTAGGAATCCACTACAGGTTTTTGATGAGGTGCCATGCTACCAGAAGATCTATTTTCTAAGGGAGATCTTGCAACCCTTTGAGCTTTTGATCAGGTGCCCAAAACCAAGCTTAAGTCTTTTGATCAGGTTACTTATGAACCAATAGATAACTTTTGAAGGGAGTTAAAAACCCTATACATAGTTTAAGAAATAAACTAAGAGAGTTGATGATGTCTTCTCTATCAAATATCTCTGAGAAGACTTTAGTGGATGAAGATGCAAAAAGCTCTCCCTGATTTGAAAAATGATTTGAGATGAGGAGGGGATGCTTTTCTTCAGGGTGTAGGCCTTCTTCTATTTGACTGGTTGAAGACTTTTCACTTGCAGAGACTGAAGCAGAAAATCTGTTAAAAAATATGTTGATCTATAAGTCTCTAAATTAGTAACAGAGTGTCACCCTGAAAGTCTAACTCTGTAAATTTATGAGATCTGTAAGAGTGTAACCCTTTATAGCAGCAATAATCTGAATATATAATCTATGATAAGAATTCAAACATTTGAATTAAAACCATTCTAAAATGTCTGAAGAATCTCTGAGAATTATAACTGTTCTGGGTAATAAATTAGAATTAAACTCTATGATAAATCCATATTTAATTCTTCCTGAAACGACTATATTCATTAAGAATAATTAGCATTAAATATCAGAGTGTAACTGACTAAAATTAAGCCTTTCAAAATCATTCTGCCTTCAGAATATAAAACTACCTGAACATTGAACACCGCAAGAAATTCGTCGAACTGAGCCTGGTGATCGTCGAACTGAGCCTGGAGTTTGTCGAACTAAGCCTAGAGTTCGTCGAACTGAGCCTGGAGTTCGTTGAACTGAGCCTGGAGTTCATCGAGCTGAGATTCTGAGTTGTGATCATCGTTCTTCGAACGAAGCCCAGAGTTCGTCGAGCTAAACTCGGAGTTAGAACTCTGAGTTCGTCAAACTGAGATCGGTGTTCATCAAACTGAGCTTAGCTTTTGTCGATCTGATTCTGCATTCGTCGAGCAGTACTTCTCTAGAATTCTTCTGAAGTAGCAACCCTTGAAATAAACCTATGACCCTAGACTATACAAAATGGGTCAAACTTATCATCCTAAACTAATAATAATGATCCTAGCCCAAATCAGTAATAGGGTTCCAATACCCTGGTTTCTAAACCAGAAGCACCTGGAGTATTGTACCCCCTGCTTCTTGAACTCGATGCCTTTACCCTAGAGCTAGAACAACCAGGAGCTCCTGATGACACAGGCAGCTCCAACCGAAGATCTTCAGCAACCTCTTTCTTCCCATCGTCTGACATGCTCTCCTTTAGCTCTACAGATAAGCTACCTCCATATGATGTCAGTTCATCGAAGATAACGTCTCTAGAAATGATGAATGTCTTCGTTGCAGGATCCATACACCTCCATCCTTTCTTCTGCTCATTATAGCCCATGAAGATAAGCTTCCTTATTTTCACATCCAGCTCTATCCTGAGAGCATCTGTGACGTGTGCGTAGCAGGTCGATCTGAACACCCGAAGGTGTTCCACGCTGGGCTTCTCCTTGAACATCAGCTCAACCAGAGACTTCATGTTGATCGAACTCATAGGCATCCGATTGATGACATACATCATGCAGGCCATCCCTTCTGCCCAAAAGGCCTTAGGAATGCCTTTGCCATGAAGCCAACACTTGCAGGTCTCCGTCAAATGACGGATCTTCCGATCTGCTACTCCACTTTATTATGGAGTATGCCCATAAGAAAGCTCTCTCCGGATTCGCGCTTCCTGCAAAAGTTAGAGAACACGGTTGAATCAAATTCACCTCCATTGCCCGTTCTCAACTTCTTGATCTGCAGGCCAAGCCGGCCCTTCACAAGCTTCTTGAACTCCACAAACAACCAGAAAGCATCTGACTTCTCCTTCATGAATACACCCAAGCGTACCTTGATTAGTCATTAATCATGACCAGCATATACCTGCTACCTCCAAGGTTGGTTGTGATGGTCGGCCCCATCAGATCACCATGGATACACTCTAATGGTGCTTTACACCTAGTCTGGGACTTGTCAAATGGAAAGCAATGAGCCTTTCCGTAATGACATCCCACATAGATATGACCATCACAAAAGAATAACAACTTAGGCAAGCCTTTCACAAGGCTCTTTGCTGCCATGGATTTCAGCTTGTTCGTCCCAACATATCCCAGTCGCTCATGCCAGATAGCAGCACTATCGTTGGCTCTCATCTGATCAACATAGGAGCTTGTTGATAATAAAAACAAGTCCCTCACCCTTCTCCCAACATGAGTAACATCAGCCTTCACCGCTGATACGTTGCAGAGAAACTTCACTTCTGTCAGACCGAACAGAACGTGATAGCCCACGTCAACCGTATTGGTCACAAAGAAGAGGTTCTTCTTCATGCCCGGTACATGATAGATACTCCTTAACGTGCGTGGACCCTTATCACTACCCAAAGACACTACACCCTCCTTCTCTAGTGTATGAACAGTATCATCAACGGTTATAATAACTTCGTTACCTGAGAATTTTTGTGTTGGGTCCATTGTTCCCAATGTCCCTGATTTATGAGAAGTCAAACTGGCCAATGACACACACATCAACTGTATTTGATGTGCATTTGAGGTTTTAAGTGCAGGTTGTCCATATCACATTGATTGGACATGTGGACACAATAAGTGGTTGCTGGACATAGCAAAAATCGACTAAGTCCATAGGCGTTGAGTGGAGCAAGCTCACTCAACGCCAGAGGTATGGATTCTATTTTGCATTGTAGAAATTTGTCTAAGTATATAGGCATTGAGTGAGGACAGCTCACTCAACGCCATATAACATATAACGTTGAGTATGTTTCTGCCTAACCGGAAGATAGCCAAAAATATGGCTAAGTCCACAGGCATTGAGTGTAGTCTACTCACTCAATGCCATACAATAAAAAGGCTATGAGTCAGGCTGAGTCAGTCTAAGCCTAAAGAAATTGGCTGAAATTTTTGCTAAGTCCACAGGCATTGAGTGTAGCTTACTCATCCAACGCAATATAACAAAAAAATTATATTAAATAGTTTGGCATTGAGTGGAGCTTACTCTCTCAATGCCAAGACGCAGAAATATTTGCTAAGGCAAATAGAATTGAGTGAGACAAGCTCTCTCAATGCTCTCGACGCTCTCAACGCCTTGTAGCAAAAATTTGGCTAAGTCCGAAATGTGGATTGCTTGACTTTTATCGAGCTCAGCTTCATCGAACTGAGCTCAGCGTTCGTCGAACTAGCCAAATTACTCAGTTTAGCCTGGAGTTCGTCGAACTGAGTTCAGCCTTTCGTCGAACTAAGTCCACAGTTCGTCAAACTGAACTTATACTTTCGTCGAGCTGAGCTCGACGTTCGTCGAACGGAGCTAAGATTTTGTCGAGCTCAATAATTAGAATTTTGTCTAAGTGTTGTGGCATTGAGTGAAACCTAATCACTCAACTCCTTTGGTTCTGATGATTGAATTTTGTCTAAGTCCAGAGATGATGAGTCATGCTGACGTCAGCAAAGTCAAATTATCAACCAAAATTCAAATGGTGCGGAATTATTGCCCGAGACGTTGGCGGCCAGCTGTCATCATTTCTGCACTTTCAAATGAATATTTCCATCATAAAGTGTTGGGGCCCACACAGAGCAAGGAACCGTTAAATCAAGATTAAATGGAAAGCATGCACTGAATGGCTTAATCTCAGCCATCAATCCTGGTGGTCAGACCCACTGCTCGATTGGCCTTCAGAGTATAAAAGGAAGCAATCGGCCAGAGCAAATAAAAATCAAATCGATTCCTTGTGTAGGTTTTCTGAAAATGAGAAGGACAGGCGAACACCATCTTCTTCCTCGCCATTTTCGTCAAGCCTGAGAAGGGGTTTTACACAGAGAACCTTGCTGGGAAGGAGATAGCTAGAGCAATTACCATCTGCAATACCAGGATCAGAATTCATTCTGAGGTCGCAGATCTACAAGATTCTACAGAGGGAAGGTTAACTGTTTGAAGAAAGAATCTACTGCCTACCTATTGTCTTCAACAACAATTGGTTGGATTGATATCTGCTCAATCCAGGAAGAAGGAGACACAGAGATCTTGCTCTTGTGTCTAATCATCTCATTATTTATTTCTTCTTGTGTAAATATTCTTAGTAAATGTGGAGTTGTAAGCCTATATTATAAAGGCTAAGGTCTTTGTAACCTGTGTTTAGCATTGTGCCTGGTGAAAGGTCTTTAAGACCTGTAGTTGGCTTAATGCCTAATTGTTTGGTCTGTGTGACCTATGTGGTCCTACGAGATCTGTGTTATAAGCTATTGTTGAAACTCTGTTCGGACGGTTAGCCAAACAAGCCGTCGCGGCCTGTCTAGCCAGTTCGCCGCGGCCTGACCAGCCAGTGTTCTAGCGAGTAGCTGTATCGGGCTGATGATTCAGAGTGCCAGAAGTCTATTCGGGTGGTTAGCCGAACAGGCAGCAGCGGATTGTTCTGCCAGTCTTCAAGGGTACGCCTTCGCGGTTAGGAGATAAGCCCTGCTACTTTTGTGAAGTCGTGAAGCTCGGGTCCAAGGTTTATTCTCAGCGGTCTGTGGCAACCCGTGGTATGCAGTCTAATATCTTGTCGCAGCTTCAGCGAATTGGTGAGCAGCGTTGCGGGTTGCTAGTTATCTGCAGGAGCGGCTTAGCGACTTATCTGGCAGCCTTACTCTTGTGTCCGGAGGTTTTTATGTTATGGCTTGTATAGTGAGCGGTTTTGGTATGTCAAACTGCTCAGGCCGCTCTGAATTGTATTTAGTCCCACATCGTGGGTTGTATTCTCTCACCTCTCCCGTTTTCTATAAATAAGAGGGGGCATACCTATGTATTACTTACTTTTTTGGAGCAATAAAATTTGTGGTTATTTACCTCTTGTTCTCCATTTTTAACTTGATATCAGAGGGTAACCGGTCCTGTTGCTCCAGAATTGTGTTGCTCCTCTTGCGGTTTGTTTTTTTTTGAAACCGCGTGGGTTGCTCCTTTTCCCTCCCTTCTTTCGGTCTTCTCCGGCTTCTTCCCTCCTGCTTTTCTTTCTTGTCGCGCGGTTTTTGCCCTTCCTCACACGGTTTCGTGCTCTTTCCTTTTTTTTGAGAGCCTTCTCTGCCCTTAGGTCGTAGTTTCTCCCTGCTGCTGGTGTGTGCTCACCGAGACCGAACGGTTTCTGTTTCTGTTCCCGCGGTTTCTTTCCTTGTTGCTTGTTGCGGTTTCCGCTTTGTCCGCGCGGCTTTCTTTTCTTTATGGATACTCCGTCGTCTTCTGCTACTTTCCCTGCTCCTTTTTCTCATGCTTCTCCCTCTGTTTCTTCTTCGGGCAATTTGGGCACGTTGTCCAAACTTACGGGCCCGAATTATCCTGACTGGAGTGTGTCATTTGTTTTTCTATTACGTTCTCAACGTAAGCGTTCCCACTTGACTAACGACCCTGCTCCTGTTGGTTCTGATGCTTATGATGATTGGGACTCTTCTGATGCCTTAGTCCGTACTTGGCTGACCAATAGTTTGTCTGATGAGTATCTTCCTGTCATTCGTCATGATCATACTGTCAAAGCTGCATGGACTCATCTTGCTGCTTTATATTCTAAAGGGGCCCAGACTTCCCGAATCTACACTCTTTATGCTGATCTTTTTGCTCGCCCTGTTATGACACCTGCTGCAGCTTATCAAGAAGTGCAGAGTCTTGGGGCTAAAATTCTTCAACATCGTCCCTTTTCTGCAGATTTTGCCGAGCAACACAAACATTTTCAGGAGCTCTTGGTGGTTTGCTATTTACTTCGTCTTCCTGAGTCTTATGATCTGATTCGTCAACATATTCTCGGCGAAGCATACACTTCGACTCTTGATGCCACTGCTGCTCGGATTTACGCTGTTACTACTCATCTTTAGCGCCCTTTACTTCCTTATCCCTCTCCTGATCTTGTTGCTCATTCTGCCCGACATGATCATTCTGGTAGTCGCGGTGGCCGCACTGGTGGTCGGGATTTCTCCAAACATCTCTGTTCATATTGTGGCAAGACTGGCCATCTGATTGATCAATGTTGGTTCAAACACCCTCATCTTCGTCCTGCTTTTGCTGATTCTGCTAAGAAGTCTACTGCGTCTCTTGCCACTTCGGGTACTGCTCAGTTAGCTACCACAGGTAGGTGGCTTATTGACTCTGGTGCTACTACTCATATGACTGGGAATTCTCAGCTTTTCTCTTCTCTTAATACAAGTACACACTTACCGCTTGTTCTTATTGCTGATGGTTCCCCTTCTCCGGTTCATGGGTCTGGAACTATGCATGTTACTTCTTCTCTTCAGCTTCGAGACACTTTCTATGTTCCAAATTTTCCTTGCAATCTTCTTTCTGTTACTGCTCTTTGTAAGCAGTTTGATTGTGAAGCGATTTTTACTGCTTCTACTTGTCTCTTTCAGATTCCTCAGTCCAAGGAGATGATAGCTACTGGGATTGAGAGTGGCGGCTTGTTTTATCTTGATACTTCTTCTGCTTTTTCTGCCTCCTCCTCTCTACTTCAGTGGCATCTTTGACTTGGTCATCCTCCTCCTCGGATTCTCTTTCAGCTTCTGCCTGATTTACCTCGGGGCGAGTCCACTCTTTACTGTGATGCTTGTCAGTTTAGGAAACATCATCGTTCTACTTTTCCTGCTAGCACAGGGTGTAGTTCTTCTCAGCCTTTTGATATTGTATATTTTGATATATGGGGTCCTGCACCTACTCCTACTGTTGGTAGGGGTATTTTATATTTTGTGACATTTATTGATGATTTTTCCCGCTGTACTTGGCTGTATTTGTTGCGTGACCGCTCTTAACTTTTTTCTATTTTCACTGCTTTTTATAATGAAATTCATACTCAGTTTGATACTTCTATTAAAATTCTTCGGTCTGATAATGCTAAGGAGTACCTTAGTCATCAGTTTCAATCATTTTGTGTTGATCGTGGCATTGTTCATCAAATCACTTGTCCGTATACGTCATAACAAAATGGTGTTGCTGAACGAAAAAATCGTCATCTTCTTGATGTGGCTCGAAGTCTGCTTACCCACATGCCTGTTCCTAAGTCTTACTGGGGGCATGCGGTCCTTCTCTCTTGCTTTCTTATTAATCGTATTCCCTCTTTTGTTGTTGATGGGAAGACTCCCTTTTCTACTCTGCATCCTGATGCGCAACCTTTCCCTTTGCCTCTTCGTGTCTTTGGCTGTACGGTCTTTGTTCATTCTCCTTCTTCTACTCGTGATAAGTTGTCCCCTCGCTCAGGTAAATGTGTCTTTCTGGGCTATTGTCCGACTCAGAAAGGGTATCATTATTATGATCCTATTCTCCGCCGGCAGTATGTCTCTGCTGACGTTACTTTCTTTGAGACTGTTTCATACTTTTCTCCGTCTACCTCTCCTCTTCTTTCATCTGATGATTCCGTTACTTTACCTATTGTTTCTTCACCTTCTCATGAACCTACTACTCTTTCCTCTTTACCTTATGATTCTCCTGCTCTTCCTGCTTCCGATGATGAGTCGCTGCCCATGGTTCCTAGTGTGCCTACCTCTCCGTTGGGGGAATCTACATAAGTAGACAGGGCTGATCTTGATCTTCCTATTGCTCTTCGGAAGGGTGTGCGCTCATGCACTCAGCATCCTCTGGCTGGTGTGGTATCTTACACCAGCTTGTCTCCTCGGGCACAGAGTTTTGCTTTGGCTCTCTCGGCTAGTGTTCTTCCATCTTCTTATCGTGATGCTTTACTTATTCCTCATTGGAAAGCTGCTATGGATGAGGAGATGAAGACTCTGACTGAACGGGGTACCTAGTCTCTTGTGCATACTCCTCCTGGTACTGATGTGGTTGGTTTTTGTTGGGTTTTTGTTATCAAGTATCTTCCGGATGGCACTGTTGATCGCTATAAAGCTCGTCTGGTAGCCAAAGGGTTTACGCAGATTTATGGTGTGGATTTCTTTAATACGTTTTCTCCAGTTGCCCGGATTACTACGATTCGTGTTCTTTTTTTAGTGGCTATGAACAAAGATTGGGCCATCTCTCAATAGATGTCAAGAATGCTTTTCTTTATGGAGATTTGAATGAGACGGTTTATATGGAGCAACCTCCTGGGTATGTTGCTCAGGGGGAGTCTCAAGTATGTAAGTTGAAGAAAGCCATCTACGGTCTTAAACAGAGTCCAAGAGCCTGGTTTGAGAAGTTTAATGAGGTTATTTATGTTGTTGGATTTGTTCGGAGTGCTGCGGATCACTCTCTGTTTATTCGGAAGACCTCATCTGGGCTGGTTATTCTTGCATTATATGTGAATGATATTCTTCTTACTGGGGATGACAAGAAAGGTATTGATATGACGAAAAAGCATCTTCTTCAGCACTTTGTTACGAAGGATATGGGATCTCCTAAGTATTTTCTAGGGATTGAGATATCTCGAAAATTGGCTCTGTGGTCCTTTCACAAAGGAAATATGCTTTGGATCTTCTACAAGAGACAGGTCTTCTTGGAACTAAACCTGCCCGGTCCCCTATGGCTGTTGGAGATGACAAATCCTGGAGTGACTCTTCCCCTCATCTAGAAGATGTCACGAGGTACAGACGTCTGGTTGGTAAACTCATCTATCTGACAGTTACTAGACCAGACATCTATTATGTAGTGGGAAAAGTAAGTCAGTTTATGCAAGCTCCTAGGGACTGTCATATGCAGTCTGCTCTGAAGATTCTTGAATACATAAAAGGTGCACCAGGTAAAGGGCTATTATTCCTAAAAAGGGGACATTTGAAGGTAGAGGATTATTATGATGCGAGCTATGCAGATGATAAGGGCGATAGGAAGTCAACATCAGGTTTTTATACTTTTGTTGGAGGAAATCTAGTTAGTTGGAAAAGTAAGAAGTAGGCAGTGGTTGCCAGATCGAGTGCAGAAGCCGAATATAGAAGTATTGCTTTGACGGCTTGTGAGATAAAATGGCTTCGAACTCTCTTACTGGATCTGGGAGAGTTTTATGATCATCCCTTACCAATGTTTTGTGACAATAAAGCAGCTATATACATTTCGAAGAATCCAGTCTTTCATGAAAGGACGAAGCATATCGAGGTTGACTGTCACTTTATTAGAGAAGACATTCTGAAGAATCAGATATGTACTCCTTTTGTTACTTCTGACAGAGAGCTGACAGATTACTTCGCGAAACCGGTTACTTCATTCACAGAGGTTTGCAGCAAGCTGGGCATGGTTGATATATATGCTCCATCTTAAGGGGGAGTGTTGAAACTCTGTTCGAACGGTTAGCCGAACAAGCCGCCGCAGCCTGTCTAGCCAGTTCATCGCGGCCTGACCAGCAAGTGTTCTAGAGAGTAGCTGTATCGGACAGATGATTCAGAGTGCGAGAAGTCTGTTCGGGCGGTTAGCCAAACAGGCAGTAGCGGATTGTTCTGCCGGTCTTCAAGAGTGCGCCTTCGCAGTTAGGAGATAAACTGCTGCTACTTTTGTGAAGTCATGAAGCTCGGGTCGAAGGTTTATTCTCAGCGGTCTGTGGCAACCCGCGGTATGCGGTCTAGTATCTTGTCGCAACTTCAGCGAATTGGTGAGCAGCGTTGCGGGTTGCTAGTTATCTGCAGAAGCAGATTAGCGACTTATCTAGCAGCCTTACTCTTATGTCCGGAGGTTTTTATGTTATGGCTTGTATAATGATCGGTTTGGGTACGTCAAACCGCTCAGGCCGCCCTGACTTGTATTTAGTCCCACATCGTGGGTTGTATTCTCTCACCTCCCCCGTTTTCTATAAATAAGGGGGCATATCTATGTATTACTTACTTTTTTGGAGCAATAAAATTTGCAGTTATTTACCTCTTGTTCACCATTTTTAACTGCTATCAAGTAGCTGAGTTTTGGAGGGAGAGCCGAACGTAACATACTATTAGATGGGCACAGAGGGACAGTGGATGTACCCAAGATTGGGGAACCACTATAAAATTACTGTGTCATCTGTGAATGTTCTTGAAAGCTGATAATTAACCTAATCACAGGCATAGAAATCAGAAAAGAAGTTAGAAAACTTAAATAGAGACAAAAACCTATTCACCCCCCCCCCCCCTCTCTAGGTGTTTTGCTAACCTTGAAAACAAGAATTTCAGTTTGCAGCAATGCGAACTTTGACTCGTCTCCAGTGAGGTGGTGACCACACCCCGAGTCAATGATCCAGTCATCTTGGTAGTCGACGGTGGAAAGAGCGCGGACACACATGCCTGTTAGAAAATCACTTCCCCACCCGGCTTCCACAGCACTGGAACCAGCTCCCTCCTTATCTACAATCTGCCCAGGTTGCAGCTTGACCTTGTAGTCTTTCTTGAAGTGACCCGACTAATTTCACCTGTAGCACTTCAACTCCTTCTTCCAGCCCTTATTAGGAGTAGTGCTCCTTTCTCGCTAATAGGAATTTGAAGGCCCATCCTTAGTAGCAGTCTTCTTCTTTGTCACCCATCTCTTCTTCTTACCTGTGAAGAGAACCTCACTACCTCCTTCAGAGATACTAATCTCTGCCATCTGTCTAGCCAAGCTTTCCTGCGAAGCCAGTAGGTTCTCCAACTCAAGCAAAGACGGCTGAGTGGCCTAGCCATGAACAGAAGTAACAAAGGTCACATATTCCTTTCGCAAACCACGGATTATGTGCCTCTTCATCCCAGATTCAGAAATGGGCTCATCGGGATCTAATACTGAAATCTCAGCGCACAGGTTCTTCATTTTTTAAAAGAAGGTAGAGATGGGTAGATCTCCTTGAGTTGCCCTAGCCAACTCATTTTCTAGGAATTATAGCCTTGCTACGTTCTTCCTGTTGAACAAACCATCAAGGGAAGTCCATATCTCCACAGCAGACTAACATCCAAAGGTGTGTTCGAAGAGCTCGGGTGAGATAGCCCGCTTGAGGTTAAACTCAGCTTTCGCGTTAGTCTTCCTCCAAGCTCTCAAGGCCTCGACACCAGTAGTAGTAGCAGCCTCTTGCGTATCATCTCCACAGACGACATCCCATAAGTCCTCCCCTTGAAGATAGCTCTTCATAAACGACTTCCACTTCTTGAATTTAGTCAGTGTAAGAAACTCGATACCAAGACCCCTTGCATACCCAGCTTCCAATGCACTACCCTTTGTTTACTTAGACTCACAGAAGCAAAAAAAAGAAAGCTGACGGTTGAACACTGCTCAAGCCTTTGTTCCCTCTGATACCATGAAAAAATTTAATAGTCGTGGAAAACGGAAAAGCAGGCGCAGGAACACTCAACCCTCTTGAGTCAAATAAACCAAATGCATAGAGCAAGAATCTTGTAATATCAAAAATCTTCTTTACAAAGCAAGGCATACATGGCGAGACATGCTTCGCCAATGTACCCGAGGACAACAAATACAGAAAGCAAGATGAAATAAGTCACGCAGACTAAGAGAGAAGCCGCCGACTTTACTGCTAGCTGCTGTGGAGTCCGCTCAAACCAACAGGTCATCAAACCGCAACCTTGTCACGTAGACTGCCCATTATTCCAAGGATGAACTCTGTTCGTCGATCTGCGGCAGCCGAACTGAACAAGCCGCCAGAGCGGACAACTTATTGACTGGGAAAAGTTGCAGAAGAGAAACCGTCTAGTCGCAAGAGACCTCCTGTAAATCGTCGATTGCAATCCGCAGAGTCCGCACTGCCTTAGAACCAAATCCCTTGCTCTTCAGTGCTATCCACATAACCTGCATAGCAAAAACTGGTTAACCTCTTCAACCTACGCGGATAGAAAATCCAGGCCATAGCAATTAATCGTGAGTAGACTTACTGTTCATTCAGTTTTCTTTGATGTGACGGGGGGTCCTATTTATAGGCGCTGAGAAGAGTATGATCATTGCCCTAGCTGATAGGATAACCGCCCATCTCACGGCGAGCACCAAGTGTATCCTCCAAGCCGCGGATACACAACTAGACCTCCGCAACAATACGAGATAGCTAGTCCGCCAAAGTTGCACCACCAAGGCCGGATACCAAGCCGATCCGCCTTGTCACCAAAGCCTAGCAAAACTTGACCGCCATACAAGCGAACTCTGCAAATACTGCCCCAGTTTACCCATCTATGAATAGCTCTAGTCCATACACGCTAGCGGAAAGTACTCCAGTTCGCATACTCGAGTATTGAAATCGAGAATTCGGTTTCGATGGAGTTCACCCTTGGGAAAGGGTTGATCGCGCACCTACTTCTCTCCTGCAAGAAAAATGACAAAGGAAAAAGAATAGGGGACAAACCCAAGGGCCTAGCGCAAAGGACCCACCACACACCCGGAAGATCTCTGAGCGCTTCCCCTCCTTAGCCAAATATCAGGCTAAGGTACCTCAAAAAGCGCTAGAAGGCTGGGAGACAAGTGAGCATGCCTTCTGAGGTACCCCTTGGGTCCAATTTATAGATTTCTGAAAATGGCCTGCAAATAGCCAACCTTCGTTGTTCTGAACAGCTATGTGCAGCCCAACTGGGTCTGCCAACAGCGTAACTCCGCTGTTCTAACTGGCTATAGGCAGCCCAGCAGAGGCAAAATGGTAAAAACACATTGCAGATCACTGGGCGAGTAGCCCTCAACAACCCCTGCTCGGCAATGGCGGCGAGTGCTCAATGGAGCTGGCACTCGTCGTGTAACTCCCCGAAACTCAAAAGGGTGACGGGTGGCATTTTGAGCCAAATCTGGGTTTTGGTAGAGGTGACACGGCCTGGGACACGGGCGTGTCCCAGGGCGTATCGTGCTCGGGTTCGGCGTTGGTCGCGTGGTCGACGATTTTGGAGTCAACGATCGTCGGGGGGGTGAACACAACCTAGGACACGGGCGTGTCCCAGGGCGTGTTAGTCACTCAGAGCCTTGCACTCAACGATCGTTGAGTGAGGGACGCACGACCTGAGCCCAGGCATGTTCGGGTCAGACACGGGCGTGTGAAATTCAACACGGGCGTGTCGAATACCCGTGCCCTCCTCGGGTTGTGTGGCGGTTTGAGCTAAGGCAGTTACACGGCCTGGGACACAGGTGTGTCCCAGGGCGTGTCTAGCACATGGCATGTGACACGGGCGTGTCATATGGCCGTGTTGTGCTCGGGTTGTTTTGGACCTGTGTCGTTGAGGGAACATGCCCAGCGACACGGGTGTGTCCTGGCTGACACGGGCGTGTAGAGCTTGACACGGGCGTGTCGGGTTCCCGTGTTCTTTTCGGGATGCGTTGGTTTCGACGACGAATGGGTGACACGGCCCTGAACACGGGCGTGTCGGAACTAGTGTTCGGCCCAGGTTTTGGAAATTCGGTCTGAATCACAGCCGTTCGTATCCTTGTTTTTGGATCTGTTGGTTGAGGATCTTGCCCCTTAGGGTTAAGGCCGGTTCAGGGGTATAACTTCATCATATACTTGGATTCAATCTCTTTCTAAGTTCTAGAGAGAGGATATAGCAAGGAGGAAGAAGGAAGGCTAGATCCGGTCACCAACGGAGTTTCGGAGCTCCAAATTGCAAGCCGACTTCGGATCTATGGAGGCAAGGAGATTGCGGTGCTTTTCATCTACATAGATTTCCATGGCACCAAGGAAAAATGCAAGGGTAACGATTCTCATCCTAGGACATGTGAAGTCCTCTTTTCCTTTGCATAGGAAGCCTTCTCTCGCGAGTATGCGGTGAGTTTGTGGCGTTCCTTGGGGTAGATATGTGAAGTCCCCCTTATGTAGAGTCCGTATTCATGAACGGACATAGGCATGATGTGTGAAGCCTACCCGGACAAGTCTGTCTGGATCAGTGATGTTGCAATGCATATATGGCCGGAGAAGACTCCGTGCGAATGTTTGTTTTTCGGGTTTTATACGGGGTAGATTGCAATAGGGAGCCTTGGGGACTAACTCCAAGGTGCACCCGGAAAACTAGGCAGATGCGTGATTCTGCCAACCTGGTGGTCGGGGAGCCAACTTGAACATAACTGGGTTATGCGAACTGTGTAATAGAAACGGGACTCAGGGAGTCTTGACCCGCGCATATGGATTAAATTGACGTTACGGTGTGAGCAACGGGTCAGGCAGAACTGTACCTGTTCAATGTCGTTCGGTGGGATCGTTGGCATAAATGAGTGTCTCCGGCAGTCTATGGCTTAAATTGACATGACCCATGCCAGGAAGACAAAATGCTCATAAGGTTGGTCATCCAGTGGACGGTGGTGAGACGGAAACATCTATGGCTTAGATTTACGTGACGTTGGCCGGTTTGCCATGAATGTGCCCTGAGTGCATGGGGCATATGGTCCTGCGTGCTTGCACCTGTGATTAAGTGTGTTTACACTATACTGCTTTATTATGCTAACAAAATGCGGGGGAAAAGAGCATCGCCTCCCCGAGTTGGGGGCGGGGTCGTTATAATTTGGTCAGCATAGCTAACCATTGCTTTTGTTTGCCACCGTGCGGTGGATTGTTGCTTGCAGGTGCTGCGGAGCCGAGCGGTAAATAGCGGGCTAAAGCCCAAGTTGCTGATCCGGCCCTCGAAGGCCTTATTTTGAGTGTTTTCTTATATTCTCATGTATGACCGGCCTGCGTGTCAAGGTTTGGAAGACACTTATATTTGAGCAAACTATTGTAAGGCCATAAGTCCAGTACTCGTGTATTGTACGTTCCTATCGTTTTGAGTAGTGGACATTCGTGCTTTGCTGAGTTCTTTATTCTTTGCAACTTAATAAACTGCTTCCTCTAGATGCTCTGTGTAAGACGTTGTGATTGGTTGATTGGTTTCAATGAGTAACCCACCGGTCTGTCCGTGGTATATGGCATCGGGCCCCGACCGGACCTACTGCTATATGCTATGTGATGGATAGGGGTGTTACAATTTGGTATCAGACTATTGATTTCGGTCAGGCTTAAATGAATTTGTGGGCGAATTCCATTTAAGGGGTGGTGAGCATACGTGTGTGCGTCATCGTTATAACATGAAAAGAACCCATGAATGTCCACTTAGGAATGAAAATACACATGTTTGGGGAACCTGCGTGTTTCTATAATTACTTTTTGCAATATTGTGCGGTCGCTTATCGGTGTTTTGCACGATTATAGGTGACTAGGAGTGGTGTCGGGCTGTCGGAACGGCCAGCTTCTGAGGCGAGCAGCGCACCAAACGATGCGCCTATAACACCCCCATCAGCCGAGACCATTCGATTGGTAGCAGAGGCTGTGTTTGCGATGATCAACGCGCAGCCTACAAGGCAAGTGCAGTAGCCCGCTCCTGGTGTTAAGCAAGTACCGCTCCAAGAGGCAGAGCCAAGGAGGGTGGAATAGGTGGTCGTGGAGCCGGTGTTGTCGAGGAGGGCAATAGAAAAGTAGCTGAAGCACGTGATGGGCTTCAATCCTCCTGTGTTCTCGGGGATGGGAACCCCAACTCAAGCGGAGGATTGGCTCTCTAGAGTTAATAGAGTGCTGACTACGACTGAGACTGAGTAGTGGCAGAAGACCACTATTGCGATGTTCTTGCTGGACGGTAATGCAAGGATATGGTGGGAAGGCTTGGAGCTACACCATTTGAGGGGCAGGCAGTTAGATGATGTATTAATGGAGGAGTTTTCAAGGTTGTTCTTAGCTCGATACCACCCCTCAGCCCAGAGGATTGCTTTGGAGAATGACTTCCAGAAGTTGGTTCAAGGAGACAGTACCGTGGAAGAGTATCTCCACGAGTTTACTCGTTTAGGCCGGTACGCAAGCGCTACCTTTACTGATGAGGAGTGCAAGACGAACCGATTCTACAAAGGTTTGAGATATGACCTAAGATTGCTACTTCCGGGGCCTATGGCGCAGGGCTTTATGACCTTGGTCAATTCAACTCGGTCCTTGGAAAAGGATATGAAGAATTTTCAGGCGAAGAAGGACTCCAGTGGCAGGAAATCAGAGTTTAAAGTGTCGACTACTTCGAAGTCTGGATATCGCAGATTCCACAAGAAGGCTAGGACGTTGGGTCAAGCCCCTTCTACCGGTGCCTCGGGGGCAACCAACCGAACCCCGAGCGATTGTTTCACTTGTGGAAAGACAGGGCATTTTGCCCGTGATTGTTGGAGCGGACGTCCGATGTCCGAGAGAAAGCAAGGAGCAAGTTATGAAGAAAAGGGCAAGGCGGTGGAGCCAACCGCGTCCCACTTTGCTCTAACTCAATCGAGAGTTTATAATCTGGGCCAGTAGGAGGCCATTAAATAGGCAGACGTGGTAACAGGTACGGTTTAATTTATAGCAAGTTATCTTTAAATACTGTTACCTAGTGCTTGTTAGCTTAATACTGTTTGTATAGGCTTTGTTCTGATTGGCGATAGTCCGGCACGAGCACTATTCGATACGGGAGCTTCGCACTCCTTTTTGTCTGAAGGTTTCATAACGCGCATCGGAGTCCCCTCTTCGATGGCGAAGGACAAATTGGATGTGTTGCTGCCGAATGGGTGTTTGATGCGCACGGACAGAGTATGCGCCGTAAAGGTTCATATTGGAAGTCAAGAGTTCGACTTGCTAGCGTCATTGCTACCGCTAGCAGAGTTTGACATCATCTTCGGTATGGATTGGCTTTCAGAGCAGAAGTATTTTATAGATTGCAACTACAAAGAGGTCAAGCTGGGTGTTGGGCAGGAGACAATGTTTAAGGGACTGAAGGGGTCAAGCAAGACGCTGATGTCTGCTCTTCAGGTGTTCAAGGCAGTTCGTGCTGGTGCAGAGTTGTTCTTCACGTTAGTGGAAGCTGTAAAGCCTAAGCTCACTTTGGGTAGTATCCTAGTTGTTTTTGAGTACCCCGAGGTGTTCCTGGACAATCTTCCCAGAGCCCCACCGCAGCGGGAGATCGGCTTCACGATCGAGCTCGTGCCAGGTGCCAAACCTGTGTCACGTTCTCCTTATAGGTTGGTGCCTAAGGAGATGGCAGAGTTAAAGTTTCAGCTAGAAGAGTTGATGGAGCAAGGGTATGTGTGTCCAAGCTCATCGCTTTGGAGCGCACCGGTCCTCTTTGTTAAGAAGAAGGACGGGAGCTTGCGGCTGTGTATCGACTACAGGGAGTTGAACAAGCTAACGAAAAAGAATAAATACCTGGTCCCAAGGATTGATGATCTTTTTAATCAGTTAGTCGGGTCGTCGGTGAATTCAAAGTTGGATCTGAAGTCTGGGTATTTGAAAGTCCACCTAGTGTCAACTACCTTCACCTATGGGGGGGGGGGGAATAGGTGTCTTGCAGCGTATTTGCGGAATTAAAATTGTACCTGCACAAGAAAACAAAACAACACAGCACAGAAAGGACACAAGCAATTTATAGTGGTTCTCCAATTTGGGTACGTCCACTTTCCCCGTTCGACCTATCTCCCAACCAGGGACGACTCGGTCACTTCACCAACAGGATTGAAATACAATCCTTGCACTATCGGAAGGAACCCTTCCACACATAGGAGTCAACACTCCCACAACACGGGTTGCACCCAACCCTACAACTAGAGACCAATCGGTCCTTTACCAAGAATTGAAAATAGCTTGTAAGAAATACAAACAACGTATGGAGACTAAGGTGTCCCTCTTCGTTCGACGACGTGTTCTTGAAGTCAACGAAAAGTCCACAACCCTAGATCTCACTTGGATTGAACCTTCCCGAAACCGGCGGCGGCTTGGAGCGGCGGCTAGGTTCATGGAATAAGCGGCGGCGACGGAGAGCTACTGCCGTGCAATCGAGATTCAAACTTCGTAGCAAAGGAAGCAAGGTCTTCCAACGGTCACACTAGGATCGGTCGTCTCGATCGATTCGGAAGGGGAAGGTTTTTCCCGATCAACGAATCAAGAGACAAGGGATCTCTGGTTAGACGCGTGAGACGCTATGCTAGCCTAAGCTTCTGTCGCCGGAGATCTGGAAGAACTTCAGATCACAGCGGCGACCACGGCGCGAACGGCGAAGACGATCGGCGGAGCAAGATCGCGCTTTTAGGGTTAGTCGGCGGCTCGGCTTTCGTATCCTGTATCCGTTAAATCACTGTACACAAATACCTGTGTATTTATACAATAGGTCATGGAGATGACCGTTGTGGGCCCCACCAAAGCAAAGACCAAAGTCCGGTTCAAATAGCTGCAGGTAACATGGACCGGTCCAGGAATTCGGAAAAATCGCCCAAGGCAAAATCGGCGAGAATCGTAGGTGATTCTCGACGAATCAGCGAGAATCACTTACGATTCTCGCCGAATTCTACTTGGCGAATTCTGGCTGCATAGGTTATAGAGGCCGGGGAGAATCGGCGGGAATCACATTTGATTCTCGCCGAATCGTCGAGAATGCAAAGTCATTCTCGACGAATCGGTGAGAATCACTTAGTGATTCTCGACGATTCTGCCTTAGAGAATTTTCTGACTGCGTCGAGACAGCCGGCCCAACCCGGCGAGAATCATCTAGTGATTCTCGACGATTTACACTTAGACGATTCTCGTCTTTTAACCCGTGAGCTGGTCTTTGGCCCATCCTTGCTCCTTGTCTGCTCATGATCTTTCATGACCCTGTGCTTGGAAATAAGTACACTCCAATAGATAGAGTACACGTAAGCCAACACACTGATCTGCTCAACGAGGGATTACGTTGCACAGACCCGTGTATATTGACCTACTGCACCCTGACATTGGTGTGTACTTAGCAATGAATAGCTGCAAGCACAACTAGAAGAAATTCATCAAATACATAGTGAATTCATCTTAGCTTGATAGGAGGCTTCCTCAAATCCAGGTAATTGTGGATACAATACCCAACAATCTCCCCCTATTTGACGAAGCCAAAATCCTACTAAGCTAAGATGAATTTCAACACTCCAGATAAAATATGCATTAACCAAAAGAGTGAACATTAAACGTAATCAGATCAATGTGAGAGTCAATTAATAAACCACACACATGTATATATAAATATGAATATCCACACAGAAATGTTCACATGATTACATGATAAGGAAAGTTTAAATGTGACAATTACAAAAGCTAACATCCTAAAGATCTTTATCCTTAGCTATGTCTTCTTTAAGTTGTTGAGCTAATAACTTTCTGCTTTGTCGCTCAAAATACTCCTTGGGCTTTGGATAGTATCTCGGAGGAGGGACTTTATCTGCCACGGTGTTGTTCCTGAAAAATATGTTACGTTTAGCTTCAAATTCTTTATGCCGCTCCCATTCGTACTGACTATATACATCATTTCGATTTATTTGCCCCCTCTGCTGTAACAAAAATGTGTCCAAGATAATACTCTTTGATACAGGACTCCATTTTTCGTTCCTCACTTCATCCTCCTTCAATCTGATCTTCTTTTCAGCTTGCGTTTCCCTAGATGTCCCTTCTTGAATTTTTCTCTTGTTCCTAGCTTTTGCTAGGGCTTCTTGATCAAACCAGCTTCTTCGTTCAGCCCTTTCAGCAGCTTTCTTTGACTCGGCTTCGCTCATTGGTACTTCTTCAGTCCTTATTTCACCCGCAGCAGTACCAGCAAGACCCACATCCTCAGGCGGAGCAACAGGAACATGTATTCCCGATGCCTCTGTTACTAGCCAGTGGGCCGTTTCAAACATGTACCTATTCGAATTATCGAATTTGTATTTGTCAATTATTATTTATTAAGTTGATTAAAGGTGCAGTTATGATTTGGCGGTTTTGAAAGGCATACCTATTGGTCTGATCGAAGTTTAGAATTACTAACTCTTGAAGCCCCGCCATCTTAGCTTTATATGCTTCCTCCCCCCTTTTTGGCTTCGGCGACTATAGAGTTTGCATAGGAATGCAGAGATGCATCAATGTGCTTCACAGTTTTACTGAATTCGTCCAGCAGAGTTTTCTGATTTGCGTTCAGCGTTACCATGTTGGCATCAAATTGTTGTATGTTCTGTGCCACAACATGAACATTTTTATTGACTACTGTCAGGTCGTCAGTATTCTTCTTCAGTCATTTCATGAGAAGAGATACGGCTGTGCCTGCCACTGTATATTTTTCATCAAATTTCTTCTCCATCACATCTAGTTTATGGTTGATCTGAACCACATTCTTGAGCATGAGATCCTCAGAGTCCTTCAGTCTCTTTAGCACTTTGTTGTGGGATTTCTCAAACTTATCCTTAAGCTCATCCAGCATCCCTTGGACAAAATTAACTGTGTAATTTTCTATGTTTGCTTGAAGTGGAGGAGCTGCAGGAAGACCCTGGTCAGGCTCCCCAGCAGAAGCACTGGGAGAGCTGGACACTAGAATAGAGTCCACAGGGGGAACAGAGGGTTGCCGAGAGGGCTCCCCCTCCATTCCTGCATCCGACGTCTCAGGAGCTTGTTCCTCAGATGAAATAGCAGCATCCTCCCGAGGATCCACCACTTTCTCCCTCTCAATTACTTCTTCCTCCATCTCAGTCTCCAAGTGCTCAGGCTTATCTGCAGAGTTGTGCATATCTTCCTCTACTTCTTCCTCCTCCTCCTCATCAGCCACCTCATCTCCCAGGTAATTCATATCGTCCTCACATTCCTCTTCCTCCTCCACATCTGCCACTTCATCTGCCACCACCTCCTCACCGTCTTCTTGCACAGTCTCCACAGCATCTTTAGCTATCTGAGAAATATCAGATATGATGTTTGCAGAAGAGTGTATAGGCTCCCCCTCAGTTCCTGCAATCAGTGCATCAGGAACTTCACTGGGTGCTTCCATAGAATGTGCAGGAGCACTGGTGTCCTCGGCCGGAGATGCTTCCTCTTGGTCTATTTCCCTGGCAACCTGCCCTATTCGACGCTCCCACCGGTCGAATATGCTTACGTCCATCTTTTTCAAATAGTGCAGAGGCACTCCTTTGCTCATGTCGAATGTATCTCCGTCCAGCTGATTCAGATAGAGGCTGATGATTCTGCCAAAGCTGGGGGTTCGGAGTGTGTCTTTAATTCTTTCAAAGAGCATGGCTCCCCAATTAAACCGCATTCGGCAGACGATCGCCACCAGAATCTTGAACATTTCCCCTGAAATATGGTCGTGGGATCCAAGTTTGCAGATTAGAGCCTTCCCAACGATGTCAGACAGCAATTTTCCCTCCTCGTTCATGTCTTTCCTTTTGATTGACCTGGTCCCCCTGGCCAGTCCACAGAAGGATAGGGTCCTTGCTCTATCCTCGTCCTCCAGGTAATCTTCTTCCTCACAACTGGATAGCCGCAGGCATTGGGTCAGTTTCCTGGCGGATAACTTGATCTTCTTCCCAACAACCTTGCTCTTGATGGAAGTGTCTTCGTGACGGAGCTTGGCAGTTGCAAAGAACTCCAATACTTCCTTATCCAAGATCTTGCACGGGTGCTCCAGCACGAACGTCAGTCCCGCTTCCTCGAGCATAATAATTATGTTCCGGAACTCGTCCGAGGCCTGGGAGAATCCGGTTCTCACTTGCTCGCATCCAGTGACCGGGCCTGCAGTAGTCCGTGGGGCCATAGCAAACTAGGAAGAAAGGGAATACCAATTTCCAAGTCTAAGGATCTCTGAAACCAAGAGAGTGAGAACAAAATCTACACTAAGCTCAAGTCATGGTAAGGGACAAGATGGAGATTACCTAGTGAGGAGAGGCAGTGAAAGTTCCGGCTGCTTTACCAGAGAGACGGCGAGCCGATCTGAGGCGAAGCTTGGACGAGTGCCTGGTTGCGAGAGGAAGTCTTCAGGAGGTGTCGTTAGGTCACCACGAAGTGCCGAAGGAGGAACCCGCTGGGAGGAGAAGTTGAAGGGACTCCTGCGGAGCTTGGACAGGGTCTCGGTGAACGTTGGAATTTGAAGGGTCGGCGGGATTTAGGTTCGATGTTATACGCGGGTTTATATATATTTATGTCCGAAGGCTTTGTTCGACGGAAACTGCAATAGTTGAATATTGATCGTCGGGAATGGCGGAATTTGGTTCGACGATTTGGTGATACTTTTGTGCTACTGTTGGTTCGCACGGGTGAATTTTGTTCGATGATACCATGGTGGAATTTAGTTTGAGGGAAATCGCTGAGATTCCAAATTTATGTCGTTGTCAAGGGTAGGAAAGTCTTAATAGGCATAATTGTTTCTTAATCCAACCAAGGGTTCAAAATTTTCGAGGGCGGACTTATGGCTGAAAATGTCAAACTAATCACTACTAATGTAACTGAAGGTTATCTTACACTTATACTCCTTCCCTAAGTGACTGAGCATACGTGAATAATTTTTCTATATGACCATCTAATTTCAAAAGAAGTGAATTCATTATTAAGTGTGGATATGTCAATATACATATATACATATATGGAATTGTTTATGCTTTATGGCTCAAACATTTAAGGCTAATTGCAGTTACCTGTGATAACAAGATGTAACATTCACATCATCAGCACAGAGTATATCAGGAGGTCAGTATGCATGTGCCTGTAATGATGGCACTCCTCCCATTCTCGACACTTTTTCCACGTCATTCTTGGAGCATCTCCTGTCCGATTCCCATCAGGATTGCGGGAACCCAGACCACCCTGCAGGAAAGAGTTATCTTGCCTTAGGAACCCAATAAGTATTGGGTCCTAGGTTCCTGTCAGCATAATAATTGGAATGCCTCCCCTCAGGAATCCTGGTGGGAGGACTAACATTGCCTCGAGGATGTGGAATTCCCCTTGCCTTTGACACAGAAGAGTTGTGCCAACAATCTATGGCAAAATGACCGACTTTGCCACAACACCAACATTCATGAATGTTGTATCGCCGTTTGTGACCTGAACGGGTGACTGAGGTAGTCATAGTTCTAGGTCTAAACGGGATAGAGCCGGATATGCTAACAGAATTGTCTCTTCCACCGTGACTATTGGAAGGGTGGAAAGAATGCATATGGCAGGCGTCATGAGGCCTGGGAGGTGGTGCCTTCCTTTCAGTCAGCCCCCTTCTAAGGACCCCATGAGTCCCAACAACATGATTTCTAACCCCCCTTTCCTGAGTCCTAGGGAGGTGAGAGGCGCATTGTGAGCTGATGCTGGCAGATTCATGACGAGTTGGGGCTGTGGCCGAGAATACAAAGGGCTTGGTGGAAGCCTGAGGTATTCTCTTCTGGGTGGCCATGACAGCCCTTGCATTATGGGTGCCTCCACATGAGGGCAAATCAACCTTGTAGTGACCACAATTATTCCTGTGGTCATGCCTGAAGGCATGATGAGTACTCTCCCTGCCTGAGATGGGGGGACGGAATACCGTTTCCCCATTTCTCCAAGACTTAATAATACGGGAGATCCACCCATTTTCTTCCTTTCTTTTGATAGCATCAACCTTGGAGAAGTTCGATACTATCCTTTTCTCATTTTCTAGACGACTCTCTAGATCTGAGATTTGAGCATCCTTTATCTTGATAGATTCCAATTGGTGATCCATCAAGATCTTCAATCTAGCAATCTCCAGAGCTTGCTCCCCAACAAGTTGGTTGCTTTTCTGAAGAGCACACTCAAGGGAGTCAGGTGTTTCAAGCCATGGAGTAGGGCATTCCTTATCCTGGGCAACACTGGAGGGGCTATCCTCTGAACCATTCCTGTCTTCAGGAGTTTTAGAGGGAGAGGGGCAAGATGAAGGAGTTACCTGCTCCTGACTTAGCTGTTCTGAGGTAACATTCAGATTGACAGGGACAGCTGCGTCATCTTCATCAGAGCAGTCTTCCTCGACTTCCTCTTCAGTCTCTGATAAGGATACTGGAGCCCTGATATAGAGAGATTGGTAATCACTGTCATCTTCTGAAATGCTGACCCCCACATAAGCCTCATCCTCTCGCTGGCAACTTGTTTCAGCAGATACTGATCCCTCCATGAGGTCTGATATTGTCTGCCATAGGGACTGGGCTGTCCTACACCTTTCCAGTCTTGATCGAAAAGGTCCAGACCAGACTTCCATGATGATTCTACGGATCTCTTTATCCAAGTTGAATAAGGAGAGTTCAAGCTCTGACATCTCAGAGACATCCATAGGTGTTTGAAGACCCTTTCCAGAGCAGGAGGTCTTCATAGGAATGAATGGACCCTCTTCCAGGATGATTGATGTCCGCGGGTCAATGGCCTCCAAGTAAAAAGATACCCTCATCTTCCAGATGGGGTAATATTCCTTTGTGCACGTAGGGAGTCTAAGCGAAGAGATATCATATTCCAGCTTCATCCTTGTTGGCACAGGTGGCAGGATTCTACTCAAGGTGTGAACCTTTTTGATGAGTAACCTCCCTCTGATACCACTTGAAAGTCCACCTAGTGTCAACTACCTTCACCTATGGGGGGGGGAATAGGTGTCTTGCAGCGTATTTGCGGAATTAAAATTGTACCTGCACAAGAAAACAAAACAACACAGCACAGAAAGGACACAAGCAATTTATAGTGGTTCCCCGATTTGGGTACGTCCACTTTCCCCCTTCGACCTATCTCCCAACCAGGGACGACTCGGTCACTTCACGAACAGGATTGAAATCCTATCCTTGCACTATCGGAAGGAACCCTTCCACACGTAGGAGTCAACACTCCCACAACACGGGTTGCACCCAACCCTACAACTAGAGACCAATCGGTCCTTTACCAAGAATTGAAAATAGCTTGTAAGAAATACAAACAACGTATGGAGACTAAGGTGTCCCTCTTCGTTCGACGACGTGTTCTTGAAGTCAACGAAGAGTCCACAACCATAGATCTCACTTGGATTGAACCTTCCCAAAACCGGCGGCGGCTTGGAGCGGCGGCTAGGTTCACAGAATAAGCGGCGGCGACAGAGAGCTGCTGCCGTGCAATCGAGATTCAAACTTCGTAGCAAAGGAAGCAAGGTCTTCCAACGGTCACACTAGGATCGATCGTCTCGATCGATTCGGAAGGGGAAGGGTTTTCCCAATCAACGAATCAAGAGACAAGGGATCTCTGGTTAGACGCGTGAGACGCTATGCTAGCCTAAGCTTCTATCGCCGGAGATCTGGAAGAACTTCAGATCACAGCGGCGACCACGGCGCGAACGGCGGAGACGATCGGCGGAGCAAGATCGCGCTTTTAGGGTTAGTCGGCAGCTCGGCTTTCGTATCCTGTATCCGTTAAACCACTGTACACAAATACCTGTGTATTTATACAATAGGTCATGGAGATGACCGTTGTGGGCCCCACCAAAGCAAAGACCAAAGTCCGGTTCAAATAGCTGCAGGTAACATGGACCGGTCCAGGAATTCGGAAAAATCGCCCAAGGCAAAATCGGCGAGAATCGTAGGTGATTCTCGACGAATCGGCGAGAATCACTTACGATTCTCGCCGAATTCTACTTGGCGAATTCTGGCTGCACAGGTTATAGAGGCCGGGGAGAATCGGTGGGAATCACATTTGATTCTCGCCGAATCGTCGAGAATACAAAGTCATTCTCGATAAATCGACGAGAATCACTTAGTGATTCTCGACGATTCTGCCTTAGAGAATTTTCTGACTGCGTCGAGACAGCCGGCCCAACCCGGCGAGAATCATCTAGTGATTCTCGACGATTTACACTTAGACGATTCTCGTCTTTCAACCCGTGAGCTGGTCTTTGGCCCATCCTTACTCCTTGTCTGCTCATGATCTTTCATGACCCTGTGCTTGGAAATAAGTACACTCCAAAAGAGAGAGTACACGTAAGTCAACACACTGATCTGCTCAACGAGGAATTATGTTGCACAGACCCGTGTATATTGACCTACTGCACCCTGACATTGGTGTGTACTTAGCAATGAATAGCTGCAAGCACAACTAGAAGAAATTCATCAAATACATAGTGAATTCATCTTAGCTTGATAGGAGGCTTCCTCAAATCCAGGTAATTGTGGATACAATACCCAACAGTATTATCAGCTAAGGATAAGGGAGAGTGATATCCCGAAGACTGCATTTAGCACAAGGTATTGGCATTTCGAGTTCACGGTCATGCCGTTTGGGCTGACTAATGCGCAATCAGTGTTCATGGATCTGATGAACAGGACGTTCAGAGAATACCTAGACCAATTTGTGATCGTCTTCATTGATGGCATATTGGTGTACTCACAGTGCGAGGAAGATCACTTCAAGCATTTGCATCTGGTGTTGGAGACGCTGAGGAGGAATAAACTTTACACGAAATTCTTCAAATGCGAGTTCTGGTTATCCTCAGTAGTATTCCTTGGTCATATTGTCAACGGTGAAGGAATAGCGGTAGATCCAGCGAAGATTGTTGTGATACAGGAGTGGCCTGTGTTGTCTTCGGTAGCAGAAGTACGGAGTTTTCTGGGGCTTACCGGCTATTACAGGCGCTTCGTAGAGAACTTCTCGCGGATAGCTTTACCTCTCACGAAGTTGACAAGGAAGGATCAGAAGTTCTTGTGGACGCAGGAGTGCGCGCAAGAATTTGAAGAGTTGAAGAATCGGTTGACCGCGACGCCAGTGCTAAGTTCGCTGCGTGGGACCGAAGGTTTCGAGATTTATAGTGATGCCTCGGGCAGTGGTTTGGGCTGTGTGCTGCTGCAGCATGGGGTGTTATTGCGTATGGATCGCGTCAGCTGAAAGTGCACAAAAGGAATTATCTGGTCCATGACTTGGAGTTGGCGGCCGTGATATTTGCACTTAAGCTGTGGAGACACTATTTGTACGGTGTAAAAGTCGATATTTATACCGACCATAAAAGCTTGAAGTACCTATTGGATAAGAAGGATCTGAACACGAGGCAGCAGAGATGGATGGAGTTCCTGGGGGACTATACGTTCAAGATTCATTATGTACCCAGAAAAGGCAATGCAGTTGCGGATGCGTTGAGTCGCAGGGCTCCCGCCCAAGCCAACTGGTTGTCGGTTCATGATGAGAGGTTAATTCAGGAGCTGGAGGCGTTAGAGATCTGTTATGTTGACAAGAAGACTAGCGCCAAAGCATTGTTGAACTGGACGGAAGTTCAGTATGACCTGGCTGATCGGATTCGACAGGCTATAGTGTTGGATGACGGTATGAAGGAGCTCATGGATTCAGCATTGAATGGGTAAAATTCCCAGTTTTCAGTTGAAGACGGACTTCTAAGGAAGGGCAATCGTTTGTGCGTCCCAAATGTGGGAAATCTACGGGCGGAGTTGATGTACGAGGCTCATCATACCAAGTACTCAATCCACCCAGGGAGCACGAAGATGTACCGGGACCTGAAGAAGTTGTTTTGGTGGCCATGACTCAAGAATAATGTGGCACTATTCGTGGCTAAATGTCAGACTTGTGCCTTGGTAAAGGCAGAGTGCCAAAAGCCAGGAGGTTTCTTTAAGCCCTTGCCTATTCCGGAATGGAAGTTCGACGACATATCAATGGACTTTGTGCATGGCTTGCCAGGGTCGCAGAAGGGAAACGACGCCATCTGGGTGATCGTAGATCGGTTAACAAAGGTATCGCACTTCATTCCGCATAGGAAGGATGATTCGGTGGAGAAACAGGCGAAGCTGTATGTGGATAATATAGTTAGACTTCACGGTGTGCCCCGCAGCATCGTGAGTGATCGAGATGGATGTTTTAAGTCCAATGATTGGAGGTTGGTGCAGCAGATGCTGGGGACTAGATTGAAGTTCAGCACAGCCTTCCATCCGCAGACGGATGGGCAGACCGTGTAAGACCCCCATTTTTTTTATTTTTCGACACCGGGGTCTTAGGCCCAAAACCGCCACCTTGCGGTGATACCTTCGCACCCGGGAAGGTCGTCACTACAAGATGCCGATTCTGCCAGCCAAAATCGATCACAACTATAGCAATAAAATAAAAGCAAGTCCACAGAAAATCACATGTATAGAAAATAAGCTCCACGAAGGGAGTGTCCACAGATAGTACATATAATAAAAATCTCGGGCTTATGCCCGGTACATCAAGTCCTCACTACAAATCACTCATCGCGGAAGCAAACTAATACAACTACTAGTGTTCGGGACTCACAGTCCCTGCTGTCTGGACTCCAGTACTAGACTGTCCGATCTCCAAGCGTGCCGACCTCCGGGGCTGCTCCTCCATGCTGGGCTCCGTGGTCCCCTAAATGATGTGGTTCGAAAACCGTTAGTCTAAAAGACTAAGTCCTATCGTCCTCCGCCCCTTCCCCCATGGCTCCTAAGCACCGAGCGGGGAGAAGGAAAGGAAAGGACATGAAGGTGGAGGATGTCAAATAGCAGATGACAGCGGAACTAGACTAGCTGTTCTAAGTATGGTAATAATGATACAAAATTAGAATGAATAAGTAACCTTAACTTATGTGAAAACACATAAGCTAAGGGATCTCTTGCAGGGCTCCTATCGTATAAAAAGTCCCATACTGATTTATACGATAGGGTGTCGGTTTTACTAGCAGGCTTAAATATATAATACTAAAAGAGAACCTTGACTTATAAGTACGCTCGCACGAACTTATAGGCCAAGGGGTCGTTTTGCAAGGCCTAATGTATAGAGCGTCCCATACCGCTTATACATTAGGTGTCAGGTTATATGCAATGGTTATGCTATGAAATACAATTATGCTATGATGTGAACATGCAAGTGCAACTCACCCACTCGACTCTGTGTACACAGACCTTTAGTCCCCCCTTTCGGAGCCGTTACCTCCCAGGATACCTCTGTAGTGGCAGACGGAAGCGGTGGGTTGGGCCTCGCCCACCTCTAAACCAGTAAAGCACTACCGGTCAGACCTATCGTACGCCTCAACGCTTGGTACACAAAGCGTACTCCTGCGTACTCTTGCCGGCTGGCGCACCGGACTTCTGTTGGCGAAGTGCTAACCACACTTGCCGAGTCAGCGTATTGGCGTCGGTGCATCGACCCTCCAATACCGAAGACCCACCACCTTATACCTTTTATGCACATGCATTAGTTATGAGTCCCAACAACCGAGCCAAATCTCCCCGGACTATCCCGTCCGTCATAATCAACAACCGAGCTGAAGCTCCCCGGACTATCCCGTCCGTCATATTCTACAACCGAGCCGAAGCTCGTCGGGCCACCATGCCCATCACCATAACCACTGGGCTTATTGCCCGAGTAACCCAAACTATCTCCCGGGACATTGGGGTGTGAGAGTGTGAAATCCTAAGTTTACTATTTACTCTTGTGGCGATTTTATACCTACGACTTAGGTTTTACCCAGGACTGCCCAAGGTATTCCCTGTGAAGGGCTCTCGAGGGCACTAGGAGCTATGATGGGCTTAATACCAAAGCTCCCTTTCGCAAGGCACTTATTCTTGTTTGTTGGTAACTAATCCCATATCCATTACCCATTTCTTTTTCATATTACGGTAGACTAAACCTAAGGTGATTTTGACCTTTCACTCTACGGGGGAAGACGATCTTTCGTCGACCCCAAGCACTACTCAACACTACCGACTCATATCTCACTACTTAACCTAAAACTTCTAGGATGACTCATCCACATCTACAAAATCCAGCAAGATGGCTAACTCCAACTATGCCAAATCATTTCCTTTCAATAATTTACTAAATGCAGACCACAAGGTTAAATGCCATGTAAAATGGGGAGTACATCAAATAATCATCCAATACTCCTATAATAATTAATGGAGGTCCATTATGACCTCTAAGCCCTAAATCCAGAGACCCAAAATTTTCCTTATTTATTTAATAATTTATTTAATTATTCTAGTGACTAAAATTTCCAATAATGAACATGAAGTACCATTTTCAGGCAAGATATAATTCCACTAATTTTATATGATATTTAAAATAAGGATTTAACTCATCTTCCAAAATATCTAAATTTTTCAGTAAGGTTGTATCCCAAAATTCCTATTTCATTTTAACCCTTGAAAATTCATTTAAAGAAATATAAAATACTATATTGCTTCCAAAAATTCAGCAAAAATTCCAGTAAGATTCTAATGTCATATAAATGATTTGGGACAAATTTCATAATTTATTTATCAGTAAATAGTCTTAATGAAATTATTGAATAATTTCCTCATTTAACAAGCTTGTGAAGTAAGTACCTCAAATATGTATTCAAAAATTTTCATAAAATTTATATATGCATATAATAATTCAAAACTTCCGCTGCCAAACTTTCATGACCTCCCAAGGGTTAGAGGGACCATAATGTTCAATTTATTAAATTGATGCATCCCTTGTGTTACAAATGAAGTACTATAACTATTGTCCCAAAATTCTTAATTAAATTACCAGAGTCTCATAATATCCTTATGACCAATCTACCAAAATTTCATCTTAGTTTGAGGAGTTTAGCTAGCCCATTCCAACCCTACAATATTTGTGCCCTAAACTAGGGTTAGCGTTTTGTGGGTCCCAAACTTTCCAAAACACCCTAATATTTTAACCAGAGGGTTATAGTTACCATAATGCCCTCCCTACAAAATTTCATAGTCATACAAGGTGTTTTGGCCACATGCCCTTCACAAGGTACAAAAGCCCTTCCTTAGGGTTTGACCTAGGATCTTGGGGCAAATCAATTCCAAACCTCCCCATATTTAATTGGAAGGTGCACAAGTTCATGACAAGTCAGTGTTCCAAATTTGAACCTCTGTTGAGGTTAATTGGACACTCTAAGCAAAAATTACATTTTGGACCAAAATGCCCTTCTTAGGGCAAGGCTAGGGTTTGCATGACTTCCATTCAAATCACCTCCAAACTTAATGAAATTTTAACCAGAGGTCTATATTAACCTCATATACCTCCCACCCAAATTTGGATGAATTTGGACTTCATTTGACCCATAAATTAATTTACCCTAGATAAATTAAATTATTTAAACAAAACTATAGAAAAATTATCTCTAAAAATTCCCATTTTTGGGCAGGGTCTAGATATTAGTTAGGGTGACTCCCTGCAAAAATTTCAACTCATTTGGGCTAAGTATGAAGTGTGGGCACTCTGTTTAATGTCTGCCTAGACATATGTATAGACCCCACCAAAATGAGTGCCCTGGTCAAACCAGTCACCCAAATTGGTCCAAATCAATTTTGTTTGAAATAGACCCATAGGGCTACATTTTATGTGTTGGCTACTTTTCCTGAAAATGTCTCTAAGTATTTTTAATAATTAAAACCATTAAATAAGAAAAGTGTGATAGAATTATGAAATGAAATATATAATTCCATAGTTTAATATCAATTTCCGCACGAATCTTGGCGCAAAACCGACGGGATCTGGTTGTCTCTTTCCTCCAGCCGACGGCCAGGATTCATCCCGCCTGGGCCGTCTTCCAGCTGCTGCCGCCGGCGCTCCGGCCACCTCCCCGGCCGGCCACCGCCGCCAACACCTTCGTGGTGGTCGGGGCTACCTCCAGGCGGTGGCACGGCCGCCGGGGAGCACTATTCTAGCGAACCCGACAAGCTCAATTTCATGGAAAAACCATGATTTTTTTGAAATGGATCAGGCTCAATTGAGCCCGAACCTTGGACCTAAGGACTGCTATGATTTACCCATGGAATAAGGAGTGGAGGAGGACCTTTTTGGCGACCTGAAGTCGGGAGGATTGCCGGAATGCCATGGTGGTGGTGGTGGTGTTCGGTTTTCTTAAAAAACGCATGAAATAGCCTGGCTTCTTCAGGAAAGTGGTGGGGAATTCTCCTTGGAGTCTAGGGAAGCTTTTAAGAGGGTGAGGGGAGGTGTTAGGTGGCTGGAAACACTTTGGCCATTTTTGGCCAAAGTCAAGCTTGGCGGCTTGGTAGGTAGGGGGGTGGAGCTTGCTCTAACCAGTCAAAGATGGCTGTTACACTCCCCTTGTCTTGCTGAATTGAATGGGGAGGTTGGGGAAGGGGGAGGAGGAGCACAAAGTCCTCCTTCCTTCTTCTTCCTTCTCTTTCTCTCTCCTCCATGGGTGACTTTCTCTCTCCTAGTCACCAAGCCTGAAATTTGGCTCCTACATATCCCATGGCAGCCCACAAGTCCATTTGGTCACTTAAGTCAAGGTTAGCCCAATTGCAATGGGCTTGAGCTTGAGTTAGCCCATTTGGGCTAACTTGACCCAAAGTTGGACTAGGGCCCACCTAGGTCAATTTGGTCCTTGAGGTTTCTTTAATGGGTCCTTGGTGACCCATTAGCCTCCCCTAGGGTCAAGGTGGGGTTGGATTGGCCCTTGGAGGTCACTTGACCCTTAACTAGGGCACTTTGACCATTTTGGGTCAAGAGTTGACTTTGGTCAACCTAGCCTTTATGATTGGTCCCAATGGGTCCTTGGTGACCTATTGGCCTCTTACTAGGTCTATGAGGGTAGGTGTGGGGTTCACTTGGCTAAGGGACTGCAATTGACCCTTGTGTAGGTCAATTTGACCCAATTAGGGTTAGAGTTGACTTTGGTCAACTTAGCTCCCTTGACTACCCTCCATGGGTCCTTAGTGACCCATTGACCCCTCACTAGGGTTATGGAGGTATAGGTGTGGTCCATTTGTCTAAGAGACTGCAATTGACCCTTGTGTAGGTCAATTTGACCCAATTAGGGTTAGAGTTGACTTTGGTCAACTCAAGTCCTTTGGCTGCCCTCCATGGGTCCTTAGTGACCCATTGACCCCTTACTAGGGTTATAAAGGTATGGGTGGGGTCTTGGAGTCTTGGTGAAGCTTCATGATCACCTTAAACCAAGGTTTTGGAGTTTACTATTTACAGACCATAGTGCCTCTATCCACACCACCAGGTCCACTTGACTCTTTCTTGGGCTTCCTAGGGTTTTGTCATGACAAAACCACTCTTAGGGGTCTAGTTGGAAATGGGATGTTACAGACCGAGAGGGTCAACAGAACTATATAGGACATGCTTCGAATGTGCGTTCTAGATTTCGGAAAGCATTGAGAAGACCACCTGTATCTGGTGGAATTTGCATACAATAATAGCTATTAAGCAAGTATACAGATGGCGCCTTTCGATGCCCTATGTGGTAGGAAGTGTCGCATGCTGTTGTCATGGCTAGAGACGGGTGAGGCAAGGTTGTACAAGAAGCGGGAGGTGGAGAGTGCTACTTCCTTGGTGCGGATCATTCGAGAGCATTTGTTGATCTCTCAGGATAGACAAGCTAAGTACTACAATGCCAAGCATCGGAATGTGGAGTTCGCGGTCAGCGATTGGGTGTACTTGAAAATAAAGCCGTTAAAGGGCGTGTCATGGGTACGACGCTTGAAGAAGCTGTGCCCGAGATACCTTGGACCATTTGAGATTCTGGAGCGGATCGGCGAAGCGGCTTATCGTCTGAGGCTATCAGTGGAGTTGAGTGGTCTACACGATGTATTCAACATTTTAGTGTTGCGGAAGGCGATGCAAGAGCCTTCGCAGGTGATCGGAGTTGACCAAGTGCCGGTGGACAAAGGGTTGATGACTAAGGTCAAGCCCATTCGTATTGAAGACTTTGAGGTTAAGCGACTCCGTAATAAGGAGATCAGGATGGTCAAGGTCCGTTGGGACAATTGCGGTCGTGAGGAGCTCTCTTGGGAACGGGAGAAGGCCATGCTAGAGGAGTACCAAGAGTTATTTCTCTCAGGTAACGCTTTTGGTTTTGTTTATCTTTCCTTTGGTAATTTCGTGGACGAAATTCTTTTAAGAGGAAGAGAGTTGTAATGCCCCGAAACTCAAAAGGGTTACGGGTGGCATTTTGAACCAAATCTGGGTTTTGGTAGAGGTGACACGGCCTGGGTAACGGGCGTGTCCCAGGGCGTGTCATGCTCGGGTTTGGCATTGGTCGCGTGGTCGACGATTTTGGAGTCAACGATCGTCGGGGGGTGAACACGGCCTGAGAAACGGGCGTGTCCCAGGGCGTGTCAGCCACTCAGAGCCTTGCACTCAATGATCGTTAAGTGAGGGACGCACGGCCTGAGCCCGGGCGTGTTCGAGTCCAACACGGGCATGTGAAATTCGACACGGGCATGTCGAATACCCATATCCTCCTCGAGTCGTGTGGCGGTTTGAGCTAAGGCAGTTACACGACCTGGGACACGGGCATGTCCCGGGGCATGTCTAGCACACAACATGTGACACGGGCGTGTCACATGGTCGTGTTGTGCTCGGGTTCTTTTGGACCTGTGTCGTTGAGGGAACACGCCCAGCGATACGAGCATGTCCTGGCTGACACGGGCATATTAAGCCTGACACGAGCGTGTCGGGTGCTGATGCAGCGTATATCACTGTGAAATTTTAAACAGAGAAACTCTAATTCGCCTACAATACACGCTTGATTGTTCGCACCTACTCAAGCATTTATCGCTCGCAATACGTTCCTTTCCGCATACAATCCAAAACAAATCGGAGGAGTGTCAACTCTAAAATAGCGATCAAAATATGAGTCGACTTGTTCCCCAAGAAAACGCAAAGGTTGCCAATCCTTTTCAAGAACAAGACCAAGGCGATAAGCCAAGATCCGATCAAGCAAAATGGATCTACCCGATTCGGAAAAAGAAACGCGATCAATAACAATTTTAAATCAGAGATTGGAAAGCATTTGAGATTTAAAATCGCGGAGAACACGATGGTTCTTCCTCCACAAATCTAACAAGAAGAAAGCACAAGAAAGGAGAGAGATTACCCAACCAAGAAGTAGAACACACAAGATAAGTGGGAGAATCACTCTCTCCATGGATCCACCGGCTTCACACCGAATGGGGCTGCAACCTTCTTCCACGGAGTCGCACCGATAGAAGCCACGCCGGAGTCGCACCGAACGGGTATGGAGGAGGCAAAGGATGGCTTAACACCAAAGGGGGGCGGCTAGAGGAGTCTCTCCATGGCCGAAATTCCTTAGCAAGGGGAATGGTATAGGTTTTCCAAATCTTTAATATATTAACTCGTCATAATAGCCTCCTTTAAATAGGAGTTACAAATGAAATCCAACCATCCAAGTTTGAGATGAAGATCTCAAATCTTAACTCATCATAATAGCCTCCTTTAAATAGGAGTTACAAATGAAATCCAACCATCCAAGATTTGAGATGAAGATCTCATCAATCCAGATGGTTAACAACACACCAAATGTCTAACAACACACCAACATTTAAATAAAAATATTACAAGTTATATTTTAAAGCAAATAGAGTTAAACTAATTAAAACTATTTAAAACTTCTTGTAGTAGGCTTTGTGCGCCGCGGACGGAGGTTGTAATGCAGCTTTCCGTTAGCTCCCGTGGCGTTGTCATGACGCCTAAAATCTTTATGTTGTTGCGCCGCGGCAACCGGGTCGTCATCAAGAAGTGTTGGAGGGGCCACGCCATCAATCCTCCCCCACTCAAAATCGTGTATCTCCGATGCATGGTCCAAGAGATAGCGGCGGAGAAGCTCGGCATCCAAACGTTGAAGCTCTATCGCGAGTACCCATGAGTCGTCAGAAGGGGGGAGGTCACGCCAACGGATGAGGAAGCGGTAAGTAGCACCATCAGGAGTAGTAAGTGGCTCAGCAGCAAGAATCACATCTGGAATGAGAAATGTCTTTGGGAACCTGGGAAACATGTCAGCAGTAGGAATAAAAGAAGACAACTTACCATCCAATGTTATACCTGTGGGAACCATAAGAGAGAGATCATCCGTACTACCACTCCCAACCCATTAGAAATATTAGTAGAGGGAGAAGACGACAAAGAAGTAAGCTCTTGTGGAGGCGAAACAAACATCGTTAAATCCGAGACATTAAAAATGGGTGAAACACCCCAATCAGCAGACAAATCTAAGACAAAAGCGTTATCGCCTAGTTTCTTTATAATCCGGAAAGGGCCGGCTCACTTTGGCGCTAACTTTTTAACGGTGCCGGTTGGCATTCGTTCGGGAACTAAGCGGACTAATACTTGATCGCCGACTTGAAAGTGCGACACTCTCCTATGTTGATTAGCATGTGCTTGATAGGAGTCATATTGGGAGGTCAAGGTTGCTCGGATATGTGCGTGTAAATCATGAATGTGTTGGGTGAAGGATTGTGCAAATTGACTTGTTTTATAGGTTGGTGGTAACGGAACCAAGTCATGGGGCACCAGAGCCTTATACCCGTGAACAATCTCATTAGGGGACATACCCGTGGACCTATTTTTTGAATTATTGTAGGCCAATTGGGCATGTGGAAGAAGTAAATCCCAAGTGCCTTTGTGATCGCCCACTAGACATCTAAGAAGATTTCCTAGGCTCCTATTGACTACCTCCGTCTGTCCATCAGTTTGCGGATGATAATCCGCGGAGAATAGTAATTTTGTTCTCATAAGAACCCACAAGGTTTTCAAAAAGTAGCTAGTGAATTTTACGTCCCTATCCGAGATAATAGTCTTTGGCACTCCTCGGTGACTAACGACGTCCTTAAAATACAGCTTCGCTATGTGAGAAGCGTCATTGGTCTTACTACAAGCAATAAAATATGCCATTTTAGAGAACCTATCCACAACGACGAGAATAAAGTCGTGACGTCGAAGGGTGGGGGGAAGGCCTAATACGAAGTCCATGCTCACATCTTCCCATGGTACGGACGGGATAGGTAGCGGGGTGTACAAAACTATATTGGATTTAGTACCCTTAGAAACTTGACACGTACGGCAACTGTTCACTACCCTCCCAACCATCGCCTTTAGTCTAGGCCAATAGAATTTCTCCTCGACGAGCGTAATCGTTTTGTCTCTCCTAAAGTGTCCACTCAAGCCACCACTATGTAACTCCCAAATGATGTGGAGTCGCAAAGAGGAGCGCGGGATACACAATTTCCCGTGCTTGAACAGATAACCGTCCCTAAGTGAAAAGGCTGTGATGGTCATGGGAGAGCTATCCTGGGCAGATAAATATGGCTCCTGAAAATCAGGGCATGTGGCGTATTCATCCTTTATACGCTCAAATCCTACCACGTGGACTTGCATGGAGGAAAGCAAGAGGGTGAGGCGACTGAGTGTGTCAGCGACTAGATTTTCAGACCCCTTAAGGTGCTTAAGATTAAATGTGTATTCCTGCAAGGTGGATACCCATTTAGCGTGGCGCGGACTGATTTTGTGCTGACCGTTGATGAATCGTAACGCTTCATGATCGGAGAGGATGACAAACTCCTTAGAAAGAAGATAGCGCCTCCAGTGATGTAAACACCTAACGAACACATAGAACTCCCTATCATAATTGGAATAATTTAGCTTAGCGCCCGCTAATTTCTCACTAAAATAGCTAATCGGGTGACCCTCTTGACTCAAGACACCTCCAATTCCTACGCCAGATGCATCACACGTAAGCTCGAAGACCTTGGTGAAGTCGGGGAGACGCAATACAGGGGCTTCGGTCATAAGCTCTTTAATACGACGGAATACAAACGTAGCGGATTTCGTCCATGTGAATTCGCCCTTCTTCATGCAGTCAGTAATGGGTGCCATAATACTAATAAAATCGCGTATGAATCGACGATAGAAGGTAGCTAGTCCGTGGAAACTACACACCTCTCGAAGGCTAGTGGGCTCAGGCCAGTCTCTAATCGCTTGAACCTTTCCTGGGTCAACACGAATACCATTCGAACCAACTATGTAACCCAAGAATTCGACTTCCGAAAAGTAAAATGTGCATTTCTTAAGATTTAGTAATAAGGTTTCCTTCCGTAAGGTGGTGAGGATCACTTTGATGTGGGAGATGTGTTCGGCGGGGGAGGCGCTAAAAACTAGGATGTCGTCGAAATATACTACAACAAACTTCCCCATATACGGCCTAAAGATGTACGTCATCATCTGGGAGAATGTGCTGGGGGCATTGGATAACCCAAAGGACATCACCAACCACTCATACAACCCGTTCTTAGATTTGAACGTTGTCTTCCACTCATCCCCTTCTCGGATCCTAATCTGGTGGTAACCACTCTGTAAGTCTAACTTCGAGAAGATAGTGGCACCCGAAAGGACATCCAAGAGGTCATCTAGTCGCGGGATTGGAAACCTATATTTTATAGTAATTTTGTTGATAGCTCAGCTATCAACACACATGGGTCAGGTGCCATCCTTCTTAGGGTAAAGAAGGGCCGGGACAGTACATAGGCTCATACTCGTCCTAATGAATCCCTTACTCAGTAAATCCTCTATCTGGGTTTGTAACTCTTGGTGGGCGGAGGGATTAATCCTATAGTGAGGTTGGTTAGGTAGGGACGATCCGGGGATAAGATCTATGGCATGTTGTATATCTCTAAGAGGTGGCAACGACGCAGGCAGCTCATCCGGGTATACGTCCCTAAACTCATCCAACAATACCCGGAGCTCTCGAGGTAAATCATCCAACACGCCACTATCAGTCTTTGAACTAAGGAGGAAGAGAGTGTACATCATACCCTCAATGAAGGAACCCTTCACAAATTCTTTCCTACCAACTAAACTCAATGCCTTCCTCTCTACAGGGACGGTGGTATCCTTAGTCAACACTACCGGCTCTTTCAGCACAGTCGGTCTCAAAGTGATGGTCTTGCCGTTGAATTTGAACTCATATGTGTTGGCACGACCGTAGTGTGTCACGTCACGGTCGTAGAGCCAGGGGCGGCCTAACAACACATAACAAATATCCATTGGCAGGACGTCGCACCAAACCTCATCCGTGTAGGATTTGAATGACAGGGGGACTAAGCATCGTTGGGTTACTTTAATAGTAACCTTACTGATCCAAGCAACCTGATAGGGGGTCAGATGCGGTTTAGCAGTCAAGGACGATCCGGGGATAAGGTCTATGACATGCTGTATATCTCTAAGCGGTGGAAACGATGAAGGCAACTCGTCCAGGTAAACGTCCATAAACTCATCCAATAATACCCGTAGCTCTCGGGGTAAATCATCCAACATGCCACTATCAGTCTTAGCACTCATGAGAACGAGAGCATACATCATACCCTCGACGAAAGAATCCTTCACAATTTCTTTCTTACCAACTAAGCTCAATGCTTTCCTCTCTACTGGGACGGTGGTATCCTTAGCCAACACTACCGGCTCTTTTGGCACAATCGGTCTCAAGGTGACGGTCTTGCCGTTGAATTTGAACTCATATGTGTTGGCGCGACCATAGTGCGTCATATCACGGTCGTAGAGCTAGGGGAGGCCTAACAACACATGACAAACGTCCATTGGCAGGACGTCGCACCAAACCTCATCAGTGTAGGATTTGAATGACAGGGGGATGAGGCATCGCTGGGTAACTTTAATAGTAACCTTACTAATCCAAGCAACCTGATAGGGGGTCAGATGCGGTTCAGCAGTCAAGGACATATGCTTAACGACATTCTCAGAAACGGCGTTCACGCAACTACCACCATCAATAACTAGTTTGCAAAGTTTCTCGCCACTCTTAAAGATCAAGGTAAATATACTCGACCTCTTCCAGTCGTCTACGGGGCGAGGGGTGGTCAAAATACAACGCATCACCATAAGGTGGTGATCGTCCTATCAGGGTATGTGGAAGAAGATGCCCTAGTGGTGGACTTGTTCTTCGCATGAGAGTAACGGGAGTGGGCCTTAGAGGCTAAGTGTTTTTCAATGTCCAAGGCGGCATTGAAAGTCGTGCTCAAGTCCGTATGCCCATATCGCAAGAGCTTCCTTTGGATATCGGGGTGAATCCCCTTTCGAAATCTAGATAAAGTGACTTCGGGGATCTCCCTAAGGTCATATCGCACCATATGGTCCTTAAGTTCACACATATATTCAGCCACCAACATTGAACCTTGCCGAAGGGTAGCAAGATCATCGAACATCTGTGTCCGATGGTACGCGAGAACGTACTGATCAGTCAACAGGTTCTTCATCACCGGCCAACCTATAAGGGGGCTCTGTGTCCGGTTCCTAACCTTCGCTCCTCATTCAGCCAAAACGTCTTAGCACGACCGGTTAACTTCATCCTGGCAACTTAGACCTTTTGGGGATCCGTCAGGTTGTGCCACTCGAAGTAACACTCCATGTCTACAGTCCAGTTAAGGAAGGTTTGGGGTTCTCCCATGCCATCATAAGTGGGGGCATTTATTTTAATGGCCCTCGTGATATCAAAACCTCTCTCGTGGCGGTGTTCTCGATGGGGTGCTCGGGGGGAGTCCTCATCGGAATCCGAAATAGGAGTTTGTGGGCGCCGGTTGGGCCGCTCAACATTAACGGGAGGCGGGGGTGGCCTTTCCTGGTTTTGAAGGATCTGTGCTAAAATGTTCCTAAGCTCGGTCATTTCGGTACGTAGACCTGCTATAGCCTGGGTGTTGGGATCATCATGCTCGTTCGCAGCCATCCTATACGTAGACGGAGTCGAATATTCCGATCCTAACCTAGTGCGCATTCAGGTTTAGAAAAATCTTGGCAAGATGATTTTTCCTAGGGCTGTAGCTATACTGAAAATAAAATATTTGTATAGATTCACAACGTGAATAACACGTAGATCGTTAAAAAAAAAAATTTAATTTCGCTGGAAAATAAGGATTTTATCCCGCTATTGGCAGACCACAGAAAATAATTTTATTTGATTTGATTTGTGTTTTTTTTTCTAAAGATCCGATCGACCAACAAGGAACGCAGAGAGGATGTTTGCAACGTGAAAGTTTAAACGACCGCCTCTGATACAAAATTGATGCAGCGTATGTCACCGTGAGATTTTAAACGGAGAAAACTCTAATTCGCCCACAACGCACGCTTGATTGTTCGCACCTACTCAAGCATCTATCGCTCGCAATACGTTCCTTTTCGCATACAATCCAAAACAAATCGGAGGAGTGTCAACTCTAAAATAGCGATCAAAATATGAGTCGACTTGTTCCCCAAGAAAACACAAAGGTTGTCAATCCTTTTCAAGAACAAGACCAAGGCGATAAGCCAAGATCCGATCAAGAAAAATGGATCTACCCGATCCGGAAAAAGAAACGCGATCAATAACAATTTTAAATCAGAGATTTGAAACCGTTTGAGATTTAAAATCGCGGAGAACATGATGGTTCTTCCTCCACAAATCTAACAAGAAGAAAGCACAAGAAAGGAGAGGGATTACCCAACCAAGAAGTAGAACACACAAGATAAGTGGGAGAATCACTCTCTCCACGGATCCACCGGATTCACACCGAATGGGGCTGCAACCTTCTTCCACGGAGTCGCACCGATAGAAGTCACGCCGGAGTCGCACCGAACGAGGATGGAGGAGGCAAAGGATGGCTTCACACCAAAGGGGGGCAGCTAGAGGAGTCTCTCCATGGCCGAAATTCCTTAGCAAGGGGAATGGTATAGGTTTTCCAAATCTTCAATATATTAACTCATCATAATAGCCTCCTTTAAATAGGAGTTACAAATGAAATCCAATCATCCAAGATTTGAGATGAAGATCTCAAATCTTAACTCATCATAATAGCCTCTTTTAAATAAGAGTTACAAATGAAATCCAACCATCCAAGATTTGAGATGAAGATCTCATCAATCCGGATGGTTAACAACACACCAAATGTCTAACAACACACCAACATTAAAATAAAAATATTACAAGTTATATTTTAAAGCAAATAGAGTTAAACTAATTAAAACTATTTAAAACTTCTTCAAGTAGGCTTTGCGTGCCGCGGACGGAGGTTGTAACGTAGCTTTCCGTTAGCGCCCGTGGCGTTGTCATGACGCCTAAAATCTTTATGTTGTTGCGCCGCGACAACCGGGTCGTCATCAAGAAGTGTTGGAGGGGCCGCGCCATCAGGTGCCCATGTTCTTTTCGGGATGCGTCGGTTTCGACGGCGAATGTGTGACACGGCCCTGAACACGGACGTGTCGGAACCTGTGTTCGGCCCAGGTTTTTGAAATTCGGGCTGAATCACAACCGTTCGTTTCCTTGTTTTTGGATATGTTGGTTCAGGCTCTTTCCCCTTAGGGTTAAGGCCGGTTCAGGGGTGTAACTTCCTCATATGCTTGGATTCAATCTCTTTCTAAGTTCTAGAGAGAGGAGAGAGCAAGGAGGAAAAAGAAAGGCTAGATCCGTGATGTTGGGGTAGATATGTGAAGTCCCCCTTATGTAGAGTCCATATTCGTGAACGGGCATAGGCATGATGTGTGAAGCCTACCCGGACAAGTCTGCCTAGATCGGTGATGTTGCATTGCATATATGGTGGGAGAAGACTCCGTGCGAATGTTTGTTTTTCGGGTTTTCTACGGGGTAGATTGCAATAGGGAGCCTTGGGGACTAACTCCAAGGTGCACTCGTAAAACTAGGCAGATGCGTGATTCTGCCAACATGGTGGCCGGGGAGCCAAATTGAACATAACTAAGTTATGTGAACTGTGTAATAGAAATGGGAATCGGGGAGTCTTGACCCGCACATACGGCTTAAATTGACGTTTCGGTGTGAGCAATGGGTCGGACAGAACCGTATCTGTTCTATGTCGTTCGGTGGGACCGTTAGCATAGATGAGTGTCTCCGGCGGTCTATGACTTAAATTTACGTGACCCGTTCCAGGAAGAAAAAATGCTCATAAGGTTCTCCATCCAGTGGACGGTGGTGAGACAGAAACGTCTATGGCTTAGATTTACGTGACGTTGGCCGGTTCGCCGTGAATGTGCCCTGAGTGCGCGGGGTGTGTGGCCGTGCGTGCCTGCACCTGTGATGAAATGTGTTTACACTATACTGCTTGATAATGCTAACAAAATGCAGGGAAAAGAGCATCGCCGCCCCGAATTGGGGGAGGGGTCGTTATAATTTGGTCAGCATAGCTGACCGTTGCTTTTGTTTGCGACCGTACTGTGGATTGTTTCTTGCAGGTGCTGTAGAGCCGAGCGGTAAATAGCGGGCTAAATCCCAAGTTGCTGAGCCGGCCCTCGAAGGCCTTATTTTGAGTGTTTTCTTATATTCTCATGTATGACCGACCTGCGTGCCCAGGTTTGGAAGACACTTATATTTTAGAAAAATATTTTAAGGCCATAAGGTCAGTACTCGTGTATTGTACGTTCCTATCATTTTGAGTAGTGGACATTCGTGCTTTGCTGGGTTCTTTATTCTTTGCAACTTAATAAACTGCTTCTGCTAGATGCTCTGTGTAGGACGTTGTTATTGGTTGATTGGTTTCAATGATTAACCCACCGGTCTGTCCGTGGTATATGGCGTCAGGCCCCGGCCGGACCTACTGCTATATATTATGTGACGGATAGGGGTGTTACACGCCGTCTATCTTCAAACTTGGGCGAGTACGGGCTCAGCCTGCCCTGCCCGCACGCCGCAGGCTTGTTGAATGGTCTGAACTCAATGAGTGGCCCAGAGCTCGACGAAAGGCCCAAAGCTCAATGAACAGCCCAGAGCTCGACAAACTGGGCTTCGCGAGTATGAATAGGGCTTGGCGAGTACGAGCTCGCATCCCAAAATTATCTCACCCTGCCTGGGCGAGCTGGAGACTGTCGATCTCTCCCTCCTGCCGAGCTTGCCTAGGGACTCAGACGAGCGATTTGGCCAGTCTGGCTCCTGCTGACCACTCGCCGGATACGGGGTTGTACACAATCCCCGCTCTTTGCAAGGTTAACACATGCTAGGAAAGAAATATCCAACCCCACGGGATTCAACGAGTGTGGAAGGAGCAAGAGAATCTTTCGGCGGGGTCCACCAGCGGCTATAAATATGCGCCTGCGTACCTGGGTGACCTTTACCATTCCCCTTCACTCTAAATTTGCCGAGATGCCTTTCTCCAAGGAGTTCCAAGAGAGGCTTACGAAGTCTCGCGAGGCCTCCTCTGCCCGCGTCTCTAGCCTGACTGTCATTCCCCTTAATATCCCGCAGAGCGTCCCAACCGAGTCTAATTCTGCTAAGAGGGCGAAGCCAGATGCAGAAGCGTCTGTGCGCATCATCCAAGACTAAAAAATGACCCTGAAGCCTGAGGTCGGCTCCTCCACCCTGCCTTCCCCTGGGAAGGAGGGGAATTTTATTGACCTCTGCGCCGACTCGGATTGCCGGGAGGGGGACAACGAGGTCACCTCTCCGCGAGCCGATATCCTTCCTGCCGAACCTCGGTTTAAGACTCCGGAGGTTCATCGACGTGACCCATCCCCTCCCTTTGGGACTCTGGGGTTGGGCTCGCAAATGCTGGGCTCGCCAGCCCGTATTCCCCTCTCTCAGCTAACTGAGACTTCGAGGGAAGGCACTGGAGCCATCCCGGTGCCGGGCTTCAGCCTTCTTCCACCCAGAATAGACCCTCCGGGCCATGGTAAAAATCTGAAGATGCCTCCACCTCGCCTCTCCTTCAAGGCGCCGAGCTCGTCAAGCAAGTTGTCATTTATTGGTTCTCATCCATAGTTGTCCTGGCGTGTTCGCCCTTCATATTATTGTTCAACTATCCTTGCAGCCTTCTTCAGTCAATCGGAAGTTGACGAATCCCTAGAGCGAGCTCGCTACTTTCCCCTTCCTTCCCCAAAGACCTTAGAGTCCTTTCTGGACTACGAGTTGGAGGGCCCCGAGATGACGAAGCGAGGGATTGAGGTCCTCAAAAATATGGTATGCGAGCTCCACCGGTTGCGGGAGGAAAACGAGGTACTGCAACGGGAGTGTGCATGGCCAGTAGGCGAGGCAAGGGAGGACCTGGCGGGTGAGGCGACTTCTCTTTCACCGCTATTGGAGGAGCAAGACTGATGGCGACAACCCCCAACGTATTAAAGTTGAAGATGATGACGGCGACGGCGATGACGTTCTCCTATAGTTGAAGATGATGATGGCGACGACGACGGCGTTCTCCTACATGTTGAAGATGATGACGGCGACGGTAACGGCGTTCTCCAACATGATGAAGATGAAGAATACATGATGTGGAGCTACATGAGATGAAGGCTTTTCAACATTATTTAGTTTATTTCTATTTGCATTTTATTTTCATCATGTAATGTTTAAAGACATTAAGTATTGTTTTTATTTTTATTTAGTGGGCTGCACATAGCCTATGCATGATGTAAAGCCTATATATAGGCATGGACTTTCATAATTTTACTTAGTGAATGAAAAGATTAAGAAAACCCTAAACCCCTTGAAATTATCTTCCCTTCTCCTCCTTGGCCGCCCACCCTCTTCCTCTCTCCCTCTTGGCCGCCAGCCACTCTTCCTCTCCCTTCCTCTTACTCGGCCTCCCTCTTCTTCCCTCCTCCCCTCTACAAAATCTGAGCCCTCTCCTCCCTTATACTCTAGCTCGGCCACCACAACCCCTCCCTAGCCGCCGTCCTCCTCCACCAACACCAACCCGAGCACTACCTCAACTCCACCTTCCAATAGGCCCGGCCACCATCTTCTCCTTGTGAGATCCCTACTCCGGCGTGAAGTGAAGGAAGCGGACAAATTTCTTTCCATCCGGCGAAACTTCGGCGGTGCCGTGGAAGAACGATCCTTGAAAGTGAACTGGAATCATCTCTTCCGATTGGGTAACGAGACCTTCTACCACTTGTGTGATTCTATTTCTAGATTTTCATTTGGTGGATTGCTATTGTGTTATTTTGGAATCGTTTTTTTTGTTCGTGGTTTATCTTTCTGATTGCATGTGTTGTTCATCCTACTTGTTTACTTTTCCGAGAGGTTTGGCGAGCCTCGCTTTCATTTTGTTGGGAGAGATCTACCTTTTCCGAACCGAACTTTTCGGTAGATCTCTTTTGGTACAACCATATCTCGGTCGGACCCAAGATTGGTCCTTTTAGCTCGAGAGAACAACGACCTATAGTCGTTTGTTCGATCTTTAATCGGCGTGGCTACCGTACGCTAGCTTTAGTTGATAACATTGTTCGTGAGTGTGCTGCATTTTATTATCATGTGGGGGTATTAATGGAAGTAGAGAGGTGTACGTATTATTCACTTTGCCGTCATAGGGTCAAACACCGTAGCCTACATCATATACGAGAACCTTCTGGCCGCTCGAGGGTGCTTGAGGTGGATCCGCGAGTTCCGCGATTTGTTTCGACCTGAGGGGAAGGAGATGCGAGGCTTGGGTAGGAAGAACTTGGCCGCCCTGCCGGGCCTATCGGCACTCGCCTCCTGCCCCCTCAGCTCGCACGTGTATCGAACTTGCTGCTTCTTTCTTTCTTCACATTTGATTTCTTTGAACAATATCCTTCCTGGGTCTGTAATAACTTAGAATATTTTTAGATTTTATTGATTGTTGTTTGAATATAATATCCTTCAGTTCGGCACGTGATGGGACAGGTTTGGGAAGTCAGCGAGCTGGGTTAGGCGAGCTGGACCGATCGATCGGCTTGACCCTTAGTTCTTTTTCCTATAAATAGGCCCCCTCACCTACCCTGACTTATTGCTTTTATTGCTTCTGTACCTTCCTTACCTTCTCGCCTTCCCCCTACCTATATTCGCCCCCTAAACCTTTCGCGAGCATGGGTAAGACCAATCCCGACTCCGACGGTCGCTCAAAGTACACTCAGCACTTCACCGACTACTACTTCTTCAAGGGAAACACAACGGAGGAGGAGTTCGCAGCGTTCTATTCCGACTTCATGCCCCCTGCCTTTGAGGCGCGCTGGCCCAGGGAGGGCAAGGCCATCAACACTTTCTACCCAAACGATCTCTCCTTCCCCATCTCGTATTTCGAGATGGGTTTGCGCCTGACTCTCTGGCCGGAAATCCGCAAGATCCTGAAATACTTCGGCGCGGTGCCCACGCAGCTCAACTCGAACGCCATCTCTATGATGGTGGCGTTCTTATGCTTCCTCCGCAGGGAGCGAATAGAGTTCAACCTGACAGTCTTCAGGAAACTCTTCACCTACAATGCGACTCCCGATGGTGTTGCCTACTTCGGGGACTCCTTCATCAAGGTTCGTGAGATCGCGAACAAACACCACAACTGGATGACCAAGATCGTCTTCATCAAGGGCGATCTCGGCAATGTCCCCTACTCGCCCCAGCAGAAGGGAGAGGAGGTGTACCGACCCCCCACCGTGTCCAGTAACGATGCCAAGCTCCACAAGTTCTTTCTCCACAAGGACTTCGAGGTCGCCTTCTTCCGAAGGGGCCTCGACTCGCTCCTCCCCATCCTTCCCGGCGAAGGTATACCTTTCAACTTTTCTCCCTTCCCAATCTTGCCAAATCCATCGAATTTTTAACTAAGTTATTTATGCAGGGGAGCGACTGATTCCTTAGAACCCACCTTTTGCGGATCCGGGACTACTCCCCGACCCCCTTCCCTGCGAGAAAGTGGTTGCGGCCGCCTGCTGAGATGAGCCGGCATCGTCCAAGCCCTCCTTTGGCAAGAAGCGGGCTGACCCCACGGGGTCCAGATCGCCTCGCCGTCATGTGCTGCAGAAGAGGCTAAATACGGTGGTGGTCTCTCGGGAGAGACAACAAAATCAACAACCCAAGTACATGAGCTCGCCCGAGACCACCCCGGATGGATCGTCGGGGAGCCCGTTGAAGGAGACAGTAGACAAAGGGAAGGAGGGAGGCGAGCCCTCCGCTCCTCTAGCTGCTAAGAAGGCAGCAGCCCACGAGCCGGGCCCTCCGAAGAGTCACCCCCTTTTTGGCCTCTGGGGGAGGTGGAAAGATTCAGTTAGTGAGCTCATGTTCCAATGGGATGGGGCGGCCCACCAGATCTCCTTCTCCACCCTCCAGCCCTCCTGAGCAGACCGCGAGCCTTCCTACGATCACGCCTACGTGCTCGGCTTCGGCCTCTATGGGCGCGAGGATGTCGCGGCATACAAGCGCATGAACCTGCGCCAACTTGGCCACGAGGGCTTGCAGGCCCACATGCGGGCGCTGGAGCTCCACCACATGGTGGTTCATCGTGGCTTCAACCTCAGCCACCTCCTGTAGAAGGCTGAGAAGAAGCGTGACCTCGCCCAAGACAAGGTCGTCGACTTGGAGAGGAAGCTCGGCATTGTCGAGGATTTGCTTACCAAGGGTGTTGGCGGACTGGTAAGCATTGGTTATCCCTTTCTCTTTTTACTTGGATTTTTCAGCTTTAGATTTACTTACCCGTTCTTGCCTCAGGATGCCAAGGCCGCTAGGGAGCTGTGGACTCGCTCCGTCGGGCTAGAGGAGGAAAAAACCAGCTCTGTTCTCGCTCCTGCGTGCTGGAAAATCGCGCCGGCGAGCTGGAGGCTCGCACCGCTTAACTGGAAGGGAAGAACACGAAGCTGAGCGAGGAAAACAAGGGACTTCATGGCGAAATCACCAGTCAGGCGAAAGCCTTCCTCCCTCCAGGCGACAGCAAGCCCCCCTTCCCATACAAGAGACTGAGGATCTTCGGCAAGGTTGAGGTCGTGGAAAGGCTACGAGTCAACTCAATCAGATTTGCCGAATGCACCCTGCAAATCATGAAGGATATGCGGGTGCTGGTGGAGGGCTGCGAGGAGGTCACCGCCCGAGACCTCATGCCGAGTCTTTTCCAGCCCACGCCGCCCAGTGAGAAGGAAGACAACCTCGACCTGTTCTTCGGGAAGGAATTCAAGGAAGATCCCTCTAGCGGGGCGGGCGGAGATTGCCAATCCGGGGGAGGAGGCGAGAACTGACTCCCCTTTTTTTTCTTGTAATTCTCTCCCTTCTTTTTGTAACCTCGCCTAGGCAAGTTCTCTCTTTTGTAATCAGCTTTATACTTAATGAAAAGTAAATTTTTCTATCTTCTTTTCCTTGAACTTTCTTTTTGTGGTGCACTCGCCTGCGAGCCCTCCTCCTTATTGGACCTCGCTAGAATAGAACTTGCCGCTAGAGTGCATGTTTAGGATTCATACCCGCGAGCGGATTCCAAAAGCTCACCTTCCCAAGGTTAACCAGGAATGGACCACCCGCCGAGCTGGGTTCAGCACCACCCAGCTCGAGGGCGAGCTGCCTCTTCTCTTGCCAACATCAAGCCGGAAATGTTAAAAATAAGTAAAACTGACCGGGGTGTGCACTGTTGGAGCTCTCCTTCTTTAGTGGGTGCTGAGTACTCGGTTCGTCATCCTTCTATCGAGCTGATTCTACGAGCTCAGACTCGCTAGTGAGGACTTTCCTTCTCTGTTCTTGGAAGACACCAATCTTTCCAAGTAACATCCGGAGAGGGCAGGACTTCCTCGAGTAACTTCCAGCCCTACCAGCTAGGTAAGAGCCTGACAGCGGGATCTGCTTGGAGTCTAGGGTAGACTCCCTCGAGTGACATCCAGCCCTGCCAGCTAGGTGAGAGCCTAACAGCGGGATCTGCTCGGGGTCTGGGGAAAACTCCCTCGAGTGACATCCAGCCCTACGAGCTAGGTGAGAGCCTAACAGCGGGATCTGCTCGGGGTCTGGGGCAGACTCCCTCGAGTGACATCCAGCCCTGCCAGCTAAGTGAGAGCCTGACAGCGGGATCTGCTCGAGGCCCGGGGAAGACTCCCTCGAGTGACATCCAGTCCTGCCAGCTAGGTGAGAGCCTGACAGCGGGATCTGCTCGGGGTCTGGGGCAGACTCCCTCGAGTGATATCCAGCCCTACCAGCTAGGTGAGAGCCTGGCAGTGGGATCTGCTCAGGGTCTAGGGTAGACTCCCTAGAATGACATCCAGGACAGCCAGTTAGGTGAGAGCCTGACAGCGGGATCTGCTTGAGGTCTGGGGCAGACTCCCTCGAGTGGCATCCAGCCCTGCCAGCTAGGTGAGAGCCTGACAGCGGGATCTGCTTGAGGTCTGGGGAAGACTCCCTCAAGTGACATCCAACCCTGCCAGCTAGGTGAGAGCCTGACAGCGGGATCTGCTCGGGGTCTAGGGTAGACTCCCTCGAGTGACATCCAGCCTTGCAGCTAGGTGGGAGCCTGACAGCAGGATCTGCTCGGGGTCTATCAAATGAACACTTCAACCGTTCACATAGATCGCAACGAGAGCATTGACACTTCAAGTTTTACTTGAAAAAGGAACGTTACTTACATGGATTTAAGGGAAAAAATGTTTTATGTCATCATCGCTCCAGGTGAGACTTAGGGTCTCGCCCTCCACATTCTGGAGGCAATATCCTCCTGACCTTAATGTTTCTTTTGCAATGTACGGACCCTCCCAGTTGGGGTCTAGCTTTCCCACGGCGGCTGACCTTCCCGCAACCTCCACCTTCTTCAGGACGAAGTCCCCTTCTGCGAACTGTTTGACCATGACATGCTTGTCAAAATACTTAGCCATTCTTATTTTCACTTCCTCCTAGTGGATGGCAGAGAGGTCGCGTACCTCCTCTACCATATCGAGGGAGATCCGCAGCTCCTCTTCATTTTCCACTTGCCATTCTTCCCTGCCTGCTTCTACCTCGACCACTCGAGGCGTTCGGACCTCTAACTCGATTGGAAGTATTGCCTCACACCCAGGGGAAAGCTTGAAGGGGGTCTCTCTTGTGGCGGTATTAGGAGTGGTTCTAAAGGCCCAGAGAACCGAGGGGAGCTGCTCTACCCATTTGCCCTTCAGGTTCTCAACTTTTTTCTTCAGGAGGTTCACTATGATTTTGTTTTCTGCCTCCACCTACTCGTTGCTCTTAGGGTGATGGACCGAGGCAAACCTGAGATCCATCCCAAGCTGTTCCTAGAAGCTGATGAACTCGGAGCTGGCAAACTGAGGTTCGTTGTCTGTGACAATGGCCTATGGCAACCCGTGCCGGCAGATGATCTCCCCCCAAAACAAAATTCCTGATAACCTGGGAGGTCACCTTAGCCAGCGCCTTCACCTCCACCCATTTAGAAAAATAATCTATCATGACAAGTAAGAATCTCCTCTGCCCGCTAGCCTGGGGGAAAGGCCCCACCAAGTCCATTCCCCGGATGGTGAAAGGCTAGGGAGCCGTAATACTCCTGAGACGCTGGGCCGGTTGCAACTAGAGGGGGCATATAACTGGCACTTATGACACCTTTTTGTGAACTCGGCCGCATCGCAGCCCATGGTAGGCCAGAAATACCCTTGTCAGACAATCCTCCCTTCCAGGGTCCGATCCCAGAGTGACTTCCACACTCCCTGGAGTGGACCTCCTCCAAGATCCTCTAGACCTCCCTCTCGGCCACACAATATGCCAACATCCATGAGAGGGTATTTCGGTACAGCTGCCCATCATGCATGAGATAGTACGCTGACTTATACTTGAGTTTCTTCTTGTCCATCCCTTCTGGATATTCCCCTGTGGAAAGGAAGGTCCTGAATGGATCCATCCACGTGGGGTGTTGATCCACCTCCATCGGCTCTCCCTCTTCGATGGAAGGGCAGAATAGATCGGTGATGGTACCTCCCACCTGGGGACCATGCTTTGCTAGTTGGTCTACCTGCTCATTCTCCTCCCTGGGCACATGTCGGACGGAGAAGGTCTAGAACGTGTCGATGACCCTCTTCACCTTCGCCAAGTATAACTGAAGGGTAGGCTCCCTTACCTCAAACTCCTCGTTGATCTGGGAGGCCACCACCATGGAGTCAGTGAGGACCTCCACGTCATGCACTCCCAGCTCCCTGGCCAGGCGGAGCCCTGCAATCACTGCCTTGTACTCGGCCTGGTTATTGGTGATGGGAAAGTGCACCACCACCGTTTGTTCAATTCTCATTCCCTAGGGGCTTTCCAAGATCACCCCCACTCCCAGGGAATTCCTTCCCAAAGTGTCATCTACCCTCACCCTCAATAGAACTGGGTGAGTGAGTTCTTCCTTCGCTACCTCGACCACGTAGTCAGCCAGAAAGTCGGCCATCGCTTGGGCCTTGATCGAGAGATAGGGACGAAGGTGATCGCTCAGCTCCACCGACCACTTATCCAATCTACCCAAATGCTCCACCCCCTCGAAGATGTTGCGGAGGGGGTGGATAGTCACCACCCGGATCGAGTGTGCCTGGAAGTAAGGTTGGAGCCTCCGGGCCGAGATGACTAGAGCGAAGGCCAGCTTTTCCAAGATAGAATAACGGAGCTCAGCCTTCCTCAACACTCGGCTTACATAGTATATGGAGAGTTGCTTCTTCCCCTCTTCCCGAACAAGGACGGAGCTCAAGGCCTCCGCTCCGACCCCAAGATACAAGTATAGATCCTCCCCCTCCTTCGGCCCTTGGAGCAGTAGAGCCTGAGTCAACTGCTTCTTCAGGGATTGAAATGCCTCCTCACACTCCTTGGTCCACTCGAATTTTTGGCTTCCCCTTAATGCTTTGAAGAAGCGAGAGCACTTCTCCCCAGCCCGGGAAAGGAACCTGCTCAACCCTGCCAGCTTCCCTGTCAACCGTTGTACCTCTTTAGCATTCCGAGGTGATCCCAGCTCCATGATTGCTCGAACCTTATCAGGATTTGGCTTTACCCCCGCGACGGGTGAGAAGGTGTCCTAGGAACTTCCCCCAGCTGGCCCCGAAGACACACTTTAGGAGGTTCAACCTCATCTTGTACTCGCGCTGGGTGGCGAAGGTATCGTCTAGGTCCTGGAGTTGGGAATCCACGTCTCGACTTTTGATTATGAGGTCATCTACATGCACCGCCAAGTTCCTCCCCCTCTGCTCTCGGAAGACCTTGTTCATCATCTTCTGGTAGATCGCCCCTGCATTCTTCATCCCAAAGGGCATAATTTTGTAGTAATAGCACCCCTCCCCCGTGATGAAGGAGACATCTTTGATGTCAGGGGGTGCATCCTGATCTATTGATAACCTGAAAATGCATCCAGAAAACTCATTACAGGAAAACAAATGGCTGAGTCAACCAATGCGTCGATCCGTGGCAAAAGATAACAGTCTTTGGGGCATGATTTATTAAGCAAAGAAAAATCAACACACATACGCCACCGACCATCTCCTTTTTAACCATTACTATATTGGAGACCCAGCCGGGGTATTAGATTTTGGATATAAAGTAAGCCTTGAGGAGCTTGGCCACCTCCTCCCTGATGGGCTCGGCTAGTTTTTCCGCGGTGGACCTCTTCTTCTGCTGGATGGGGCGAGCTCCCGGATCTAGGTTGAGGCGGTGGCAGGCGACGTCTGTATCGATCCCTAGCATCTCCGCAGCGCTCCAGGCAAAGATGTCCACGTTCTTTTGGATGAATTCCAGCATCCTCTTCTGATCTGCTGAGGTCAGCCCCCCGCTAATGCGGACCTTCTCCACCCTACCTCCGAGGGTGAGAACCTCCATCTCCACCACCTCTTCCGTAGCCTCCAAACAAGACTTCTCTCCCCACTCTCCAACGTCCTCCCCACCAAGGGCAGGAACTTCCTCCTCAGCCTCATCCACGGCCATGACTTCTGCCGGCTCCTGAACTTCCTCTGCCACCTCCACCTGGGTGTAGTTCTCCACCTCCATCTCCACTACCTCCTACTCCGCCTCCTCCAGCCTCCGCTCCATCTCCTCGGCCCCCTCCTGCCAAGAGACGGAGTTTACCACCGTGATGTAGCACTCCCTTGCTACCTTTGTCACAACCCGCATTTTTTCCAAATTTAAGAAGTATCAGAGAATGAGAAAACACATGTCGTGATGCCATGTCAAGCAGGGGATAGCTTTCAATGCTCAGGCAAACACCATCTAACTAGACTATGAAAATTCATGAGTTTATTGATTAGAAAATCAGTTATATTTTAAAGGTCGTATCCTTCGGCTCAGTGGATCATCTAGTCCATAGTTTTACTATACTTATACGCAGCGGAAAATACTTTATTCACATTTGTCATCCTAGAAGAGTGCATAAGTGTCCTCAGAGTACAACTTATACTATGCAAGACCCTACATTTAATTTATACTATATATAAGAAAATGATATTTTTACGTTTTTTGGAAAGTAGTATATGAGTTTTATAAAACATGCTGATCATGAGATATTGAAAGTGGAAAGTTGTCAACCTAAATCACCTAGAGGGGGTGAATAGGTGAATTGTGCGTTTGTTTGCGGAATAAAACTTTAGAGATCTAGCACATGCAATCAAGCAATCACACAAGGACACAAAAGATTTATAGTGGTTCCCCGTCCTTGGGTACGTCCACTTTACCTCACCGTTCTAGCAAATCGCTAGAACCGGCTACTCCACTATCTCGGATTGCAAACCAATCCTACGCCTCAGAACCACGTTCCTACAAACTCGATCCAAATGGATCTACACTCGGAAGATGAACTCTTCCTACAACTCGGAGAACCACGCTCCTACACTCGGATATTAATCTCCTACAAGTTTTACAAAAGATATGAAAAATAAGAGCACAAAATATCTCAGATCTGTAAGAAATATATCTTTAGGTCTTCTTCTTGAAGTTGCGGCCCTTTTCAGATTTGTGGAAGAAACCTTGTAGATTGACCTGAGAAATTCTTGAATCTACCGGATGAAGAACAGAACTTTTCTTGAACCAGTAGATCTTCTTAGATCGATGATGCAAATCGCTTCTAACAGTCGAAGAGATGAAGATCGATCAGAATGAGAGCGTCGGCGGCAGCTTTAGGTCGTCGGGCTTGAGAGAAAATGCGGCCGAACCAGCGAATTAGGAAATTACGGAATCGCTCAATCAATCTCTTAATCCTTCTTAGGGTTATGTCTTAATGACAAGACATTATATAATATGTCTCTAACGGTTGGAATTATCATAAATGATGACACGTGGACCAATCCTGTTGGGTTGAATTAAATTCCGGCCGATCTGGACTTAGAGAAAATTTCTGGAAAAAGATGAACTTAGTTCTCGAGAAGTTGAGATAGTTCTCGAGAACTATGTACTAAGCTTTTGAAAAATATGGCTGCATCTCGATCACTAATCTCCTTGAAATAGCCTTGGACTTCTCGAGAACACGGGATTATAGTTCTCGAGAGCTTAGTCGACTTTTCGAGAACTTGACAGAAAACTTTTCGAGAACAAAAACTTCTCGAAAACTTATATAGCACTTCTCGAAAACTTTACTTAGAGTTAACTTCTAAAGAAATATCTGAACTGAATACTTCTCGAGAACTAGTGTTCTCGAGAACATTATCGACCTCTCGAGAACTTATGGAATAGTTCTCGAGAACTTGATTTGAGTCCAATTCCTGAAGAGAAAGCAGAACTTTTCGAGAGCCAAGGAGTACTTCTCGAGAAATTATATAGTAGTTCTCAAGAACTTTATTAACCTCTCAAAAACTTCAACTTAGAGAAATTCTTGAACTGTCCTGACTTCTCGAGAAGTAGAGTCTGAGCCTCTCGAGAACTATGTACTACTTCTCGAGAACTCTGAGAACTTCTCGAGATATGGACTTAGAGATCTTTTCAAGAACTTCATGTAAGATTTCCTTCTGGACTTGTCTCCATCTTTTGCTCCAAAGTTTAAATATGAAGTGTATCTTAATTGAGATGCTACACATGATTCAACACTTTGGATCACCCAGTGAGGGATTACACTGAGTGGTCCTGTGTTCCTGACCCACTGTAGACTGACATTGGTCTACACTTAGAACTGAGGATCTGCAAACATACACTAGAAGACAGATGTCAAATACAACTTAATTCATCTTAGTTCAAAGGGTGACTTCATGCAAATCTGGGTTATTGTGGAGACAATACCCAACAATCTCCCCCTATTTGTAGAAGTCAGAACCCTTTATACTAAGGTGAATTATTATAACAAAAATAGAGCATGAAAGAAGAAAGGTAAGAGCAGTAAAAGCACAGAAAGAAAAATTAGAAATTATAATTAAGCAAAACTAGGAAATGTTATATATATCAAAAATCTTTTAGGGTTTTAATCAACATTCATTTCCTTTTCAGTTCTCAACACCACAACCATCAAGAATCATCTCTGTTCTGCTGTTGCTTGTCTTGTTTATCCTGTTGTCTTCTTTGGTAGCTGAAGGGTTTGGGATAGTATCTGGGAGGTTTTGGAGGAGCTTTAGGATTATTTTTACCATATTCTCTGTCATATAGTCTCCTTTTAGTCATTGACTTCTCATATAACTCCCATTCCGAATAGCTGTAGTGCATGCTTCTTTCCTCATTCAGATCCATTACAAGTTTCAATGTATCAAGAATTAAAGATTTTGAGGTTGGGCTCCACACTTCAGCAAACTCTTGAGCTTTTCTCTTTTCTGCTTTAGGCTGAGGAGCTGATTTACTGGCAGAGGGTCCCTCTCCATACTTCCTTTTCTTTGGGATGTGAATCTCTGGTAGATCTTCTGGTATCACATCATCCCAGACATGAGAGTAAGAAGCTGGAGGAGGTTCCTGGTCTTCTGTCCTAGGAGAGAAAGTGGGATATTGAGGTTGAGGCACTTGGGGTTGAGACACTTGGCAAGATGTACCTTCAGCAAGAGGATTTAGATGGTGAGGGATCACATTTGGGTCTGCCTGAAAATCTGGGAATATCTGGTTGTGCATCCATACAGCTGTATCATAAGTATGGAATTTTACAGATTGAATTTGTTCTAGAACATCCTTATTAATCTCAGTAACTTTTGCAGTCCACGGAGTTTTGGCTTCATTATTAAGCTTTTCAACTTGGGATTTGACAATGTCCTCACCCTTTCTGATTTCTACAGATAGGGTAGCTACAGCATCCTCCTTGAAGGTTCCAACCTCATTGCATACCTTAATTATATTTTTTGCAACTCGTTTCTCCAATTGTATTTGATTATTTGCAAGAGTGACTGATTGGTCCATTACTTGTCCAATACTGTTGATTATATGATCTAAGGCCTTCCCTCCTATTCTGAATAATTCTTTGAGCTGGTCAGTGTTGACTTGAATTTTAGCGAAACCTCTGCTCATCTCTTGTTCCAAAGCAGTGACTTGTTTCTGAATGTTCTGAAGGGATTCATCGAAGTGTTTTATTTGGTAAGAGAGCATTTCTTCTATCTTGGAGAGAATATCTGTGTTCACCATAACAACAGCAGCAGCAGTAGTAGCATGAGGGATGGAAACAGTCTGAGCTTGAGGGGCATCTGATAAGGCAGTAGAGGAAGGAGCACTGGTAGGAGAAGCTGGAGGTGGAGGGGCTTGCCATGGATGCAGTTCTTCTAGAACAACAGAGCTCTTAGCTCTTACAGTGCGAGAGACTGTATCACCCTCCTCATCAATGAAGCTTGGAAGGTTGAAGTCTAGTGTCCTGAGAGGGGGTTCTACCTCCTCAGGAGCTTGCTCATCCTCTTCAGATGATAGGATGGTCTCTGGAGGAGTGGATACTTGTCTTGGGGATTGAGGAGGAGTAGGAGTACCTTGATGTGAAGGTAGGGGGGATGGAGTATCTCTGGGTAGTTCAGCAGAAACATCTTTTGGAAAAGGAGGAAGAGGGTACTCAGATGAGAGTTCCTCGATCATTTTATCTATAGCTTCATCTGTATCCTTGAGTACCTCTTGAGCTGGTAAATCTGACTGGGTAGATATTGGAGAAGACTCCCTAGGGCTCCTGAGTGGAGTAAGAATCCTGAAGACTGAGGTAAAAGGTGCAGGCTCCCCCTCTGTTGCTGCACCAGATGGTTCACCAGCATGATGTGGAGGTGGAGATGGAGTCCGGACTTCTGAGACAGTAGCATCAACTTCTTTAGCTAACTGTCTAGGGTTCTTTAATTTAAGTTCCCATCTCTGGATCGAGGTGACAGATATCTTTTTCAGATGATGGAAAGGGGTACCTTTGGAGAGTTTGAATGTTACTGGATCAATCTCACTCAATAGCAATGAGATTATCCTTGCAAACTTGGGCTCCTGAATGCTGTCTCTGATCATTTCAAATATCATCATACCAAACTGAAAGCTTTTCCTGCAGATCACTGCTGTCATCACTCCAAACAAGTCATGAGATATGAAACTTACTGATCCTATAACGCACCACAGTATCTTGCCAATGATATCTGCGAGGAGTTTTCCCACGTCATTAAGCAGATTTCTCCTGAGGGAGTTGTATTCCTATGGAAGTCCACAGAAGGAGTAGGCTCTATCATAATCTTTTGGAGTGAGGTCATCTTCTTCATGGACAATAGGCAGTTTCAGAAGTTTAGAAACCCTGTGCTTGTAAAGCTTTATCTTAATTCCCTTAACTTTGGTTTTCAAAATCGTTCCATTTCTCCTTGTTTTGGCATTCTTGAAAAATTCCTCTACCTCTGAAAAAACAATCTTCACGGGCTCTATAAGTACAAAAATTAGTCTGGCTGTCTCGAGAAGTATCATCAAGTTTTGGAAATCGTCGGAAACGTCGGCCATTCCTGCGACAATGAGTTCACTTCCAATCCCAATCTTTGAACTGTGAGCCATTTGCGTCGGTGAAGGCAACGAACGGAGCGGAGAGAGAGCGGCAGAGACGGAGATGTAGGTCGGCGGAAGATGAAGAGGTGCGAGAGAATTTTTGAAATGACGGTTGATTTCGGATTCTAAAGAGATTTAGATATATATAGTATCCTCGTAATGTTAATTATAAGTCTAATTAGCCTTAAATTAGGGCAGAAATCATGAAATTTACGAATTAACAGAGTTAATAAATTTCGGCAGAAGGTCGGTCCAGCTCTCGAGAAGTAGGTTAAACTTTTCGAGAAGTGGCTGAGAGTTTTCGAGAAGTTAGAAAGTTCTCGAGAACTTGGGTCCAGAGTTTTCGAGAGAGAGAATGACTTTTCAAAAACTAGTCTCCAGAGTTCTCGAGAGAGAAACGGACTTCTCGAGAACTAGTTCTCGAGAACTTACAATGAACTTTTCGAGAAGTTTAAGTATTTCTCGAGAACTTAAGATACTTTTCGAAAGCAATTTTCTGCCTCTCGATAAGTGGACTTAGGTTTTTGAGAAATGACTTTTACTTTTCGATAAGTTTAAGTAGGTTTTCGAGAACTGCCTTCCACTTGATAAAATCTGACCTTTTAGGAGTATCCTCGATTCTTGAGCCTTAGAACTGATCACTTTGGTTTAATTCTCCTTGTTCAGCAACCCATGTTCAGTTTTGAAGAAATTGAACTTGGTCTCGTCCAGCGGCTTGGTGAAGATATCTGCAACCTGCCGATCTGTAGGCACATACTTCAGATCTACATCCCCTTGCTCCATATGCTCCCGGATAAAGTGGTATCGCAGCTCGATGTGTTTAGTCCGGCTATGTGAGACTGGATTGTTTGCGATTGCGATGGCGCTGGAGGAGTCACAGAACAAAGGAATGTCCTTGATCTTCATGTTGTAATCCTCCAACTGGTGCTTTAGCCAAAGCAACTGTGCACAACAACTACCAGCAGAAATATATTCTGACTCGGTCGTTGAGATTGCGACACAGTTTTGCTTCTTGCTGCTCCATGAGATGAGTCTTCTTCCTAGGAACTGACACGTCCCTGATGTGCTTTTCCTGTCATCTTTGCTTCCTGCAAAGTCTGCATCTGAAAAACCAATTAGTTCACTGTCATTGCTTCTTGGGTACCATAAGCCAAGATTTGGTGTATCTTTAAGGTATCTCAAGATCCGCTTTGCAGCAGCATAATGAGATTCCTTACAGTTCACTTGGAATCTAGCACAGACACATGTAGAGAATATTATGTCTGGTCTACTAGCAGTAAGGTAGAGCAAGGATCCAACTATGCTTCTATACTTGGTTTCATCGAAAGGTTTCCCTTTCTTATCCTTATCAAGAGACATAGTTGAGGCCATTGGAGTCCTCATAGAGGTTGCACTCTCCATTTTGAATTTATTAAGCAACTCCTTGGTGAACTTGGTCTGAGAGATGAAGATCCCATCTTCAGATTGTTTCACCTGAAGTCCTAAGAAATACTTCTGCTCTCCCATACTGTTCATTTCAAACTTCCCTTGCATGAGTTTGTAAAACTTTTTGCAGAGGTTGTCGTCAGTAGAGCCAAAAATAATGTCATTGACATAGATTTGCACTAGCAGAATCTTTCCTTTAATTTCCCTAAGAAACAATGTCTTGTCTATCTTTCCCCTCATGAATTTATTCTCAAGGAGAAAGCTAGACAGCGTTTCGTACCAAGCTCGAGGGGCTTGTTTCAAACCGTACAGTGCCTTCGATAGTAAATAAACATATTCAGGATGATTAGTGTTGGTACCCTAGTTTGATTTGAGTTTAGTCTTGTCTTTTTTGTCCCTTGACCCAAGAAATATCTATGGTCAATGGTTAGTGGTCTAGCTGTTGAGTCCCCGCTTCTCTAGATGAAGAATTTGGTTAAGTAGTTTGTTCGTTCGACTATGGTCGAACGCCGCTCGACTATCGTCGACTAACTGATCGACGATCGTCTATCAGCTGCTCGACGTTCTGTCTACGCTGATAGCTCGACTATCTATTGATAGGTCGATTATCTATTTTTCTTGATAGTTCGACTATCTGTTGATAGGTCGACTATCTGCTTGTCTTTGATAGTTCGACTATCTGTCCTGATAGTTCAACTATCTGATAGCTCGACTATCTGTTGATAGATCGACTATCTGTGTCGCTTTGATAGTTCGACTATCTGTTGATAGGTCGACTATCTGTGTTGCTTCGATAGTTCGACTATCTGTTTGGATAGCTTAACTATCTGATAGTTCGACTATCTGTTGATAGATCGACTATCTGTTTTGTTTTGATAGTTCGACCATCTGTTGATAGGTCGACTATCTGTTTTCCCTGGGTAGTTCGACTATCTGTTGATAGTTCGACTATCTGTTCTTTGTTGATAGTTCGACTATCTGTTGATAGGTCGACTATCGGTTTTGCTTTGATAGTTCGACTATTTGTTGATAGGTCGACTATCTGATAGCTCGACTATCTTCTGATAGTTCGACTATCTATTGTGATAGTTCGACTATCTCCTTTGATAGTTCGACTATCTGGATCGTTCGACTATCTGCCCGATAGGTCGACGATCTCCGTGCGTCGGTCGACGATCTCCGAAGGTCGTTCGACGTTTTCTGTCTGCCTTTTTATTTTGTATTTATTTATTCTATTTAATTAATTAATACATTATCTGGTATTTTATTTCAGTTGTTTTATGATAATATTTCCAGGCAATATCTGCTCCATTCCTTTTGCCTGTGTAAAATCTTTTCAGATAAAGTTGTTTGTCTTATTAGCTGTCATTATATTTTACTTTATCTGCTGTCAGTCCTTTATAGCTGTTAGACTGAAAAGTCTTCCTTTTGCTATAAAGAGTTTGTTTCTGATGTGATTTTATTTAGTACCTTTATTATCAGATTGCTTCCTGCAGTTTCTTTGAAAAAGGTTTATCCCTTTTATAGAATATTTTGCTGCAGAGTTTGTTTGTCTTTGTGATATTTGCAGCCCAGGTTTCAAGTTTCAGAAGAAGACAAACAGTTCAAATTGAAAGAGCCGTTGCTTGTTGCTGCTATAAAAGGAATCCTTTTGAGAAGGATTTCAGCTAGCTAACTAGTTATTCAAAGAGTTATTCAAGCTTTCATCAAGTCCAAGTTCATTGCTCTCAGCAATATTCATTCAACTGAGAAGTGTTAGCTCTTCTGCTCTTCTTCAACCTGAGTTCTCCTGTTCAAGGAAGTTCTGACTCAGAGTTCTTTTGAAGAAGAAGAAGAAGAAGAAGATAGCTGCTAGAAGATTATATTTTCTTTTATTATTTTATATCTTCTTGTAGTTCTTCCTTCAGTTCTTACTGAAGAGTTTCTGCACTGAAGCAAGACTTCACCTGGATGTTCTTTGAGCTAGGGGGAGCCTTGATTCTTTTAGAGCTGTCTAGCTCAGTGCAAGTTATTGTGCTTCTCTAATCCATTGTAAAATAGAGAAGACACCTTAACCTTCTTTCCCCCTCCTGTACAGGGTTATTACTCCCTTCAAAAGTATCCCTTAGTGGCAGGGCACCTGATCAAAAACCTGTGTTCGGTTTTTAGACACCTGATCAAAAGTCTAAAGGGTTTCTAGATCTACCTGAAGTAGATCTTGTGGTGGCAGGGCACCTGATCAAAAACCTGTAGTGGATTCCTACCGTATGGGTAGAAGAGTGGACGTACCCAAGTTATTTGGGGAACCACTATAAATTCCTTGTGTCGTCTGGCTTGCTTAATTTAATTACCTGCATTGTGGCTGTGATTAGATATAACTAGGTTTGCTAGTTGCTGATTAGGATTTCCAAGCCTTAACTATAATTATAGTTAGCTTGAGTTTGTGCACAACACTTGTGTTAGGCTTTAGGGTTATCTCCTTATCTATAAGCTTTTCATTCCGCATTTCACTCCAAGGGAGTTGGGCAGACTATTAAGTTTTGTCTAGTGCAAAATTTGATAACTCTATTCACCCCCCCCCCTCTAGAGTAGTATCTATCCCTTCACTTTCAATTGGTATCAGAGGGAGGTTGACTGACTAAATAGGCTAACACCTAAGTCACAAGATCCTGATAGATACCAAAGTTTATAGATAATCACTATCACTATCATGGCCCAGTCCAAGGATTATTCTAGCACCAGACCTCCAGCATGCAACTTAGCTAAGTTTGGCATCTGGAAGGCAAGGATAAAATTATATATGAATTCTATTGATGAAAGCATCTTTGCTTCTATTTTGTCAGGACCCCCAAGAGCACCTGCTGCTGCTTCTGCCTCATCATCTGATATGAGTGCAGTGCCTCCTCCAGACTACAACGATGAGTACAAAAAGGCAAAGATAGCAGATGCCAAGGCGATGAATATTCTGGCTCAGACAATGTCTGATGAAGTATTCCAGAAGGTTGCTGACTGCCCTTCAGCAAAAGCAATGTGGGATACACTAAACCAGATTGTAGCTGGTTCAGCTGATGAAAGGAAGGACAGAAGGTCCAACCTTATCTCACAGTATGAGAACTTCAAGAAAACTGATGCTGAATCAGTTGAAGCCATGTATACAAGGCTCAGCTCAATAATCAATGAGCTGAGGACCCTTGACAAGGACATATCATTGACAGAGGTCAATGATAAGATTCTTATGTGCTTCCCTAGCACATGGGATCTGAGGATCTGGCCCATCAAGGAAGCCAGAAGTACAATAGAGATCTCAACTGAAGCCCTTCTCGGCAAGCTCAAGTCTTTTGAGCAAGTGCTGAAAACAAGGGAAGCAGAAGCTGAAGCAAAGACCCCCACTCCAACAAGAAAAGAGCAATCTCTAGCTCTTAAGGCTACTGATGCTTCTGAAGGCAGCCAATCCAATGAGGAACTAATGGCATTATTTGCCAAGAGGTTTCTCAAGATGGGGAGAAAGGAATTCAGAAAGAAGTCTTCACGCTATGAAGACAAACCAAGGTATGACCGTTCACCTGCTAAAGAAATTATCTGTTATGGTTGCAGGAAACCTGGACATATCTTACCAGAGTGTCCAGAGGAGAAGAACAAAGATAAGAGGAAAGAAAAGGAACAGCACAGGAAGCACTCCAATCCATCCTCCTACAAGAACAAGAAGAAGGAGAGAGGTTTCGTCGCTGAAACCTGGAGTGATTCTGATGAAGAATCTTCCTTCTCTAGCTCCAGTGAGGATGAGGAAGAGAAGAAGGCAAAGGAAGTTTGCCTGATGGCAATAGATGCCTGCAGCAATCATTCAGCTGCAGAGAGTTCAGATTTAGAGAAAGAAATGCCAATAGAAGATGAGGTACTATCTTCTTATGACTTCACTTCTGAAGAATTTAAATTAGATTTTAAATCCTTATGCTTAGACTTAATTAGTTCAGAAAAAGAGATTAAAGAACTTAGAAATAAGTTAGCTGACTCAGAATTAATTGCTACAAAAAATATTAAGTTAAAGGAAGATCTCACTACTTGTAGTGAAGAAATTAAATTTCTTAAAATAGAGTTAGCTAAGTCTAAAAGGTTAGAAGAATCTCTAAATGGTAGAAGCCTTAAGCTGTTAGAGATAACCAGCATGACTAACACTAGGTTAGGTAATAACAAACTAGGCTTAGGAGCTTCTCCCAGTGAACCCCCAGTTATTCTTAAAAATAATCTTTCAACTCCAGTGAACTTTATCTCAGCTGATGGGATAAAGAACACTGAGCAAGTAAACCAAGTTAATAAAACGTTAAATAAAGCTAAGAGAGAAAAGAGGAAGAAATTTTTTAAAGAAATGCAAAGAGCGTCGAACGCTGCTCGACGATCGGAAGCTCAATGGTCGAACGAAGCTCGACGATCTGAGCACCCATCGTCGAACGTCGATCGACGTTTTCAACATGATTTTCCAAATCATCATCAAACCCGTAGAAACCTAAATGAAAATAGAAACCCTAGGTTTGTTGACCCATCATCTGCATGGAGAATCCCACCTAGGAGATCTCACCCATTAGGTTATCACCCTCAGCCTGCATTTTCATTTATTTCTAGCTTTTCTTATGTGAAAAACAAGGGACCCAAGGTTACCTGGGTCCACAATGTCTAAATGAATGTCTTGCAGGTGAAGGCCTATCCTATCACTCAAAATAAGTGGTATTTGGATAGTGGATGCTCCAAGCATATGACAGGAAATAAAAATCATCTGTCAAAATTCAAAGCTAAGCTCGGCCCAAAGGTTATCTTTGGAGATTCCAGCTGTGGTCAGACAGAAGGCTATGGCAGGATCACAATTGGAGATGTTACTTTCAAGAGAGTTGCATATGTGACAGGACTGAAGCACAATTTGATCTCAGTCAGCCAGCTATGTGATGCTGGCTACCAGGTTTCTTTTTCTAACTCTTCTTGTAATATTACTTTAAATAATAATGTTGTTTTAGTAGGCATTAGAATAGGTAATATTTATTTAGTAGATTTCAATTCAACTCATTCTGAAATCTGTTTATTTAATGAAGTAACAATTAATAATAATTCTTTGTGGCATAAGAGGCTTAGTCATGTTAACCTTAAAAATATATCTAGGTTATCTAAACACAACCTTGTTAGAGGTTTACCCTCTTGCCCCTACAAGAAGGAGAGCCTATGCAAGGCTTGTCAGCTAGGCAAGCAAACCAAGAATTCTTTTAAATCTGTGAACAAAAGTGATTCTCCTAGAATCATGTATTTATTACATTTGGACCTTTTTGGCCCAATAAATGTACAGAGTTTAGGAGGGAAGTATTACACCTTAGTCATTGTTGATGACTTCTCTAGGTTCAGTTGGGTTTTCTTTTTGAGAACTAAGGCTGATAACTTCAAAGCCCTTACAGACATTTTATTATGTGTGCAGACTGAGTACTCTACTCATATGGCCTTGATCAGAAGTGATCATGGTACTGAGTTTGACTCTCTTCTCATGCAAGAATTCTGTGAGAGAGAAGGTATTAAACATAGCTTCTCAGCTCCTTGAACTCCCCAACAAAATGGGGTAGTTGAAAGGAAGAACAGAACACTCATTGAAGCTGCTAGTACATTGTTGGCAGATGCTAATATGCCTCTCTCCTATTGGGAAGAAGCTGTTAGTACAGCCAATTATGTCTTGAATAGAAGTCTGATACACAAGCTTAAGTGTAAAACTCCTTATGAGTTGCTTAAAGGAAAGAAACCTAAAATAAATTATTTTAGAGTTTTTGGCTGTGTAGTTTATATTCATAATAACAATAAAGAATATCTTAGAAAGTTTGAAGCAAAAGCTTCAATGGGAATTATGCTTGGATATTCCCAAGTAAGCAAAGCTTATAGGGTTTATAACAAATCAACCTGTAAAATTGAAGAATCTGTGCATGTATCTTTTGATGAGTCTCAGATGTTTTACAAGGAGAAGGAAAATTCTCCTTTCCCCAGTTCATTGCAGGTACCTGATGCTACTCAAGAGATTCTCCAGCTATCAACTCTTCAGATCACTGAATCAGACAATGATGAAGACATTGCTGAAGCAGTTGTTGTTCCACCAACAGTAGATCAAATTCCTCCTGAGGAATTAATCCCAACTGTTGCTGAAGATCACATCCCACCTGCTGATATTATCACACTTAGAGATCACCCCACATCTCAAGTGATAGGAGACATATCAGCTGGTGTTCAAACAAGACACAAGTTAAGACAGGATGTGATGCACGCTTGTTTCCTCTCACAGGTTGAGCCCCTCACCTTTAAAGATGCAGAGCTAGATCCCCACTGGATCATTGCTATGCAAGAGGAACTCAATCAGTTTGAGAGATGTAAAGTTTGGACTTTGGTTCCAAGACCTAAAGGCCAACTGATCATAGGCACCAAGTGGTTGTATAGAAACAAGTTGGATGCAAATGGAATTATTGTAAGGAATAAAGATAGGCTTGTAGCTCAGGGCTACAGACAGGAGGAAGGTATAGATTATGACCAAACATTTGCTCCTGTTGTAAGGCTAGAAGCAATAAGGATCTTCTTGACCTATGCAGCCTACATGAAATTTAAGGTCTTTCAGATGGATGTCAAAAGTGCATTCCTAAATGGTGAGCTTAAGGAAGAGGTGTTTGTTGAACAACCACCAGGGTTTGTTTCTTCAACTCAGCCCTCACATGTGTTCAAGTTGCAGAAAGCTCTTTATGGACTAAAGTAAGCCCCCAGAGTCTGGTATGAGACTTTAGCTAGTTTCCTTTTAGAGCACAACTTTACTAGGGGAGTAGTTGATAGAACCCTTTTCTCCAAGCACCACAAGGACACAATCCTGTTAGTTCAGGTGTATGTAGATGACATTATTTTTGGTTCCACTGATCCCAAACTGTGAAAAAAGTTTTCCAACTTGATGCATTCCAAGTTTGAGATGAGTAGTATGGGTGAGCTGTCTTACTTTCTTGGTCTCCAAGTTAAGCAAGATGCTGATGGTATCTTCATCTCCCAATCCAAATATGCCAAGGAATTGGTAAAGAAATTTGGGATGGCTGATGCTTCAGCAATGCCTACACCTATGGCTACTAATGTAGTTATTGATTCTGATGATCATAGCAAGCCAGTTGATCAAAAGAATTATAGGGCCATTGTTGGTTCCCTATTATATTTAACTGCAAGTAGGCCAGATATAATGTTTGCTACATGCCTTTGTGCTAGATTCCAGGTCAACCCCAAGGAATCTCATCTGATTCTTCTCAAGAGAATCCTGAGATACCTGAAGGGATGTCCAAATCTAGGACTTTGGTACCCAGCAGAATCAGAATTTGAGTTAATTGGATACTCTGACTCTGACTATGTTGGTTGCAGAGTTGACAGGAAGAGCACCTCAGGAACTTGTCAGTTCTTGGGAGAGAGATTGGTCTCTTGGTTCTGTAAGAAGCAGGCTTCTGTCTCAACTTCAACTGCAGAAGCTGAATATATAGCAGCTGCCAGTTGTTGTTCACAGATCCTGTGGATTCAAAACCAGTTTGTGGATTATGGTTACTCACACAAGAACACCAAAATCATGTGTGATAGTACCAGTGCTATATCAATTGCACAAAATCCAGTGCACCACTCTAGAACGAAGCACATTGAGATTCGGCACCATTTCCTGAGAGATTGTGTGGAAAAGAACAAGATTTGTCTTGAGTTCATATCCACTGAGTTTCAGAGAGGTGATATATTCACCAAGCCCTTAGATGAACAGAAACATCTGTTCTTTTTAGTCCAACTAGGCATGATCAATGGAAGAGACTAAGTGTGACTATATCTGCCAATGTTGAAACTTGTTTGAAGATAGTCGAACGACGTTCGAAGATAGTCGATCGGGTCAAGCCCATCGTCGACCTATGGTTGATGAAAGCTTGCCTGTTTGAAGATCGTCGACCGGCGTTCGACCATAGTCGAACAAGTCGAGCTCATCGTCGATCTCTGGATGACGACAGCTTGTTGTTTGAGAAGCCAGAAATAGTCGAACGATTGATCGACTACTCTACTTCTGGACCGATCGTCGAACGACCGTTCGACCATCGTCTCCAGTATCTTTTAAATAGATCGACTATCTCCGGTCTAATATAAAGCCGATAGTCGACCTAGGTTAAAAGATCTTCGCCTTTATCGTCGACGGAGAGCGTCCTTTCGCATTCCGTCTTCCCGCTTGCTCCTCCTCTTGTGATTTTCTACCGATTTGTCTTCTCCATCTCTCTCGCTCCCTCTCCAGCTCCTTCAATGGCGATTTCTCCAGCATTGCTCGCAGTTGTGAAGTTCGACGCAGGATTCAGTGTCGATTTCAATGCCTTCAGCTGTTGTGAATCAGGGATTGTGGAAATCCTCCAGTTATGCAGAGATCAAGGGTTAGAAAGACTAATGTCTGCAAGGATAAAGTTAAATATTCCCGAGATTAAGGAATGGGCATTTACTTCGACCTCCACCGACGAATTGATGACCGGCTCTATTGGCGGAGAAGAGGTTATTTTAACTCCCGCCATTCTGACTGATGTTTTTTGTTTGATAAATGGTGAAGAAGATTTTGAGCAAGATGCTCCAGAGTTTGGAAGGATGCTGATTGAGCTGGGACATGCGGAGGGCATTCCCACGAAGCTGCTCAAGGTAAATTTCCCCTTCAAGATCAAATTTCTCGCTGAAGTTGTCGGAAAGGTGCTGCTAGGCAAGCACTCTGCCCACGATAACATCACAAGACAACAATTTGCACTCATGTGTGCAATTGTCAACAAGAAAAGGATCAATTGGGCAGGTGTTCTGTTTGATTTGATAAGGAAAAAGAACAGTAAGAAAGAGGTTACCCTAGGCAGGGTTATTGGAATTTTTCTGAAGGAAAGATATCCTCATCTGCTAGTTTCAGCTGCTACAACAATTAATGCCAGTAAGAAGATGGATCCCAATCTGTTCTCCAAGTGGAAGAGGACATTTGTGAAGCCCGCTCTTACAGGGGTTGCTCCAGCGACATCCGAGAGCACAAGGACTGATTCAGTCACTCCTCACCCTCTAGAAGCTGGCTCAGCTCATCCTACTCTTCCATCATCTTCTTCTGCCTTACCATCAACTTCTACTGAAGTAGTTCCATCCTCTTCAGTTCCGTCTACCTCAGTTGAAGTTCCATAAACTTCAGCTGAAGTACGACTTTCTGCTTCTCCTGTTCGAGATACAACCACGGTTGTTATTCCTTCTCCTCTTGCATCTCCTATACCTTCTCATCTGGCTAGGATATCTGATCCTAGGTTTGATTTGTTAGGATCTGAGAGAACTCCCACACCTCGTCAGTCTCCTGTTTGTTCTCCAGTTCAACAGGAATACATTCCTCCTGCTGATCTTCCATCATCTGCAGTTCCCCCACATTCTTTTGAAGTCACCCCAGCATTCATCTCCAGCATTTTGGAGTTGATTACCCCTTCAATCAAAATCATGATTGAAGAGGCAATTGCTCCACTTGCTTCCTCCATTGCTACTTTGACTGCTACCATCCAATCCCTCTCTAAGTCTGCTGAGCCCTCTTCTTCCAGGGGCCTGGTCTTAGTTCCCACTGAAACCAGGCAGGGGGAGATGTTCTATGAAGATGTCTCAGAGCTTCCTGCCTCCCCTCCAGTAGATCCTCCAGCAGTGACAGATATAGTGATGACAGTTCAAGAAGAGACTGCTCCAGCTCAAGAAGAATCAGTTTCAGTGTTATCTGAAAAAGAAATATCTGATGCAGTTATGTTATCTGAATTTGCTGTAGAAGTTTGTTTAGAAGATCTCACCACTCCTTTGGTTGCCCGTTTCCTAGAAGGCATTATTACATCCTATCTAGATGAATCCTGGGAGTTGGTAAAGTATGAAGGTAATTCACTCATCCATTTTATTAACGAGTCAACTGATTTGCTAGTTTGTGAATACCTAGAAGGAATGCTTTTAGCTTATATAGCAGATTTGTGTTCATGAATCTACAGATTATATTAAAGAAGATATAGCTGCTCAAGTAGAAGTAGTTGTTCGAGAATCTGTTTCAGATGTTTTAGTTGTTCAAGAAGACATAGAAGATGTTGAATCTAAAAGTCTAGATGAAAAGACCCCAGTACTGAGTTTAGAAGAAGAGAAAGCAAGAGCTGCCTGGCAGCAAAGAGTACAAGATACTTTGAAAGAGAAAGAAAAAGTTTTGCAAGATGAACAATCTACTGTATGGGATGACTCTCCAGGACCTGATCTGGATTCTCTTCTGGCTCAGGATGCCATGGAAGAAGAAAAAGAGAAAGCTGCTCTGAAAGCAAAGGAAAAGGCTATATCAGAAGCCTATGACCCTTATGATCATCCTCCTTCATCTCTTTCTGAAGATGAAGATGATTCAGATATGTCTGAGGACTCTAAGAAAAAGAAAGCTGTAAAGAGAAAAAGGAAAGCTATTGCTCATCCTCCTCCCAATCGAGACAATGATACTCCCTATTACATATTGAAAGGGATTGACCCTAAGTCGAAAGACTTCCAACATTGGATGTGGTTTTCCAAAAACCAGCAAAAGGAGAGAAAGAAATCTAAGAGATATGATAGTCCTGCTCCTAGATGGACTCCCAGAGGTCCTCCTCCTCCACCTCCCGGTGCAGGATCCTCTGGCAATTTATCTGCTAATCCATCTGCTCCATCTGCAAAATCTGCTCCTTCTCAGCCTCACTCAAGGAAAAGTTCTCAAAGCCACCAAGGCAAATCATATACTGGTACTCAAAGGCATGATACTAAGGTTAAAGATCAAGTAAAGGAGGTTATATATCAAAAGCCAACATTTTCACCTCCTCCTTCTCCCAAGATAAAGGTTTCTCCTGATATACCAGTTCATGTTGCTAAGGATGTTGCAAAAGGTAAAAGAACCATCTTCTCTGAAAAATCAAGTAAAAAGTTTGCTGAATTTGCTCCTCCTCCATCTTTAGTTATTCAAGAAGTTAAAGATTCAGCTGAAAGTTTATTAGATTTATCTGTTAAGTTTAAAACTGTGAAGCCAATAGATACATCATCTGAAAGTGTGTATGAAAGCCAAGAGTTAGATCCTGATTTTAGGATGGCTCGATTTCTAGAACTTGTTGGATCAGCCCAGATCAAGAAAGCTAAGGCTGAAGGAAAGGACTCTACAAGATTTACAACAATGTCAAAGTTCAGAATGAAGGAACTAGATAAAATCCAGGTTAGTCCTGAAGTTTTTGATCCTTCTATATATATGGAAAAGCATCCAGAGGCAGTTGTTCCAAGGGCTGCAGAATTGAAGATTATTGGTGTGCAAGATTTGAAGATGTCTAAGAAAGAAACCATTGATCCCGTGCGGAAAATTTCTTTTGTTCCTAGCTCTTCTGATCCCAAGCCTGATTCTGTAGATTCTTAATTTTGATTGACTGCTGTTATTTATTTGGCTGATTCCTATTTAGTTGCTTATCTATTTCCTGTATTGTTTTTATTGTTCTATAGCTAGTTCTGTGTTTTTAGTTTTTGAGAGACTTAACTCAAATAGGGGGAGATTGTTGGTACCCTAGTTTGATTTGAGTTTAGTCTTATCTTTTTTGTCCCTTGACCCAAGAAATATCTATGGTCAATGGTTAGTGGTCTACCTATTGAGTCCCCGCTTCTCCAGATGAAGAATTTGGTTAAGTAGTTTGTTCGTTCGACTATGGTCGAACGCCGCTCGACTATCGTCGACTAACTGATCAACGATCGTCTATCAGCTGCTCGACGTTCTGTCTGCGTTGATAGCTCGTCTATCTGTTGATAGGTCGACTATCTGTTTTTCTTGATAGTTCGACTATCTGTTGATAGGTCGACTATCTGCTTGTCTTTGATAGTTCGACTATCTGTCCTGATAGTTCAACTATCTGATAGCTCGACTATCTGTTGATAGATCGACTATCTGTGTCGCTTTGATAGTTCGACTATCTGTTGATAGGTCGACTATCTGTGTTACTTCGATAGTTCGACTATCTTCTTGGATAGCTCAACTATCTGATAGTTCGACTATCTGTTGATAGATCGACTATCTGTTTTGTTTTGATAGTTCGACCATCTGTTGATAGGTCGACTATCTGTTTTCCCTGGGTAGTTCGACTATCTGTTGATAGTTCGACTATCTGTTCTGCGTTGATAGTTCGACTATCTGTTGATAGGTCGACTATCGGTTTTGCTTTGATAGTTCGACTATTTGTTGATAGGTCGACTATCTGATAGCTCGACTATCTTCTGATAGTTCGACTATCTGTTGTGATAGTTCGACTATCTCCTTTGATAGTTCGACTATCTGGATCGTTCGACTATCTGCCCGATAGGTCGACGATCTCCGTGCGTCGGTCGACGATCTCCGAAGGTCGTTCGACGTTTTCTGTCTGCCTTTTTATTTTGTATTTATTTATTCTATTTAATTAATTAATACATTATCTGGCATTTTATTTCAGTTGTTTTATGATAATATTTCCAGGCAATATCTGCTCCATTCCTTTTGCCTGTGTAAAATCTTTTCAGATAAAGTTGTTTGTCTTATTAGCTGTCATTGTATTTTACTTTATCTGCTGTCAGTCCTTTATAGCCGTTAGACTGAAAAGTCTTCCTTTTGCTATAAAGAGTTTGTTTCTGATGTGATTTTATTTAGTACCTTTATTATCAGATTGCTTCCTGCAGTTTCTTTGAAAAAGGTTTATCCCTTTTATAGAATATTTTGCTGCAGAGTTTGTTTGTCTTTGTGATATTTGCAGCCCAGGTTTCAAGTTTCAGAAGAAGACAAACAGTTCAAATTGAAAGAGCCGTTGCTTGTTGCTGCTATAAAAGGAATCCTTTTGAGAAGGATTTCAGCTAGCTAACTAGTTATTCAAAGAGTTATTCAAGCTTTCATCAAGTCCAAGTTCATTGCTCTCAGCAATATTCATTCAACTGAGAAGTGTTAGCTCTTCTGCTCTTCTTCAACCTGAGTTCTCCTGTTCAAGGAAGTTCTGACTCAGAGTTCTTTTGAAGAAGAAGAAGAAGATAGCTGCTAGAAGATTATATTTTCTTTTATTATTTTATATCTTCTTGTAGTTCTTCCTTCAGTTCTTACTGAAGAGTTTCTGCACTGAAGCAAGACTTCACCAGGACATTCTTTGAGCCAGGGGGAGCCTTGATTCTTTTAGAGCTGTCTAGCTCAGTGCAAGTTATTGTGTTTCTCTAATCCATTGTAAAATAGAGAAGACACCTAACCTTCTTTCCCCCTCCTGTACAGGGTTATTACTCCCTTCAAAAGTATCCCTTGGTGGCAGGGCACCTGATTAAAAACCTGTGTTCGATTTTTAGACACCTGATCAAAAGTCTAAAGGGTTTCTAGATCTACCTGAAGCAGATCTTGTGGTGGCAGGGCACCTGATCAAAAACCTGTAGTGGATTCCTACCGTGTGGGTAGAAGAGTGGACGTACCCAAGTTGTTTGGGGAACCACTATAAATTCCTTGTGTCGTCTGGCTTGCTTAATTTAATTACCTGCATTGTGGCTGTGATTAGATATAACTAGGTTTGCTAGTTGTTGATTAGGATTTCCAAGCCTTAACTGTAATTACAGTTAGCTTGAGTTTGTGCACAACACTTGTGTTAGGCTTTAGGGTTATCTCCTTATCTATAAGCTTTTGATTCCGCATTTCACTCCAAGGGAGTTGGGCAGACTATTAAGTTTTGTCTAGTGCAAAATTTGATAACTCTATTCACCCCCCCCCCCCTCTAGAGTAGTATCTATCCCTTCACTTTCAATTAGGATCAAGGAAACCTGGGGGCTGTTCCACATACACTTCTTCCTTTATGTCACCATTCAGGAAGGCAAACTTCATATCCATTTGGTAGACGGTGAAGCACTTCAGTGCAGCGTAGGCTAGAAACAGTCTGTTGGCCTCCATCCTTGCCATTGGAGCATAGGTATAGTCAAAGTCGATCCCTTCTTCTTGACGATAACCTTTAGCAACGAATCTGGCCTTGTTCTTATGATCATCCCGTCCTCATCCATCTTGTTCCTATAGACCCACTTTGTTCCGATGATGTTTTTATCTTTGGGTCTCGGAACAAGTGTCCACACCTTGCAGCGCTTGAACTGATTTAACTCTTCTTCCATGGCCAAGATCCATGATGCGTCTGCGTTTGCTTCTTCAAACTTCTTTGGTTCAACCTGCGAGAGGAAACTTAGATAAAGATTCTCGTTAGCTGTACCTCGATGAGTTCTGACACCAACTCGGGGATCTCCTATTATTTGGTCCACAGGGTGATCCTTTAGGTGTCTGAGCTCAGGATCTCTGGTATCTGGAAGTTCTTCGGCCATTGGTGTGACTTCATCAGCTTGGACAATCTCTTCATCTTGATCTGCTACCTCTTCAATAGGGTTTAGAGAGGTGATCTCGATGAACTGTTCATCTCTACTTTTGGTGGGTTCATCCAAGTTGATTTCCTTAATTTTGGTACCTGCAGCTTCAACACGCACGCTAGACGATTCGCTTTGCAGCAAGCTCGTCTCATCAAATACAACATGTATCGATTCTTCAACGACCAGAGTTTTTGTATTAAAAATCCTATATGCCTTACTATGGCTGCTATATCCTACAAAAATACCTTCAAAACTTTTCTCACTGAACTTAGTAGTATGATACTTACCGTTGTTAAGCACAAAGCATTTACAGCCAAAAATCCTAAAATATGAAACTGTTGGTTTCCTGCCTTTTAGAAGTTCATAAGGTGTCTTATCATGATTCTTGTTTATGAGGGCTCGGTTTTACATGTGACATGCAGTATTGACTGCTTCAGCCCAGAAGTACTCTGGTAGTGAAGCATCACTTAGCATGGTCCTGCAGGCCTCTATGAGTGTTCTATTCCTTCTCTCGGCTACTCCATTTTGCTGTGGAGTACCGGGAGAGGAAAACTAATGAAAGATACCTAGGCTTTCACAAAATTCTGTCATGGCCCCAGATTTGAACTCCGTTCTATTATCACTTCTGATTTTGGCTACGGAACAGTTGTATTCATTTTGGATTTGCCTGATAAACTTACTAAAGATATCGAAGGTATCTGATTTGTGTTTCAGAAAGAACACCCACGCAAAATGCGAGTAGTCATCAACAATAACTAACGTATAATCCTTACCTCATAAGCTTCTAACTGTAGTGGACCAAACAAGTCCATATGTAGTAGGTGTAAACACCTATTAGAGTTTTTGCCTATAGTGCTTTTGAAGGTAACCCTTGTTTGCTTGCCTTTTACGCATGCTTGACAAGGTATCTCTTTGACATGCTTGACATTTGGGGCATCACGCACTAAGTTCTGGGAGAATAATTTATTAATAGTTTTAAAATTAATATGTGCTAGTCTCTTGTGTCATTGGTCAACAAGAGATGCACTATCTTTAGCCAAAAGACACACTGGTGTAGAAGAATCTATACAAATGAAATTTAAGAAAAATACATTCCTGCTTCGAGTACCTGATAGAATTGTTTCCATATTATCAACAAATTTTATCAAGCACTTGTCGGCGTGGAATTCAACCACGTATCCTTTGTCGCATAGTTGGCTTATGTTGATGAGATTGTGTTCCAATCCTTCAACATAGGCTACATCAAAAAAGATACGTTACCGTTAGTAATCATACCGTAGCCTTTGGTAATTCCTCGGTCTGAACCTCCAAAGATGACCTTTGGTCCGTTCAACACCGGTGAAAAGTTCTGGAGTAGGCTCCTTGTCCCGGTCATATGCCGAGAACATCCACTGTCCAAGTACCAGATTGGCATTTTGGTGGCCTTTGTACATACCTGCAATCATAATTACTTTGCCTTAGGAACCCAAACATATTTGGGTCCTTGTTATCGGGTTAGATTGCTCCACCTACGAGTATTAGCCTCATGAGTGGTCATTCTCACGTTCCCAACTTGAGGAGTTGCAGCATTTCTAGGATTAAACCAATAATCTATGCAAAGAGACCAACTCTACCATATCACCAACAGTCGAATATGTTGTATCTTTGCCTTCCAAATTCCTGGTTGACCTTCTTGGGAGGAGGTCCAGCCGGGGTAGCGTTCTTGGAGGAAGAAGCTTCATGATGATGGCAGCTACATGAAGTCTTCTCCTTCAGAGCCTTTTCCACAACAGGTTTTACCTTTGGTGTCTTCTTGATGTTATGACCATGAGCATATGGTCCATAGCTCTGAAGTTGAATCTCTTCATAATGTGCCTTGAATACACTTTCGCCAAAGTTACGGGTGTAACGTCCCAATTCGCGCTAGGCCCCTCGCACGTGTTCTGAGTCAAGAGACTCAACTCGGGCTTGGGGTGCACTGACGCGGGGTGTCAGGTGCATTGAATAAGTGTAGGTTTGGGTTCAAGGATACCCCAACCAGTAGCCGAGATGAGGGAACTCGGCTAAGTAAAAATCATCGAGAATGGAGGTTGATGCTCGTCGATCGTCGAGAATGGAGGTTGATTCTCGCCGATTCGACGGGTATCGGTGGTCGATACCCGCCAGACTCAGAACTGCAGTAGGCTAAGGGAAAATCGTCGAGAATGCCTGACGATTCTCACCGATCACCGAGAATACCCGGTGATACCCACCGATCGTCGAGTATCACTGGCTGATACTCAACGCACACAGCGACAGGATGTCCGATAAAACGGCTAAGGGAAAATCGTCGAGTATCATTATTGATACTCGACGAATTCGTCGAGAATGACCCGCCAATACTCGCTGATCGGCGGGAATCACTGGCTGATTCCCGCCGAATTTGACTTGTGCGTTTTCTGCGCCCAGGCCGATTCACCGGCTTGTACAGGCGAACCGAACTGGACCTCGGGATTCGTGCTGAATAATCTTAGGACCGGTCACTTCAAATGAAACCTAATTTGGGCGGTCCAATTAGAGAGTGACACGTGGCGGAAGGGACTTAGCCTAATATGTAATATAAAAAGGGAGTAAACCAAACCCTAACCATCGCATCCGATCCTTCTTGCCGAGCTGTCACCGTGCAAACCGTCGGGAGCGAAGGAGAGAGGAGAATATCGCAGATCGCCGGAGGAGAGCTTGCTGGTGCGAGCTTTGGAGGCGGACTTCTCTCTCTCCTTCCTTTGCTGTGAAGAACAACTGCACCAAGGATGCCGTAACGAAGAGTAACGCGATCCATGGCCGGCAACGGAGGAAACGCCGGAAATGATGTGAGTTTCCTCCCCTCTCCCTTGGTGCTAGATCTATAGTTATTCTTAGGCGAGACATCGACTCAAACGAGTCTTGATGTGTGAGATGAAGCTTTCTAGGAAGGCCATGCTAGAGCTTGTGCTCTAAAGCTTAGTCATCTTCAACCTCCCCTTGCTTCAAAGTGATGATAGGGGTGGTCTCATGAAGAGGAAATGGCCTCAAGAGGGAGATTAAGGGTGGAGGAACTTCTGGCTGCAATTTGGGGAAATCTCTTGAGGAGGAAGATGAACGGATGTCGTTCACTTCGCTTCAAGATGCGTGCAGAATCTGTATTCTGCATGCAGTGACTTTTTGGCTATTTTTAAGCAAGAAGGGGGCGGATCTGGGCTTGCGACTAAACACGAAAGTCGTCGCCCTTAAAATTACCTTTCCAACGAGTGGTTGCACGTTTCCATGCGATACCTGTAGCCACGGGAAAGCCCGTTTGAATCCGTTGTGGTTGGAAGTTAATGCCCAGGAATTCTGTATCCTGTACGCAGCAAACTTCGAGTTGCATTTCTGGTATGATGTGACCAGATCTGGGCTTTCGACTAAACACAAAAGTCATAGCCCTTAAAATTACCTTTCCAACTAGTGGTGGCACATTTTCAGGTGATACCTGTAGCCACGGGAATCCTCAATCAAAGTTGCTGACCAGATTACATACTATTCTAGGTGATTATAATATGAACTTGGATTCGATGGAATAGATGTTGCACTTCATCTCGAGGTTGGGTGAATTCTTTGTGTTAATCACTGAGGTAATGTGAAGATTGATGTTTGAGGACTTGAATTCCTATGCCGAGATGTGAATCAAGCCTAAGTGAATGAAAGGCTTTGTTATATTTGGTAGATCACCATTATGCGCATTATCTATAATATGTTGAATTTCATGTGAAAGGATTTGTAAATGGTTAAACTATGGCCCTGATGTATAATGAATTGATGGAAGGGAATGGATAGTCCAATGCTTAGAGTGTCGTCTCCCTACGGGTAGCATTGTGGAAGTTAACAAGTGCGGTGTAGACCGTCACTAATGGGAATGAGGTTGAGTTGGATAAAATTGGACGGTTGGGCTTGGTCCTCGGTGTTCACATCCCGAGGCTCCTTCCGTGTCAAGTGAATGGTTGGGCTTGGTCCTCGGTGTTCACGTCCCGAGGCTCTATCCGTATTTGTTGGATGGTTGGGCTTGGTCCTCGTGCTTTCTCCGAGGCTCCTTCCATGCCATGAATTGTGGAATTGCATGCGGTGTGAGTCGACACGCGGTGTCGTAATCCCGGGTTAAGGATAGTGTGGCAGGTCTACGGGCTCGCCAATCGTCACACCGATGGGAGTTGATAGTTAGACCTTGGGCGGTTGGGCTTGGTCCTCGGTGTTCACGTCCCGAGGCTCCTTCCGTGCCAAGTGAATGGTTGGGCTTGGTCCTCGTGCTCATTTCTGAGGCTCCTTCCGTGTCATACCATAGGCCAGTCGGGGCTAGGATCTTGGTGCATATTTACCCGAGAGAACCCGCTGAGCCGTAGTACGCGGGTGAGCTCCGCTGTTGTGTTCTTAGCGTTGAGGCGTACGGAGGCCTAGGCCAGGTAGTGTGGAGACCAGCCTAGTAGTGGAGATGCCCGCTCTGCTGTCACCGTTTGGCCACGACGGTTGATGCCTGAGAGGTTAGCTACCTGCTCGAATAGTGGGAACTATAAGTCTGTGTCGACATAGCGATTGCATGTGCTTGAGCATGGGTGTGTCATTGCATTGCATACATAGCATTGCACTTCATTACATACACAAGACCCTCATCGTATAAGTTTCTATGGGCACTCCTATACGATGAGTTACTTTCTGCTGAACGACCCTCAACTTATATGCTTGTATGGGCATCCATATTTTTGAGTTACTTTCTGTTCTAGTTATATACTCTCTTGCTGCTGTAGTTTGTAGATTTGAAAATAAGAGCTTGTTTATTATACACTACTGATATTGCTGCTTATAATATGTATACTCACTTCACCTATTGTACTACTGTTAATTATATATTGTACCTGTTCCTTTCTCCGCCCGGTGCCGAGGAGTCGCTGGGGGAGCGGATGTGAAACCACTTAGTCTTTTTGACTAACGGTTGCTACGTCTTCCTTTTTAGGAGGAAACCCCGCAGGTGGAGCAGCAGGCTATGCAGACGGACAGCCAGGCCAGGGTGACAGGGCCTGAAGGGATGGTACCGTCGCTACCGTCGGTTACAGATGTGAGTGAGAGAGAGATTAAGTTGTAGCCCTTCGGGGCAATTTTGTTTACGTACTCTGATTTTGTAGAAGCTTGTTTCAGCTTCTCTTTTGATGTACTTATGGACATATGCTTGGTGTGGATTTGACTTTCATATTATTATGGTTGGGTTGGCATTTATCTGTTGATATTGTTGTTAGCCGGCAGAATAGGCGTCTTGTGGTACAGGCTAGCCTGAGTGCTAGTGTTACCGCAAGGCGGCTGTTCTGGGCATAAGACCCCTCTCGTGCCGTGTCTTGTGTTCCGGGAGGGGGGTCTTACAAATGGTATCAGCTTGCTACGATCCTCCAAGGCGAAAGTCACTTAACAATGGTGCCACCCCCGTTTGATTGGTCAGTTTGGGGACAAGCTGACTTAGCGGAAGCAGTGGTGTGCCCATATGTAATTCACACTAAGTTGTCCATCTTTAACCTTAGATTTGCCAACCTAACCCTAGGTTTGTACCTTATGTGTAGATCCCAGCACATGTTGAGCCAATAAGGGGCACCCCCGCCCCGCCCGTACCTACACAATTCCAACAATCAGAGCTGGGGCAGACGCTCACAGCTATTCTGGACGCCTTTAGGTCCCAATCTCAGCAGACACCTGTACAACAACAGGGTCCGGGATCTAGTTGGTTAAGCATTTTCCGAGCTCTCTCCCCTCCCGCTTATATTGGGACAGAGTCGGCAGTGCGTACGGAAGAGTGGCTCGACACTATACAAGAGTTGTTAGCTGGAATAAGATGTCCAAACAACATGGCGGTGACCCTTGTGGTGACACTCTTAGAGCTGCATGCCAAAAGGTGGTGGAAGTCCCTCATGGGCTCCACTTTTCGTGGAAGAGTGTACACGGACATTAGTTGGAGCGAATTCTCCGAAGCCTTCTTAGAGCATTTCATCCCCTCGGCCGCTCGGGATGGTCTGGAAGAGAGATTTTTGCAACTTAAACAAGGGTCCATGTCGGTGACGGAGTACCAACGGGAGTTTCAGCACCTGGCTAGATTCGCTGACTCCTATGAGCTGGATGATAGAGGGTACGCCAAAAGATTCTACAAAGGCTTGTGAGACCCCCTAAGTCAAGCCCTTTTGTTTATAGCGGACTCTAGTCTGGCGGAGATTATTGATATGGCGAAGAGATTGGAAGCGGACCACTTGGGAAGTGGTAAGAGGCCAGCAGAGGGCGTGATGGAAGCCGGCCCCAGCAACAGAAGGAGGTTTGACAATAAAAGAGGAAGAGGATATCGGAGGGGTGGCGGGCGTTTTCCACAGAACTTTAGAGAGGAGCGCCCGGTTCCACAACCGCCAGCATTACCTCCACCTCCACAGTTTCAGCAACACGGCGGAAGGCAGGAACGGGTGTGCTTTGAATGCAACCAACCGGGCCACATTCGACGCTACTGCCCACAACTGTTTGGTGATGCGCCTCTTACTTTCCCTCCAGCAGCCCCTCGGGGGCGGGGATATGTGCGTGGTCGAGGACGAGGACCACGAGGAAGAAACCCCGGACCCGCTCGAGATCAGATGTATGCCCTGGACATGACTCAAGAGCGGAACCCTCAAGAGATGATTGTAGGTACGATTCGAATTAGTCATTTTGCTTTCATTAATATCCTCTAGTTGCTTGAGATATACTAGACATCTAGCTTGAGTATTATTAATGACACTTAGGCACCGTGATGGTCGGCGGGAAACCGGCTTATACGTTATTTGACACCGTTGCCTCACATTCATTCGTGTCTGAAGACTTCAACAAAGATACACACGGAGTGCAATATTTCACTGGTATTGCTCGAAGAGTTCGCCTCCCAGATGGATCTGAGATGACGGCAACCGCGAAGTTTGAGTTAGAGATAACCATTGGGGGAAAAACCTTTGATACCCCTGCCACAATTTTGAGAATACCAGAGTTCGACCTCATCCTGTGTATGGCGTGGCTGGATTGGCACCATGCAAGAATCGACTGTGCGGAGAAGTGTATCTATTTGAGACATGGGGATACTGATGTAGTCTTCCAAGGTATAAATTTCGCACCACGAATATTGTTATCCTCAATCCAGACCTTGAAAGCTCATATGAGAGGGGATGAAGTCTACATGATACGATTCGAACTAAAAGAGATGAAGGTAGATGTGAAGGATGTGCGGGTAGCACGGGATTTCCCTGAGGTATTTCCCGAGAAACTGCCAGGGTTACCCCCGCATAGAGAAGTGGATTTTCAGATTAAGCTTGTACCAGTAGCTAAGCCTGTCTCCAGGACCCCTTATCGGATGGCCCCAAAAGAACTTGCGGAGTTTAGAGTGCAATTGCAGGAGTTGGTAGAATCAGGGTTTGTTCGCCCCAGCTCGTCGCCTTGGGGAGCCCCTGTTTTATTCGTCAAGAAGAAAGATGGAACCCTGCGTTTATGTATAGACTATCGGGAACTCAACCGACTAACAGTACGGAATACCTACCCGTTACCTCAGATCGATGAGTTGTTCGACCAACTGGTGGGAGCGCATTGGTTCTCCAATCTAGACTTGCGCTCGGGGTACTACCAATTGAGAATACAGGAGGATGATATATAGAAAATGGCTTTCAGCTTAAGGTACGGCTTATACGAGTTCACAGTGATGCCGTTTGGACTCACCAATGCCCCATCGGCTTTCATGAGCTTGATGAATAAAGTGTTTGAGGCCTATCTAGATGTCTTCGTCATTGTGTTCATTGACGACATCCTAGTCTACTCGAAGACGGAGGAAGAACATGCCGGACATTTGGCCTTAGTTCTGGAGAAGCTAAAAGAGCACGCCCTATTCGCCAAGTTTAGCAAGTGTGAATTCTGGCTTAAGAAAGTTGCTTTCTTGGGCCATGTAATCAGTGGGGCAGGACTAGCTGTGGATCCGTCCAAGGTGCGCGCCGTGAAGGAGTGGTCGCCCTTGAAGTCGGCGGCCGATGTGAGGAGTTTTCTTGGACTTGCCGGATACTACCGCAAGTTCGTAAAAGGATTCTCCAAGATTGCCCTCCCGCTTACTTCCTTGACAAAGAAAGGAGTGCCATTTGAGTGGACACCCCAGTGTGAAGCGGCATTCTAGGAATTGAAGGATAGACTTACCTCCGCCCCCATCCTTGTCCTTCCGTCTGGGAAGGAAGGATTTCAAGTTTATAGGGACGCGTCTTATCAGGGGTTGGGAGCGGTGTTGATGCAGCACGGGCACGTAATTGCTTATGCTTCAAGACAATTGAAGAAGCATGAAATCAATTACCCGGTGCATGATTTGGAGCTAGGAGCGGTGGTGTTCGCCTTGAAGGTATGGAGGCATTATCTATACGGCGTCCACTGCGAAATCTTCTCGGATCATAAAAATTTGAAGTACGTCCATACCCAGAAGGAATTGAACTTAAGACAACGGCGGTGGTTAGAGTTTCTATGCGACTATGAGTTCACCTTGAACTACCACCCCGGAAAAGCAAACTCGGTAGCCGATGCGTTGAGTAGGAAAGCACCCGGCTCGAGCCCAGAACCTCGATTGATGAGCATGGAGTTGGCACGGATGATCGAGGAGATGGACATCACCTTAATATTTAAGGCTTCTTCGTAATATACGGAGTACCTGTCCAGCATGAGCATAGTTTGTGATATCCGGGACCGGATCCGAGTGGAGCAAGGATTGGATGCGGCTTTGGCCCCGGCAATAAAGTTAATCGAAGACGGGACTACCGACGAGTACACACTAAAGGACGGCCTCGTTTACTTTCGCGGCCTACTCTATATTCCCAAAGGTGGCAGAATCCGGGAGGATATTATGAGAGAAGCACATTGCTCTCAATATTCCGTGCACCCAAGAATTTCAAAGATGTACGCCGGCTTACGAAAGACGATGTGTTAGCCAGGGATGAAGAAAGATGTCCGGTACTTTGTCACGCATTGTGAAGCCTGCCAAAGAGTGAAGGCGGAATGTAGGAGCCCCGGTGGCCTGTTGTAGTCGTTGCCAATCCCAGAATGGAAGTTCGAGGATATATCCATGGACTTCGTACATGGGCTACCTCGCTCCCGCTCAGGGAATGATTCAGTGTGGGTGATCGTTCATCGCCTGATGAAGGTTGCCCGGTTCATTCCTATGAAGAAGGAGGCTCACATGGATGTCTTGGTATGCCTATTTGTGGAATAATTTGTACGGTATCATGGCGTACCTAAGACGATAGTTTCGGATCGTGATGGTCGTTTCATCTCCAAGGAGTGGAAGGCGGTACAGACGTATTTGGGCTCACATCTTACCTTCAGTACCGCATTTCATCCTCAGACGGACGGACAGTCTGAGCGGACCATCCGAACATTGGAAGATCTGTTGAGGTTGTGTGTGATTGATAGGGGAGAGCCGTGGGAAAGACTCTTGCCCTTGGTGGAATTCTCCTATAACAATAGCCATCAAGCTAGTATTGGCATGGCGCCCCATGAAGCCCTATATGGAAGGAGGTGTAGGACCCCCTTGTCTTGGGTGCAAGATGAAGACCCGAAGACTCTGGGAATTGAGTACATAGATGACACTGATGCGGTGGTTAGGCTAATAAGGGATTGCATGTTGGAGGCTCAAAGTCGGCAGGCGAAGTATTACAACGCAAGGCACCGTATGGTGGAATTTCAAGTGGGTGATAAGGTGTTTCTAAAAATCTGGCCGATGCATGGAGTGTCACGAGTGCGAGGAGTGAAGAAGCTCAGTCCACGGTATGTTGGGCCCTATGTCATATTAGAAAGGGTTGTCCCTTTGGCCTACCGGCTGGAGCTACCGCCCGAGCTAGAGAATCTCCACGATGTGTTCCACGTATCGTCGCTTCGGAAGGCGCTGTTGCGGCCCGAACAATACATCCCCACAACTGATGGTACTGTGGCGTCTGACAGATCTGTGCGACTGGAGCCGGTGCGGATCGTCGATAATGAGATAAGAACCTTGCGCCGCAAAAGTGTCCCCTTGGTAAAAGTGCTATGGTCTAATCATGGGAAGGAGGAATTCACATGGGAGCCAATGGATTTGATGCAAAGACGCTACCCGGAGTTATTTGCTTCAGGTAATTTTATTTAAAAGCATATTTTGTTTTCTGTATGCTTTACTCCCCACGACCTCGGCCTGATTTCGGGGACGAAATCTTTTTATTTTGTTTATAGGATTTGTAACGTCCCAATTCGCGCTAGGCCCCTCGCACGTGTTCTGAGTCAAGAGACTCAACTCGGGCTCGGGGTGCACTGACGCGAGGTGTCAGGTGCATTGAATAAGTGTAGGGTTGGGTTCAAGGATACCCCAACCAGTAGCCGAGATGAGGGAACTCGGCTAAGTAAAAATCGTCGAGAATGGAGGTTGATGCTCGTCGATCGTTGAGAATGGAGGTTGATTCTCGCCGATTCGACGGGTATCGGTGGTCGATACCCGCCGGACTCAGAACTGCAGTAGGCTAAGGGAAAATCGTCGAGAATGCCTGACGATTCTCACCGATCGCCGAGAATACCCGGTGATACCCACAGATCGTCGAGTATCACTGACTGATACTCAACGCACACAGCGACAGGATGTCCGATAAAATGACTAAGGGAAAATCGTCGAGTATCATTGTTGATACTCGACGAATTCATCGAGAATGACCCGCCAATACTCGCTGATCGACGGGAATCACTGGCTGATTCCCGCCGAATTTGACTTGTGCGTTTTCTGCGCCCAGGTCGATTCACCGGCGTGTACAGGTGAACCGAACTGGACCTCGGGATTCGTGCTGAATAATCTTTGGACCGGTCACTTCAAATGAAACCTAATTTGGGCGGTCCAATTAGAGAGTGACACATGGCGGAAGGGACTTAACCTAATATGTAATAAAAAAAAGGAGTAAACCAAACCCTAACCATCGCATCTGATCCTTCTTGCCGAGCCGTCACCGTGCAAACCGTCGGGAGTGAAGGAGAGAGGAGAATATCGCAGATCGCCGGAGGAGAGCTTGCTGGTGCGAGCTTTGGAGGCGGACTTCTCTCTCTCCTTCCTTTGCCGTGAAGAACAACTGCACCAAGGATGCCGCAACGAAGAGTAACGCGATCCATGGCCGGCAACGGAGGAAACGCCGGAAATGATGTGAGTTTCCTCCCCTCTCCCTTGGTGCTAGATCTATAGTTATTCTTAGGCGAGACATCGACTCAAACGAGTCTTGATGTGTGAGATGAAGCTTTCTAGGAAGGCCATGCTAGAGCTTGTGCTCTAAAGCTTAGTCGTCTTCAACCTCCCCTCGCTTCAAAGTGATGATAGGGGTGGTCTCGTGAAGAGGAAATGGCCTCAAGAGGGAGATTAAGGGTGGAGGAACTTTTGGCTGCGATTTGGGGAAAATCGCTTGAGGAGGAAGATGAACGGATGTCGTTCACTTCGCTTCAAGATGCGTGCAGAATCTGTATTCTGCACGCAGCGATCTTCTTGGCTATTTTTAAGCAAGAAGGGGGTGGATCTGGGCTTGCGACTAAACACAAAAGTCGTAGCCCTTAAAATTACCTTTCCAACGAGTGGTTGCACGTTTCCATGCGATATCTGTAGCCACAGGAAAGCCCGTTTGAATCCGCTGTGGTTGGAAGTTAATGCCCAGGAATTCTGTATCATGTACGCAGCAGACTTCGAGTTGCATTTCTGGTATGATGTGACCAGATCTGGGCTTTCTACTAAACACGAAAGTCGTAGCCCTTAAAATTACCTTTCCAACGAGTGGTGGCACGTTTTCAGGCGATACCTGTAGCCACGGGAATCCTCACTCAAAGTTGCTGACCAGATTACATACTATTCTAGGTGATTATAATATGAACTTGGATTCGATGGAATAGATGTTGCAATTCATCTCGAGGTTGGGTGAATTCTTTGTGTTAATCACCGAGGTAATATGAAGATTGATATTTGAGGACTTGAATTCCTATGCCGAGATGTGAATCAAGCCTAAGTGAATGAAAGGCTTTATTATATTTGGTAGATCACCATTATGCGCATTATCTATAATATGTTGAATTTCATGTGGAAGGATTTGTAAATGGTTAAACTATGGCCCTGATGTATAATGAATTGATGGAAGGGAATGGTTAGTCCAATGCTTAGAGTGTCGTCTCCCTACGGGTAGCATTGTGGAAGTTAACAAGTGCAGTGTAGACCGTCACTAATGGGAATGAGGTTGAGTTGGATAAAATTGGATGGTTGGGCTTGGTCCTCGGTGTTCATGTCCCGAGGCTCCTTCCGTGTCAAGTGAACGGTTGGGCTTGGTCCTCGGTGTTCACGTCCCGAGGCTCCATCCGTATTTGTTGGATGGTTGGGCTTGGTCCTCGTGCTTTCTCTGAGGCTCCTTCCATGCCATGAATTGTGGAATTGCATGCGGTGTGAGTCGACACGCGGTGTCATAATCCCGGGTTAAGGATAGTGTGGCAGGTCTACGGGCTCACCAATCGTCATACCGATGGGAGTTGACAGTTAGACCTTGGGCGGTTGGGCTTGGTCCTCGGTGTTCACGTCCCGAGGCTCCTTCCGTGCCAAGTGAACTGTTGGGCTTGGTCCTCGTGCTCATTTCCGAGGCTCCTTCCGTATCATACCATAGGCCAGTCGGGGCTAGGATCTTGGTGCATATTTACCCGAGAGAACCCGCTGAGCCGTAGTACGCGGGTGAGCTCCGCTGTTGTGTTCTTAGCGTTGAGGCGTACGGAGGCCTAGGCCAGGTAGTGTGGAGACCAGCCTAGTAGTGGAGATGCCCGCTCTGTTGTCACCGTTTGGCCACGACGGTTGATGCCTGAGAGGTTAGCTACCTGCTCGAATAGTGAGAACTATAAGTCTGTGTCGACATAGCGATTGCATGTGCTTGAGCATGGGTGTGTCATTGCATTGCATACATAGCATTGCACTTCATTACATACACAAGACCCTCATCGTATAAGTTTGTATGGGCACTCCTATATGATGAGTTACTTTCTGCTGAACGACCCTCAACTTATATGCTTGTATGGGCATCCATATAAATTGAGTTACTTACTGTTCTAGTTATATACTCTCTTGCTGCTGTAGTTTGTAGATTTGAAAATAAGAGCTTGTTTATTATGCACTACTGATATTGCTGCTTATAATATGTATACTCACTTCACCTGTTGTACTACTGTTAATTATATATTGTACCTGTTCCTTTCTCCGCCCGGTTCCGAGGAGTCGCCGGGGGAGCGGATGTGAAATCACTTAGTCTTTTTGACTAACGGTTGCTACGTCTTCCTTTTTAGGAGGAAACCCCGCAGGTGGAGCAACAGGCTATTCAGACGGACAGCCAGGCCAGGGTGACAGGGGCTGAAGGGACGGTACCGTCGCTACCGTCGGTTACAGATGTGAGTGAGATAGAGATTAAGTTGTAGCCCTTCGGGGCAATTTTGTTTACGTACTCTGAGTTTGTAGAAGCTTGTTTCAGCTTCTCTTTTGATGTACTTATGGACATATGCTTGGTGTGGATTTGGCTTTCATATTATTATGGTTGGGTTGGCATTTATCTGTTGATATTGTTATTAGCTGGCAGAATAGGCGTCTTGTGGTACAGGCTAGCCTGAGTGCTAGTGTTACCGCAAGGCGGCTGTTCTGGGCATAAGACCCCTCTCGTGCCGTGTCTTGTGTTCCGGGAGGGGGGTCTTACAACGGGGGCGGGTCCAACCTTGGTACCTTGACTTGGCCTTCTCCGGGATCGGCCTAGAGAAGTGTCCATAGGTGGACTCATAGTCGAATTCATTCGTAGGAAAGATAACTTTCTTGAACGATACTGGCTCCAAAGGAGCTTTCCCTTTTTCCTCGGCTAAGGCCTTCTTGGCATTCTTATTCTTTCTCTTGGCCTTGTTTCTCCTAAAGGATTTACTAGGAGCACCTTTGTGGCCTAAACCAGCACCCTTAGCCTCAGTTGAGAATTCAGCAATCATAGGAAGTACAGTCTTAGGCTTAGAGAAACCTTCTACAAGTTTCTTTTCCGCCGAGAGTTGTTCTTCCAACTCCTTGATGATTTTCTCCTTAAGGTCAAGGTGCTCAAGAGCCTTGTTATATTCTTCAATAGATTTATTGAATTATTCCTTGAGAGAGTCAGTCTTAGAGACTTCTTCTCTTAAGGTTCTCTCTGCAGCTTTTAGAGATTTTATCTCTTTAGCTTGAGTTTTCACGACTCGACGACATTTGTCGTAAGCCTTGAGTAACTCCTTATATTGTCCTATGAGTTCAGATTCATCCTCGGAGGGATAGCCCTCTTACTCATTATCATCATCAGATTCTGAAAGAGGAGTGTGAGATTTTACCTCCCCAGTGAACTGTGGGACTTGTTCATCATCAGTTATAGCCATTAGCCCAAAATAGGCTTCTTCCTCTTCTGCACTCGACTCAGATGAGTCGGAGTCACTGAGATTTCTGCCCTTATTGGCTAACAGGCTCTTTTCGGTCCTCTTTTTATTATAGGACTTCTTCTCTTCTCTTTTGCCACCCTCTTTCTTCTTGTGGGGGCAATCCGCAATGACGTGACCTGGCTTATTACAGCAATAGCAAACAATGTCAGTCGAATAATGTTTATTCGGTTTAGAACCATACCTGTCTTGGCTACTTGAGCCTTTTCTATGACGATCACCATCATTGCGTGATATTCTATAGGAGGCATCCTTGCCTTTCCATTGTTTCTTTTTGTTCAGGAATTTCTTGAACTGCCTTGAGAGTAGAGAGAACTCTCCATCAGATAGCTCTGAGCCAGAGGAGCTTGGCTCAGATGATTCTTCTTCATCAGTTACAGGAGCTGGGGCAGGAGAGCTAGCCTTTGTATTCCTTGAGCTATCTTCCTTCAGAGCGACAGACTTATCCTTGGATGCAGACCTGCTCATCTCTTCTTCTGCTTTTCTTGAGTTGATTTGAAGCTCGTAAGACATAAGCTTTTCGAATAGATTCTGCGGGTCCGTCTCGGCTAAACTTCCGAACTCTCGAATGGCGCATACCTTATTATCCCATTCCTTGGTCAGGGATATTAGGAATTTGTCATTCAGTTCCCCATTTGTGAAAACTCAGCCATAAACTATTAGGCCATTGACTATCTTGAAGAAGTTCTCAAAGGTATCAACCATGGCTTCCTTGTGACCTTGCCTGAAGGCTTCATACTTCTGATTTAGAAGGGATCTCCGATCATCCCTAACTTCTTCAGTGCCTTCCATCAGAGTCACCAGGGATTGTCACATCTCCTTGGCAGACTGGCAATGAATCAGATTTTGCAACATTGAGTCATCGACTGCACTTGCTATAATATTTTTAGCTTTTTTGTCCAAAGAGACAAGTGCAATCTCGTCCTTATCAAGATCCATCAATTTCTTAGGGACCTTTTTGGTTGGATCTATTGTGGATGCAACCATAGGAACATACTGACCTTCTTCAACAATCATGAAGATCCAGGGGTCCACAGCTTCCATGAAAAATTTAATTCTTTCTTTCCACAAGAGAAAATTATTCTTTGTGCACAGGGGAAGCTTGCCTACATCTTTGACTTTGTCCATTGCTAGATTGATGAGTAACAACTTTCAGAAATAGGAACTTGATCAAGGTGTTAACCTTTTAACGATCAACCTTCCCTCTGATACCAATTGAAAGTGGAAAGTTGTCAACCTAAATCACCTAGAGGGGAGTGAATAGGTGAATTGTGCGTTTGTTTGCGGAATAAAACTTTAGAGATCTAGCACATGCAATCAAGCAATCACACAAGGACACAAAAGATTTATAGTGGTTCCCTGTCCTTGGGTACGTCCACTTTACCTCACCGTTCTAGCAAGTCACTAGAACCGGCTACTCCACTATCTCGGATTGCAAACCAATCCTACGCCTCGGAACCACTTTCCTACAAACTCAATCCAAATGGATCTACACTCAGAAGATGAACTCTTCCTACAACTCGGAGAACCACGCTCCTACACTCGGAGATTAATCTCCTACAAGTTTTACAAAAGATATGAAAAATAAGAGCATAAAATATCTCAGATCTATAAGAAATATATCTTTAGGCCTTCTTCTTGAAGTTGCGGCCCTTTTCAGATTTGTGGAAGAAACCTTGTAGATTGACCTGAGAAATTATTGAATCTACCAGATGAAGAACAGAACTTTTCTTGAACCAGTAGATCTTCTTAGATCGATGATGAAAATTGCTTCTAACAGTCAAAGAGATGAAGATCGATCAGAACGAGAGTGTCGGCGGCGGCTTTAGGTCATCGGGCTTGAGAGAAAATGCGGCCGAACTGAATTAGGAAATTACATAATCGCTCAATCAATCTCTTAATCCTTCTTAGGGTTATGTCTTAATGACAAGACATTATATATGATGTCTCTAACGGTTAGAATTATCATAAATGATGACACATGGACCAATCCTGTTGGGTTGAATTAAATTCCGGCCGATCTGGACTTAGAGAAAATTTCTGGAAAAAGATGAACTTAGTTCTCGAGAAGTTGAGATAGTTCTCGAGAACTATGTACAAAGCTTTCGAAAACTATGGCTGCATCTCGATCACTGATCTCCTTGAAATAGCCTTGGACTTCTCGAGAACACGGGATTATAGTTCTCGAGAGCTAAGTCGACTTTTCGAGAACTCTACAGAAAACTTTTCGAGAACAAAAACTTCTCGAAAACTTATATAGCACTTCTCGAAAACTTTACTTAGAGTCAACTTCTAAAGAAATATCTGAACTGAATATTTCTCGAGAACTTCATCAAATAGTTCTCGAGAACATTATCGACCTCTCGAGAACTTATGGAATAGTTCTCGAGAACTTGATTTGAGTCCAATTCCTGAAGAGAAAGCAGAACTTTTCGAGATCCAAGGAGTACTTCTCGAGAACTTCTATAGTAGTTCTCGAGAACTTTATTAACCTCTCGAAAACTTCAACTTAGAGAAATTCTTGAACTGTCCTGACTTCTCGAGAAGTAGAGTCTGAGCCTCTCGAGAACTATGTACTACTTCTCGAGAACTCTGAGAGAACTTCTCGAGATATGGACTTAGAGATCTTTTCAAGAACTTCATGTAAGATTTCCTTCTTGACTTGTATCCATCTTTTGCTCCAAAGTTTGAATATGAAGTGTATCCCAATTGAGAGGCTACACATGAGTCAACACTTTGGATCACCCAGTGAGGGATTACACTGAGTGGTCCTGTGTTCCTGACCCACTGTAGACTGACATTGGTCTACACTTAGAACTGAGGATCTGCAAACATACACTAGAAGATAGATGTCAAATACAACTTAATTCATCTTAGTTCAAAGGGTGACTTCATGCAAATCTGGGTTATTGTGGAGACAATACCCAACAGATATACTTATAATAGTGTTTTTAGGTTTAAAAGTAACTAGCAACCTAGCATAAATCATCCCAAGAGCAAGTAGACTATCTCCAGAAAAGGTAGCAGCAAAAAGATAACATATCTAGTATCAAGGTAAAACTACCAGTGGGCGCGAACAAACTGACATGAACCCACTGGCAAGTATGTATGTCTGTAAGAAAGAAGCACAAAACTACCTCACAAGACCAAGGAACTGATCTCTACAGAACGAGAGACCACCAGCAACAGCACAGCACAACTAGACGCCTAATCGGCTACTAACCAGAACATGAGGCATTCAAAGAAGAAAAGAATGCCTCAGCAAGCAAAAACAAATAAGCTGTATGGAAATGTTAATCTAAATGATAAGCAAGAAGAGTAAGTAAACCGTAACAAGCACCACTGTCCAAGGCAAGACAAAAAGGAAAAGCACTATGTGCGAGGAAACAGCAACAACCCTGCCCAAAAATCCTGCATAGTTTAGAAGGCTACCATGTGCCCAAAACTTTGCAGTTTACAAAGGAAGAAACGTCTAAAATCCTAAATTGTGAGAAATGGCAGTAGCAAAAACAACGCAGATCCGGGTTGGAGGCAACTCAGTCCCCCAACCACCATATCCAAGAAACAAAGCTCAAGGGTCTACAAGTGAAAGCACTAGGGACCTCCCACCCTCTTGCCCAGCCCGTACCTGGAGCAAGACAAAAGAAAAGGGTGGTCACGGCTAAATTACACAACACCACCCCCATTAAGAGCTTCAAACCACCACTACTAACCACAACCCACGATTCGGCCTTTGGAAAAATATAGCCGACAAGGAACCTCAAAAAATCAAGGAATTCACTCGGGAGAGAAAATCAAGGTAAGGGAAAAGCGTTGAGATGGCTCAACACGGCATGGCGTTGAGTGGGCCCCACTCACTCAATGCCTAAACAGACGGTGGCGTTGAGTGAGTTAACCTCACTCAACGCCAGAACAGCTATGGCGTTGAGTGAGGTTCACTCACTCAATGCCTTCTACAACACTGGCTATGGCGTTGAGTGAGCTAACCTCACTCAACGCCAAAACAGCTACGGAGTTGAGTGAGGTTCACTCACTCAACGCCTTAGAACAAAGCCGCAAAAACTAACTGTGGCGTTGAGTGAGTCCACCTCTCTCAATGCCAAAAAAGTTTTGGCATTGAGTGAGGTCGACTCACTCAACGCCAAAATACTTAGCAGCAAGAATGGGATGCGGCGTTGAGTGAGTACACCTCACTCAATGCCTAAACCTCCTTGGCGTTGAGTGAGGCCCACTCACTCAACGCCATCAGACATAACCGCGCGGATTTGCTGCGGCGTTGAGTGTGACCGCCTCACTCAACGCCTAGACAGCCATGGCATTGAGTGAGGTTGACTCACTTAATGCCATAATACTTAGCCGCAAAAAAACAGACCAAGAGGCTGTGGCGTGGAGTTTGTGCACCACACTCAATGCCAAGTCCAAGCAGACCCGGCGTTGAGTGTGTGCACCACACTCAACGCAAAGTCAAAGCAGACCCGGCGTTGAGTGTGTGCACCACACTCAATGCCAAGTCCAAGCAGACCCGGCGTTGAGTGTATGCACCACACTCAACGCCAAGTCCAAGCAGATCCGGCATTGAGTGTGTGCACCACAATCAATGCCAAGTCCAAGCAGACCCGGTATTGAGTGTGTGCACCACACTCAACGCCAAGTCCAAGCAGACCCGGCGTTGAGTGTGTGCACCACACTCAAGGCCAAGTCCAAGCAGACCCGGCGTTGAGTGTGTGCACCACACACAACACCAAGTCCAAGCAGACCCGGCGTTTAGTGTGTGCACCACACTCAATGCCAAGTCCAAGGAGACCCGGCGTTGAGTGTGTGCACAATACTCAATGCCGAGCCCTGAATTCTCAAATGCTTGAACCAGCAATCAACCTAACCGACTATACATAATACTAGGGCTAGGATTAGGACTAGTAAATATCACCAAAATGAAACTTCTACATCCAGCCCGACCACACCCGCTGCACAGGAAATCGACCCAACCCTCAATCCTTACTCAGCCCGAGAACAAGGTCTCCTCTACTAACAGTTGGAGGAGAACAAAATAAAAAAAAATAAAAAAAAGGGCGGCTGCTAGGAGTACGACTAAACAGGAAATTCATATCAGGTATGCTGAACATAAACCGAAGCCGAGAAACGAGCAATGGTTTCTATCCTAGGGCTAACAGGGCAACAAGGAGATAGACAAAAAAAGAACTACATAGCAAGGGCAAGAATACCACTTGTCTCAAATTTCCAGCGAAGCTTGGTCGTCCTCCGTTACTCTCACTCGGCACCAACATTAACAACACCTAAACAAAAAATCTAGAGCTTTAATGGCGGAAATGGTTAAACCAAGAAATTTCGAGACCCCTAGAAACACCACGAAAAAAGAATTTCTTACCGTAAGAATAAAGGTCTAGGAGAGAGCAATCCAAATCCGCTTTCAGAATCGAATTCCGTCCACAAACGCTCCCGGAATCGGCGTCCGAAGGGGAGCAGGTTCGGCGGTTTCTCCGCTTCTTTTCCCGAACAGGCGCAGACTGGTTCGGTTTTCAGGAAGATGAACAGGAGCGGTTTTCTCTTAAGTATAAACTATCCTATATATAGAACCCAATTAACCTTAATAGCTAATTAATTAAATAATGAATAATAAGACATAGCGAAACCGCCAAGCGCCCTTCACTCTTCTAAAGTACTAGGTAATAAAATACTTAATAAATAATATTATTTTTCATAAAATACAAAATGATGCGAAAAACCGAACATGCACAGAATTAGACGAAATTCGCACCGTAGCTAAATACCCACGCTATGAACACCACGGCGAAGTCAAAATAAACTTTCGACGAAAAAAACTCGGGTTATCTCCACCCGAAGCCAAAACACAAGCACCCCCTGAGAGGTCACTCTGGGTCACCCAAAATGACCCGGCTTGCTAGGAAAAACTTGCCCATAGGCTACAAAATAGGCCACTCAATCCTAAGGAGTTAAGACCCACTCCAAATATGACACATGCCAAGAAAATGCGTCGACGTAATGCCAAACGAGAATTAAATAATCGCAGAAAAATCGGGGGCATTACAGTCACTCTCCCTAAAAGAAAGTTTCATCCCGAAACTTTGCATACACTACTTCTACTTATAGAAAGAAAGTAGTAAACAAGATCTACTAGAAAGAAAACGTACCAAGCAAATCAGGGGAACAGTTGAGGGTGAGCCTTCCTCATAGCCGACTCTAACTCCCAAGTCGCGCTTTCCAAATCCTGATTCTTCCATAGAACTTTGACCATTGGGATGGACTTCCTCCGCAGCACCCGATCTTGAGTATCCAAAATGCATACCGACACTTCAACAAAAGAGAGATTAGGCTCCAACTGGGGCACAATATCCAAGACTTTCCCACTACTACGCAGACACTTCCGCAATTGGCTTACATGAAATACGCTATGAACACTTGGGAAGTTTGCTGGCAAATCCAACTTATATGTTGACACGCCAATCCGTTCAACAACCTTAAACGGGCCCACATACCTCGGGTCCAATTTCCAGTTCTTATCGAACCTCTTAACACCAACCATCAGGGAAACCTTAAGAAACACCAGGTCCCCTACAGAAAACTCCAAGTCAGACCTACGTCAATTGGCATTCTTCTCATATCTCTCTTTAGCTATACGAAGCTTTTCTCGAATAAGCTTCACTGCGACTTCCATCTCCTCGAGCGCATCCGAACCCAACAAAGGTCTCTCACCTGCCTCAGCCCAAAACAGGGGAGTTCTGCAGCGCCTCCCATACAAAGCTTCAAACGAAGCCATTTGCAAGCTCTCTTGATAACTGTTATTATATGCAAACTCCATAAGTCGCAACCGCTCATCCCACGCTCCATCATCATCTAGAATATAGCATCTGATCTTATCCTCAACTATCTGGTTCACCCGCTCTGTCTGCCCATTGGTCTGTGGGTGGTAAGCAGTAAAATACCTCAGATCTGTACCCAAAACCTCCTGCAGACTCTGCCAAAAGCATGAAGTAAACCGGGAGTCTCGATCAGAAATGATGCTAACAGGCACACCGTACCATCTGATGACCTCATTCAAGGATAGCTCTGCTATCTTCTTCATCGGATAATCAATCTTATATGGCACGAAGTGAGCACACTTCGTCAGTCTATCCACTATAACCCAAATAGAATCAAATCCCCTTGGAGATTTCAGTAAGCCCGTAATGATGTCCATAGAAATACTTTCCCACTTCCAAGTCGGGATCTCTAACGGAGTCAACTTACCATCAGGTCTTCTATGATCGGCCTTCACACGCTTGCAAGTATGGCACTCAACAACAAATTGGGCTATATCACTCTTCATCTCATACCACCAGGAAATTTGCTTCAAATCACGGTACATCTTTGTAGATCCCGGATGGTAGGCAACACTGTATCCATGAGCCTCTCTGCATATCATAACCCTGATGTCTCCAACAGCGGGGATGCAAAATCTGTCGCGGTACTTCAAAGTACCCACATCATCGATAGAAAAATCTGGCAACTCCCCTCTCTCAGTCCTGAGGTATAAGTGCAGAAGGTCCGGATCATCCTTCTGGTGCAACCTAGTAAGAGAAATCCAAGACGGCTCTGCCACTGCCAAACTGCTTTGCAAGTCACAGCATCCCACGGATATATCCATCAATAAGAACTCTTCCACTAAATGATCAACGGAGAGATTAAAGATCTTCCCCGTCTTCCGGCTCAGGGCGTCGGCCACCACATTGGCCTTGCCTGGATGATACTGGATCTCCACATCATAATCGGCCACATACTCTAGCCACCACCGCTGGCACAGATTCAACTCCTTCTGCGTAAGCACATACTTCAGGATCTTATGATCAGTGAAGATCTTGCACTGAGCCCCATAAAGTAGATGCCTCTACAGCTTCAATGCATAAATCATCGCTACAAACTCAAGGTCATGCATAGGGTAATTCCTCTCATGAGTCTTCAATTGCCTTGACCCATACACAATCACTTTTCCAGCCTACATCAACACGCTACCCAGACCAACATGCGAAGCATCCTGAAAGTAAGGGTAAGATCTACCTTTACTCTAGAGGGGGGGTGAATAGAGTATATTAAAGTAATTTTCAATTTAAAAAATTATTTGCAGTGGAAGACTTGATTTAAGTATAGGTGTAATGTGCTTATAAGGAATAAAACTAAGATAGCAAGAAAGCAAAAATCACAGCACACTGCAAATCAAAAACACAGTAATCCAGAAGTCACAAGGATCTATAGTGGTTCCCCAATCAACCTGGGTACATCCACTCTTCTACCACCCTAGGTAGGAATCCACTGCAGGAATAGTTGATAAGGTGTCCTTGGCACCAATGAGATTTTGATAAGGTGCTCAAAAACCAAATCAGATTTTTTGATCAGGTGTCTTGCCACCACTGAGTTTTGACAAGGTCTCAGAACTAGCCACAAAACTTTTAAAGGGAGTTTTGAGAAACCCTTTTACAGCAGAGTAAGGAAAAAGAAAAGTGTTGTTGTTCTTCTCTGTCAACAGTCTAAGAGAATACTAGTGGATGATGTTATCAAAGCTCCCCCTGAGATCTGTAATTATTCAGGAAAAAGAGCTTTCAATAGGGTGATAGGTCTTCAGTAACTTTAGATCTCCAACAAGAAATGATTTCAGCAGTTGCTGAAATGTGATGTGTCTGGATTCTTTGATTGATGAAGCCTTTGAACACTTGAATCAAGAAGATCTTGAAGGAGTAGAATAGAAGAAATCTTTTCTAATTGATAATCTCCTTCACAGTATTATTCCTTGTGTTCTGTATGAATTCTAACTCAATAATCCTGTAGACTTGTGTCTAAAAATCTTGATTGATATCTCTTCTATGTTTCAAAATAATTTTGAAGAGATATATTGAAGAGCTGCCTTCTGGATAGCCGTTAATCAGTCATAAATGACTGCCTTAAATGAAATTTGTCTCTGGAGGAAAGTCCTAAGAGACATTCCATTTAGTCTTCCTTGAAACTTTCTCCAGAAAGATTAAAACGGCTATAAATCCTTTGAATTAAATCCTGGATATGAAACAGATTGAATTCCATAACTGTCTGAATTTGAATTCCTGAAATCGTCGATCTCTTCAGAAAATCGTCGATCTGAGCTCAACTATCGTCGAACTGAGCTCAGAGACTGGACTTAGACTTAAAACAGAAATCGTTGATCTGAGCTCAACTATCATCGACCTAAGCTCAGATACTTGGATTAAAGCTAGAGACAGAAACGTCGATCTGAGTTCGAAGATCATCGAACCGAGTTCGACGACTCGTTGAACTAAACTCAGAGATAGTCGAACTATGTTCGACGCCTCGTCGATCTGAGCTCGACGAAAATTGTCTTAGTCTTCTGCACTTGTATTCTGATCTTAGAAGGTATTGGGGGAAGCTTCCAATCCTAAGTTCTAACCCTTAGACTCATTCTAACTGACCTTTAATACTATACAATAAGGTCAAAACAATTTCCTAAGAACATAGTGATCCTTGCCCAAATTAGTAATAGGGTGTTCCAACAATCTCCCCCTATTTGGGTTAGGATTACTATTTACATGACATGTAGGAAATAACAAACATACAGGCAAAAATAAAAAGCAAAAAAAACATAGTAGAAGAATGAATTGCAGCATTGCAGAAGCGCAGATAGAATCACAGCAGACAGTCAGAATTAGATATATATTGTCAGCTTACACATTTACTTCTTTTCATTGCCCTTCTTGAATAAGATTTCTCTGTTAGGGTTTATAGCTTCCTTCTTGGATCTCCTGTCATCAACAACACCTAGAGAAGTTTGAGATTTAGGCCTGGGAACCACAGCCTCTGGGTGCAGCTTCATATAGCTTTCTGGATCAAAGAATTTTCTAGATGAGTATCTTTCTAGTTCCTTCTTTCTTTGCTCAGATAAGGTTGTGATGTTTGAAGTGTCTTTTCCTTGTTCTCTTGCCTTCTTTATCTGATTCAAAGCAGCTAGCTCTTTCATTCTGGCAGTCCAAGATAGTGGATTATTTTCTGGATCTTCAAAAGGGACAGGAGGTTCATATCTATTCATTGTATCATCAGAAGGAGGAGTTCTTGAAACAACAGTATCTTTCAGCTAATAAGGGAAAGGACCAGAAGTTAAGTCAATGGGTCCTTGTCCTTCCCTTTGATATGGATGTTGTCTAGATTGATCTCTTGAGTATACTTTATAATCTCTTTGGCTTCCTCTGTACTGACCTCTCCTTGATTGATAACCTCTATGTTGATATACTCTTGATTGAGATCTATCTTGAGATTGAGGGAAGCTTTGATTTGCAGCAGATGAGATCTGAGAAGCAGAACCTCCACCAGTTCCTGTATCTGGAGGAGGAGGAGGAGGAAAATGAAAAGATCCTTTATCATACTTATCATACTTCCTCTTTTTCTTCATGGCCTTAAGCTGGTTCTTTGAATATTGCATCTAGGGTTCAGAGATGGGCCAATCATGTAGAATGTAGTATGGAATATCATTGTCATCTTTCACTTTCTCTAGAGGTACCCTCTTCAATGCTTTGCTTCTAGCTTTCCTCTTCCTTGCAATGGTTGCAGAGGGGTCATCAGAATTAGTTTGGAACTTGTCACTGTCTGAACTCTGAGGATTGTCATACAGTTCATCAATCCTTTTAATGTATTCCTTTTGTTATTTTGATTGATCAGAAGAAATAACAGCAGCAGCAGTAGCAGTGACAGAAGCAGCACTAACAGATACAACAACAGCAGTAGGCTCAACAACAGCAGAAACAATTAGGGCAATAGGAGCAACAGATATAAAATCTTTAGCAGCAGATTCTGGAACAACATCATCAGTAGCAGCAGGTTCTAAAACAATATCATCAGTATCCACAACATCAATAGAATGAATACTTTCCATAGCCTTGAATGACTCTATATATGAAGAAATCGGGCTGGGCTCACAGCTGGAAATAGGCATAATGGCCTTAGTGAGATCTGGAACAACATCCTGAGCTGGAAGACAGCTGAAGTGAAGTGTATCAAAAACTGATAACAGTGACCTGAGGTCAACTGTTAGAACTGGAACTGGATCTGTAACTGGAATCTCTGGCAGGAAATCTTCTGAGGCAGGCACCATCTCTTCTTCATGAGGCATCTCCCCCTGCCTAGATTCAGTATACACTGGATCAAGGCACCCCACATAAGGGATTGCCTGAGGAGGAGAAAGGGAAGAGAGCCTGACAGATAACTCCTTGAGGGATTTCAGGAGTGGATCCATGGAGGTCTCCAGCAGGAGTGCTAGCCTGGGAGCCAACATCCCATACAGCCTATCTGGTAGGGCAGAAAGGTCTACTTGCTCAAGTGAAACTCTAGTAGAGGTAGAGGAGAGAGTAATAGAGATTTGTGTAGAAGGGGCTGCAGATATGGTAATAGAAGATGTGGATGGTAGGATGGATGGTTGGGAGATGGGAATGGTGGAGATGGAAGTTATTGGATTTGAAATGGATGGTGTGAAAGATGGTTGTGCAAGAATGTCTTGGAGTAGCTGTTGGTAGGAGGTAGAGGATGATGGGGGATCAAGAGGTAGGGAAAGAGAATCATCTATGTAGGAATCATCTAGAAGACTGTATGATGGAATGGATGAATCAATGTTAAGGTGTGGATAATGGTGTAGAGGATGGAAATGGTCTACAGTAGTTGCTGGAGGAGGTGAAGGAGTTGAGATTGGAGATGAAATGGTGATGGGGGATAAAATTGAAGTAGTGATGGTGGATGTAGGAATGGTTGAAGAAACAATTGGGGAATATGATGGAGATGAGGAGGAGGCAGGCAATTCTTCCAATGGGGCAGTTATCTGTGGGGAAGTGACCTGAACAGTCCTGGTGCTTGAAGTTGAGATAGCTGTAGGAGCTCTGCTTGGTTTGACAATCTGCATGTCCCATTTACCAAATAGGGCACAGGACAGCCTCTTGGATGTATTGATGTGCATCCCACTTGACACAAGTAACTGTGGGCTTCTGTTATGCAAAACAGCCCTAGTATCCTCCCAAAATTAACAAAATTCTTATTCACCTTTTTCTTGATTAAATCAAAGAAAATCTCCCCCCAATTGAGATGCTTCTTATCCACTAAAGCAGCCATCAAGCAGAATTGATACCTTGAAATGGTATCATGAGCAGAATGCTTGGCTTACAACACCTTTTCCACAACATCAGCTAAAAATCTATATTCAACTGATAGATTCTTTTTAAGCAATTTATTAGGGTTTGCTGCAGAGTGACCCATTCTATCAAGCATACTTGCAAACTCTTATCCAGATAACTCAACTGAGTCATGCCCAGTGCTCAATTGAAAAACTTCTGTAAGGAGGGCAAGAGTTAGGGATACCTGAGTACCGGCTATTGTACCAACCACTGTATTTTGATCCAAGTTATGAGCCGTATACACCCACTCCTTGATTTCATCGGCAGCAAGTTTCATCCTTGTGGACATGATATACTCCAACTGCTGTTCCTTGAATAATTCTAGAATGTCTTTGAATATTTGGTCACTGCCTTCAAAGGAATCCATATCGATGTCGAATCCAGTGTCAAATTTCATCGCGGCTAGAACTGCAACAAAAACAGCCATTGTATACCTGTAAAAACAAACAAACGAGACCAATTGCAGAGAAGTTTGGAGGGAAAGAAAAGTTCTACAGAGAGTATGAAAGTGCAAACGGTGAACGACGGTCGAAAAATGAATTTTATATTAGGGTTCGACGCTGAAAAGGAAAGATCGTTGAACTCAGTTCGACGATCTGGGCTTCTAAAGGAATCTGAAGATTCTTCAACATCGTCGATCTCCGTTTGACGATATTGGAGAGCATCGATCTCCGCTCGACGATCTCTGACGAGAAGAAGATAGCCTAGCGCTATCTGAAAGCCCTAAACTCCAGTCGACGATTTCGAAACCGTTGATCTCCGTTCGACGATCTTTGGTAAAATCATCGAGCGCAGTTCAGAGACCAGAAACACCCTATAGACACTAGAAAAATCATGTTTTTAACCTAGTCTTGATCAATTTTAGGGTTTTAAAATCTTGGATCTTATTTTAAGCTTCCTCCATCTAACATTCCTAACTGATTCAGGAAGAAGGTGTGTTTCTTTTCATCCAATGGTTTGGTGAAAATGTCTCCCATTTGCAAATCAGTTGGAATATATTGAAGTTCAATTTTATTCTTCTAAACATTATCCCTTAAAAAGTGATGCCTAATATCTATATGTTTTGTCCTACTATGGAGGACTGGATTTTGTGCTATCGAAATAGCACTAGTGTTATCACAAAAGATTTTAGACCTTTCTAAGTTGTAACCATAATCTAGGAGCTGGTTTTGAATCCACAAAATCTGTGAGCAATAACTGCCTGCTGCCATGTATTCAGCTTCAACAGTTGATGTGGACACAGATGTTTGTTTCTTACAGAACCAGGAGACAAGTCTGTCACCAAGAAACTGGCAAGTTCCACTGGTGCTTTTCCTGTCTACTCTACATCCAGCATAATCAGTATCTGAAAATCCAGTTAATTTAAATCCTGAGTCTTTTGGATACCAGAGACCTAGATTTGGACAACTTTTCACATACCTAAGAATCCTTTTTACTAATGTTAGGTGTGACTCTCTAGGGCTTATTTGGAATCTAGCACATATGCATGTAGCAAACATTATGTCAGGTCTACTAGCTGTAAGGTACAATAAAGAGTCAATCATTGCTCTATATATTATCTGATCAACAGGTTTCCCATGTTCATCAGCATCTAATACAGCATTAGTAGGCATAGGTGTCTTCATACATGATGCTTCAGGCATACCAAATTTCTTAACCAATTCTTTTGCATACTTGGTTTGAGAAATAAATATGTCATCAGCATGCTATTTGACTTGCAATCCTAGAAAGAAGAAAAGCTCACCCATGCTACTCATTTCAAATTTAGAATGCATTAGATTAGAGAACCTTTTGCACAAATTTGAACCAGTATATCCAAAGATAATATCATCTACATAGATTTGTACTAGTAGGATATTGGACTTATGAGTTCTAATAAAAAGAGTTTGGCCTACTCTACCCCTTATAAAATCATTTTTCAAAAGAAAGCATGCTAAGGTCTCATACCATGCTCTAGGAGCTTGCTTGAGACCATATAATGCTTTGTGCAATTTAAAAACATGATCAGGATTAGTTGGAGAGATAAAACCTGGGGGTTGTCTAACATAGACTTCTTCCTTGATGTCTCCATTGAGAAATGCACTTTTTACATCCATCTGATAGACCTTGAATCCTTTATGAGCTGCATAAGCTAGGAATATTCTTATGGCCTCTAACCTTGCAATTGGTGCAAAGGTCTGGTCATAGTCTATTCCTTCTTCTTGTGAGTATCCTTGTGCAACTAGCCTTGCCTTATTCCTTACAATGATTCCTTGATCATCCAATTTATTTCTGAACACCCACTTTATTCCAACAATGGAGTGATCCTTAGGCCTTGGCACTAGCTCCCAAACTTTGTTCCTTTCAAATTGATGTAATTCCTCTTGCATTACAATGATCAAGTGTGGATTTTGCTCTGCATCTTGTATGGATTGATGCTCAATTTGAGATAAGAAGCAGGTGTGCATCAGGTTTTGGTTGACCTGATGTCTAGTTTGTAAACCAGTTGAGATGTCTCCAATCACTTGGGAGATTGGATGATCTCTTGATGTTACTAAATCAATAGGGGGTGTTGATTGTTCACCAACCTGTGTTGTTGTTTCCTCTTGTGGAACAACAACTGGCTCTTCAATGTGGTTCTCACCAAGATGTTGAACAACCTCTTCATCTTCACTACTCTCATCCTTTTGTTGGATAGGTGAATGTGTTGTATCCTTTTCTATAATATGTAACCTATCCAAATTTTCTGAAAGAGAATGTACTTGAAGGTTCTATGGTAGAAGTATTCCTCTCCTTATAAGACATGTTAGTTTCATCAAAAGATACATGTACAGATTCTTCAATTTTAAGAGAAGTTTTGTTATATACCCTATAAGCTTTACTGATCATGGAGTATCCCAGAAACACTCCTTCATCAGCTTTGGCTTGAAATTTTACTATGTATTTCTTGTCATTATTGTGTATGTAACAAATACAACCAAAAATTTTTAAATAATCTATTTTAGGTTTCTTCCCTTTGAGTAATTCATAGGGAGTCTTGCCCTTCAGCTTTTGTATCAAACTTCTATTCAACACATAGTTTGAGGTGTTAACTGCCTCTGCCCAAAAGGATAGAGGAAGGTGAGCATCTGTCAACAATGTAGTAGCAGATTCAATAAGAGTTCTATTTTTCCTTTCAGCTACCCCATTTTGTTGAGGAGTTCTAGGAGCTGAGAAAGTGTGTCTGATCCCTTCACTCTGACATAACTCTTGCATAAGAAGAGAATCAAACTCTGTCCCATGATCACTTCTTATCAGGGCAATGTGAGTATTGAACTCAATCTATATGCATTTGAGAAACTCTGTCAAACACTTAAAGTTATCAGACTTCTTCCTCAGAAAGAACACCCATGTGAATCTAGAGAAGTCATCTATAACTACTAAAGTATAAGATTTTCCTCCTAGGCTTTATACTGTAATGGGTCCAAAAAGATCCATGTGTAACAAGTATAAAATCCTAGGTGAATCGCTCTTATTAAGTGACTTGAAGCTATTTTTAGTTTGCTTGCCTAATTGACAAGCCCTGCAAAGTCCTTCCTTCTTATAGGGGCCAGAAGATAGTCATCTAACAAGGTTGTCCTTGGATAGCCTAGCAATGGTTCTAAGGTTTAAATGTCCTAATCTCTTATGCCAAAGTTCATTTGGTTTACTAACAGAGTTGAACAAGCAAATATCTACCTTAGTTGAATGAAAATCTATAAGATAAATGTTACCTTTCCTTTTACCTATCAACACAATTATGTTGTCGTCTGATTTGATTTTGCATGAGGATTTGTTGAATGTCACCTGGTAGCCTTCATCACACAGTTGACTAATGCTGATTAAATTATGCTTCAGTCCTTCCACATAGGCCACCTTCTTAAATGTGACTGATCCAATTTGGACTGCACCATATCCCTTGGTTTGTCCAAAGTTTGAATCTCAAAATATTACTTTGGGTCCAAGTTTGGCTTTGAAGGATATAAGGTTATCCTTGCTTCCTGCCATGTGCTTTGAGCACCCACTATCCAGATACCATTGGTAGTTCATTGCTGGATAGGTCTTCACCTGCATACATAATAATTTACTTATTTTTGACCCAGTTTACCTTAGGCCTGGGTTGATAACCTTTAAATTCTGAAATAAAAGACATCCCTGGCTGACTCTTATAACCTTCAGGATGATATCTCCTAGGAGGTATTATCCATTTAGTATAAGGGTTAAAGCTTTGGGATGTAGGACTACTGGGATTGAATTTTGATTTACCCTTGAAAATTTGTTCAAAGTTCTGATCTCTGTTCGATGATCTCTGAGCTGAGTTCGACGATTTTGGGTCAGATCGTCGAGCTCCATTCGAAGATCGATTGTGCCAGAGTTCAGAGTTCGGCGATCATCGACCTGAGTTCGACGATTCAGCTTGAGATCGTTGAGCCTTATTCGACGATCGTCGAGCTCTGTTCGACGTTTTCCGTTGAACTTTGGTTTTCTTGGGTAAATTAGGATTCTTCCTAGCTACCTCTACAACTCCCTTTCCTTTATCTGAGATAAACTTAATTGGGGTTGTTAACACTATGGGTTGGCTGGATGAGGCACCCAAGCCGAGTGTACTGTTAAGTCTTCAGTTCACTGTACTTGTGATGTCCATCAGTCTGATGCTTCTCCCATTAAGGGATTCTTCAAACTTCTTTGCCTGAGATAGTTCACTTTTCAGTGAGGCTATCTCCTCCCTACAATATTCTAACTCCTCAGAGAGTTTGAGGTTATCTGATTTTAGGGTGCTAAGTTCAGACAATTGATTTCTGAGAGAGATAATCTCTTTCTCAGACTTTAGCAGGTCTAAACAAAGTGCCTTAAATTCAGATCTAAAGTCCTCTGAATTGAAATCAAAAGAATCTATTACCAGATCTTCTTTATTTTCATGTTCAGATTCAGATTCTGACTCTTGTTCTGCATCAGAATTATGTTGAGAGACATTGATAGCCATCATGCAGAACTCCTTCTCTTCAGCATCATCTTCATCATCACTTGAGCTTGATGAAGCCTCTGATTCTTCTTCAGTCTCACTCAAGGTTTCAGCTACAAATCCTTTCCTGGTGTGTTTGTTCTTGCTAGAGGAGGATTTGTCATTGTTGTTTCTCTTGGAGTCCTTGTCTTTTCTTCTATCTTTCATGTCCTTCTTGTCCTTATTCTGATTTTCTGGACAATCAGGCATAATGTGGCCTGGTTTCATGCATCCAAAATAAATGATTTCTTTATTACTAGACTTGCCATACCTTGGCTTCTCATGCCCTCTGAATGACCTCTTCCTGAAATCATTCCTGGCCATCTTGTAAAATCTTTTGGCCAGTAAGCTCAACAGCTCTTCATTGCCTGTGACTTTGTCTTCAGGCTGATCTTCTGTAGCTTTGAATGTTATTGTCTTCTCCTTCCTGACTGCTGGAGAAGCAACCTTTTGTTCTTCCTCTCTATTCTTGATGAGCAGCTCATAAGACTTGAGCTTGCCCAACAAGGCTTCAGTAGTGATCTCATTTAGGCTTCTAGCATCCTTGATTGGCCAGATCCTTGAATCCCAAGTGTTGGGGAAGCACATTAGGATCTTATCATTGAGTTCAGTCAATGAGATCTCCTTGTCCAATGTTTTTAACTCACTGACTATTAGGCTGAGCCTGTTGTACATGTCAGCAACTGATTCAGTTTCTCCCTTTTTGAAGTTCTCATACTGGGTTATGAGATGGGATCTTCTATCCTTTCTTTCATCAGCTGATCCTGACACAAGCTCAGATAGCTTGTCCCAAATTTCTTTTGCTGAGTTGCATTCAGCCACCTTTTGGAATATGTCATCAGACATAGTTTGGGCCAATATGTTCATTGCTTTGGCATCTACAACTTTCCATTTCTTGATTTCTGCATCTATTCTTGAAGGGGGTGGAACAGCACTTGTACTTGTAGTTACTGGAGGTCCTGGACACACTGTCAAAACAGAATTAAAAATATCCTCATCAATAGAATTCATGTATAATTTGATCCTTGCCTTCCAAAGTGCAAACTTAGAAAGATTGCGCACTGTAGGTCTGGTGCTAGCATAATCTTTGTTCTGTGCCATGATTTTATATGAGAATAAATATAATAAAAGTAATAACTCTCTATTAAAGATTGATCTTATCAGAGATCTTTTGGTTCAGGTGTTAGCTTGTAAAACAACCAAACTAGTGAAGATCTAGTTGTTGAATAACCAACTTGCCTCTGATACCAATAGAAAGTGAGGGTAAGATCTACCTTTACTCTAGAGGGGGGTGAATAGAGTATATTAAAGTAATTTTAGATTTAAAATTTTATTTACAGTGGAAGACTTGATTTAAGTATAGGTGTAATGTGCTTACATGAAATAAAACTAAGATAGCAAGAAAGCAAAAAAATCACAGCATACAGCAAAGCAAAAACACAGCAATCCAGAAGACATAAGGATCTATAGTGGTTCCCCAATCAACCTGGGTACATCCACTCTTCTACCACCCTAGGTAGGAATCCACTGCAGTAATAGTTGATCAGGTGTCCTGGGCACCAATGAGCTTTTGATAAGGTGCTCAAAAACCAAATCAGATTTTTTGATCAGGTGTCTTGCCACCACTGAGTTTTGACAAGGTCTAAGAAACCAGCCACAAAACTTTTGAAGGGAGTTTTGAGAAACCCTTTTACAGCAGAGTAAGGAAAAAAGAAAAGTGTTGTTGTTCTTCTCTGTCAATAGTCTAAGAGAAGACTAGTGGATGATGTTGTCAAAGCTCCCCCTGAGATCTGCAATTGTTCAGGAAAAAGAGCTTTGCATAGGGTGATAGGTCTTCAGTAACTTTAGATCTCCAGCAAGAGATGATTTCAGCAGTTGCTGAAATGTGATGTGTCTGGAGTCTTTGATTGATGAAGCCTTTGAACACTTGAATCAAGAAGATCTTGAAGGAGTAGAATTGAAGAAATCTTTTCTGATTGATAATCTCCTTCACAGTATTATTCCTTGTGTTCTGTATGAATTCTAACTCAGTAATCCTGTAGAATTGTGTCTAAAAATCTTGATTGATATCTCTTCTATGTTTCAAAATGATTCTGAAGAGATATATTGAAGAGCTGCCTTCTGGATAGCCGTTAATCAGTCATAAATGACTGCCTTAAATGAAATTTGTCTCTAGAGGAAAGTCCTAAGAGACATTCCATTTAGTCTTCCTTGAAACTTGCTCCAGAAAGATTGAAACGGCTACAGAATCCTTTGAATTAAATGCTGGATATGAAACAGATTGAATTCCATAACTATCTGAATTTGAATTCTTGAAATCGTCGATCTCTACAAAAAATCATCGATCTGAGCTCAACTATCGTCGAACTAAGCTCAGAGACTGGACTTAGACTTAAAATAGAAATCGTCGATATGAGCTCAACTATCATCGACTTGAGCTCGGAGACTTGGATTAAAGCTAGAGACAGAAACGTCGATCTGAGTTTGAAGATCGTCGAACCGAGTTCGACGACTCGTTGAACTGAACTCAGAGATAGTCGAACTGTGTTCGATGCCTCGTCGATCTGAGCTCGACAAAAATTGTATTAGTCTTCTGCACTTGTATTCTGAGCTTAGAAGGTCTTGGGGGCAGCTTCTAATCCTAAGTTCTAACCCTTAGACTCATTCTAACTGACCTTTAAGACTATACAATAAGGTCAAAATAATTTCCTAAGAACATAGTGATCCTTGCCCAAATTAGTAATAGGGTGTTCCAACACATCCACGTACACATCATACTCCACACCCTCAGTGGGTTGGGCCAGAACGGGAGCAGTGCACAGTCTGTTCTTTAGCTCCAGGAAGGCTTCTTCGCACTTCTCATTCCAAACAAAGGTCGTGTTCTTCTGAGTCAACCTGGTCAAAGGTGCAGCCAGGGTAGAGAAACCCTCCACGAACCTCCTGTAGTAGCCGGCCAACCCTAGGAAGCTTCTGATCTCCTTGGGCGTGCCCGGCCTGCTCCAATCCATCACTGCTACGATCTTTTCCTGGTCGACCGAGATCCCATCCTTGTTCACCACGTGGCCCAGAAACGAGACCTAAGGCAACCAAAATTCTCCCTTGCTCAGCTTGGCGAATAACTTGTGATCCCTCAACTCTGATAAAACCAAGCGCAGATGCTGCTCATGCTCCCCAACGCTACAAGAATAGATCAACACATCATCGATGAAAACCACAACGAACTTGTCTAGAAAATCCTTGAACACCCGGTTCATCATATCCATGAAGGCTGATGGTGCGTTGGTCAAACCAAACGACATCACCAAGAACTCAAAATGTCCATGCCTCGATCTAAACGCAGTCCGTGGAATATCAGCCTCACGGATCCTGAGCTAATGATAGCTAGAACGAAGATTGATCTTGGAGAACACCGTGCCACCGCGCAACTGATCAAATAAGTCATCGATCCTCGGCAGAGGGTACCTGTTCTTAATAGTGACTTTGTTCAACTCCCAGTAGTCGATGCAAAGCCGCATCGACCCATCCTTCTTCTTTACAAACAAAACAGGAGCACCCCAAGGCGACGAACTCCGCCTGATAAATCCTTTTGCCAATAACTCATCCAACTGGACTCGCAACTCCTCTAACTCACGGATCCTGAGCAATAGAATGCGTACTCGGTTCCAAATCAATCACAAACTCAACATCCCGATCGGGAGGAAGACCAGGAAGGTCATCAGGAAAAACATCAGTGAAACCACAAACAACAGGAATCTCCTCCAAACGCGGTACACTAACAGCAGTCCCAACCATTGAGACTAAACAAGCAAAACAATCAGAATTAAACATCTTCTGAGCACATACCGCAGAAATGACAGGAGAATCCTACCACGGATCAGCATACACGCTTCTGGGCTGACCGTTGTCCTTGATGAAGTCCAAGTGCTTCCCTTTGCACTGAATAACCGCATCATACTTAGACAGCCAGTCCATGCCCAGAATAACATCGAAGTCCTCCAGATCAATCATCTTCAAGTCTGCCTTCGCAAGAAAGTCTCCCAACAAAACAGGGCAATCTAGAATGCCCAGATCTGATAACACAGATTCACCAGAAGGGAACTTGACGTGGAAGGTATCACGAACTTGATCTAGAATTAACCGATGTCGCTTCACAAAGGCTCTAGCCACAAACAAGTGGGTAGCACCAGAGTCGAACAGAACACGCGCCCAGCGGTTCTTCACCTTAAATTTCCCTATAGGAGTATATATGCAACTAAGGAACTACCAAATAATAATTATAACCATTCTAGTAAATAAAGCTTTCAGGCTAGAAAAACAACTAACCTAAGATGACCTGAGTCAAAGCTTGAGCCTCCTCGGAAGAGATCACGTTCAGCTTCCCCTTGCCCTTGTCCACACGCTGAGGCGGAGGTAATGCTTGAAGTGGAACTGCATGAAGAACAGGCTGGACCTTAGGACATCTTGTCTTGATATGACCCTTCTGTCCACACTAATAGCATACTTTATCTTAGGACCAGCACTGGGCAGCATCATGCCCGGGTCGCTTGCAAACAGAATAGGAAACATCCCTCCTAGGAGCACCCTGAATAGCATGAACTTGCTCCTTCTTCTGAGCTGCTGCCTTCTTGAAACACCTCTCAATAGGGTGGCCTGACCGGCCACAAAAGCTACACACCACCTTGCTCTTCTTTCCCGAAGTAGCACCGGGTACCTGGGGTTTCTTCTCCTCAACAGACTTCCTCTTGTCCTTCCTCATTTGCTAGCCTCTGTTCTTTGCGGTCTCGATTGCCTCCACTTTTAGAGCAGCCTCCACTACCCCTACATAAGTCTCTGATCATAAGCACTGGCCAACTGCTGAACCTCGCTCCTCAAGCCACTAAGAAACCGCTTAACTCGATCAGCCTCAACACTCACCAGCCCAGGAGCAAACCGGCTCAACTTGCTGAACTCTATCTCATACTCACCGACCGTAAGTTGCCTTTGCTTCAGGTGGAGGAAGTCGTTCATAAGACGGTCACGCTCGACCGAAGGCAAGAACTTCCTTGGCAGCGTTTCCTTGAATACTTCCCAAGAGCATCCAGCTACTAAGCTCTCCTTTTCTCTAAGCCACCAACTCTTAGCCAAACCCTTAAGCTGATAGGCGGCTATCATCACTCTCTGATCATCTGTACTATCGGAGTACGAGAATATCTCCTCCATGGAGATCAACCAATCATCTATGACAATGAAATCTGCCTTCCCATCATAAGTAGGAGGGCTAAGTCTCTGAAACTACGAGATAAATGTCATCTCTGCTGGCACCACCACTGGAGGTCTCAGGGGTACAGGAGGAGGAGGAACAGCTAACCCCCCTGCAGGGACTTGCACTCCCTGAGTTTGTCCTGCCATAACTGCCACCAGAGACTGGATCTTGTCCTGCATCTCCACCATCTGCCTGCTCAAGGAATCGCTACTCTATCGCAGGCTCTTGATCACCGCATCATTCTACAGTCAATCTAGTCGAAGGGCATCTCGTCATCCTAAAATCATAACAACATTAGCCAGATCCTAGTACAACAACTACAACTAACTACAAGTACAGGCAATACATACATAAATATGAACTTAAAGCTGCTAAACTTGCTCTGGGAGTTTATTTTTACAAGAATTGATGTTATGCCTAACCTAGGATGGTTAACCACCACCATACTAACTCTTGTGCCTAGATCGGGAATGCATGTCTTTATATTATTTTTGACTCGAAAACTTATGTGTGTACATATGTCATCCTGCTAGTCTTTAGCTTGGCACGTTGTGCTTATGCAATGTTATGCTATGCATGTTTGTGCTATGCATTCTAAAAAGGCCCTAATGCATTTCATGAGCGGCGTACACATGAAAATGTTATGCATCCCATACTACATAACATTCTCATGCAACGAAAAGAAAACGAGCTAGTCGCAGCCATGTGGTGAGGTTATGCATCTTATACTACATAACCCTCACATGTTGCCCCTATGGTGGATCCATATACGAACACATATTATGTATCCCATACTACATAATATGCCCCGTATACTTCATGTTATGCTATGAGTGTAGTGTTCGTGTTTTTTCCAAGACGTGTTGATGACATATCGGTGTGTGAATGACATGATGCTAAACTTCTAATGCAATCAAAAAGGAAAGATGCTCGACTAACTTGTCAAGCAACCTGCCTCTCATACCAACTGTCATAACCCGCATTTTCTCCGAATTTAAGAAGTATCAGAGAATGAGAAAACACGCGTCGTGATGCCACGTCGAGCAGGGGATAACTGTCGACGCTCAGGCGAACACCATCTAACTAGACTATGAAAATTCATGAGTTTATTGATTAGAAAATCAGTTATATTTTAAAGGCCGTATCCCTCGGCTCAGTGGATCATCTAGTCCACAGTTTTAAAAAAAACTATACTTATACGCAGCGGAAAATACTTTATTCACATTTGTCATCCTAGAAGAGTGCATAAGTGTCCTCAGAGGACAACTTATACTATGCAAGACCCTACATTTAATTTATACTATATATAAGAAAACGATCTTTTTACGTTGTTTCGAAAGTAGTATATGAGTTTTATAAAACATGTTGATCATGAGATATACTTATAATAGTGTTTTTAGGTTTAAAAGTAACTAGCAACCTAGCATAAATCATCCCAAGAGCAAGTAGACTATCTCCAAAAAAGGTAGCAGTAAAAAGATAACATATCTAGTATCAAGGTAAAACTACCAGTGGGCGCCAATAAACTGACACAAACCCACTGGCAAGTATGTATGTCTGTAAGAAAGAAGCATAAAACTACCTCACAAGACCAAGGAACTGATCTCTAAAAAATGAGAGACCACCAGCAACAGCACAGCACAACTAGCCGCCTAATCGGCTACTAACCAGAACCTGAGGCATTCAAAGAAGAAAAGAATACCTCAGCAAGCAAAAACAAATAAGCTGTACGGAAATGTTAATCTAAATGATAAGCAAGAAGAGTAAGTAAACCGTAACAAGAACCACTGTCCAAGGCAAGACAAAAAGAAAAAGCACTATGTGCGAGAAAACTGATACAACCCTGCCCAAAAATCTTGTAGAGTTTACAAGGCTACCATGTGCCCAAAACTTTGTAGTTTACAAAGGAAGAAACGTCTAACATCCTAAATTATGAGAGATGGCAGTAGCAAAAACAACGCGGATCTGGGTTGGAGGCAACTCAGTCCCCCAACCACCATATCCAAGAAACAAAGCTCAAGGGTCTACATGTGAAAGCACTAGGGACCTCCCACCCCCTTGCCCAGCCCGTACCTAGAGCAAGATAAAAGAAAAGGGTGGCCACGACAAAATCACACAACACCACCCTCATTAAGAGTTTCAAACCACCACTACTAACCACAACCCACGATTCGGCCTTTGGAAAAATATAGCCGACAAGGAACCTCAAAAAATTAAGGAATTCACTCGAGAGAGAAAATCAAGGTAAGGGAAAAGCGTTGAGATGGCTCAACACGGCATGGCGTTGAGTGCGCCCCACTCACTCAACGCCTAAATAGACGGTGGCGTTGAGTGAGTTAACCTCACTCAACGCCAGAACAGCTACGACGTTAAGTGAGGTTCACTCACTCAACGCCTTCTGCAACACTGGCTGTGGCGTTGAGTGAGCTAACCTCACTCAACGCCAAAACAGCTACGGCGTTGAGTGAGGTTCACTCACTCAACGCCTTAGCACATAGCCGCAAAAACTAACTGTGGCGTTGAGTGAGTACACCTCTCTCAACGCCAAAGCAGTTTTGGCATTGAGTGAGGTCGACTCACTCAACGCCAAAATACTTAGCTGCAAGGATGGGCTGCGGTGTTGAGTGAGTCCACCTCACTCAACGCCTAAATCGCCTTGGCGTTGAGTGAGGCCCACTCACTCAACGCCATCCAACATAACGCCTAGATAGCCATGGCATTGAGTGAGGTCGACTCACTCAACGCCACAATACTTAGCCGCAAAAGAACAGACCAAGAGGTTGTGGCGTGGAGTGTGTACACCACACTCAACGCCAAGTCCAAGCAGACCCAGCGTTGAGTGTGTGCACCACACTCAACGCCAAGTCCAAGCAGACCCGGCGTTGAGTGTGTGCACCACACTCAATGCCAAGTCCAAGCAGACCCGACGTTGAGTGTGTGCACCACACTCAACGCCAAGTCCAAGCAGACCCGGCGTTGAGTGTGTTCACCACACTCAACGCCAAGTCCAAGCAGACCCGGCGTTGAGTGCGTGCACCACAATCAATGCCAAGTCCAAGCAGACCCAACGTTGAGTGTGTGCACCACACTCAACGCCAAGTCCAAGCAGACCCGGCGTTGAGTGTGTGCACCACACACAACGCCAAGTCCAAGCAAACCCGGCATTGAGTGTGTGCACCACACTCAACGCCAAGTCCAAGAAGACCCAGCGTTGAGTGTGTGCACCACACTCAACGCCGATCCCTGAATTCTCAAATGCTTGAACCAGCAATCAACCTAACCGATTATGCACAATACTATGGCTAGGATTAGGACTAGCAGATATCACCAAAATGAAACTTCTACCTCCAGCCCGACCACACCCGCTGCACAGGAAATCGACCCAACCCTCAATCCTTACTCAGCCCGAGAACAAGGTCTCCTCTACTAACAGTTGGAGGAGAACAAAATAAAATAAAATAAAAAGAAAGGGCAGCTGCTAGGAGTACGACTGAACAGAAAATTCATATCAGGTATGTTGAACATAAACCGAAGCCGAGAAACGAGCAATGATTTCTATCTTAGGGCTAACAGGGCAACAAGGAGATAGACAAAAAAAGAACTACATAGCAAGGGCGAGAATACCACTTGCCACAAATTTCCAGCGAAGCTTGGTCGGCCTCCCTTACTATCACATGGCACCAGCAGCAATAACACCTAAACCAGAAATCTAGAGCTTTAATGGCGGAAACGGTTAAACCAAGAAATTTCGAGACCCTTAGAAACACCACGAAAAAATAATTTCTTACCGTAGGAATGAAGGTCTAGGCGAGAGCAATCCAAATCTGCTTTCATAATCAAATTCCGTCCACAAACGCTCCTGGAATCGGCGTCCGAAGGGGAGTAGGTTCGGCGGTTTCTCCTCTTCTTTTCGCGAACAGGCGCAGACTGGTTCGGTTTTCGGGAAGATGAACAGGAGCGGTTTCCTCTTAAGTATAAACTATCCTATATATATAACCCTATTAACCTTAATAGCTAATTAATTAAATAATGAATAATAAGACATAGCAAAACCGCCAAGCACCCGTCATTCTTCTAAAGTACTAGGTAATAAAATACTTAATAAAAAATATTATTTTTCATAAAATACAAAACGACGCGAAAAACCGAGCATGCACGTAATTAGATGAAATTCGCACCGTAGCTAAATACCCACGCTACGAACACCATGGCGAATTCGAAATCAACTTTCGACGAACAAAACTCGGGTTATCTCCACCCGAAGACAAAACACAAGCATCCCCCGAGAGGCCACTCCGGGTCACCCAAAGCGACCCGGCTTGCTAGGGAAAACTTGCCCATAGGCTACAAAATAGGCCACTCAGTCCTAAGGAGTTAAGACCCACTCCACAGAGGACACAAGCCAAGAAAACGCGTCGACGTAACGCCAAATGAGAATTAAATAATCGCAGAAAAATCGGGGGAGTTACAACCTTGGGGTCTCCCCAGACCCGGACCTGGATCCCCTCGGCGTTGAACTTCAGGCATTGGTGGCAGGACGAGGGGATGCAATGGAACGCGCTCATGAGGGGTCGCCCAAAGATGGCGTTGTAGCTGTTGGGGGCATCCATGATGACGAACCTGCAGGTGTGGGACTGCCCCCCCCCCCCCCCCGAGTGACATGGAGTCCCACTCCTCCTTCGACCTCCTTCCTCTCCCCCGAGAATCCAAACAGAGGTCCATCCGATGCCAGCACCCTCTTGGCCTTTACCTTCATCGCGTCAAACGCCTTCTTAAAGATGACGTTGACCGAGCTCCCGTTTTCAATGAGGATCCGGGAGACGGTGAAGTTCTCGATCACTGTCTGGATGACCAGCGCATCGCAGAAGGGGTCCTCGTGGTCTGACATATCCTTCCTCGAGAAGGTGATCTTCTCCTCTAGGAAATGGGTCTAGGATGTGGAGCCAACGCTCCTGCGGTACATGGTGTGGAGACTTGCCTTGTGGGAAGCCTCTATCCCCACCCCCCATGGATCACTCTGATCCCTTCCCGGGCCCCAACATCGGCCCGATCCTCACACCTGTGCTCCTCTGCCCGAGGCAGGACTTTCTCGATCTGCACTCTCTAGAGGTCGTGCTGCTGTTGCTCCTTGTTTCCTCTCATCTCGAGGAACTCCGAGCACATGGCCGTGGCGTGCCCTCCTCTTGATGGAATTCACAGTAGGGAAACTCCACCCTAACCTCCCTTCTTCTCCTCTGCGCTGCTCTCCTCCTCTCCCCATGGCTATATCCATATCCTAGTCCTGGTTGGGGATAGGTGGTCTCTGGCCTTGCCTCCCACCTAGAGGGTAAAACTGGACTTTGCCTCCCTGGCAGTTATCCCCTCCATGGTGACCTCTCTGCGGCCCTTGATCTTGCCACTCCGGCCTCCACCCTAGCCGATGATTCGGCTCCTGATTCCCCCACTTGGGATAGTGTTGCTTCTACTATTCCCTCTGCCAGGGCTCAGCTCTTCTCTCCTCCTGTCCTCTGCCACCTCTTGGCATCTCTTCGTCTGTTGCCCACTTGGCCAGCTTCCGGGCAAACTCTGGGTTCGACGCTTCCCCGTCGACTTCCCTTGCTGCCCTCTCCATTAGCTCCTAATAGGAGAGGGGTGGCACCCTCTTCAGCTCCATTCAGAAGAAACCCTGCTGTACATCTAAAGTGAAGGCTATCATCAGGGTATGCCATAACATCTCTTGGACCTGGGTCACCTCCTCCTGGAACCGGTCCACGTAGCTCCCCAAGGTCTCGTTCACCCCCTATTTGATGTGGAACAGGGACTCCGACTCCTTCTTACTTCTCTTGGAGGTGGTGAACCTCAACATGAACCCCCGACGCAGGTCCTCGAAACAGTAAATGGAATTGGCCGGCAACTGGTGGAACCACTCTCTCACCTTCTCCTTGAGGGTGATGGAGAAGAGTCTGCACTTATATCCATCCGACATCTGTCGGATCGAGACTACTCCTTCAAATCACTGGATGTGTTGAACCGGGTCTCCCTTCCCGGCATAGTAAGACATCTCGGGCTACCTGAACCCCTCCAGAACTGGGGAAGAAAAGACCAACTCGCTGAAGGGGTTGCCTCCCCCTGCTGGGCGAGCTGGGGGGTCTCACACTGCCATCTCTCTGAACCTACCGCCGTTTGCCGAGCCGGGGAAGAGCACTCGCACGGGGAGCTCGCCGCCTCTCCCTTCCTCGGCGACCTCCTTCCCAGCTCACCTGCCGGGAGCGTCCTCGCCAAGGGCCGGGACTGCGAGTACTGGAACTGCTGGAGTCGAGCACTCGGCCCGCGCGCTGAGTGCGAACCTGACGAGTCTGATCACGTCCTGCCTGAAATCTTCAAGCATCCCCACTGTGGCAAGAGGTGGGGGCGGCGAATCGGACCTGTCCGAGCCTTGTCCTTCTCCTCCCGTCATTGAGCTTGCTGAAGATTTTTTGTGCTAACAACGCTCCACGTTCACCGTACAAAAATGTTGAAACCGAGAATTCGGTCTCAATGGAGTTCACCCTTAGGGAATGGGTGATCGCGCACCTACTTCTCTCCTGCAAGAAAAATGAAAAAGGAAAAAGAACAGGGGGCTGACCCAAGGGCCCGGCGCGGAGGACCCACCACACATCCAGAAGATCTCTGAGCGTTTTCCCTCCTTAGCCAAATGTCAGGCTAAGGTACCTCAAAAAACGCTAGAAGGCTAGGAGACAAGTGAGCATGACTTCTGAGGTACCGCTTTGTTCCTATTTATAGATTTCTGAAAACGGCCTGCAAATAGCCAACCTTCGCTGTTCTGAACAGTTATGTGCAGCCCAACTGGGTCTGCCAACACCGCAACTCCGCTGTTCTAACTGGCTATGGGCAGGCCAGCGGGGGCAAAATGGTAAAAACACCTCGCAGATCACTGGGCGAGTAGCCCTCAACAACCCCTGCTCGGCAAGGGCGGCGAGTGCTCGATGGAGCTAGCACTCGCCGCCTATCTTCGACCTTGGGCGAGTACGGGACCGACCTGCCCTGCTCCCACGCCATGGGCTTGTTGAAGGTTCCAACTTGGCGAGCGCCCCAGAGCTCGACGAAAGGCCCAGAGCTTGACAAACAGCTCAGAGCTCGACAAACAGCCCAGAGCTCGACGAACTGGGCTTGGCGAGTACAAATAGGACTTGGCAAGTACGAGCTCGCCTCCCAAAAGAATCTCACCCCGCCTGGGCGAGCCGGAGACTGCCAAGCTCTCCCTCCTGCCGAGCTCGCCCAGGGACTCAGACTGCCCAATTTGGCCGGTCTGGCTCCTACTGACCCACTCGCCGGATACGGGGTTGTACATCGAGACCACAGCCAAAGAGCACAAGGCTGACAACTACCGAACTCGGCGGACAGAGGCATCAGTTCGCGTAGACCGCGCGACCTCCCAGACTGAGCCATCCAGCACAACCCGGCGAACCCTGGCACCAGTCCGATCTAACTAGAAAAATACGCGGTTTCCACCAACCGCGCCACCAGAGCTAGACCAAGGCACACGCCATGCCGATCTCCCGAGCACTGGTCCAGTCCGCAACCTAGACTCCGCGAACTTCAATCGAGTCTGCACCTCACTAGTCTTGGCGAGCTCCGTGGATAGGAATCCTATCCGCCCGGTTACTTTCTGGGAACCAACTGCCGACTGAACACAACACGGCCTGACAAGCCGCCTCCTCTGTCCACACAGTCCGCAAGAATAGACCTCCCAGGCCGCTAGAGCACAAGCCGACTGTAGCACCATTGTCGACCTGGCAAGCCTCTAGTCCTGTCCGCACAGGCCGCGCGGACAATTCGCCCAATCCACTTTCACTTCATGATTTCCAACAAATACCCAGGCATTGAGTGCGTTGAGTGAACATGCTTTACTCAATGAATCTGGACTTAGAAAATTTCCTGCTCTGCTAGGCGTTGAGTGAGTAAGATTCACTCAACGCTTTTTAACTTAGTCAACTCCACAGCTTGTCCAGGCGTTGAGAGCATTGAGTGTAAAAGCTTCACTCAACACTTTTTGCCTTAGCTTGATCTTCAGCCCTTTCTACAACATTGGCATTGAGAGCGTTGAGTGAACTGGCTTCACTCAACGATTCTGGACTTAGAAAAATTCAGCTCTGCATGAAGGCGTTGAGTGTGTTGACTACACTCAATGCTATATGACTTGACCCAACTATCTGCTTCTTGGCGTTAGAGAGCGTTGAGTGAATTGACTTCACTCAACGATTATGGACTTAGAAAAATTCTGCTCTGCCTAATGGCGTTGAGTGTGTTGACTTCACTCAATGATTCTGGACTTACAATAATTCTGCTTTCTTCTTAGGCATTGGCAGCATCATCATGACTTAACGCTATCTGTCATATGACGTTGAGTGAGCTGGCATCTCTCAACACTTTTGTACTTAGACAGATTTTCCCGTCTTTCTTTCACAGCTTTGATTGAATTAGCATGGCGTTAAGTGAACTGGCTTCACTCAACGCTTCTGGACTTAACCAATTATCTGTGATAGATTTGCTTTGGCTTTGACAGAACTAGCATGGCGTTGAGTGATCAAGCTTCACTCAATGCTTCTGAACTTAACCAATTTTCTGTGACAGATTTGCTTTGGATTTGACAGAAACAACATAACTCAACGCTTTTGGCAATATGGCATTGAGTGACTTGACTTTACTCAATGCCTGTGGACTTCACCGCTTTTCTATCTTGTCAGCACTTAAAGCTTTGACTGCCCGCCTTCTCTCAGTGTTATTAGCTGTATGGCGTTGAGTGAACTGGCTTCACTCAACACCAATGGACTTATACAAATTTTTTTCACTGTCACTTGCTTCTAGTTTATCTGGCGTTGAGTGAGCTTGCTTCACTCAACGCCCGTGGACATAGGCAATTTCCCGCCTTTCCAGTCAACCTCTTTGAGTCCACCTGTCAATGTCACTTGGACCACCTGTCCAATCAATATGACATAGACTAACGTTCATGCATGAACTTAAACATACATCAAATACAACTATGTGTATATCATTGACTTGTTTGACTTCTTACAAATCTGGGACATTGGGATCAATGGACCTAACAAGATCAACATGAGTTCTGCACCTTGAGGGATTACAAGGGCAAGACCCCATTTGGATGACCATAAGCCTAACACTACATTAGCCAAGCACTTATGTTAAGCCTACAACAACAACACTAACAATCACATCAAATACAAGACGTTTATTGTCATCTTGAGACATTTTTTAAATCATGAATCTTATGGACAATATTCCCAGCACAGTGCATATTTGCAAGAAAAAAAAGGCATGCCCAATTAGTGAAACACGCTTATAGATACCGAGTCAGTGGTCTGATAACATTTTGACCGATTCAAAGAAGAATCGTGGTTGGCAAGGTACCTAATGCTCGCTCGAACCGTATTAAATTTTGATTCATGGTTTAATTGGTTGAACCGTCTAACCTGAATTTAACAACATTATGAGAGAGAACTTCTGATTTACCCATAAAAACCTATGATTGCTAAGCTTAGGCTCTGTTTTGGATAACTTATGTTGATAAATAAGCTGCTAATTGAAAATTAATGATTGCATAGAGATTTTATAAAAACAATGATGAATAAGAAGTAGACTGTTTGAATAGTTTGTCCATAAGTCCTTACTTAAAGTTTCATTCATCCATTCATAAAGGTGCGTTCCTTTGAACGTGTTTTTTTCCGTCCGGACGCGATTTTTTAACCCAAGAACGTTTTTCGCACGGGTGCGAATTTTTCACACGGGAACGATTTTTTATCCCTACCATGATTTTTTCGACCGGGCGCAAATTTTTCGTCCGGGCGCCAATATTTCTCTCGGGCACGTTTTTTCGCCCTAACGCGATTTTTTCGTTCTAGAGAGGTTTTTTTGTCCAAGCGCGAATTTGCCTCCCGGGCGCCAATTTGTAGATCGAGCGCAAATTTGTCGCCCGAGCGCGGTTGTTTCACTTGGACGCGCGCGGTTTTTTCGCCTGAGCGCGATTTTTTCGCGCTCGACGCGATTTTCCGCCCGGACGCGAATTTTCAGGCCGGAAGCGATTTTTCCGCCCGAGCGCGATTTTTCCGCCTGTGGGCGATTTTTCCACACTGGCGCCTTTTTTCGCTTGGGAGTGATTTTTTGCCCTGATGCAATATTTTTGCTCGGGCGCGATCTTTTTTGCCCGAACGCAAATATTTCGCTTTGACGCTGTTTTTTCGCCCTGGCGCGAATTTGTCTTTCGAGCGTGAATTTGTCGCCCGGGCGCGGTTTTTTCGCTCGGGCACGGGTTTTTTCGCTCAGGCACAGTTTTTCTCCAAGGGCGCCCAACGCAATTTTTCCGCCCAGGGGCAAATTTTTCGCCTGTAAGCGATTTTTCTGCACTGGCGCGATTTTTCCGCTCGAACGTGTTTTTTTTGCTTGAGCGCGAATTTTTCACCCCGGCGCGATATTTTTACCCGGGCGCGATCTTTTTGCACGAAAGCGTGAAAAATGTGTTGTGCCGAAAAATCGCGTCCGATCGAAAAAACGCTCGCTGGCAAAAAATCACTGTCGGGCGAAAAATTTGCGTCCGAGGGAAAAAATCACTTCCGGGCGAAAAAACCGCTCCTGGGAGGAAAAACCGTGCCCGGGAAGAAAAACCGCGCCCGGGCGTATAAAACGCTCCCGGGCGGAAAATTTGCGCTCGGGCGAACAATTCGCGCTCGGATGGACAATTCGCGCCCGGGCAGAAAAATCGCGCCCGGGCGGAAAAATCACGTCGGAGCGAAAAATTCGCCCCCGGGCGAAAAATACGCTCCCGGGCGAAAAAACGGCGCTCGCGCGAAAAAATCAACTTTGCGTTTTTTAAGGGATAATCACTTATGATAAATCATAAGCTGGAGATAAATAGCTTATGAAAAATCAGCTTATCATCAATTTTAAAATAAGTGGTTTTCTATAAGCTACACAAACAAACAGCTGAAAAACTGTATTTGCGTCTTGAATAGTGATTATTCATCAGCATAAGTTGTTCTAAAGTTCTGTTTGTGACAACTTATAATGATGAATAAGTTGATAATTGTGATGTTTGCATAGAGATTTTATAAAAACAAAGATGAATAAACAGTCAACTGTTTGGATAGTTTGTTCATAAGTGCTTATCTAAAATTTCGTTCATTCATAAGGGTCTGTTTGTTTGGACGCGTTATTTTTGTCCGTGCACGATTTTTTTGCCTGGGGGTGATTTTTCGCTCGGGCGTGTTTTTTCGCCCGTCACGATTTTTTTTGTCTAGTCAAGATTGTTTTCGCCCAAGCTCGATTTTTTTCGCCCGCCCGCGATTTTTTCGCCAGTGGCGTTTTTTCGCTCGATCGCGTTTTTTTCGCCCGCCCGATTTTTTTCAACCGGGCGCATTTTTTTCACTCGGGCGCAATTTTTTCGCCCGACAGCGATTTTTTCGCCCGGACGCGTTTTTTTTCACTCCGGCGGGTTTTTCCCGCCCGTTCGCGGATTTTCACTCGGTCGAGGTTTTTTCGCACGGGCGCATTTTTTTCGCTGGGGCACATATTTTTCGTCGGAGCGCGTTTTTTCGCCCGGGCACGATTTTTTTGAGCGGCCGCGTTTTTTTTCTCGGATGCAATTTTTCTCACAGGCGCGATTTTTTCCCCATCACAATTTTTTCAACCCGAAACAATTTTTTCGCCCCGATGCAATTTTTTCGCCGGGAGAAAAAAGAATAAAATGCGCCCAGATGAAAAAATCATGCCCGGGCGAAAAAAACACGCCGGGCAAAAAATAAGCGTTCGAGCGAAAAAATAACTTCTCGTCATGCCTGGGCGAAAAAAATTTTCCGCGCGAAAAAATCACTTCCGGGCGAAAAAATTGCTTCCGGCGAAAAATTCACGCCCGGGAGAAAAAATCGCTCCCGGCCAAAAAAAACGCACCCGGGCGAAAAAATCGCGCCCGGGCGAAAAAACCGCGCCCGGGCGAAAAAATCCTGAACGGATGAATATCCCGCCCGGGCGAAAAATATCGTGCATGGGCGAAAAAAACTCTCCCGGGTGAAAATAACATGGCATATCAAAAAAATCACGTCAGGAGAAAAGATCGCGTCCGGGCGAAAAGATCGCGACCGAGAAAAAAGATCGCGCCCGGACGAGAAGATCGCGCCCGGGTGAGAAGATCGCGCCCGGGCGAGAAGATCGCGTTCGGAATTCTCTCGCGGCTGAGGAATTTGCGTTCTGGTGAAAAATTTGCACTCGGTTGAAAAAATCGCGTCCTGGTGAAAAAATCGCGTCCGAACGAAAAATTCACATCCGGAGAAAAAAATCACTCATATGACTTTTTTAAGAGATGCGCGCTTAAGAGAAGACATAAGCTGGACCTGGATAGCTTATAAAAAATCAATTTATCATCAATTTTAAAATAAGTGATTTTATATAAAGTGCACAAACAAACAACTATAAAACTATTTTTGCGTTTTAAATAGAGATTATTGATCAGCATAAACCTTCCCAAACAGAACCTTAATCAATATTATAAATTGTCACTAAATTATTTGTCAATAGACCATTGCACATCCTACAAAGAAACTTAGACACTAGGGTAGCTTGCCCTCCATAAAAAAGGGCCTGCCAGTCAGATCGAGAAGGTCTGGTTCTGGCAAGGCAAGAAATGAGATTTGGGGGTTGCCCGTCAATATTTAAATATAGTTTGGCAGCCCGGCTATATGATATAAATCCTAGTGCTCGGCTAAGCTTGGGCTTGACCCAAGCAGTTCAACGGACTGGGCCCATGCAAAAAGGGGCCTAATTGATAACTTCCAAGTCTCCAATCTTCACTATTAAATGCCAACATGATTAAGGCTCTGCTTGACACTTCGGGCCGGTTGGATGCCAGCCAGGAGAGGAAACGGCTGTTTAGAACGGTCGACTGGTTCTCCGCCTACCAGCCTCAAAACACCGGGCTGGCACCCTTCTGCGCCGGCCGTTCTTGCCCGGAGCTCGCCAAACAACCTTTCTCCGGCTCGTTCTGGCCAGAACGGCGCCCCGCCGGAGTGTCAAACAGAGCCTAAGCATATATACTAGTAAATTTAATATATTCAAAAATTATTATTTGACTGATTTTATAAAAACATTGTGTCAATTTGGATGGAGAAGAACCGTTTTCAAGAAATGACTTTTAAATGACATTAAATTTAATTTCAATTATTTTAATTTCAATTATTTTCTACGTTATAGAAAATGACGTAGACCACATTTATTCTTTAATTGCAGGATGACTTTCCGTTATAGGAAATGACGTATGATTAAATATTATTACTTGGTATGTTACGGCGGGGAAGAAATATCTTCAAGATATTTGATTTAGGCTATTGTTATTCGCACTACAGTTTTGATTATTCGCACTACGTTTTCTCCTAATTTTTCGTGTCTTTTGAAAATACGCCTTGTATATGCATTTTTAGGAAAAGTGTTCAACACGAAAGTTGTAAATGCATGTACAAGTACTTTGGAAATACACACATATTTCGCGCCTTTTAGAAATACACCTTGTACATGCATTTTTAGGAAAAGTGTTCAACACGAAAGTTGTAGATCTCATCGAGATCTACAACTTTGGTGTTGAACACTTTTCTTAAAAATGCATGTACAAGACGTATTTCAAAAAAGCACGAGAAATTAGGAAAAATTATGTGCGACTAACCCAAACTGTAGTGCGGATAACAATCGTCTTGATTTAAGCCTCATTTTTTACCCAAAATTCTTTCAAACGCGCAACAGTTGCAAGCTAAAGTGCAGTCACGTATCCAGTAAATTACAATAAGAATGAAAATCTTCAAATTACTAATGAAGCAAGTGTGTATCACTGTTTTATGTTTATAGTCCACAAAATTATGCCAGAGCCCAAGCCCAAGCCGGAGCCAAGCCCTGCATGTAGGAATTAAATTAGTACATCTCAAACAGAGCTTGGGAGGAATCGATGACGATAGACCGCTCCTTGTTACAACTTGGGGAGGAGGATAATACAGAGTGCTTGGAAGGTGACAAGCCACTACTTGCGGGGCTTAGACTTTATCTCCTTATGGCGGTGTAGAATGTTTGTGGTCGCTGACAGGGCGCTGCGCGCTGAAGGCCATAGGAAGATTGCTGAGGAGTCTGATCGGAGCGCCTTACACGTAGGAGAATTTTTGAAGAGGTCGGTGAATCGCCTTGCAAGAAGGAGCATCATGGACTTAGACGAATCTTCGACACGCTCGGAGGAATGCAACTCGTAGGAAGACTTCGACAGAGCTCTGGCCTGTATGAGAAGAAAGCTGGGAGGAGAAAAGTTAGAAATGAGAGAGGGTATGTGGTCCTGTTTATAGGCCTCAATGATGATTATGGTAGTTATGCGGCTACCCGGCCTGACAAGCCGCCTCCTTTATCTGTACAGTCCGCAAGAATAGACCTCCCAGGCCGCTAGAGCACAAGCCGTCTGTAGCACCATTGTCGACCTGGCAAGCCGCCAGTCCTGTGCGTACAGGCCGCGCGGACAGTTCGCCCAATTCACTTTCACTTCTTGATTTCCAACAAATACCCAGGCGTTAAGTGCGTTGAGTGAACAAGCATTACTCAATGAATCTGGACTTAGAAAATTTCCTGCTCTGCTAGGCGTTGAGTGAGCAAGCTTCACTCAACGCTTTTTAACTTAGTCAACTCCACAACTTGTCCAGGCGTTGAGAGCATTGAGTGTAAAAGCTTCACTCAACAGTTTTTGCCTTACCTTGATCTTCAGCCCTTTCTGCAACATTGGCATTGAGAGCGTTGAGTGAACTTGTTTCACTCAACGATTCTGGACTTAGAAAATTCAGCTCTGCATGAAGGCGTTGAGTGTGTTGACTACACTCAACGCTATATGACTTGGCCCAACTATCTGCTTCTTAGCGTTGAGAGCGTTGAGTGAACTGACTTCACTCAACGATTATGGACTTGGAAAAATTCTGCTCTGCCTAATGGCGTTCAGTGTGTTGACTTCACTCAACGATTTTGGAATTAGAATAATTCTGCTTTCTTCTTAGGCATTGGCAGCATCATCATGACTCAACGTTATCTGTCATATGATGTTGAGTGAGTTGGCCTCTCTCAACACTTTTGTACTTAGACAGATTTTCCCGTCTTTCTTCCACAGCTTTGACTAAGTCAGCATGGCGTTGAGTGAACTGGCTTCACTCAACGCTTCTGGACTTAACCAATTATCTGTGACAGATTTGCTTTGGCTTTGACAGAACTAGCATGGTGTTGAGTGATCAAGCTTCACTCAATGCTTCTGGACTTAACCAATTTTCTGTGATAGATTTGCATTGGCTTTGACAGAAACAACATAACTCAACACTTTTGGCAATATGGCATTGAGTGACTTGATTTCACTCAATGCCTGTGGACTTCACCGCTTTTCTGTCTTGCAAGCACTAAAAGCTTTGACTGCCCGCCTTCTCTCAGCGTTATTAGTTGTATGGTGTTGAGTGAACTGGATCCACTCAGCGCCAATGGACATACAATTTTTTTTCACTGTCACTTGCTTCTAGTTTATCTGGCGTTGAGTGAGCTTGCTTCACTCAACGCCCGTGGACTTAGGCAATTTCCCGCCTTTCCAGTCAACCTATTTGAGTCCACCTGTCAATGTCACTTGGACCACCTGTCCAATCAATATGACATAGACTAACGTGCATGCATGAACTTAAACATACATCAAATACAACTATGTGTATATCATTGACTTGTTTGACTTCTTACAAATCTGGGACATTGGGATCAATGGACCCAACAAGGTCAACATGAGTTCTGCACCTTGAGGGATTACAAGGGCAAGACGCCGTTTGGCTGACCATAAGCCTAACACTACATTAGTCAAGCACTTATGTTAAGCCTACAACAACAACACTAACAACCACATCAAATACAAGACGTTTATTGTCATCTTGAGACATTTTTTAAATCATGAATCTTATGGACAATATTCCCAACTGAAAGTTATCTAGTGTCAACTAACTTCACCTATGGGGGAAATAGGTGATTTGCAGTCTTTTGCGGAATAAAAAATAACCTGCACAAGAAAACAACCACAACACAGAAAAGCACAAAAGCAATTATAGTGGTTCCCCGATTTCGGTACATCCACTCTCCCCCTTCGACCTATCTCCCAACAAGGGACGACTCGGTCACTTCACCAAACGGATTGAAATCCAATCCTCACACTATGGAAGAAACTCTTCCACCCGAAGGAGCCACTACTCCTCTTCCACGGGTTGCACCCAACCCTTGCAACTAGGAATCACTATTCCTTTACAACAACACGAAAATTAGAATGTACAAAAAATACAAACTTCAAGTATGGAGAACCCGATGTCCCTCTTCGTTCGTTGAAGCGTTCTTGAGGAAGACGAAGAGTCCACGACCGGAGCACTCTCTTGGAGAGGATCTTCCCGAGATTGGCGGCGGCAAATGATTGCGGCGGCGATGCTTTGTAGATCCAAACTTCTTGACAAAGCAAGCAAGGTCTACCAATGATCTTACTCAGATCGATCGTCTCAATCGATTCAGAGGGGGGAAATGTTCCCGTTCAACAAACCGAGAGACAATGGATCTCGAGAGAGAAACGTGAGACGCGTTACTTAGCTTCGGTTCAGTCGTCGAGCGATCAAAGAAAGTCTCAGATCGGCAGCAGCGACACCTTAGCGAGCGGCGACGGCGACGGAAGATGATTCGCGATCTGCTAGGTTACGCTCAGCGACTGTATGCCTTTTTTTCATTTCTCCTATTTGATGCCTTCGTAATTTCAAAATAGGCGAGTATATATACTGTAGATCAACCCTACAAGACCGTTGTGGGCCCCACAAGAAGAAACCCTAAGCCCGGTCTAATCAGCGCCTGTTATCTTGGTTCGGTCCAGTGAGAAAATAAAAATCGCCTAAGGCAAATTCGGCGGGAATCATTGGTGATTCCCGTCGAAGTCGGCGGGAATCACTCATGATTCTCGTCGAATTATCCTTGGTAGAGTTTCAGTTGAAAAGCTTGTCATCCGGAGAGAATCGGCGAGAATCAAGACCATTCTCGACGAATCGGCGAGAATGCAAAGTCATTCTCGTCGATTCGGCGAGAATCAGATAATGATTCTCATCGATTCTGACTTAGCAGAATTCTTGAAGGCGAACTGTCAGCCGGATGAAGTTGGTGGGAATCGGCGAGTGATTCTCGTCGATTTTGACTTAGCAGAATTCTTGAAGGCGAACTGTCAGCCGGATGAAGTTGACGGGAATCGACGAGTGATTCTCGATGATTCGGCGGGGATTCCCGTCGAATCGGCGAGAATCACTTAGTGATTTCCGTCGATTCTGACTTAGCTGATTTTTCTACTTTCTTCCCTTGACTTGGTCTTTGGCCCATCCTTGCTCCTCCTCTGCTCTTTAATTATCTCAACCCTGTACTTGAAAATAAGTACACTCCAATAGAGAGAGCACACATGAGTCAACACACTGATCTGCTCAACGAGGGATTACGTTGCGCAGACCCGTGTATATTGACCCACTGCACACTGACATTCGTGTGTACTTAGCGTAGAATAGCTGCAAGCACAATCTTGAAGAAATATCGTCAAATACATTGTCAATTCACCTTAGCTGGTTCAGGGGCTTCTTCAAATCAGGTACATTGTGGATACAATACCCAACAATCTCCCCCTATTTGAAGAAACCTAAACCTACAAGCTAAGGTGAATAAAATAGATGGGAATAAAACATAAACTGAATAATTCAGTTGAGAGTGAAATTCATTACCATTTTCCTGAGAGCATACTTAACGTTGGCAGCCACCTTAGCCTTAGCCGAGAGGGTATTCTCCCCCTTTTTGGCTTCTGCAAATCTAGGACTTCACTTGGAGCCACCTGCTCCCCCTCAGATCTTGCATCCGTGCTCGAGCTTGAGTTCCTTGCCGATGCTCCCCCTTGATCCAAGAGCCTGGAGCCTTACAGTTTTTACTCCTCATAGTTCAGCATGCCGAGTTTAGTTTTGAAGAAACTGAACTTGGCCTCGTCTAGGGGCTTTATGAAGATATCTGCAACCTGCTTATCCGTGGGGACATAGCAGAGAGATATGTCTTTGTTCTCCACATACTCCCGAATGAAGTGATAGCGCACTTCAATATGCTTTGTTCTACTGTGCGACACAGGATTGTTCGCAATTGCTATTGCGCTCGAGGAGTCGCAATACATTGGAATTTCGCTGAACTGCAAGTCATAATATTTGAGCTGATTTCTGATCCATAGAAGTTGTGCACAACAGCTTCCTGCTGAGATGTACTAAGATTCAGCCGTGGAGGTTGCGATATAATTCTGCTTCTTACTGTTCCAAGAAATAAGTCTTCTTCTGAGGAATTGGCACGTCCCGGAAGTGATTTTCCTATCATCCCTGCTTCCTGAAAAGTCAGCATCTGTAAAGCCTATCAGCTCGACATCATTGTTTCTTGGGTACCACAAGCCAAGATTTGGTGTACCTTTAAGGTATCTAAGAATTCGCTTTGCAGCGACATAATGAGATTCCTTAGTGTTCACCTGATATCTGGTATATACGCATGTGGAAAACATAATATCCGGTCTACTAGCAGTAAGGTAGAGCAGGGATCCAATTATGCTTCTGTATTTGGTTTCATCAAAAGGTTCCCCTTTCTCATCCCTGTCCAGAGACACAGTGGATCCCATTGGAGTCCTCATAGAGGTTGCATTCTCCATTCCGAATTTCTTGAGGAGTTCATTTGTGAACTTCGTCTGAGAGATGAAAATTCCATCCTCAGACTGTTTCACTTGAAGTCCCAAGAAATACTTTAGCTCTCTCATACTGCTCATTTCAAACTTTCCTTGCATAAGTTTAGAAAACTTTTTGCAAAGATTATTGTCCGTAGAACCGAAAATTATGTCATCGACATAGATTTGCACCAGCAAGATCTTGTCTTTGACTTCCCTAAGAAACAATGTCTTGTCTATTTTTCCTCTCGAGAACTTGTTCTCAAGAAAAAAACTAGACAGAGTCTCATACCAAGCTCGAGGAGCTTGTTTTAAGCCATATAATACTTTATTAAGAAAATATACAGATTAGGGAATGTAGGATTAACAAACCTGGGGGTTGCGCGACATATACTTCCTCTTTCAATTTTCCATTGAGGAATGCAGATTTCACATCCATCTGATAGACAGTGAATCCTTTGTGCAAAGCATACGCCAGGAACAATCTGATCGCCTCGAGCCTTGTAACTGGTGCAAAGGTCTGGTCGAAGTCAATCCCCTCCTCCTGTCTGTAACCTTGAGCCACCAGCCTGGCTTTGTTCTTTATGATGAAACCATGTTCATCCAGTTTGTTTCTAAAGATCCATTTGGTGCCGATCACATTCTGGTTCTTTGGTCTGGGAATAAGCGTCCAGACGTTGCATCGTTCGAATTGATGCAGTTCATCTTGCATGACCAATATCCATGCTGCATCTTTGTTTGCTTCGTCGAACTTATTTGGCCCAACCTGTGACAGGAAACTAAGGTGCAAAATCTCGTTAATTGTACCTCTCCGAGTTCTGACACCGTCACGAGGATCTCCTATGATCTGATCTCTGGAATGATCCCTCACGTGTCGGAGCTCTAGGAGTTTGGAATCTGGAGCTCTGACATCTTCTCGGGCTTCTCCTTCTTCTAGGAGATTTTCTCCATCCCGATCTTCAACTTCTCCAGTTGGCGTTGAGGTGGAGACCTTGACGTACTTGGGAGTTACATCTTTAGCAGTCTCATAGAGACTTAGCTGTTCAAGTCTTGCACCTGCATCTTCAAGAATGCCACTGGAAGAATTACTGTGAAGCAAGCTTCCTTCATTAAAAACAACATTAATAGACACCTCTACCACTAGGGTTTTCTTATTGAAGACCATATATGCCCGACTATGGTTGCTATAGCCCATGAAGATGCCTTCGAAGCATTTTTCTCCGAATTTAGTACGTGGGTACTTCCCATTATTGAGTACATAACATCTGCAGCCAAAAATCCTCAAATAGGACATGGTCGGTTTCTTGCCTTTCAATAGCTCATAAGGCGTCTTGCAATGATTCTTGTTGATCAATGCTCGGTTCTACACATGACAAGCCGTGTTGACAGCCTCTGCCCAGAAGTACTCTGGAAGAGAGGCATCATTCAACATTGTCGTACATGCTTCAATGAGCATTCTATTTCTCCTTTCGGTAACTCCATTTTGTTGCGGAGTACGCGGGGAGGAAAACTCATGAAAGATACCAAGTTCTTAACAAAATTCTATCATAGCACCAGACTCGAATTCTGTTCCATGGTCACTTCTGATTTTGACCACTGAGCAGTTAAGTTCGTTCTGAATCTGCTTGACAAAACTTGTGAAGATATCAAACGTATCTGACTTTCGTTTAAAAAAGAACACCTACGTAAACAGAGAGTGATCATCAACAATCACTAGCGTATATAATAGTTTTACTTTCAAGACCACCTAAACACCTAGAGGGGGGTGAATAGGTTCTAATGCTTGTTTTAACTTAAGGCAGAATATAACTTCAGGTTATAATAAAATTCAGAAAACTCTGCAGCTAACACAACACAACAATCAAAAACATGTACACATCACAGATTGCACACAAATTTATAGTGGTTCCCCAAGGTCTGGGTACATCCACTTTCCCCCTTCACCTATCTAGCAGTGTGCTAGATTCGGCCTAACTTCCTCCTTTATCTCAGATCCTCAGATCCTACAACTCAGAACCCTGAAAGGTTCCTACAACTCAGAACCCTATAAGGTTCCTACAGCTCAGGCTAACCAGCCCTACCTCAGCCTTGCCACAAGGCCTACAACTCAGAGAACACCTTCTCCTACAACTCAAGCATAAACAGCCCTACAACTCAGAGAATACCTCTCCTACACTCCGCCTTTATAAAATAGGCTTACAACTCAGATCTATATGTAGATCCTACAGAATTTGAAAATGAAGTTATATAATATCTTACCCCTATTGAGAGAGAAGGGATAAGACTGTTCTTGATCAACTTCTTGAAAAGGCTGATGGATGAAATCAACTGGATCTTAGCTTTCTTCAAAGCTTCTTGAATCTGAACTTAGTTTGAGTTGATTTCCTTTGGAATATACTGCTTCTTAAGAAACCTGTGATAGCTTCCTTCTTGTCTTAAAATGCTGGATCTCTCTCTATCCACAACCCTTGATAATACTTCTGAATTCTTGAATGAATTCAACTTAGACTAAATCTGAGTGGATGTTCACTTCAGAAAGTCTTCTTAGATCTTCTCTCGAAGATCTTCTTCGGTGCCTTGTAGTTTCTTGATTAGAGATCTTATCTCACAACAATGATGAATCAATCAGTTTCTATGTATATTTTCTTCTTCTGAATCTGTCTATTTATAGACTTCATCCTTGGTAACCGGCTGATCCGGTTTCTAACAAACTTATGATAAGTCTGACAGCTTCAGTCGACCTGTTGTAACTCACAGCTGTCAAGTCTTCAAACAGATCTTGTGTCTTTGTCTTTGTCAGCAAAGTGTCGATACGGTCTATTAGAAAGTGTCGAGACCATCTGTCAATATGTGTCGACATAAGTGACTTAGGTGTCGACACAGCCTTTGATGATGTCGACATGTCTGCCTTTATGTCGACTCAGCTTCTTAATACTGCATCTTGAGAATGTGTCGACACTGAGTAATTGTGTCGACACAAACACTTCACCAATCACCAGCAACTTAGTCTAGACTTTGCTGTGTGTCGACACAAGTCCTGTGTGTCGACACAGTTGATATAGACTTAGAATATAGTGTGTGTCAACACAGCCTCTAGGTGTCGACACAGCTGTTGTTGACTCTGCCTCTGTGTGTCGACACAGCCTTCTGGTGTCGACACAAATGTTGTCAACTAGCAATTCTGTGTGTCGACACAGCCTCCCAGTGTCGACACAGTTGATGTCGACCAAACTTCTGTGTGTCGACACTGCCTCCAGGTGTCGACACAATTGTTGTCGACACTTTTTCTCTGTGTCGACACAGCCTTCTTCAAGTGTCGACACAATCTTTATGAAGTGTCGACACAATTTCGTCTAGTGTCGACACATGGACTCAGAATATTTTTCCTGCATTCTAGTACATTCTTAACCTACACATATAAACTCAAAATAACATCAAATACACCTTGATGTATATCATTGAGCTAAGTTAGGCTTCTTCAAATCAGGTACACATTTTCTAATGTACCCAACAATCCCCCCCCCTATTTGGAGAAGTCATAACCCGTTTAGCTAATGATATACACCATTTATGAAAATTCAATATCATGATGTATAAAAGCATAATATGTAACATCCCATTTCCGGCTAGACCCCTAGGAGTCGGTTGGTCGTGACAGAACCCTAGGAAACCCAAAAATTGAAATACATCGACCGAGATTTCGGGTCACGGGTTAGTCACGCTCGTGACCGACCCGTCACGCTCGTGACCTAGGGCGTGACTCCTTCGAATATCGTCTATCTCAGGGAGACGATCGTCGAGCGCAGAATTTTCAACCCGGGCCTGTCACGCCCGTGACCGATATGTCACGCCCGTGACCTAGGGCGTGACCCCTTCGACGATCGTCGATCTCAGCGCGACGATCGTCGAGCGTAGAATTTGCATCATGGCCCTATCACGCCTATGACCCATGTGTCATGCCCGTGACCTAGGGCGTGACCCCCTACGGCGATCGTCGATCTCAGCGAGACGATCGCCGAGCGCGGAATTTGCATCTTGACCCTGTCACTCCCGTGACCAATGTGTCATGCCCGTGACCTAGGGCATGACCACCCTTCGACGACCGTCAATCTCATTTCGATGATCGTCGAACTCAGAATTGGCCACCCGAGCCTGTCACGCCCGTGACCTAGGTGTCACGCCCGTGACCAAGGCCGAAACGTCAGCCAGACTGGAAATTTCGGTAACCGACGTCATAATCAATTCTGATTATGGGAATGTACAATAGGAATATTTATGGGCCGTTTCCATCTCTAATTATTTAATAGAAGGAGAGAGTGTGGTTCAATAGAAAATCGCCACCTGGATCAGCCATTTCATCTTTCAACTTTTCCTCTTCCCTGCATCATAACCGAAACGTTATTAAGAGAAACATTCATGGCCATGAATGTTTCATCCTTTCCCCTCCCCACTTGGAGATCTATAACAGCCTCCTTAGAGCAAGAGGAGAAGGTTACACGCTCGATCAAACGGATTCAGATTTTTGCCCTTGCTGTTGAAGAAGTTCGGGAATGCCACCACCGCGCCATGACAATCCGACGTCCGTCTCGCCTTCAAACCGCGAACAAGGTCCTCCTCTACTTTTTCTTCTATGGATAGATCTTAGAAATTACTTAGGAGAGATGTCGAGCTCAAAAGATCAAGATTGAGCGAGCTTTTCCATGGTTTTTCAAAAATAAATGGTGGTCGGGTTCGCCGGAAACCGCCTCTCCGGCGGCCGTGCCGCCGCCCGACGGTAGCCCACACCTCAACAGAGGTGGTGGTGGTGGTGGCCGGCCAGGGAGATGGCTAGGTGGCCGGGAAATAGCTTTAGAAAAGCTACATGAAGTGTTTGTTTTTCTGATGCTGTTCGGGTTCGGGTGAAGAAGATGGTGAACAGTAGCATTTAATTATATTATATAATGTATAGTTAGGAATTAATTCCCTTACTATACACTAGGTTAAAACTGAAAATCATAGCCCGTAGGGGCTGAAACATAAAAAATAGTAAACATAGAAAATGTATCCCTTGAAGTCTAGTTTAATTTAAAATTGATTTCACTCGATTTGGAGTCCTGGTTAGATCACAGAATACTTTTTGGTGAGGTCTATCCATAGGGCTGTCTTGACCTTAGAAAAATTCCCCACTCTAATCCAGTCATTAAAATGACTTGAAATTTGCGGTGTGGCCTAATCTTAACTGTATCTAGGTGCTATCCAAAAATCAGGATTTTTGGAAAATATTTTCTATTGTTTTTAGAAAAATTCAACAATCTTAACATAATTTAGTTAGATGGCTAAATGACTTCCAAACCCTCCTAAATTTTGGTCAGTGGTCCCTGGGTGTATCATAAGGTTCTGGTAAAAATTTCATCTCATCTAGAGATGTTTTGTATAGGTTTTTATCCCACCCTAGGTTGATCCTTATAGGATAATTTAGGATCAAACACCCCCCTGGTATTTGAGTGGCCATATCATCTCAACAGAGGCTGATATTTTGGTCACTGACTTTTTAGGGCATGACACACACTCCAAGAGAGTTTGGAGTGGTTTGGTGTAGGGTAGCCCTAGAACCCTAGGGTAGGTCCCTTATTGGGGATTTGTAGGGTTGTGAAGGTAATGGGGTTAAATGACCTTGGACTGACTTGAAATTTTGGTGGAGAGGACAATAGGGCCATTAAAGTCCTCTGGTCAAAATCTTAGGGGCTTTGGAGACAGTTAGGCCACCTAAAACTCTAACCCTAGTTTAGGTCACCAACTTTAATTTTAATTATTAAGCTATCAACTGAACTTTAAATCAAGTAAAATTTGGGCAGGGTAATTTTATGATCTAAATGGCCATGTTATATTTTTGTTAAGATTTTTGGGTCAATTTATACAGTACTTCATTCACAATTCTAATTGTGCCTTATATAATTATTTTGATGATTATGGAATTTCTGTTCACTGGAATGTTATGAAATCTTGGATTAGGGCATATTATAGCATGTTATATCTTCTGTATTTTTCTTGGAAGTTTTATCTGATTATTTTGGGTACTTGCTTCTTTAATATACCAATTGTGATATGTAGTCAAAAATACAAATAATGCCCATTTATTATTTGGAATATTATTAAATTTGGTCAATAGGTGTTTTAAACCATGATAGTAATCCTGTAAATTTATTTGGAATTTTAGATGATTACAAATAGTACCTCTTTCTTTAAGCTAGGAAAATTAGTGTTTTACATTAAAATAATTTCAGAACCCAAATATTGGATAAAAATTATGAGACTTAGTTTATGATGGTTTTAGGTCATTATAAAGCTTCTATAATTTTCTTGTGATTTTTGTATATATATTTACAGTACTTGCTTTATAATATAGTAAAAGTAGCCTAAAATGGTAAATTAGGAAATATAGGCCGAAACACCTCTGAAATTTCTCAAAATTTGGAATTACTGCTTATATGCCTAATAGGATTTTTACTGATTTTATGGTGATTTGTTGTTGGCTTATTAGTGCACTTCATGTTCATACTAGGCCATTGGGAGGCTGAGAATAAATAAATTAAATGCCAAATGAAATAGTAAAATGATTATTTTCTGGATTTAGACTAATTATGTCATGCTAGACCTCCAGTAAATATTATAGGAGATTCGGAAGACAATTTGGAGTACCACCCCTTGCATACCCCATAAGCTTAGGATGGTCTGCGTTTAGTAAAAACTGCAGAAGCTGAACTAGAGTGGGTAATGAGCTTGGGGAGATGGAATTTTGGTAGATTGCTGGTTTGGATAGGGCAAGTTAAATCAAGTTCATTATTGGAAGTCAGGATGGGTAGGGTGTGAGACTGACTAGTGATAAGTAGTGTTCGGGTTCGACGGAAGATCATCCTCCCCGAGAAGAGGAAGAGTCAAGTCATCCTAGGATTAGCCCACTGTAATATGAGAAGGGAATGGTTTAAGGGAACCAATCAATTATAATAAGTGCCTTGGAAAGGGAGCTTTGGGATTCACCCCATCATAGCTCCTAGTACCGCTGCGAGCCCTTCACCGGGTAACCCTCGGGAAGTCCAAGGTTAACCTTAAATCTTAGGAATAAAATGATCAAGAGTAACCCTAATAATATTTGTACCTCACACCTATACTTGTACACTTAGGAAGAAGAATTGGCATGGAATGGGTAGAGTAGGTCCGTGGTCTAAGGGCCTACTAGTAATGTCAATGGTTTGGTTTGTAATTTGGAGGTTCAGAGAGCGGGATGCCCGGGGACTTGGTATATGCTTGGTAGCTTAGAGAGCTGGAGGATCGGTAACATGAGAACTTGTACAAATATAACTGTCATGATTGTATGTGCATAAAAGTGGTGGGTCATCGGTACTGGACGATCGATCACACCGACGTCGGTACGTTGACTCGGCGGTGTGGGAAACTTAGCCAAAGAAAGCCTGGTGGATATAGCCAGCCCTAGTATGCGGATACTCTAGGTTGTGTTCTTCTAGGGGCGTACGGAAGGGATAGTCCTGGTAGTGTGGTTACCCGCCTAGGAGTGGGGGGGCCCGACCCACTGTCTCCATTTGCCACTACGGAGGTTCCTGGGGGTGAAGCTAGCTGCCCGAACAGGGGGAACTAAAGGTCTGTGCGCATAGAGTCGGTGGGTGTGTTGCACTTGCTTGTGCATTCCATAGCATATTTATGTGTCATAGCATAAACATCGCCACCTATCGTATAAGATGGTATGGGACGTTTTATACGATAGGCCCTGCAAAACGACCCCTTAGTCTATAGGGGTAATCCCTATAAATCAATGGTTATATTTGTTATTTCTTGTGCTTTTACTTACTTGCTACTCCTTGCTGTTTAACAACCGACACCCCAACGTATAAGTGGTATGGGACACTTTATACGATGGGAGCCCTGCAAAAGATCCCTTGGCTTTTGTGCTTCCGCATAAGTTAAGGTTATATTTCCTACTTTCTGCTTCTGTCGTATTTACTATGGACTTGCTAGCATAGGTCCGCTGTCACCTGCTTTTGACTTATTCTCCACCTTCATGTCCTTCCCTTTCTTCCTCTCCGCTCGGTACCTAGGAGCCATGGGGGAATGGGTAGGGGATTATATGGCTTAGTCTTTTAGACTAACGGTTTTCGAACCACAACATTTTAGGCGTACCATATGGAAGGGGCACGGGTTTTGCAGTTTCTGACAGAGTTGACCCCGCGATCGTGTTACCATTGTCATCAGCCGGGACATACATGGGTCAAATGCCCCTTGATGGGTGGGATCCCACCAGCTCAGCAGCCAGAAGGCCGAAGACGCAGACGTGGATTACGAGGCGGCGACGGCAGGCCGAAAAGGAAGAAGCACCCAGAGATGCAGCACCAGCAGAGTACGGAGTCGGTGGAGATGGGCCAGTCGAGCTTGGGTGCTATCGATTCGGTGACAGTTACGGTGACGCTTAGTTTCAGTTTTGCTTCCGCGAGTGACTTGTAGTGAGGATTACATGTACTGGGCACAAGTTCTCCTTTTGTACTCTGATTATTATTATTATTGTGGACTCTCCCTTCGTGGAGATTTATTTATATACATGTGGTTATAGTGGACTAGATTTATATTTACTTATGCTACTGTTCTGCGATCGAAAAGGGCCGGCAGAATCGGCGTTTTGTAGTGACGACCTTCCCGGGCGTGATGGTATCACCGCAAAGCGGCGGTTCTGGGCCTAAGACCCCGGTGTCTAAAAAGAAAAAAAATGGGGTCTTACAAGTGGTATCAGAGGAAACCTCGATCGGAAAAGTAGCAGTCCACTAACCCTGGGTCACCCCCACTCGAGTTTAGTTTGGGGACAAACTAAGCAGCAGAAGCAGTGGTGTGCCCATAAGGGAAATCACATGTGAAAGTCCACTTCATGAGTATTTGGAATCCTTCCTTGTAGCCTGTGGCAAACCCTGTCCCCAGCAGGGAACACCTCTGGCTGCAAAGAAATCTCATCTTAATCCTCTAGTCAACGAGTTATACTCAACCAACTAGGACTCGTGACTAACCATGACAATTTATAGTATGCCCTAGTTCAAAATAAACCTTGGGTATGAATTTGGTTAAGAAAAGGAGATACTCAAAGAGAATAAAGGAGGAGTTTAGCACGAGAATGACTACCTAAGACGTAAACTCAGGTGTCCCTACAATCCCAATAAAGGATAGCAGAATGGTAAAAGACAAGTAGTCTTAACCCTCAAGACCGGTAATAAAATTACCTGGAGGCAACCTCCAAGACAAACACTGAGGGGCGGATAGGAATTCAAGTTCGGAAGATATCCATTTGGGATTGGGAACATTTTGACCCGGATAAGGTTGTCGTAAATGTGACTCAGAGAGTTTAAAGTATGGAGTATTTTAACGAGGTTCAGGGTGGAACCCCAAGTCGAAGATTGATGCCCTAGGGATTGTGTACCCAACTAGGACAGATGTAATAGGGTAATATCAAAGATACTTAGCCCAAGATAGGTAGGGGCTTATCTTTTGTTTATTGGGGGCTTAACTTTTGTTTATTGGGCAAATTAGTACTGGCTTGGGTTCCCTTAGACCTAGTTTAGGGAAAGTGGCGTAACAAACATAGTGAGATTGAAGTCGATATAATTCGACGTTATTCGGGCGAACATAAGATTTTTTATTAAAAAAAACATGTTTGGAATGATGATCCGTAGCGTTACCAAGACAATGACGTGGTAATAAGACGGAGTAATTACGAGAATTAACTATTTTCATGTGAAATTAGATGACGGGTAACAAGATTCGGGATATCTGAGAAGGTAAAGATTTAATCGCTATGTTGTATCGTCAGAAGGATGATGTATCTCAGAACATGTACCCCCAGAGTGGAAATTTGAGGACATCGCGATGGATTTTATTCATGGACTTCCCCGATCATGGACGGGAAACAACTCGATTTGGGTCATCGTCGATCGGTTGACGAAGGTGGCCAGATTCATTCCGACCAAGAAGGATGACTTTGTGGGGGTACTAGTGCGGAGATTTGTGGAGCAGTTTGTTCGATACCACGGGGTGCCCAAGACAATCATGTCGGATCAGGATGGCCGGTTCACTTCCAGGGAGTGGAGATCCATGCAGGCTTACTAAGGCACGCGATTGACCTTCAGCACCACATTCCATTCCCAGACAGATGGGCAGACGGAACGCACCAATCGGACGCTGGAAGATCTTTTGAGGCTATGCATTTTGGACCACGGGGAACCATGGGAGAAGCTCCTACCCCTGGTCGAGTTCTCCTATAACCACAACTACCAGTCCAGCAACAGGATGGCACCTTACGAAGCCTTGTATGGAAGGAGATGCAGGACCCCGCTTTCTTGGATTCAGGATGAGGATCCGAAGGTGTTAGGATCGGATTTTGTTGAAGACACTGAGGCACAGGTGAGACTGATCAAAGATAGGATGTTGGAGGCGTGGAGCAGACAAGCTAAGTATTATGACGCCCGACATCGTCAGGTGGAGTTTCAGGTGGGGGACCGAGTGTTTTTGAAGATCCGGCCCATGCATGGGTTTTCACGGGTGCGTGGTCGGAAGAAGAAGCTCAGCCCTAGGTATATGGGCCCTTACTGGATCCTAGAGCGTATCGGGCCCCTAGCTTACCGGTTGGAGTTGCCACAAGAGCTGACAGCTCTACACGACATCTTCCACATTTCTTCGCTGAGAAGGGCTCTACTACGCCCGGAACAGCAAATTTTGACCACCGAAGGGCCGGTAGCTTCAGACCGATCTGTTCACTTGGAGCCGGTTCGGATCGACGACAAAGGAGTACGGATCTGGCGCTGCAAGAAGATCCCCTTAGTCGAGGTTATGTGGATAAACCACGGTCAGGAGAAGCATACCTGGGAACCGCAGGACCTGATGAGGCAAAAATACCCAGAGTTGTTCAGTCAGGTATACCTCAACCACCTCTCAGTATACAATAAATTACCTCCTTGCGTTGAACCGGTAGGACTAGGTAAGGGAAATGGAGAACCTAAGCATGCGCAAAAAAGTAGGGGCTAATTTTTTTGTTTATTGGGGAGATTGCCTTCGTTTATAAAACAAGTAGTCTCGCTTCGACTCAATAGAAAAACCTTATGAGATGTTACAAGTTTAATTATTTTCGGTAGAAATCCCCGTAGGCTCAACCTCAATTTCGGGGACGAAATTTTTGTTTTGTTTATTGGGATTTATAACATCCCATTTCCGGCTAGACCCCTAGGAGTCGGTTTGTCGTGACAGAACCCTAGGAAACCCAAAAATTGATATACATCGACCGAGATTTCGGGTCACGGGTTGGTCCCGCCCGTGACCGACCCGTCACGCCCATGACCTAGGGCGTGACTCCTTCGACGATCGTCTATCTCAGGGAGACGATCGTCGAGCGCAGAATTTTCAACCCGGGCCTGTCACGCCCGTGACCGATATGTCACGCCCGTGACCTAGGGCGTGACCCCTTCGACGATCGTTGATCTCAGCGCGACGATCGTCGAGCGCAGAATTTATGTCATGGCCCTGTCATGCCCGTGACCCATGTGTCACGCCCGTGACCTAGGGCGTGACCCCCTACGACGATCGTCGATCTCAGCGAGACGATCGCCGAGCGCAGAATTTGCATCTTGGCCCTGTCACGCCCGTGACCAATGTGTCACGCCCGTGACCTAGGGCGTGACCACCCTTCGACGACCGTCGATCTCAGTTCGACGATTGTCGAACTCAGAATTGGCCACTCGGGCCTGTCATGCCCGTGACCTAGGTGTTACGCCCGTGACCAAGGCTGAAACGTCAGCCAGACGTGAAATTTCGGTAACCGGCGTCATAATCAATTCTGATTATGGGAATGTACAGCAGGAATATTTATGGGCCATTTCCATCTCTAATTATTTAATAGAAGGAGAGAGTGAGGTTCAATAGAAAATCGCCACCTGGATTAGCCATTTCATCTTTCACCTTTTCATCTTCCCTGCATCATAACCGAAACGTTATTAAGAGAAACATTCATGGCCATGAATGTTTCATCCTTTCCCCTCCCCACTTGGAGATCTATAACAGCCTCCTTAGAGCAAGAGGAGAAGGTTACACGCTCGATCAAACGGATTCAGATTTCTGCTCTAGCTGTTGAAGAAGTTCGGGAATGCCACCACCGCGCCATGAGAATCCGACGTCCATCTCGCCTTCAAACCGCGAACAAGGTCCCCCTCTACTCTTTCTTCTATGGATAGATCTTAGAAATTACTTAGGAGAGATGTCGAGCTCAAAAGAGCAAGATTGAGCGAGCTTTTCCATGGTTTTTCAAAAATAAATGGTGGTCGGGTTCGCCGGAAACCGCCTCTCCGGCGGCCGTGCCGCCGCCCGACGGTAGCCCACACCTCAACAGAGGTGGTGGTGGTGGTGGCCGGCCAGGAAGATGGCTGGGTGGCCGGGAAATAGCTTTAGAAAAGCCACAGGAAGTGTTTGTTTTTCTGATGCTGTTCGGGTTTGGGTGAAGAAGATGGTGAACAGTAGCATTTAATTATATTATATAATGTATAGTTAGGAATTAATTCCCTTACTGTACACTAGGTTAAAACTGAAAATTATAGCCTGTAGGGGCTGAAACATAAAAAGGGGTAAACATAGAAAATGTAGCCCTTGAAGTCTAGTTTAATTTAAAATTGATTTCACTCGATTTGGAATCCTGGTTAGACCACAGAACACTTTTTGGTGAGGTCTATCCATAGGGCTGTCTTGACCTTAGAAAAATTCCCCACTCCAATCCAGTCATTAAAATGACTTGAAATTTGGGGTGTGGCCTAATCCTAACTGTATCTAGGTGTTATCCAAAAATCAGGATTTTTGAAAAATGTTTTCTATAGTTTTTAGAAAAATTATATAATCCTAGCATAATTTAGTTAGATGGCTAAATGACTTCCAAACCCTCCTAAATTTTGGTCAGTGGTCCCTGGGTGTATCATAAAGTTCTGGTAAAAATTTCATCTCATCTGGAGATGTTTTGTATAGGTTTTTATCCCACCCTAGGTTGATCCTTATAGGATAATTTAGGATCAAACACCCCCCTGGTATTTGAGTGGCCATATCACCTCAACAGAGGCTGATATTTTGGTCACTGACTTTTTAGGGCATGACACACCCTCCAAGGGAGTTTGGAGTGGTTTGGTGTAGGGTAGCCCTAGAACCCTAGGGTAGGTCCCTTAATGGGGATTTGTAGGGTTGTGAAGGTAATGGGGTTAAATGACCTTGGACTGACTTGAAATTTTAGTGGAGAGGACCATAGGGCTATTAAAGTCCTCTGGTCAAAATCTTAGGGGCTTTGGAGACAGTTAGGCCACCTAAAACTCTAACCCTAGTTTAGGTCACCAACTTTAATTTTAATTATTAAGCTACCAACTGAACTTCAAATCAAGTAAAATTTGGGCAGGGTAATTTTATAATCTAAATGGCCATGTGATATTTTTGTTGTGATTTTTGGGTCAATTTATACAGTACTTCATTCACAATCCTAGTTGTGCCCTATATAATTATTTTGATGATTATAGAATTTCTGTTCACTGGAATGTTATGAAATCTTGTATTAGGGCATCTTATAGCATTTTATACCTTCTGTATTTTTCTTGAAAGTTTTATCTGATTATTTTGGGTACTTGCTTCTTTAATGTACCAATTGTGATATGTAGTCAAAAATACAAATAATGCCCATTTATTATTTGAAATATTATTAAATTTGGTCAGTGGGTGTTTTAAACCATGTTAGTCATCCTGTAAATTTATTTGGAATTTTAGATGATTACAAATAGTACCTCCTTCTTTAAGCTAGGAAAATTAGTGTTTTACATTAAAATAAATTCAGAGCCCAAGTATTAGATAAAAATTATGAGACTTGTTTTATGATGGTTTGAGGTCATTATAAAGCTTGTAAAATTTTCTTGTGATTTTTGGATATATATTTACAGTACTAGCTTTACAATATAGTAAAAGTGGCCTAAAATGGTAAATTAGGAAATATAGGCCTAAACACCTCTGAAATTTATCAAAATTTGGAATTACTGCTTATATGCCTCATAAGATTTTTACTGATTTTATGGTGATTTGTTGTTGGCTTATTAGTGCAGTTCATGTTCATACTAGGGCATTGGGAGGCTGAGAATAAATAAATTAAATGCCAAATGAAATAGGAAAATGATTATTTTCTAGATTTAGACTAATTATGTCATGCTAGACCTCCAGTAAATATTATAGGAGATTCGGAAGACAATTTGGAGTACCACCCCTTGCATACCCCATAAGCTTAGGATGGTCTGCGTTTAGTAAAAACTGCAGAAGCTGAACTAGAGTGGGTAATGAGCTTGGGGAGATGGAATTTTGGTAGATTGATGGTTTGGATAGGGCAAGTTAAATCAAGTTCATTATTGGAAGTCAGGATGGGTAGGATGTGAGTCTGACTAGTGATAAGTAGTGTTCAGGTTCGACGGAAGATCATCCTCCCCGAGAAGAGAAAGAGTCAAGTCATCCTAGGATTAGCCTACTGTAATATGAGAAGGGAATGGTTTAAGGGAACCAATCAATTATAATAAGTGCCTTGGAAAGGGAGCTTTGGGATTCACCCCATCATAGCTCCTAGTACCGCTGCGAGCCCTTCACCGGGTAACCCTCGGGAAGTCCAAGGTTAACCTTAAATCTTAGGAATAAAATGATCAAGAGTAACCCTAATAATAGTTGTACCTCACACCTACACTTGTACACTTAGGAAGAAGAATTGGCATGGAATGGGTAGAGTAGGTCCGTGGTCTAAGGGCCTACAAGTAATATCAATGGTTTGGTTTGTAATTTGGAGGTCCAGGGAGCGGGATGCTCGGGGACTTGGTATATGCTTGGTAGCCTAGAGAGCTGGAGGCTCGGTAACATGAGAACTTGTACAAATATAACTGTCATGATTGCATGTGCATAAAAGTGGTGGGTCATCGGTACTGGACGATCGATCACACCGACGTCGGTACGTTGACTCGGCGGTGTGGGACACTTAGCCAAAAAAAGCCTGGTGGATATAGCCAGCAAAAGTACGCGGATACTTTAGGTTGTGTTCTTCTAGTGGCGTACGGAAGGGATATGCATGGTAGTGTGGTTACCCGCCTAGGAGTGGGGGTCCCGACCCACTGTCTCCGTTTGCCACCACGGAGGTTCCTGGGGGTGAAGCTAGCTGCCCGAACAGGGGGAACTAAAGGTCTGTACGCATAGAGTCAGTGGGTGTGTTGCACTTTCTTGTGCATTCCATAGCATATTTGTGTGTCATAGCATAAACATCGCCACCTATCGTATAAGATGGTATGGGACGTTTTATACGATAGGCCCTGCAAAACGACCCCTTGGTCTATAGGGGTAATCCCTATATATCAATGGTTATATTTGTTATTTCTTGTGCTTTTACTTACTTTCTACTCCTTGCTATTTGACAACCGAAATACCAACGTATAAGTGGTATGGGACACTTTATACGATGGGAGCCCTGCAAAAGATCCCTTGGCTTATGTGCTTCCGCATAAGTTAAGGTTATATTTCCTACTTTCTGCTTCTGTCGTATTTACTATGGACTTGCTAGCATAGGTCCGCTGTCACCTGCTTTTGACTTATTCTCCACCTTCATGTTCTTCCCTTTCTTCCTCTCCGCTCGGTACCTAGGAGCCATGGGGGAAGGGGTAGGGGATGATAGGGTTTAGTCTTTTAGACTAACGGTTTTCGAACCACAACATTTTAGGTGTACCACATGGAAGGGGCACGGGTTTTGCAGTTTCTGACAGAGTTGACCCCGCGACCGTGTTACCATTGTCACCAGCCGGGGAATACATGTGTCAAATCCCCCTTGATGGGTGGGATCCCACCAGCTCAACAGCCAGAAGGCCGAAGACGTAGACGCAGACGTGGATTGCGAGGCGACGACGACAGGCCGAAAAGGAAGAAGCACCCAGAGATGCAGCACCAGCAGAGTACGGAGTCGGTGGAGATGGGCCAGTCGAGCTTGGGTGCTCTCGGTTCAGTGACAGTTACGGTGACGCTTAGTTTCAGTTTTGCTTCCGCGAGTGACTTGTAGTGAGGATTACATGTACTGGGCACAAGCCCTCCTTTTGTACTCTGATTATTATTATTGTGGACTCTCCCTTCGTGGAGATTTATTTATATACATGTGGTTATAGTAGACTAGATTTATATTTACTTATGCTACTGTTCTGCGATCGAAAAGGGCCGGCAGAATCGGCATTTTGTAGTGACGACCTTCCCGGGCGTGATGGTGTCACCGCAAAGCGGCGGTTCTGGGCCTAAGACCCCGGTGTCTAAAAAGAAAAAAAATGGTGTCTTATATAATATCACAGGGAACTTTATAAACAAAACATTAAACACAAGTACATCACAGAATAAAGATGTAAAAGAAACGATTATAGAACAAAGTGTTGTTTATAAATTCAGAAATGTTTGTTACAGCTTGTTTACATTGATTGTTTTAACACATTAACAATAACATAGTTCTAGGACAAAAACTAGTAGAACTAAAACTAAGGCCGGTCAGGCTCTTTGATAACAATTCCTTTTCTTGGTTGAACTTGAGCCATCACAGGAGGTTCTGCATCATCAGCAGGCTTTTTGCCTTTCAAATCAGCTTTCTTCTGAGCCTCAGCCTTGATCCTTTGCCTCTCAAAATACTGAAATGGCTTGGGAAAATACTTGCTAGGCTCCTGAGCATCAGGAGGTAGCTTTCCACCCTTAGCCTTTCTTCTGAATTGAACTATGGCCTCCTGCCTGGCCTCATACTTTTGCCATTCTAATTCATTATACCATTTGCCTCTTTCATGCACCTGATCCTTCACAGCCTTCCAGGCAGTTAATATAATGTTCCTTGAGGTGGGGCTCCATTGCTCAAAATCAGGTTTTTGTTCTGCTAGCTCTCTGAATCTCTTCTTTGATAATTGAGCATCTTGTTGAGCCTTCAAATCAGCTTCTGGCTTATCTACTTTTTCTACAAAAACATTTGTAACCTCCTTTGGAGGATTGTACATTGCCTGCACTTGCTGATGAATAATTTCAAAATCAGCAGAGGGGTATATGACTTGGGCAACCTCAGGTTGATTACCTTCAAGTAGACCTTGTTGTATCCCTGACTCAACAATGGTATCATCATCACATAATGGTGGATATCCCAATGTGGATCTGACACTGTTTGTCACCCACTTGGCATGTTCTGAGCCAGTATGGATGAGTATCCTCTCCCCCTTTAGGACTTCTCTGGCAACATGATCCCTAAGATCATTCTTCTGAAACCTTATTTGGCCATCGAGAAAATTCACACCCTCTTTAAAGAATGGTTTTAAATTTTGAAGCTTCTCAGATATTTCTTTCTGTGAGGTGGTTATAGCAGTTTGAACTGATTCTAGGGCAGCCTTGAGCTTCTGATCATAATCTTCCATGTCTGTATCCCTTGCAGTAGTCAGCCTTATAGTAGTATCTTTGAACTCAGTGAGAATCGTATGGTGAGATTCAGTAAGATTTTCATTCATTCTTATCTGATTTTCAAGAACATATCCTTGTTTCAATGCAATGTCATCCACTTTAGCAAGGATAATTTGTTGTTGGTTAGCTAGATATACCACAGCATTACCTCCCTTGTGGAAGCAATCTGTCATCTCCTTTTTATTCTGATTGACCTCAAATCTGATTGACTTTATGTCTTGGGCTAGATCAAACTGAAGTGTCTTATGACTCTCATCTACAAATTTCTCCAAGGCTCTTCTCTGCTCATCCATCTTCACCTGTAAATTTACCATGAACTTATTGTAATCAAACTCAGTAGGAGATTGGTGAGTTGTTGTCTTGAGAGCTGACTTATAGCTATGACTTCTTCTCTTGAAGACCATTAGCTTCCTTTTCTTAGCCTCCCTAGCTTCTTCTGTCTCAGATTCTGAAGAACTTTCAATCTGAACTCTTTCTGGAGGAGTTGTAGGAATTTCTTTCTCAGTTTCATGTTGCACTTCCTCAACATGCACTTTCTCCCCCTCAACAGCACCTTGCTCCTTCTCAACTCTTAGGGTGTCATCCTTTTCAGCTGCCTTTCCAAAGTCAGGAAACAACTCTTCTAGAGTGTATTCCTTTTGTGCTTGAGCAGGTGATGAAACATCAATTGCAGCAGTGTTCAAATCTTCTGATAAGTTTAGTCCTTCTTCCTCTTATACTTATTCAGTAATGGGCTCCCTCTGCAACTGTGCAGGATCAGTAATGTTCTGAGCAGGAGTAAGATCTATCTCCCCCTGCATCTGTGCAGGTATAGATTCCTCTTGGACTTGAGTAGACCCAGTCTGGTCCTCAACCTGCTCTCTAACTTGTTCTTCTTGAACTTGTGCATTGCCATGATCATGTTCTGGTGATTTCTCAGTTGTTTCCTGCCTGTCCATATCAGGCAACTCTTTTGACAAAACTCTATCCCATCTTAAAAATAACCTCATGTCCATTTTCCTCATATGATTGATCTTGGACCCAGGAATCTGTTGTATTACCTCTGGAATGATTCCAGCCAGGTATAGACTCAAAATTCTAGCCAAGTTTGGCTTCTTGATTCCTTCTTTGATTTTTTCAAACAGAACTACTGACCAACTGGTTGGAATTGTAAAGACAATTCTTGTCATCATGCTGAACATATAGGCTGAGATCCTATCATGTCCACCTGGCTTGCATAAGATCACTTTGCCTACTATTTTAGATAGAAACTTTCCTTGTGGATTCATTCCCTTTCGGTTTATGGCTACTCCAATCTTTATGGTTGAATCCAAACCACACCACTGGAGAGCCTCCCTTGTCTTTGAGGTTAGGACCTCTTCTTCATCTTGAATGCTGGGTAGGTGAAGAATCTGTAACATCCCATTTTCAAATTAGACCCCCCTTAGGAGTGACTTGAACATGCCTAGGTCATAACAAGTCCTAGGTTGAACCTAGGAGGTCAGGTGACCCAACTAGCTAGTTGAGACTCACTTGGGCTGCAAATAGTAAAATCTTAAAACCCTGATTTTTGGTAGCCTAGTGGGTTCAATCTGACTCCAAGGCATTCCTAGACCTAATATGGGATCAATGGGTCACCAAGGACCCATTGGGTGCAAACCTAGTGGCTAAGTTGACCCAAGTCAACTTAAGCCCTAGTTAGACCAAAGTAACCCTGCCTTGGGTCAACTCACCCTCATTATGTCAAGTCTACCCTACCTAACTATACCTAGGCCTTAGGGGAGGTCAATGGGTCCCTATGGGTCTATTGATGTTGACTCTGAAGGTCAAATTGACCAGGTCAACCCTAAACCCTAGGCTAGACAACATGTAAATATAGGAGAGAGAAAGTGAGAAAAAGGGGTATTTTCATGGTAGAATGGTGAGCCCCCCTCTCATATGGCATTTAGGGATTTAATATTCATTTTATGGGCTGCCTTTAGGCTTCTAGGGGAAGAGAAATCGTGAGGGTGACTAGGAGAGAGAAAGAGGTGAGAAATAGGCTAAATATAGGAGAGAGAAAAGGTGGTGGAAGTGAAGGGGTGGTTTTAGAGAGTGAGGAGGCATGAGGCTCGGCCAAAGAGGGGCCCACAGCCACCTAGAGGTTGACACCTCTTCCCCCCCCCCACCCTTTCCCGGCCACCAAGAGGTGGCTCCACCCCTCCTCACCTCTAACCGACCCCACCCCTTTGAAGTGACATTTGCCCTTGGATGAAACCGCCCCCCCCCCCTCTTCCCCTCTCCTCCTTATATACTCACTTAGGAGAGAGGGGCGACCCATTTCGAAACCAGAGAAGGAGGAGAGAACCATTGCCGGATCCACCAAGGAGAGGAAATGCCGCCACCTCCGCCACCATGCATTCCCGCCGGTCTATTCGCATCCAAGCCCGAACTCAGGGCCTCCCTCACCTCTTCTCTCATGTTTAGATCCTAGGATTGTTTAGTAGTTGATTTCATGCTCAAACGAACCGGAGCAAAGGTTTAAAAATTCAGAAATTTCCATTTTTATGGAGCTTTTGAAGCTCTCGGGTAGGGCGGCGCCGCCACCTCCGGCCGCCCTAGCTCCGGCCGTGGATAGCCCCCACCACCGGGAACAAATGGGTGATGTTTTCCGGTGGTGGCGCCGCCTCAGGCTGCCGAAATAAGGGCCATAAAAACCACCTGTGCGGGCTCAATTTCTTTCCAAATCGGAGAAGATGAACAGCTGCCATCTGATGCGCTTTAAGATTCGTGCAGGATCAAAATAAATACTTATAAACCCATATTTTCTGATTTTCTGTATTTTAATAAAACAGTTTCACTGTAAATTAAATTTAGGCCCCTTATGGGCACCACCTGAAAAAGGTTACAACATGAAAGTTGTAGGTCTTTTGAAGACCTACAATTTGATATGTAGTGGTGAAAACGTGGATGAGGGGACTGACCTGTAGAGCCTTTTTAGTGAGGGTATGTCCTACAACTAGGGCAGATTCCTTCTAAAAATTATTTAGGTCCTTTAGGGGCATGTTCATCAACAATGATCAACATCAATATTGTAGGCATTTTTATTATCTACAGTTTGATATGTAATGTAAAATTTTAGGACAAGTCTACTGACTTATAGGGCCATTTTTCTAGGGTAGGTCCCATATGTAGGGCAGATTTTAAAATAATTCCCCACACCTAACCCTTGGTCCAAATTCCCTGAATTTTGGACAGGGGCTTATTATTACCTAGATCTAGCTCCTTTAAAAATTGGAGACCATTTGGGATAGTGTAGCTTAAGGTTTTGCCCTAACCATAGAAAAGCTAGGGTAAGATAATTAAAGGGTCAAATGACCTCCATACCCTCCCAAATTTTGGTGAGGTGTCCCTGGTATAGGTATCTAGGTCTGGTTCAAATTTCAACTCATTTGGTTGAGTTTTTAATAGGAGTTCACTAAACCCTAGTTTGGACCTAGTGAAGGTTAATTTGGGAAAAAGGGAACTTTTGGCAATTGAGTGGTCACTCACCTCAATAGAGGTTGAGATTTTGACCACTCATTTAAAATGATCCTAAGAACCCCCTTGGGGAAAATGGGATGGATTAGGGTGAGTTTACCCTAGGGCCCAGGTTCAAACCCTAAATGAGAATTTTGGGGGCTTGTGAAGGACATAGGGGCAAATACCCTTGTATGGTCTTGAGATTTGGTGGAGAGGTTGTTAATGGATATTTAACCCTCTGGTTGAAATATTAGAGAATTTAGAGGTAGGTAGGTACCTCAAAATCTAAACCCTAGTTTTAGGGTAGAAGGGCTTTTAGGTCAAAACAGTAACTTAAATTCATTTAAAAGCTATGAAACTTGGGTATAGTGTTTCTAGGGTAGTTAGGACCCTTGGATGATTTTACTAGAATTTTTGGATAATTATTCCTAGTACTTCACTTATGAATGTGGGTATAGCCCTATTTGATATTTTATTTATTAAAGATTTTTAAGTCAAATAAGACCCCATAAAACTCTGGAATTAGATGTTGTTGGCCAGTAGGAATGCTCCTAAATTTTTAGTTTAATTTTATGTTGAATAAATCTAGTAGTTCTTTCTCAAGTGTTATAAAAGGGCTTTATGGTTTTAAAATATATTATGGCTTAAATATTTTCTGTAAAATTATGAAATTTGGTAAATAGGGTTATTAAACCAATATGTACCAGTGGGAATTTATTCAAGATTTGAGTTATGAATATAGTACTTGATTTTACAAGCATGCTAGATTAAAAATTTAGTAAATGATTTATTGTAAATTAATTTCCAATAGGAAAATTATGAAACTTATCTAGTACTATTTTCATGGTGTTATTAGAACCCTGTAATTAATCCAAATTATTTGGATGAAGATTTGATGTTGTTTATTCATTAGACATGAAAGAAATGAATTATTGCTAAAATATGTTTAGGCCCCTTAGACCTTAGTAAAAAATTGCCAAACCTTGGATATATCATTTTTAGATATAGTAGTATTTATCTTAAATTTATTATAATTTACCCATGACTGAAAAGTATACTCCCTGTTCAAATTTGGTAGACGTTGGATCTTAGGAAAATTAATTAATTAATGGATTAATTGAGAAAATTGTTATAACTGGGAATTGATCCAATAATATCGTGATAGGCCCCCAGTAAATAACTTAGGTCGTTCGGATGAAAACACAAAGGACTTACTATCATAGACATCATATAGTATAGGGTGGTCTGTAATTAGTGATTTTGGGAAATATGTAACAGGATAAGGTTTGGGTTAGCGTAAGGACAGGTTGTGTTGGGTGGATTTAAAGAAAGTGGATGGATCACCATAGGAGGTTTCAAGTGTGGTGAGGAATGAGTTGATGCGCTCTAGAAGGTGCGCGGGACCGACGAAAGATCGTCGTCTCCGTAAGAGTGAAGAGTCAAATTCACCCTAGGTTTAGTTTGATGCAATTTATAAAGGGAACGGGTAAGGGAAAAATAACCAATAACAATAAGTGCCTTGCGAAAGGGAACTTCGGGCCGTAATGCCGCCGTCTTGGTTCCTAGTGCCTATTGAGAACCCTTCACGGGCCATAATCCGGAGGCAGTCCTGGGCTAACGTAAATCTTAGATAAATCAAAAGAGTAATTAGTTGAAATAGGTTTACACTTCACACACTAGTTAGATAGACATTTGGAAAAGGTTAAGTCATCCCGAGGTGTTCAAAGGGGCGCCATCCCGCGGTGCTCAAAGGGATGAGGTTTGGAATTGAGCCGGACGGTTTAGTCCGGGGAGCTTAGTCTCGGTTTGTGGTTGAGCCGAACGGATTTGTACGGGAGCTTTACTCTTGACCTCTTATATTAAATGTTGCATGTGCATAAATAGGAAACTTTAAGGTGGTGGGTCTTCGATATTGGGGAGTTCGTTGCACCGACACCAATATCGTTGACTCGGCAAGTGTGGTTTTACACTTCGCCAAACTTAAGTCTGGCGGTCTAGTCGGCAATAGTACGCAGGAGTCCGCTTAGTCCACCAAGCGTTGAGGCGTACGATAGGTCAGACCGGTAGTGTTATACTGGTTTTGAGGTGGGCGAGGCCCAACCCACCGTTTCCGTCTGCCACTACGGAGGTATCCTGGGAGGTAACGGCTCTGAAAGGGGGAACTAAAGGTTTGTGTACACAAAGTCGTGTGGGTGAGTTGCACTGCATGAACATCATTAACCCACTATATAGTTGCATACATAATCATTCATGAGAACCTTGACACCTAATGTATAAGTGGAATGGGACGCTTATACATTAGGACCTGCAAAATGACCCATTGGTCTATAAGCTTGTGTGGGTAAGTTTTATAGATTAAGGTCATTTTAAATATTTAAATAATGCTTGTGATAACCGACACCCCAACGTATAAGTGGAATGGGACATTTATACGATGGGAGCCTTGTAAAAGATCCCTTGGCTTATGTGTACTCACATAAGTGAAGGTTTAATTTCTTACTTACTTACCTTCCTGTTTTACCTATTACAACACTTATATTGTTCGCTTGTTATAATTTGCTAGTTAGGTCCACCATCATCTTCTTTTGACTATTCTCCACCTTCATGTCCTTCACTTTCTTCCTCTCCGCTTGGTGCCTTAGGACATGGGGGAAGGGGTGGGGGATGATAGGGCTTAGTCTTATAGGCTAACGGTTTTCGGACCACATCATTTTAGGTAATCGTAGAGCCCAGCCCGGAGGAGCAGCCCAGGAGACCGGTGCGCTTGGAGACAGGGTAGTCTAGCTCAGGAGTTCAGACAGCCGGGACCGTAAGTTCTGTTCCTTAGTAGCAGTTTGTTTTTCAGCTTCCGTTTGAGTGATCATGTAGTGAGGTGTTGTTGTACCGGGCTTAAGTCCTTTTTCCTTTCAGTACTCTGTTTTTACTCTGATGTTATACTGTGGACGCTTCCTTCGTGGAGTTTATTTATATGTGATTTATTATTGTGGACTGCATTTCTCTTTCTTTACTACTTGCTACTTGATTGTGATCGAAAAGGCCGACAGAATCGGAACGTTGTAGTTACGACCTTCCCGCGTGCGAAGGTGTCACCGCAAAGCGGCGATTCTGGGCATAAGACCCCGAGTTTTGAATCGAAAAAAGGGGTCTTACAGAATCTTTCTTATATTTTTTTAGAGTAAGTTTAACCTTAGTCCCATGAACTATAGATTTGATCTTGAGACCAGTGGAGTCCAATATTGCAGCAGTATAGAACTCGAAAACTTCTTTCTTCTAAATCTTAATAGGTTCAGAGACAAGGTATTCCAATCCATTGTCATCAAGAAGAGAAATCACTTGTTTGATTTCTGGCACGGCATTGTCGAAGGCAGCCCTAACCAACTCATATCCCTCATTGATGTTGTCTTCAACCTTTGGCGCCATTGGAATGATGAGAAAGCTTGAGAGGAGAGAAGAGAGATTGTCGACACTGGGTTTTAGTCTCGAAAACCTGGTGAGCGTGTCGACAGAATATGTTCTCGACCTATATATACCTTTTCAAAACACAGAAGGTCAAGAGACGGACAAAAATTGTCGAAAAGTGTCGACACTATTGACAAGTGTCGACACATACTTCTATAGTCTCGACCACAGCGCAGACTACCATGTGTCGACATAATTGATGATATGTCGACACAGGAGATACTGAATAGTTCAGCTGGAATTATGTGTCAACTCTTAGTATAAGAGTCGACACAAAATCTGTTAGTGTCGACACCATTACTCTGGTTATGTCGACACTACATATCTGGATGAGTCGACTCTTTGACCCTTAGGTGTCGACACAGATTCTCATGTGTCGACACATTTACCCTGACTAGTCGACATGACTACTCTGTGTCGACTCATTATTACTGAATGTGTCGACACCATTTTACTTAGCCAAATATTTTTTTTAATAAACTAACCTATGGCCAACTTTCCTAATTCAATTTTAAATCTATTGAATTTAGTTTTATCTAGAGGCTTAGTAAATATATCTACAATTTGATAATCAGTTTTAACAAATTCTAATGAGATGTCTTCTTTTTCTACATGTTCTCTAAGAAAATGGTATTTTATCTCTATATGCTTAGTTCTACTATGTGAAAAAGGATTATTTGCAATAGAAATAGCACTCTTAAAATCACACAATAAAGGTGTTCTACTTACTTGAATACCATAGTCCTTTAGCTGATGTTGAATCCACAATAGCTGTGCACTTTCTGCTGCCATATATTCAGACTCAGCAGTGGATATTGCCACACTAGTCTGCTTCTTACTGCTCCAGGATATCAATCTTCCTCCCAAGAATTGGCATGTACCTGTAGTACTCTTTCTATCTTCTCTACAACCTGCAAAATCTGCATCTGAATAACCTGTTAGTAGAAAATCTCCATTCCTAGGGTACCAAAGGCCAAGATTAGGTGTGCCCTTAAGATATCTCAAAATCCTTTTGACTGCAGTATAATGTGATTCTTTAGGGCAAGCTTGATACTTAGCACAAATACATGTAGCATACATAATGTCTGATCTACTAGCAGTGAGATATAATAGAGAGCCAATTATTCCTCTATATAAAGACTCATCTACAGGCTTACCTGCATCATCTTTACATATTGGCATATTTGTTCCCATAGGAGTTCTCATGGTGGAGGATGATTCTATACCATACTTCTTAATTAATTCCTTGGTGAACTTAGACTGGGATATGGACAAGCCATCTTCAGTCTGTCTTACTTGGAGTCCTAATAAGAACTTAAGTTCCCCCATACTACTCATTTCAAACTTCCCTTGCATAAGTTTGGCAAACTTTTTGCAAAGGTTATTCTCTGTAGACCGAAAAATTATGTCATCTACATAGATCTGAACTAAGATTATCTTACCTTTAGATTCCCTTAGGAATAGAGTTTTGTCTACTTTACCTCTTGAGAATTTGTTCTCAATAAGAAAAGTAGACAGGGTTTCATACCAAGCCCTTGGGGCTTGCTTTAACCCATACAATGCTTTCCTAAGTCTATAGACATAACTAGGTTTAAGAGAATCTACAAAACCTGATGGCTGCTCTACATAGACTTCTTCTTTTAGATCACCATTCAGGAATGCTGATTTCATATCTATTTGGTATACTTTGAAGCCTTGATATGCTGCATAGGCAAGGAACATTATGATTGCCTCCAGTCTTACTACTGGGGCAAATGTTTGATCAAAGTCTATTCCTTCTTCCTGCTTGTATCCTTTAGCAACCAATCTTGCTTTGTTCTTCACAATTACTCCACTCTCATCCAACTTGTTCTTAAAGATCCACTTTGTGCCAATGATGTTATGCTCTCTTGGTTTAGGAACTAACTCCCAGACTTTGCACCTTCTGAATTGATTAATTAAGCTCCTCTTGCATAGCATTAATCCAGTGTTGGTCTTGGATGGCTTCTTCAAATTTCTTAGGCTCTAGTTGAGATAGAAAACTTGAGTGCAGGACTGTGCTGAGATTTCTGCTTCTAGTCTGCACTCCTTGTCTTGGATCACCTATTATTTGATTTGCTGGATGGTCTTTTAGATGTCTTATAGCTGGAGGTAGATTTTCTTCAGGTTCAACATCTCTAGTTCCTTCATTATGCTGCACCTCTTGGTTGTCATCAGATTCTATAGAGTCTTGTACTCTCCCTGGACAGTAGCCATCATTTTCCAATACTTCATCTACAGTTGTGCCTTCTGCAATAGAAAGCTTGTCCATCCTATTGCTTATACCTGTAGGACTGAATGATCAAATCCTTTGATGATTCCTCTTTCAGATCCACCAAAGATTACTTTAGGTCCATTCTTGATAGGTATGTACTCCTTCAGCAGCCCCTTTATTCCAGTCATGTGCCTTTAACAACCACTGTCCAAGTACCATATAAGGGCATGGCAACTTGGACTTTCCTACAATACAAAATTACTTTCCCTTAGAACCCAAGTAAGTCTTGGGTCCTTGGTTCAGGTTAGCATCATTCATATCAAACCTACCAGCAGCTCTTCTAACTGGTAGACTGTTGTTCTTCCTGACACTTATGTTATGCCAGCAGTCTAAGGCAAAATGGCCTATCTTGCCACAACACTAGCATTCATACCTGTTGTATCTAGGTCTAGATACATTTTTGGAAGAAAAATTTCTGTTCTGAGCCGGTGCTGCTGCAGCTACATCCACTGATTTCTTATAATCATGGGGTTTATGAACATGGACTGACTTATTGGCATAAACATTCTTGTTCTTCAGAACATCAGTCTTAATATGACCATGAATATTTTCAAGATCATATTTATTAGAAGGCACTTGTACCTTTCTAAATATAATAGGGACTTTAAGGTTTAATGGCTGGACTGGAGCTTTGCCTTTTCTCTTGAATTGGGCAGCCCTGGTGTTACCCTTTAAGCCTAATCTTGTCTTACCCTTTTGAGCCACAAACTCATCTATTAAAGGTAAGACTGATTTTGGCTTAGAGTAACTAGCCACTAAATCTTTCTCTACTCTCAGTCTGGCCTCCAGACTTTTAACTTGATTTTTGTAATATGTGATTGTGCCCATCTGAATAATAGTTATATTTTTCAGTTTGGCAATCTCATTTAACTTTTGATCTAATACTTTTTCTAACTCAGATGCAGCCACCTTAAGATCTGCAATCTCCTGAGCCTGAGTTTTGGCTAGGTTCTTGCTTTTCTTAAGAGCCTGCAATAAGTTGTAACGACCCCATCCGTTAAATGACGTATAGTAGAAGGTCCGGCCGGGGCCCCACACTATATGCCACAAACAGACGGTGAGGTCACAGGATAATATCAAACCAAACGAGTCCTAACTCAAAGCATTCTAGCGGAAGCTTATTAAGTGCAAGAACTCATAACACTGAATGTCCACTACTATATAAATATCCCATTTATATAAAAGACCAGGAATGTTAACAAGACCACACCGCACACGGCCTTAAGGCCTTACAAGTTACTCTTTACAATACATATAATTTCATACATCGGCACGCAGGCCGGCCACACATGAAATCCAACACTTCGCACGGCCTTCAAGGGCCTACCAGCAGCATGGGCTTTTGCCCGCTCAATCCAATCAGCCCGCAACACCTGCATATGGACGTCCACCCCATGGGTGATAAACAAAGCAACGGTCAGCATTTAGCTGACCAATTATAACGACCCCACCCCTTACCCGGGGTAGTGGTTCCTTCCCTGCATGTATAGCAATTTCAACATATATATAACATACACACAACATCACAAACGCCAGCCTCAATGCCAGGCGCTCCGTGCACTCAGGGCACCTTTATGGTTTGTACTTGGTAGGCGGGCATAAGCCTCCAAACCCCTGTGGAAGACCTCACGCACCCGTCTCACTCAGAGGTACGCACCACCCCAAAACCCGTGAGCACTACCAGTCGACCTACCCACGTAGTGTAACAAGCCTAGGGAATTCGCCCTGCTGCTTTGCTACCAATCGACCGCTCACCCGATCATAACATCGCCACTTGGTGGAGTGGGCATAAGCCTCCAAACCCCTGTTGAAGACCTCTCGCACCCACCCACTCAGAGGTGTCCGCACTCCATTATCCAGCTCTTAGCAAGCATGCAACCAAAGGAGCTATGCAAAGCATCCTATACACCAAGCACATCGTCCTCACCATCTCCGCAGGCTAAACGATGAATACACGGAGTCTTCTCCGGTTCGCAATACAAACATCACCAATCCCGACATACGTCTGGATGGGCTTCACACAGCATGCCTATGCCGTACTACATACTTCTGGCTCTAGATGCAGACTCAACTGCTGGAATCACTTACGCGTTTCCATCTCTTGATGGAGGATCCCATGCACATGCAAAACAAAGGGCTTCACCTGCCCAAGGAAGAAAGATCGTTACCCTTGACGATCGCTTCGGCGCCATAGAAGAACTAGCCGGATGGAAATCACCGCAGCGGCCTTGCCTCCGCAACGCTGCACTCGGCTCTCTATTCGGCTCGACGAAGCTCCACCGGCGGCCGGAAAGCTCCTCCTCCCCCTCCTCAAAGCTCTCCTCTCTTTCTTCTCTTTAGAGAGAGAAAGGCTAAGTGGAAATGAGATTTCATCTCAATCCACGGCCTTAAAGAGGCTGGAAAAGCTTTGGACCACAAGATCCAAATAGAAGGAAACGAACGGCCGAGATTTGCCCAACAAACGCAATTTTTGGCTGACACGACCTGTGACACGCCCGTGTCACAGGACGTGTACCCTTAAGCGGCACACGCGGTATGCACCAATGCTTGGAATCCTTGGTTCACTGAACTCGGGAGAGCCAACCGCAGCTCATCACGCAGCCCTTCATAGAACCTATTTGTCTTCCGCGCCTGGTCCGCAAACGTCGACCCCGCATAACGACCGAGCTTGGTAAACTCATGCAGGTAATCGTCCACGGTCTTATCACCCTGTACCAGACGTTGAAATTCATTTTCCATTGCAATTCTCTGCGCCATTGGCAAGTATTTCGCCCAAAATAATCTAGAGAATTCGTCCATCGATATGTCGCCCAGATCTCTACCTCCCAACTGGTGCAACTCGATCTCATCCCACCAAAGCCTCGCCTCTCCTTCCAGGAGGAAAGTGGCTAACGGGACTTTCTGCTCCTCACTAATCCTGAGCGCAGCCAGGATTCTTTTCACTCTAGAGAGCCAATCCTCGGCCTCTGTTGGAGACGTTGCTCCGACAAACGTAGGCGGACTAAACTCCATAAAGTGCTTAAGTTGCTCGTCCGCTGCTTGCACAGCAACCGGAACCTCAACATGCTCTTGCCTCGCACCAACCTCAACATGCTCTTGCCTTGCACCAACCTGCACTGGCGCCACAGCGGGCCTCGCTTGCCCAAAAGGTTGTGCCTGAAGCATAGCAAAGATCACCTCCGCAACTAAGCGCACCGTTTCCGCAGAAGGGGGAGGTGTAGGCACCTCAGGTGGTGCCGCACTCTCCACCGAACGCTGGGGCTCCGACTGCCCAGCTCCACTCCTCGTCACCTATAGGTGAACAAGATAGCATTACTTTCCATGGTAATACGGCAAACTCACTGAATAGACACACACACACATTCCTTAGTGGACATTCCAGAGTTCATTAGCATTACAGCAGGTCGCACAAACACGTGCTATGAAGGTTGAAAGAACTCCATAGTTAAGCGTGCTTGGGCGAGAGTAGTACTGGGATGGGTGACCTCCTGGGAAGTCCCCGTACGGCCCAACTTAACTGTCGAGTTCGCTCATCAAAGGGAGGCTGTGGCCACCAACAACCCGCCTGTGGAGGGAGAGGGGTTGGGGTGCTTGGGCTGCAGCCCGGTAGCGATGCCATGGGGGGCTTCGGGCCAAATCCCGGGTCGTTACATAAGTCTCCATACTTATCTATCAACTGATGAATATCTGCTTCAGATTCAGATCCATCCTCATTACTTGATGCAGATGAATCTGACTCTGAACTGGTACTATAATCTGAAATTCTAGAATTACTTTGTACCTTATTGGAACCAGACTGATCCTAACACTTTTTGTCTTCTGAATCAGCCATCAGTCCCATACACTGATGGTCTTCTTAATCATAGATGGAGCTTAGCAATTGCATAAACTCCTCTTCTTCATTAGCTGCATACAGTCCAATGTAAGCTTCAGCTTCAGCTTCAGATTCTGACTCTGAGGAAGATTGATCTGTAAGACTCTTCTCCTTCTTAGCAACAAAGGATTTCTACTTCTTGCCCTTTTGTTGAGTCTTTTTTCTGTCTGTTGACTCCTTCCTCTTATCTAGACATTCAGCCACCACATGTCCTGGCCTAATGCAGCAATAGCAAATAATCTTTGATGTTGTAGCTTTGCTGGGCTTTGATCTGCCCCTTTCCTTTCTTGATGATTTTCCCTTCTGATAGTAATCATCAACTGGCTGTGATGTGGAGCGCCTTGACTTCCACTGTTTCTTCTTCAAGAACCTCTGAAACTGCCTTGTAAAGGCAGCAAAATCTGCATCTGAATTACTGCTTTTTGAGTTCTGATTGTCTGAATTTTCTGAGTTATCTTCAGCAATTTCCTTAGGAGGTGATGGAGACATTCTCCTGCTCTTTCTAGTGGCTTCAACCTTGAAGGCCACTGACTTCTCTCTATGCTCTCCTTTTGTAATTTTTTCTTCCTCCTTCCTAGCCATTAGTTGCATTTCATATGAAAGCAATTTTCTAAATAAGGTTGGAGGAGAAATGTCTGCTAGTTTGTCCACTTCTCTTATGGCCCAAATCATGGTATCCCAATCCTTTGTCAAGGATCTTAGAAATTTGTCATTCAGCTCATATGTACTGAAGACCCTTCCATAGGACATCAGTTCATTCACTATCCTGTAGAATTTCTTGTAGCATTCAGTTATGCTATCAGACTTCCCTCGTCTGAAACTCTCATATTCTTGATTAAGCATAAATTTTCTGTCTTGTCTAACTTCTTCAGAACCCTCCATGTAGACAATCAAAGTGTCTCACATTTCCTTGGAGGTTTTGTAGTGAATCAAATTTTGGAAAGTAGAATCATCTATGGCACTCACTATGATATTCTGAGCTCTCTTATCCATAGTTGCCAATATAATCTCATCCTTAGTCATTTCAGAGAAATATTTAGGAGTTTTTTCATTTGCATCTAGAGCAGACACATTCATTGGGATATATGGACCTTCTTTTACAGTAATATAGATCCTTGGATCAGAAGCCTCCATAAACAACCTAACCCTTTCTTTCCAGATTCCAAAAATCTCTTTTCTGCAGATGGGTAATTTCATTGACCCTAGTTCCTTGTGATTCTCTCCATAACCCATTTTCATGATTCTTGATTCTGCTTTTAGGGATCTAACTCAGACTGTTAAGTCCTTCTTTGAGTAACCTCCCTCTGATACCACTTGATAGTTTTACTTTCAAGACCACTTAAACACCTAGAGGGGGGGTGAATAGGTTCTAATGCTTGTTTTAACTTAAGGCAGAATATAACTTCAGGTTATAACAAAATTCAGAAAACTCTGCAGCAAACACAGCACATCAATCACAAACATGTACACATCACAGATTGCACACAGATTTATAATGGTTCCCCAAGGTCTGGGTACATCCACTTTCCCCCTTCACCTATCTAGCAGTGTGCTAGATTCGGCCTAACTTCCTCCTTTATCTCAGATCCTATAACTCAGAACCCTCAAAGGTTCCTACAACTCAGAACCCTATAAGAATCCTACAGCTCAGGCTAACCATCCCTACCTCAGCCTTACCACAAGGCCTACAACTCAGAGAACACCTTCTCCTACAACTCAGGCATAAACAGCCCTACCACTCAGAGAATACCTCTCCTACACTCAGCCTTTATAAAATAGGCTTACAACTCAGATCTATATGTAGATCCTATAGAATTTGAAAATGAAGTTATATAATATCTTACCCTTGTTGAGAGAGAAGGGATAAGACTGTTCTTGATCAGCTTCTTGAAAAGGCTGATGGATGAAATCAACTGGATCTTAGCTTTCTTCAAAGATTCTTGAATCTGAACTTAGTTTGAGTTTATTTCCTTTGGAATATACTGCTTCTTAAGAAACCTGTGATAGCTTCCTTCTTGTCTTCAAATGGCTGGATCTCTCTCTATCCACAACCCTTGATAATACTTCTGAATTCTTGAATGAATTCAACTTAGACTGAATCTGAGTGGATGTTCACTTCAGAAAGTCTTCTTAGATCTTCTCTCGAAGATCTTCTTCTGTGCCTTGCACTTTCTTGATTAGAGATCTTATCTCACAACAATGATGAATCAATCAGTTTCTATGTATATTTTCTTCTTCTGAATCTGTCTATTTATAGACTTCATCCTTGGTAACCGGCTGATCCGATTTCTAACAAACTTCTGACAAGTCTAACAGCTTCAGTCGACCTGTTGTAACTCACAGCTGTCAAGTCTTCAAACAGATCTTATGTCTTTGTCTTTGTCAGCAAAGTGTCGAGACTGTCTGTTAGAAAGTGTCGAGACACTCTGTCAATATATGTCGACATAAGTGACTTAGGTGTCAACGCAGCCTTTGATGATGTCGACATGTCTGCCTTTATGTAGACTCAGCTTCTTGATACTGCATCTTGTGAATGTGTCGACACTGAGTATTTGTGTCGACACAAACACTTCACCATTCACCAGCAACAAAATTAGTCTAGACTTTGCTGTGTGTCGACACAAGTCCTGTATGTCGACACAGTTGATGTAGACTCAGAATATAGTGTGTGTCGACACAGCCTCCAGGTGTCGACATAGCTGTTGTCGACTCTGCCTCTGTGTATCGACACAGTCTTCTGGTGTCGACACAAATGTTGTCGACTAGCAATTCTGTGTGTCAACACAGCCTCCCAGTGTCGACACAGTTAATGTCGACCAAACTTCTGTGTGTCGACACTGCCTCCAGGTGTCGACACAATTGTTGTCGACTCTTTTTCTCTGTGTCGACACATCCTTCTTCAAGTGTCGACACAATCTTTCTGAAGTGTCGACACAATTTCGTCTGGTGTCGACACATGGACTTAGAATATTTTTCATGCATTCTAGTACATTCTTAACCTGCACATATAAACTCAAAATAACATCAAATACACCTTGATGTATATCATTGAGCTAAGTTAGGCTTCTTCAAATCAGATACACATTTTCCAATGTACCCAACAGTATACGATTTGCCTCCTAAGCTATGAACTTGCACTGGACCGAACAAGTCCATATGAAGAAGATAAAGACATCTGGAGGAGTCTTTGTCTGCAATGCCCTTAAAGGTAGCCCGAGTTTGTTTGCCCTTCTGGCATGCAGGACAAGGGCTATCTTTGATGCACTTAATAGTAGGGGCATCCCTTACTAAGTTCTTAGAAAACAACATATTAATTGTCTTGAAATTAATATGTGCTAATCTCTTGTGCCATTGTTCACAAAGAGATGTACTGCCTTTTGCTACTAGGCACACGGGGGTAGAAGAATCTACGCTAAGAAAATCTAAACAAAATATATTTCTGCTCCTAATGCCAGTTAATACCGTCTCCGAAGAGGCACACGATATTATCAAGCACTTATCCTTGCAGAACTTAACGTCATAACCTTTATCACACAACTGACTTACACTGATCAGGTTATGATTTAACCCTTCAACATAGGCCACGTCGGTGATAGAGATTGTACCGTTGGAAATCATACTGTAACCTCTGGTGACTCCTCGATCTGATCCTCCAAAGATGACTTTGGGTCCATTTTCGACTGGAGAGTAATCACGCAGCAGGCTTCTTGCCCCAGTCATATGCCGGGAACATCCACTGTCCAAGTACCAGATAGGCGTTTTGGTGGCCTTTGGACATACCTGCAAAACAGAATCAGTTTCCCTTAGGAACCCAATCGAACTTGGGTCCTAGATTCCTTGTTAGCATACTCCCCCTCGGGTGGTTAACCCTACGAGTGGTCGGCCTCGCATTGCTAACATGAGGATTCTCGTTGAATCTTGGATTAAACCAGCAATCTACGGCAAAGTGATCAACTTTGCCACAGCACCAACAGTCAAATCTGTTGTACCTTTTCCTAGGCTCCTGCTTCACCCTTGGAGCGGTGGGTCCAGCCGGGGCCTTGGATCTGGAGGTGGAGGCATCATGATGATAGCAGTCACATGATTTCTTCACCTCCTGTTCCTTCAGTATGACAGACTTGGCTTTTAGTGCCTGCTTCCTATTATGGCCACTAGAGAAGTGGCCATAATCCTCCACTTAGATTTCCTCATAAGGTGCCTTGAAAACACTCTCACCGTAGTTGTGGGGGAAGGCCCAGCCATCATACCGGCTCTTGGGCTTTTCAACCGAGGGCCGGAAGAAGTGGCCATAGGTTGACTCAAAGTCCTGTCCAATGTAGGGAAAGCTAGGCTTTCTGAATACAACAGGGTCGAGTGGGGCCTTTCCCTTGTCTGCAGTAGAGGCCTTCTTAGCAGCCTTATTTTTCCTCTGCTTTCTGTTTCTCCTGGATGATTTACCAGGCACACCCACATGCCCTAAGCCAGCCCCCTTAGCCTGAGCAGAGAATTCATCAACCAAAGGAAGAATGGTCTTGGGCATGGAGAAGCTTTTGAAAATCTTCCTTTCTGCCGCAAGCTATTCTTCCAACTTGTTGATTTCTTCTTATTTTAGTTCAAGGAGCCTTAGAGACTCTGAGTGCTCAGAAGTTAGGCTCAAGTGTTCCTGTCGGAGAGAGATCAAGCTAGTGATCTCTTCTCTTAGATACACACCCTCAGCCTTAAGGAATTTGACTTCCTTTTTCTGAGCCCTTAACCTCTTACGGCATTCCTCAAAGGTATTGAGCATAAGCTCATGCTTTTCGAGGAGCTCAGCTTCACGGGCAAATGGGTTGTCCTCGAGATCATCATCAGGAGACTCATAGTCAGAGTCAGAGAGGGGGGTACGATCTTTTACCTTCCCAGTAAATGGGGGGCAGTCTCCTTCTGAGTCAGAGCGACCCACTAGCCTGAAGTAGGCTTCCTCATCATCACTGGAGTCTGAGGAATCAGACTCACTCAGTGTCTTTGGATTTTTGGCAATATAGCTCCTCTCCTTCTTCTTATCTCTAGAGGACTTGTGCTTCTCTCCCTTCCCCTTATCTCTCTTTCCTTGGTGGCAGTCAGCGATGACGTGACCTGGCTTATTGCATCCAAAGCAAATAATGTCATTAGAGCGATGTTTGTTCTGTTTGGATTCATACCTGTCAGAAGAATAATTCTTCTTCTGATGTCTGGAGGAGGATCCATCTCTCTTTCTTTGATTCCTCAACTTGAGGAACTTCTTGAACTCCCGAGTGATGAGGGAGAAGTCTTCTTTAGATAGCTCTGAGCCAGAAGAGCATGGCTCAGAGTCTTCTTCCTCATCCATTTTCCGATAACGGGATGAGGATACACCCTTGCCTTTCCTTGAGTGATTGGCTTTTAGGACCACAGTCTTCTCTCTGACAGCGGCTTTATCGGCTTCTTCTTCAGCTTTTCTTGTGTTCAGCTGAAGCTCATAGGACAGAAGTTTCCCAAACAGAATCTGGGGTTTTGTTTCTGCCAGCCTGCCAAATTCTCTGATGGCATAGATCTTGGTGTCCCATTCCTTAGTAAGGCATCTAAGGAATTTGTCATCTAGTTCACCATCGGTGAACACTCTGCCATAGCCCTTCAGGGCATTGACGATTTTCAGGAAGTTCTCGAATGTTACTCCGATTTCTTCCTTGGGACCTTGCCTGAAGGCCTCGTACTTCTGGTTCAGAAGGGATCTTCGATCATCCCTTACTTCATCAGTGCCTTCCATCAAGATGATCAGGCAGTGCCAAATGTCCTTGGCAGTCCTGCAGTTGCAGAAAACCTGCATCATGGAATCATCGACGGCGCTTACCAGAATGTTTTGAGCTTTCTTGTCAAGTCCGACAAGCACCATCTCATCCTTATCCATTTCAGAAAGTTTCTTTGGCACTTTCTTGGTTGGATCAATGGTGGAGGCCTTAGTGGGGATATAAGGTCCCTCCTCCACTATCATGAAGAGTCGTGGGTCGACTGCTTCCATGTAGTACCTGATCCTTTCCTTCCAGATAGGAAAGTTCAGCTTGGTGCACACTGGGATCTTCCCTGAATACTTGAGTCCTTCCATTTCAGAGATCTTCTTTCTTCTTGACACTAGATGCGGGAACATACTCAAGGTGTTAACCTTATTGTTGAGTAACCTCCCTCTGATACCACTTGAAAGTTATCTAGTGTCAACTAACTTCACCTATGGGGGGGAATAGGTGATTTGCAGTCTTTTGTGGAATAAAATATAACCTGCACAAGAAAACAACCACAACACAGAAAAGCACAAAAGCAATTATAGTGGTTCCCTGATTTGGGTACGTCCACTCTTCCCCTTCGACCTATCTCCCAACAAGGGACGACTCGGTCACTTCACCAAATGGATTGAAATCCAATCCTCACACTATGGAAGAAACCCTTCCACCCGAAGGAGTCACTACTCCTCCTCCACGGATTGCACCCAACCCTTGCAACTAGGAATCATTATTCCTTTACAACAACACGAAAAATTAGAATGTACAAAAAATACAAACTTCAAGTATGGAGAACCCGATGTCCCTCTTCGTTCGTTGAAGCGTTCTTGATGAAGACGAAGAGTCCACGACCGGAGCACTCTCTTGGAGAGGATCTTCCCGAGATCGGCGGCGGCAAATGATTGTGGCGGCGATGCTTTGTAGATCCAAACTTCTTGACGAAGCAAGCAAGGTCTACCAACGATCTTACTCGGATCGATCGTCTCAATCGATTCGGAGGGGAGAAATGTTCCCGTTCAACAAACCGAGAGACAAGGGATCTCGAGAGAGAAACGTGAGACGCGTTACTTAGCTTCGGTTCTGTCGTCGAGCGATCAAAGAAAGTCTCAGATCGGCAGCAGCGACACCTTAGCGAGCGGCGACGGCGACGGAAGATGATTCGCGATCCGCTAGGTTACGCTCGGCAGTCGTATGCCTTTTTTTCGTTTCTCCTAATTGATGCATTCGTAACTTCAAAATAGGCGAGTATATATACTGTAGATCAACCCTACAAGACCGTTGTGGTTCCCATAAGAAGAAATCCTAAGCCCGTTCGCGGATTTTCACTCGGTCGGGGTTTTTTCGCACGGGCGCATTTTTTTCGCTGGGGCACATATTTTTCGTCGGAGCGCGTTTTTTTCGCCCGGGCACGATTTTTTTGAGCGGCCGCGTTTTTTTTCTTGGATGCAATTTTTCTCACAGGCGCGATTTTTTCCCCATCACAATTTTTTCAACCCGAAACAATTTTTTCGCCCCGATGCAATTTTTTCGCTGGGAGAAAAAAAAAATGCGCCCAGATGAAAAAATCATGCCCGGGCGAAAAAAACACGCCCGGGCAAAAAATAAGCGTTCGAGCGAAAAAATAACTTCTCGTCATGCCTGGGCGAAAAATTTTTTCCGTGCGAAAAAATCACTTCCGGGCGAAAAAATTGCTTCCGGCGAAAAATTCACGCCCGGGAGAAAAAATCGCACCCGACCAAAAAAAACGCACCCGGGCGAAAAAATCGCGCCCGGGCGAAAAAACCGCGCCCGGGCGAAAAAATCCTGAACGGATGAATATCCCGCCCGGGCGAAAAATATCGTGCATGGGCGAAAAAAACTCTCCCGGGTGAAAATAACATGGCATATCAAAACAATCACGTCAGGAGAAAAGATCGCGTCCGGGCGAAAAGATCGCGTCCGAGAAAAAAGATCGCGTCCGGACGAGAAGATCGCGCCCGGGCGAGAAGATCGCGCCCGGGCGAGAAGATCGCGCCCGGGCGAGAAGATCGCGCCGGGGAGAGAAGATCGCGCCCGGGCGAGAAGATCGCGCCCGGGCGAGAAGATCGCGTTCGGAATTCTCTCGCGGCTGAGAAATTCGCGTTCGGGTGAAAAATTTGCACTCGGTTAAAAAAATCGCGTCCTGATGAATAAATCGCGTCCGAACGAAAAATTCACATCCGGAGAAAAAAATCACTCATATGACTTTTTTAAGAGATACGGGCTTAAGAGAAGGCATAAGCTGGACCTGAATAGCTTATAAAAAATCAATTTATCATCAATTTTAAAATAAGTGATTTTATATAAAATGCACAAACAAACAGCTATAAAACTATTTTTGCGTTTTAAATAGAGATTATTGATCAACATAAACCTTTTCAAACAGAACCTTAATCAATATTATAAATTGTCACTAAATTATTTGTCAATAGACCATTGCACATCCTACAAAGAAACTTAGACACTAGGGTAGCTTGCATGTTGTTATTATTTAGCAGGTATGCAAATAAAGCCTCGTAGGCCCAACCCCGACCTAGGTCAAATCGGTCACAGATCTGGCCCTCCATAAAAAAGGGCCTGCCAGTCAGATCGAGAAGGTCTGGTTCTGGCAAGGCAAGAAATGAGATTTGGGGTTGCCCGTCAATATTTAAATATAGTTTGGCAGCCCGGCTATATGATATAAATCCTAGTGCTCGGCTAAGCTTGGGCTTGACCCAAGCAGTTCAACGGACTGGGCCCATGCAAAAAGGGGCCTAATTGATAACTTCCAAGTCTCCAATCTTCACTATTAAATGCCAACATGATTGCTTGACACTTCGGGCCGGTTGGATGCCAGCCAGGAGAGGAAACGGCTGTTTAGAACGGTCGACTGGTTCTCCGCCTACCAGCCTCAAAACACCGGGCTGGCTCCCTTCTGCGCCGGCCGTTCTTGCCCGGAGCTCGCCAAACAACCTTTCTCCGGCTCGTTCGGGCCAGAACGGCGCCCCGCCGGAGTGTCAAACAGAGCCTAAGCATATATACTAGTAAATTTAATATATTCAAAAATTATTATTTGACTGATTTTATAAAAACATTGTGTCAGTTTGTATGGAGAAGAACTGTTTTCAAGAAATGACTTTTAAATGACATTAAATTTAATTTCAATTATTTTAATTTTAATTATTTTGTACGTTATAGAAAATGACGTAGACCACGTTTATTCTTTAATTGCAGGATGACTTTCCGTTATAGGAAATGACGTATGATTAAATATTATTACTTGGTATGTTACGGCGGGGAAGAAATATCTTCAAGATATTTGATTTAGGCTATTGTTATTCGCACTACAGTTTTGGTTATTCGCACTACGTTTTCTCCTAATTTTTCGTGTCTTTTGAAAATACGCCTTGTATATGCATTTTTAGGAAAAGTGTTCAACACGAAAGTTGTAAATGCATGTACAAGAAGTACTTTGGAAATACACCCATATTTCGCGCCTTTTAGAAATACACCTTGTACATGCATTTTTAGGAAAAGTGTTCCACACGAAAGTTGTAGATCTCATCGAGATCTACAACTTTGGTGTTGAACACTTTTCTTAAAAATGCATGTACAAGACATATTTCAAAAAAGCACGAGAAATTAGGAAAAATTATGTGCGACTAACCAAAACTGTAGTGCGGATAACAATCGCCTTGATTTAAGCCTCATTTTTTACCCAAAATTCTTTCAAACGCGCAACAGTTGCAAGCTAAAGTGCAGTCACGTATCCAGTAAATTACAATAAGAATGAAAATCTTCAAATTACTAATGAAGCAAGTGTGTATCACTGTTTTATGTTTATAGTCCACAAAATTATGCCAGAGCCCAAGCCCTAGCCGGAGCCAAGCCCTGCATGTAGGAATTAAATTAGTACATCTCAAACAGAGCTTGGGAGGAATCGATGACGATAGACCGCTCCTTGTTACAACTTGGGGAGGAGGATAATACAGAGTGCTTGGAAGGTGACAAGCCACTACTTGCGGGGCTTAGACTTTATCTCCTTATGGCAGTGTAGAATGTTTGTGGTCGCTGACAGGGCGCTGCGCGCTGAAGGCCATAGGAAGATTGCTGAGGAGTCTGATCGGAGCGCCTTACACGTAGGAGAATTTTTGAAGAGGTCGGTGAATCGCCTTGCAAGAAGGAGCATCATGGACTTAGACGAATCTTCGACACGCTCGGAGGAATGCAACTCGTAGGAAGACTTCGACAAAGCTCTGGCCTGTATGAGAAGAAAGCTGGGAGGAGAAAAGTTAGAAATGAGAGAGGGTATGTGGTCCTGTTATAGGCCTCAATGATGATTATGGTAGTTATGCGGCTACCCGGCCTGACAAGCCGCCTCCTTTATCCGTACAGTTCGCAAGAATAGACCTCCCAGGCCGCTAGAGCACAAGCCGTCTGTAGCACCATTGTCGACCTGGCAAGTCGCCAGTCCTGTCCGTACAGGCCGCGCGGACAGTTCGCCCAATTCACTTTCACTTCTTGATTTCCAACAAATACCCAGGCGATGAGTGCGTTGAGTGAACAAGCATTACTCAATGAATCTGGACTTAGAAAATTTCCTGCTCTGCTAGGCGTTGAGTGAGCAAGCTTCACTCGACGCTTTTTAACTTAGTCAACTCCACAACTTGTCCAGGCGTTGAGAGCATTGAGTGTAAAAGCTTCACTCAACACTTTTTGCCTTACCTTGATCTTCAGCCCTTTCTGCAACATTGGCATTGAGAGCGTTGAGTGAACTGGTTTCACTCAACGATTCTGGACTTAGAAAATTCAGCTCTGCATGAAAGCGTTGAGTGTGTTGACTACACTCAACGCTATATGACTTGGCCCCCTCTGCTTCTTGGCGTTGAGAGCGTTGAGTGAACTGACTTTACTCAACGATTATGGACTTGGAAAAATTCTGCTCTGCCTAATGGCGTTCAGTGTGTTGACTTCACTCAACGATTCTGGAATTAGAATAATTCTGCTTTCTTCTTAGGCATTGGCAGCATCATCATGACTCAACGTTATCTATCATATGATGTTGAGTGAGTTGGCCTCTCTCAACACTTTTGTACTTAGACAGATTTTCCCGTCTTTCTTCCACAGCTTTGACTAAGTCAGCATGGCGTTGAGTGAACTGGCTTCACTCAACGCTTCTGGACTTAACCAATTATCTGTGACAGATTTGCTTTGGCTTTGACAGAACTAGCATGGTGTTGAGTGATCAAGCTTCACTCAATGCTTCTGGACTTAACCAATTTTCTGTGATAGATTTGCTTTGGCTTTGACAGAAACAACATAACTCAACACTTTTGGCAATATGGCATTGAGTGACTTGATTTCACTCAATGCCTGTGGACTTCACCGCTTTTCTGTCTTGCAAGCACTTAAAGCTTTGACTGCCCGCCTTCTCTCAGCGTTATTAGCTGTATGGTGTTGAGTGAACTGGATCCACTCAGCGCCAATGGACTTATACAATTTTTTTTCACTGTCACTTGCTTCTAGTTTATCTGGCGTTGAGTGAGCTTGCTTCACTCAATGCCCGTGGACTTAGGCAATTTCCCGCCTTTCTAGTCAACCTCTTTGAGTCCACCTGTCAATGTCACTTGGACCACCTGTCCAATCAATATGACATAGACTAACGTGCATGCATGAACTTAAACATACATCAAATACAACTATGTGTATATCATTGACTTGTTTGACTTATTACAAATCTGGGACATTGGGATCAATGGACCCAACAAGGTCAACATGAGTTCTGCACCTTGAGGGATTACAAGGGCAAGACCCCGTTTGGCTGACCATAAGCCTAACACTACATTAGTCAAGCACTTATGTTAAGCCTACAACAACAACACTAACAACCACATCAAATACAAGACGTTTATTGTCATCTTGAGACATTTTTTAAATCATGAATCTTATGGACAATATTCCCAACTGAAAGTTATCTAGTGTCAACTAACTTCACCTATGGGGGGGGGAATAGGTGATTTGCAGTCTTTTGCGGAATAAAAAATAACCTGCACAAGAAAACAACCACAACACAGAAAAGCACAAAAGCAATTATAGTGGTTCCCCGATTTGGGTACGTCCACTCTCCCCCTTCGACCTATCTCCCAACAAGGGACGACTCGGTCACTTCACCAAACGGATTGAAATCCAATCCTCACACTATGGAAGAAACCCTTCCACCCGAAGGAGCCACTACTCCTCTTCCACGGGTTGCACCCAACCCTTGCAATTAGGAATCACTATTCCTTTACAACAACATGAAAATTAGAATGTACAAAAAATACAAACTTCAAGTATGGAGAACCCGATGTCCCTCTTCGTTCGTTGAAGCGTTCTTGAGGAAGACGAAGAGTCCACGACCGGAGCACTCTCTTGGAGAGGATCTTCCCGAGATCGGCGACGGCAAATGATTGCGGCGGCGATGCTTTGTAGATCCAAACTTCTTGATAAAGCAAGCAAGGTCTACCAACGATCTTACTCAGATCAATCGTCTCAATCGATTCAGAGGGGGGAAATGTTCCCGTTCAACAAACCGAGAGACAAGGGATCTCGAGAGAGAAACGTGAGACGCGTTACTTAGCTTCGGTTCAGTCGTCGAGCGATCAAAGAAAGTCTCAGATCGGCAGCAGCGACACCTTAGCGAGCGGCGACGACGGCGGAAGATGATTCGCGATCCGCTAGGTTACGCTCGGCGGCTGTATGCCTTTTTTTCGTTTCTCCTATTTGATGCCTTCGTAATTTCAAAATAGACGAGTATATATACTGTAGATCAACCCTACAAGACTGTTGTGGTCCCCACAAGAAGAAACCCTAAGCCCAGTCTAATCAGCGCCTGTTATCTTGGTTCGGTCCAGTGAGCAAATAAAAATCGCCTAAGGCAAATTCGGCGGGAATCATTGGTGATTCCCGTCGAAGTCGGCGGGAATCACTCATGATTCTCGTCGAATTATCCTTGGTAGAGTTTCAGTTGAAAAGCTTGTCATCCGGAGGGAATCGGCGAGAATCAAGACCATTCTCGACGAATCGGCGAGAATGCAAAGTCATTCTCGTCAATTCGGCGAGAATCAGTTAATGATTCTCGTCGATTCTGACTTAGCAGAATTCTTGAAGGCGAACTGTCAGCCAGATGAAGTTGGCGGGAATCGGCGAGTGATTCTCGTCGATTTTGACTTAGCAGAATTCTTGAAGGCGAACTGTCAGCCGGATGAAGTTGGCGGGAATCGGCGAGTGATTCTCGACGATTCGGCGGGGATTCCCGTCGAATCGGCGAGAATCACTTAGTGATTTCCGTCGATTCTGACTTAGCTGATTTTTCTACTTTCTTCCCTTGACTTGGTCTTTGACCCATCCTTGCTCCTTCTCTGCTCTTGAATTATCTCAACCCTGTACTTGAAAATAAGTACACTCCAATAGAGAGAGCACGCATGAGTCAACACACTGATCTGCTCAACGAGGGATTACGTTGCGCAGACCCGTGTATATTGACCCAATTCACCCTGACATTGGTGTGTACTTAGCGTAGAATAGCTGCAAGCACAATCTTGAAGAAATATCGTCAAATACATTGTCAATTCACCTTAGCTGGTTCAGGGGCTTCTTCAAATCAGGTACATTGTGGATACAATACCCAACACCAACACAGTTAGAGCTGTCACGGTTCCGGTTCGGTTCCGGTTCTACTAAAACCATGAACCGAACCGCTAAGGTAACGGTTCTTCAAGTTAGAACCAAAATCTTATTTGGTTTGACCGGTTCCGGTTCTGGTTCCGGTTCCATCATAATTTTTGGAACCGTCGTGTCAATGGTTCAGGTTCCGGTTTAACGAGAATCAAAACCAAACCAGTCGCTAACGGTTCGGTCTGGTTCTATGCGGTTCGATCCGGTTCCAATCGGTTCTAACTAAAACTAAAACCAAATTCGACAAAATGAAATAAAAGCGGTCTGCAAAAAACTCAAAACACCTTCAAAATAGAAATAATTAAGTTGCACACTCCTCGACGGTCTCTTCCACGATCGGAGGGCTAGTGTATGTCGCATTTTCATTAGTGGAGGTTTTTGACCATAAAAAGGTATGCACACTTATACCTATACACGTCTTCAATTTTTGACCAAAATCTAGGCTTTGAATTGATATGGATATACATACACAGTGACAGAAAACTACAGATCACAATGATCCGAAATTCTAGACATTATGTTCACTGTTATTTAGTTTTTGATAATAGATTCCTAAGGGTGTGCAAGCTCTGAATACTATCATTCATTAAATTGCAACTATTAATGTTTGATCAAGAGTTTTATTAGCATATTCATAAATTACTGACTCGGATGGAGAGATTATTTTATATGCATACATTATAGTAATTATCTCTTGTTGTAGTAATCTAAACAACATATAATTTTGTATGCTAATGGGATATGTTAGCGCCGCAGAGTTCATAAAGAAAATACATATCAACTGTTGCGAACATCCGCTATCACGGAGTATGTGCTCAGAAAAAACGACAGTATAAATTTTCGGCACTTCAGTTACCGTTTATTCGAGTTCTATTTCATTTGTGTGTTCTTAAATTTATTTGACTAATTAGAAAAGTTAATCTTACATATTACTCCAATAGAGATTATTAGATTTTAAAAAAAACGATCTTTTATCCGGCATCGCTACATTCATCATTTTGTAATTATCCTAAATTTTTGATAATACAATTGCGTAGCGACGCACCTTAATTTTTTTAACATAAATATTATAGATAGATTATAAAATTATAACAATATTATAATAAAATTAATAATAATAAACGGGTTGCGGTTCGGTTCTACTTTGGTCCGGTTCGGATCGGGTCCAAAAATCTTGAAACCGCTTGAGACTTGTATGTTGCGGTTCCGGTCCGGATAATAAAATGTAAGAACCACACCCGAACAAAAGATGTTAACGGTTCCAAAATTCAAACCAGAACTAAAATAATTTGCAAACAGTTCGGTCCGGTTCTTTGCGGTTCCAGTTCGGTTCCGGTTCGATTTACGGTTTTCGATTTTAAGTGACAGCTCTAAACACAGTGCATATTTGCAAGAAAAAAAAAGGCATGCCCAATTAGTAAAACACGCTTATAGATACAGAGTCAGTGGTTTGATAACTGATAGTTTTACTTTCAAGACAACCTAAACACCTAGAGGGGGGTGAATAGGTTCTAATTTCTTGTTTATAAATCTAGGCAGAATTCAATTACAGATTAAATTATCTAGCACAGCATTCACAGAAAACTAAGTATCACAGATTGCACAATGTTTTATAGTGGTTCCCCAAGATCTGGGTACATCCACTTTCCCCCTTCACCTATCTAGCAATGTGCTAGATTCGGCCAAACTTCCACTATTCTCAGATCCTCAGATCCTACAGCTCAGAACCTGGATAGGTTCCTACAACTCAGGCTCAACAGCCCTACCTCAGCCTTGCCTCAAGGCCTACCACTCAGAGAATAACCTTCTCCTACACTCAGGCAAATAGCCCTACCACTCAGAGATTACCTCTCCTACACTCAGCCTTTATAACACAGGCTTACAACTCAGATCTGTGTAAACAGATCCTACAGAAATTTAGAAAAGATATTTTGATGTCTTGCCTTTGTTGAGAGAGAAGAGGACAAGACACTTCTTGATCAGCTGATGAAATCAACTGAATCTGAGCTTTCTTCAAAGCTTCTTGAATCTGAACTTAGCTAAGTTGATTTCCAAACAGCTTCTTGAGAAACCACTGATGGCTTCCTTCTTCTTCTTCAAGATGACTGGATCTCCCTCTATCCAACACCTTTACTGATACTTCAGACTTCTTCTTCTTAGACCTTCTGATGAAGATCTTCTTTTTCACTTTCTTGAATTGAAACTTCAACAGGATCGTAATCCTTCTGTTTCTTCTTCTTAGATCTTCTTCTATTATTTTTCTTAGCTTAGCTGCATGTCTAATTCCTTCTGAATGTGTTTATTTATAGACTTTCTTCATGGTAACCGGCTGATCTGGTTTCTAACTGTTTTCTGACAGGTCTGACAGCTTCAGTTAAACGGTGGCAACCCACAGCTGTCAAGTCTTCAAACAGTTCTTGTACCTTAGCCTTGGACAGCAAAACGTCGAGACAGTCAGTTAGAAAGTGTCGAGACCAATCTGTCTATCTGTGTCGACCCAAGTGACTTTGGTGTCGACACAGTCTTTGATGATGTCGACTAAGTTGCCTTTAAGTCGACACAGCTTCTTCAGAAAATAACTTGGTCTAGACTCTGCAGTGTGTCGACACAAGTCCTGTGTGTCGACACAGTTGTTGTAGATTCAGAACTTAGTATGTGTCGACTCAGCCTTCTGGTGTTGACACAAGCATAGTCGACTTCTGCCAATATGTGTCGACTCAATCTCAAGGTGTCGACACATCCACCCAGTGTCGACTATCTTTCTCTGGTCGACTATCTTTCACTAGTCGACTATCTTCTTCTGTGTCGACTATCTTTCACTAGTCGACTATCTTCTTCTGTGTCAACTATCTTTCACTAGTCGACTATCTTCTTCTGTGTCGACACTGCTTCCCAGTGCTGAGGTCGACGATTTTCTTTATGTGTCGACACTGCTTCCCAGTGTCAAGATAGTTGAAGTCGACTATTTTCTTTATGTGTCGACACTGCTTCCCAGTGTCAACATAAATGTGGTCGACTATCTTTCTCTGTGTCGACACTGATATTCTGAAGTGTCGACACAAATATTCTGAAGTGTCGACACAATTTCTTCAGGTGTCGACATGTGGACTTAGAATATTTTTCTGCATTATTTAATACTTCTTCACCTGCACATGTCAACTCAAAACAACATCAAATACACCTTGATGTATATCATTGAGCTAAGTTGGGCTTCTTCAAATCAGGTACACTTTTTCCAATGTACCCAACAATCTCCCCCTATTTGGAGAAGTCATAACCCTATAGCCAATGATATACACCATTTATAGAAAGTATAAACTGATGATATAAGACATAACAGGAATACTTAATATAAACAAAATAAAAACCATACATCACAGAATGAACATTATATGATTTCACACAACATTTTGTTTATAACTTGATAATGTTTGAATACAGAGATTTACATCTAATGATTTAATCAAAACATTACAAAACACTTTGAAAGAACTAAGAATTAAGACTGATCAGGCTCTTTTATGACAATCCCTTTGCCAGATAGAACTTGAGCCTTCACAGGAGCTTCAGAGTCTTCAGCTGGCTTCTTGCCTTTTAGATCAGCCTTCTTCTTTGCTTCTTCCTTGAGCCTTTGCCTTTCAAAATAATGAAAGGGCTTTGGGAAGTACTTGCTTGGCTCCTGAGCATTTGGAGGCAGCCTCCCCAGCTTGGCTTTTCTTCTAAACTGTACAATGGCCTCTTGCCTGGCTTCATACTTCTGCCATTTCATCTCATTGTACCACTTGCCTCTTTCCTGCACTTGGTCTTTGACAGCCTTCCATGCAGTGAGTATTATATTTCTGGAAGTAGGACTCCACTGCTCAAAGTCTGGCTTAAGTTCAGCCTGCCACTACTAGAAAACTGACTTTTAGCCACGGCAGATTGCCGTGGCTAAAAGTCCAAAACCATGGCTAAAGACTTTTAGCCACGGTCTGCCCACGGAAAATGGGCGTGGGCAATACGAGCGTGGCTAAAAGTCCAAACCGTGGCTAAAAGTCCAAAATCGTGGCTAATACTGGACTTTTAGCCACGTTTCATTGTCGTGGCTAATAGTGGACTTTTAGCCACGGTTTAATTGGCGTGGTTAAAAGGCCACTCATAACATAAAAAATTCAGGTCGCCGCCGCCGCCCGCCGCCGCCGCCGCCCCCGGCCGCCGCCGCCGCCGCCCGGCCGCCGCCGCGGCCGCCCGGCCGCCGCCGCCGCCGCCCGGCCGCCGCCGCCGCCGCCCGGCCGCCGCCACCGCCATATTTATTTCAAAGGCTAATTTAAACAAATTCCTTATAAACCCAAAAATGTCATTTTGTTTTGGCGGTGTGGGACTAAACAATGCCACGACCTTTTGCCACGGTTCAGGCAAACCGTGGCTAATACTGGACTTTTAGCCACGGTTTGCCTGAACCGTGGCTAAAAGTCCAGTATTAGCCACGAAATAAAACCGTGGCTAATACTCACTATTAGCCACGATTTTTCCACGTGGCAAAAGAAACCGTGGCTAAAAGCCATTTTTCTAGTAGTGTGCTCTCTAAACCTTTTCTTAGATAGAAGAGCATCTTGCTGGTCTTTCAAAGTAGCCTCAGGCTTATCAACCTTCCCAATCACAATATTAGTAACCTCCTTTGGAGGACTATACATCCCTTGAACCTGCTGATCAATCATATCATAATCTGGAGGGGGGTAAATGACTTGAGCAACCTCAGGTTGATTGCCTTCAAGTAGACTTGTTTGTATTCCTGACTCAGCCACCATAGCATCATCACATAATGGTGGATATCCCAATGTGGCTCGAATACTATTGGTCACCCATTTGGTGTGCTCTGAGCCTGCATGAACTAGCATCCTCTCCCCCTTTATGGCTTCTCTAGAAACATGATCTCTGAGATCTTCCTTTTGAAATCTGATTTGACCATCTAGATAATTCACACCCTCTTTAAAAAATGGTTTTAACTTTTGAAGCTTGTCAGATATTTCCTTTTGAGAGGTTGTGATAGCAGTTTTAACAGAATCAATAACAGCTTGAAAGTTCTTATCAAATTCTTCCATTTCCTTTGATCTAGTTGCAGGCAGACTTGGAACAATCTTTTTCAATTCCTCAATGATCTCATGATGAGATTCAGTTAAATTGTCATTCATCCTTAGCTAATTTTCCAAGACATAGCTTTGCTTTAAAGCAATATCATCCACCTTAGGGATGATAGACTGCTGTTGTTTTGCCAAATATACCACAGCATTGCCTCCCTTATGGAAGCAATCTGTCATCTCCTTCTTATGCATATTGACCTCAAATCTAATAGATTTTATATCTTGGCCTAAATCAAATTGCAGGGACTTGTTGTTTTCATCAACATATTTTTCTATAGCCACTCTGTGTTCATCCAATTTCACTTGTAAATCTACCAAGAACTTGTTATAATCAAAGTCAGAAGGAGTGTGATGTGCTGTAGACTGTAGAGCCTGCTTATAGCTCTTGCTCCTTCTCTGGAAGACCATAAGTTTTCTCTTTTTAGCCACCCTGGCTTCTTCATTCTCAGAATTAGAAGTACTCTTAATTTGAACTCTTTCTTTGGGAGGAGGAGAAACAGCTGCTTCAGTGCCATGTTGTACAGTCTCAACATGCACTGGCTCCCCCTCAATTTCTTGCTCCACTTCCAGACTATCAGTAATTATTTTATCATTTGGAAATAACTCCTCCAGAGTATATTCCTTCTGGGCTTGATCATTTGCAGTATTCAAATTTGGAGATTGATCAATTTGAGCATCTTCTTGCACTTGCTCCCCCTGGACCTGTGCAGAAATAGAAATATTAGAAATCTCTTTTGTAGGAAAATACACCAGCTCCCCCTGCACCTGTACCTGGTCATGAGTAGGTACAGTTTGTGTAGGTGAATAAACTTGCTGAGCTGGTATACTTACTTCTTCTTCTTGAACTGCAGGTATTGTGGCATCCTGAACTTGTGTAGATGCAGGCTGATCTTCAACCTCTAATCTTACTTGCTCTTCTTGTGGATGCCCAGTACTGGTAGCATGACCTGGGGATTTCTCAGGTGAATCCTGCCTTTCCACTTCAGGCATCTCTTTGGTCAGCACCATATCCCATCTGGAGAACAATCTCATATCCATCCTTCTCATGTGATTAATTTTAGTTCCAGGTAGTTGTTGCATAACCTCAGGAATCTCCTTACTTAGGTATATACTCATTATCCTAGCCAGATTTGGCTTCTTGATTCCTTCCTTAATCTTCTCAAAGATTACAGATGACCAATCCGTAGGAATTGTAAAAACAATCCTGGTCATTAGGCTGAACATATAGGCAGAAATCCTATCATGTCCACCTGGCTTGCACAGAATAACTTTTCCAACTACTTCTGACAGGAACTTGCCCTGTTGATTCATTCCTTTCCTGTTGAATGCTGCTCCAATTTTCATGGTGGAATCCAATCCACACCATTGAAGAGCCTCCCTAGATTTAGAAGCAGGGACATCCTCTTCATTCTCAATTGTAGGTAATTGCAGAATTGTTCTTAACTTTCTTGGTGTAATCTCCACAGGTGACCCATGAACTGTGGATTTTATCTCATAACTTTCAGAGTTTACAGATGCAGAGGTAAAGAACTCGTGCACCTCCTTCTTCCATATCTTTGATGGTTCGGAGACTAGAAATTCTAAACCTGAGTCGGAGAGGAGAGAGATAACCCCAAGAACATCTGGAGGGGCAGCTGCAAAGGCCTGGCGCACCAACTCATATCCTTCATTCACATTGTCTTCAATCTTTGGCGCCATGGATCAGTCGAGAAAGCTTGAAAGATGAGAGAAAGAGAGAGAGAGAATGTCGACACAGGGTTTCGAAAACCTTGTAAGCGTGTCGACAGAATGAGTTCTTGACCTATTTATACCTTCTGTTTAAAGAAGATCAAAAGACGCCAAAAAAACAGACTATAAGTGTCGACACAGATGGATTGTGTCGACACAAGCTTCTATTGTCTCGACTACAAGTTCGTCTACTATGTGTCGCCACCAATTTGCGGTTATGTCGACACCAGAGATATAGTAGAGCATCAGAAATTCTGTGTCGACTCTTAGTATAAGTGTCGACACAAAATCTGTAAGTGTCGACACCACTATCCTGGTGAAGTCGACACTACATTCCTGGATAAGTCGACAATAAGATTCTTAAGTATCGACACATATTTTCTGTGTCCACACAATATCTCTGACTTGTCGACATTACTACCCTGAGTCGACACATTATTACTGAATGTGTCGACACCATCTTACTTAGCCAATTTCTGTTTGTTCATCACAACTTATAAGTACAACAAAGTACTTTATACTACTTCAATGTGTCTTAATATCACTTGAATGTCTTGTTCCCACTTCAACTTTATTGTTGATGATTTTGTGATTACACTAATCAATGGTTAACATACCTAATTCAATTTTGAATTTATTGAATTTTGTCTCATCTAGGGGCTTAGTAAACACATCTGCTATTTGATAATCTGTTTTCACAAATTCCAATGAGATGTCTTCTTTTTCTACATGTTCTCTAAGAAAATGGTATTTTATTTCTATATGCTTAGTTCTACTATGAGAAACAGGATTATTAGCAATAGAAATTGCACTCTTAGAATCACATAAAAGAGGTGTTCTACTTACTTGAATACCATAATCCTTAAGCTGATGCTGCATCCATAATAGCTGTGCACAACAGCTTCCAGCAGCAACATACTCAGACTCAGCTGTGGAAATTGCCACACTGGTCTGCTTCTTACTACTCCATGATATTAGTCTTCCTCCCAGGAATTGACATGTACCTGTAGTACTCTTCCTATCCTCTCTACATCCTGCAAAATCTGCATCTGAATAGCCTGTTAGTTGAAAATCTCTATTCCTAGGGTACCAAAGGCCTAAATTAGGTGTGCCCTTAAGATATCTCAGAATTCTTTTAACTGCAGTATAATGAGATTCTTTAGGTCAAGCTTGGTACCTAGCACAGACACATGTAGCATACATAATATCTGGTGTACTAGCAGTGAGATATAGTAGTGAGCCAACTATTCCTCTATACAAAGTCTCATCAACAGGTTTACCTGCATCATCTTTGCATATAAGCATACTTGTTCCCATAGGAGTTCTCATGGTGGAGGATGACTCCATACCATATTTCTTAATCAATTCTTTGGTGAACTTAGACTGGGATATGGACAAGCCATCATCAGTCTGTCTTACTTGGAGTCCCAAGAAGAATTTCAGTTCCCCCATACTGCTCATCTCAAACTTCCCTTGCATAAGTTTGGCAAACTTTTTATAAAGGTTGTTTTCAGTAGACCCAAAGATTATGTCATCAACATATATCTGAACTAAGATGATCTTGCCTTTAGATTCCCTAAGGAATAGAGTTTTGTCTATTTTTCCTCTTGAGAATTTATTCTCAATAAGGAAAGTAGACAGGGTTTCATACCAAGCCCTTGGAGCTTGCTTTAACCCATACAGAGCTTTTCTAAGCTTATAAATAAAATCAGGTTTAAGAGGATCTACAAAACCTGATGGTTGCTCTACATATACTTCTTCTTTAAGATCACCATTCAGAAATGCTGACTTCACATCCATCTGGTATACTTTGAAGTCTTGATAGGCTGCATAGGCAAGGAATATTCTGATTGCCTCCAGCCTTGCTACAGGAGCAAAGGTTTGATCAAAGTCAATCCCTTCTTCCTGCCTGTATCCTTTTGCAACCAATCTTGCTTTATTCTTTACTATTATTCCACTTTCATCTAGCTTGTTCCTATATATCCATTTTGTGCCAATTATGTTGTGGCCTCTTGGTTTAGGAACAAGCTCCCAGACATTGCACCTTCTGAATTGATTCAGCTCCTCTTGCATGGCATCAATCAAGTGCTGGTCTTGGATAGCTTCTTCAAACTTCTTAGGCTCTATTTGTGACAGGAAACTTGAATGTAGAACTGTGTTTTGATTTCTGCTTCTAGTTTGCACCCCCTGTCTTGGATCACCTATTATCTGATCAACTGGATGATCTCTCAAATGTCTTGTAGCTGGTGGAAGATTCCCTTCTGGTTGAACATCTCCAGCTCCTTCATTTAGCTGAATCTCTTGGTTTTCATCAGCTTCTATAGTGTCTTGTTCTCCCCTGGACAGAAGCCTTCATTTTCCAATGCCCCATCTTCCTTTGATCCTTCAGTAATGGAGAGCTTGTCCATACTTTTGCTTATACCTGTTGAGTCATTTGATCTACAAGACAACTCACAGTTGATTAATCTTGTTTCATCAAACACAACATGCACAGATTCTTCAACAACTTGAGTAGTCAAGTTGAAGACTCTATAGGCCTTACTATTAGTGATGTACCTAACAAATATCCCATCCTAAGATTTGGCAGCAAACTTAGTCAAATATGACTTGCCATTGTTAAGTATATAACACTTGCAACCAAAGATCCTAAAGTAAGATAGATTTGGTTTTTTGCCTTTCACAATCTCATAGGGAGTCATTTCGTGGCTTTTGGTGATAGTAGCCCTATTGATTACATGACAAGCAGTATTAACTGCCTCAGCCCAAAAATATTCTGGGAGAGAGGTGTCACTCAATAGAGTTCTACTAGCTTCAATTAATGTTCTATTCTTTCTTTCAGCAGTTCCATTTTGCTGAGGTGTTCTAGGTGAGGAGAACTCTTGGAAAATCCCAAAGTCTTTACACAAGTTTGTTATGCTTTCAGATTGAAACTCAGTACCATGGTCACTTCTGATTTTGACCACTTTACTATTCAGTTCATTCTGAATTTGCTTTACAAAATTAAGTAATACACTTGGGGTTTCAGATTTTTGTCTCAGAAAGAACACTCATGTAAATCTAGAATAGTCATCTACAACCACAAAAGTGTAGACCTTCCTACCTAGACTATGAACTGGCATAGGACCAAAAAGATCCATATGCAAGAGGTATAAGCACCTCACAGAATCCTTGTTTTCAAGGCTTTGAAAGGAGAATTTTGTCTGCTTGCCCTTTTGACAAGCTGAGCATATCCCTTCCTTTATACACTTAATTTGAGGTCCATTCCTCACTAACTCTTTGCTAAAGAGTTGGCCAATTGTCTTGTAGTTCAGATGAGCCAATCTCTTGTGTCACTTAACACAATGAGAGACATTGTCATCAGCTACAAGACAGATGGGAGAAGCCTTATTCTCACATTCAAAATTAAGACAATATACATTTCTCTTCCTATACCCAGTCAAAATGATCTTTTGATCACTTGACCTTTTGATATGACATCCATCTTTATCAAATGAAATGTCATATCCTAAATCACTTAGCTGGCTTATGCTTATTAGATTATGTTTTAAACCTTTTACATAAGCCACTTGAGTGATAGTGATAAGGTTAGAAGAAATGTTACCAAACCCTTTGATGACTCCTTTTTCAGATCCACCAAAGATCACTTTAGGTCCATCTTTGACAGATGAATACTCCTTCAGCAGCCCCTTTGTTCCAGTCATGTGCCTGGAACAACCACTATCCAAGTACCATATAGGGGCATGGTTACTTGGATTCACCTACAATACAGAATTACTTACCCTTAGAACCCAAGTAAGTCTTGGGTCCTTGGTTCAGGTTAGCATTAATAAATCTACCATAACCTCTTCTAACAGGTAGACTTTTGTTCTTTATAACACTTGTGTTATACCAGCAGTCTAATGCAAAATGGCCTCTCTTGCCACAGCACCAACATTCAAACTTATTGTATCTAGATCTAGATACATCCTAGTCAGAAGAATTTCTGTTTATTGCTGGTGCTGCAGCAACTTCACCTACTGATTTCTTAAAACCATTGGGTTTATGACCATAGGTAGGCCTGCTTGCATTTACACCCTTGTTCTTCAGAACATTAGTCTTAATATAACCTTGAATATCTTCATGATCACATTTGTTAGAAGGCACTTTCACCTTACTAAACTTTATGGGGACTGAAAGATTTAGTGGCTGAACAGGAGCTTTGCCTTTCCTCTTGAATCTGCCAGCCCTGGAGTTACCTTTAAATCCTAATCCAGCCTTACCCTTTTGAGTGACAAATTCATCTATCAAGGGTAAGACAGATTTTGGCTTAGAGTAACTAGCCACTAAATCCCTTTCAATTCTAAGTCTGGCCTCCAGACTCTTCACTTGATCATTAGTATAATTAATTGTGCCCATCTGAATAATAGTTATATTCTTCAGCTTGGCAATTTCATTTAATTTTTGATCAATAACTTTCTCTAACTCAGTTGTAGCAACCCTTAGTTCAGCAATTTCCTGAGCCTGAGATTTAACCAGGTTCTTGCTTTTCTTAAGGGCCTGCAACAAATCCCCATACTTGTCTATCAATTGATAGACATCTCCTTCAGATTCAGATGCATCTACATCACTTGATGCAGATGTAGCTGATTCTTCACTTGTACAACAAACAGATGTAATAGAAGGACATTGTACCTTATTAGGACCAGACTGATTCTGGCATATGTCCTCTTCTGATCCTGCCATTAGCCCCATACACTGCTGATCCTTTTGTTCATTGATGGAGTCTAGCAACTGCAGAAACTCCTCTTCTTCAGACACAGCATATAGTCCAATATATGCTTCAGCTTCAGATTCTGACTCTGAAGTTGACTGGTATGTTAGACTCCTATCTTTCTTTGCAACAAAAGATTTCTCCTTCTTGCCTTTCTGATGAGTCTTCTTCTTGTCTGAAGACTCCTTTCTCTTATCAGGACAGTCGGCCACTACATGTCCAGGCCTATTGCAACAATAGCAGACAATCTTTGAAGTAGTGGCTTTGCTGGGCTTTAATCTGCTCTTCTCTTTCCTTGATGACCTTTTCTTCTGATAATAGTCATCATCTTGCTGTGATGTGGAAGGCCTAGACTTCCATTGCTTCTTTTTCAAGAACCTCTGGAATTGCCTTGTGAATGCAGCAAAGTCTGCATCTGAATCACAGCTTTCTGAACCCTTATCTGAATTTTCAGAACTATCTTCTGCAACTTCCTTAGGAGGAGATGGTGATTTCCTCCTATTCTTTCTGGTGGCTTCTGCATTGAATGCCACAGTCTTTTCTCTATGCTCTCCTCTTGAATTCTTTTCCTCCTCCTTCCTCACCATAAGTTGCATTTCATAGGATAGCAACTTTCCAAACAAGGTGGGAGGAGATATCTCTGCCAATTTAGCCACTTCTCTTATGGCACAGATCTTTGTGTCCCAATCCTTTGTTAAGGATCTCAAGAATTTGTCATTCAGTTCATAAGTACTGAAGACTCTTCCATAGGACATAAGCTCATTCACAATTCTATAGAATTTCTTGTAGCACTCAGTTATGCTATCAGATTTTCCTTGTCTAAAACTTTCATACTCCTGATTGAGCATAGATTTCCTGTCCTGCCTTACTTCTTCAGATCCCTCCATGTAGACAATCAATGTGTCCCACATCTCTTTGGAGGTCTTGCAGTGAATCAGATTCTGAAATGTTGAATCATCTATGGCACTAACAATAATGTTCTGAGCTCTTTTATCCATGGTTGCCAAGATGATTTCATCCATGGTCATTTCTGAATAACTCTTTGGAGTTTGGATATTTGCATCAAGAACTGATACCTTCATTGGAATGAAGGGGCCTTCCTGTACTGTGATGTAAATCCTTGGGTCAGATGTCTCCATGAACAGTCTGACTCTTTCTTTCCAAATTCCAAAAATTTCTTTCTTGCATATGGGTAATTTCATAGACCCTAGCTCCTTATGATTCTCACCTGAACCCATCTTTTTGAATCTAAATTCTGCCTTTCAGATCCACCTCAGACTGTTAAGTCCTTTTTGAGGAACCTCCCTCTGATACCACTTGATAGTTTTACTTTCAAGACAACCTAAACACCTAGAGGGGGGGTGAATAGGTTCTAATTTCTTGTTTATAAATCTAGGCAGAATTCAATTACAGATTAAATTATCTAGCACAGCATTCACAGAAAACTAAGTATCACAGATTGCATAATGTTTTATAGTGGTTCCCCAAGATCTGGGTACATCCACTTTCCCCCTTCACCTATCTAGCAATGTGCTAGATTCGGCCAAACTTCCACTATTCTCAGATCCTCAGATCCTACAGCTCAGAACCTGGATAGGTTCCTACAACTCAGGCTCAACAGCCCTACCTCAGCCTTGCCTCAAGGCCTACCACTCAGAGAATAACCTTCTCCTACACTCAGGAAAATAGCCCTACCACTCAGATATTACCTCTCCTACACTCAGCCTTTATAACACAGGCTTACAACTCAGATCTGTGTAAACAGATCCTACAGAAATTTAGAAAAGATATTTTGATGTCTTGCCTTTGTTGAGAGAGAAGAGGACAAGACACTTCTTGATCAGCTGATGAAATCAACTGAATCTGAGCTTTCTTCAAAGCTTCTTGAATCTGAACTTAGCTGAGTTGATTTCCAAACAGCTTCTTGAGAAACCACTGATGGCTTCCTTCTTCTTCTTCAAGATGACTGGATCTCCCTCTATCCAACACCTTTACTGATACTTCAGACTTCTTCTTCTTAGATCTTCTGATGAAGATCTTCTTTTTCACTTTCTTGAATTGAAACTTCAACAGGATCGTAATCCTTCTGTTTCTTCTTCTTAGATCTTCTTCTATTATTTTTCTTAGCTTAGCTGCATGTCTAATTCCTTCTGAATGTGTCTATTTATAGACTTTCTTCATGGTAACCGGCTGATCCGGTTTCTAACTGTTTTCTGACAGGTCTGACAGCTTCAGTTAAACGGTGGCAACCCACAGCTGTCAAGTCTTCAAACAGTTCTTGTACCTTAGCCTTGGACAGCAAAATGTCGAGACAGTCAGTTAGAAAGTGTCGAGACCAATCTGTCTATCTGTGTCGACACAAGTGACTTTGGTGTCGACACAGTCTTTGATGATGTCGACTAAGTTGCCTTTAAGTCGACACAGCTTCTTCAGAAAATAACTTGGTCTAGACTCTACAGTGTGTCGACACAAGTCCTGTGTGTCGACACAGTTGTTGTAGATTCAGAACTTAGTATGTGTCGACTCAGCCTTCTGGTGTCGACACAAGCATAGTCGACTTCTGCCAATATGTGTCGACTCAATCTCAAGGTGTCGACACATCCACCCAGTGTCGACTATCTTTCTCTGGTCGACTATCTTTCACTAGTCGACTATCTTCTTCTGTGTCGACTATCTTTCACTAGTCGACTATCTTCTTCTGTGTCGACTATCTTTCACTAGTCGACTATCTTCTTCTGTGTCGACACTGCTTCTCAGTGCTGAGGTCGACGATTTTCTTTATGTGTCGACACTGTTTCCCAGTGTCAAGATAGTTGAAGTCGACTATTTTCTTTATGTGTCGACACTGCTTCCCAGTGTCGACATAAATGTGGTCGACTATCTTTCTCTGTGTCGACACTGATATTCTGAAGTGTCGACACAAATATTCTGAAGTGTCGACATAATTTCTTCAGGTGTCAACATGTGGACTTAGAATATTTTTCTGCATTATTTAATACTTCTTCACCTGCACATGTCAACTCAAAACAACATCAAATACACCTTGATGTATATCATTGAGCTAAGTTGGGCTTCTTCAAATCAGGTACACTTTTTCCAATGTACCCAACAATAACATTTTGACTGATTCAAAGAAGAATCGTGGTTGGCAAAGTACCTAATGCTCGCTCGAACCGTATTAAATTTTGATTCATGGTTTAATTGGTTGAACCGTTTAACCTGAATTTAACAACATTATGAGAGAGAACTTCTGATTTACCCATAAAAACCTATGATTGCTAAGCTTAGACACTGTTTGAGACAACTTATGTTGATAAATAAGCTGCTAATTGAAAATTAATGATTGCATAGAGATTTTATAAAAAAATGATGAATAAGAAGTAGACTGTTTGGATAGTTTGTCCATAAGTCCTTAAAGTTTTTTCGCCCGGACGCAAATTTTTCGTCTGGGCGCCAGTATTTCTCCCAGGCACGTTTTTTTGCTCTGACGCGATTTTTTCGCTCTAGAGAGGTTTTTTTGTCCAAGCGCGAATTTGCCTCCCGGACGTCAATTTGTAGATCGAGCGCAAATTTGTCGCCCGAGCGTGGTTGTTTCACTTGGGCGCGCGGTTTTTTCGCCATAGCGCGATTTTTTCACACTCAACGCGATTTTCCGCCCGGACGCGAATTTTCAGGCCGGAAGCGATTTTTCCGCCCGAGCGCGATTTTTCCGCCTGTGGGCGATTTTTCCGCACTGCCGCCTTTTTTTCGCTTGGGAGCGATTTTTTTGCCCTGATGCAATATTTTTGCTAGGGCGCTATCTTTTTCGCCCGAACGCAAATATTTCGCTTTGACACTGTTTTTTCGCCCTGGCGCGAATTTGTCGCCCGGGCACGGTTTTTTCGGTCGGGCGCGGGTTTTTTTGCTCAGGCGCGGTTTTTCTCCCAGGGCGCCCAACGCAATTTTTCCGCCCGGGCGCAATTTTTTCGCCTGTAAGCGATTTTTCCGCACGGGCGCAATTTTTCCGCCCGAACGCGTTTTTTTCGCTTGAGCACGAATTTTTCACCCTGGTGCGATACTTTTACCCGGGCGCGATCTTTCTCACCCGGGCGTGATATTTTTGCACGGAAGCGTGAAAAATGTGTTCTGTCGAAAAATCGCGTCCGATCGAAAAAACGCTCGCTTGCAAAAAATCACTGTTGAGCGAAAAAATTGCGTCCGAGGGGAAAAACACTTCCGGGCGAAAAAACTGCTCCTTGGAGGAAAAACCGTGCCCGGGAGGAAAAACCGCGCCCGGGCGTATAAAACGCTCCCGAGCGGGAAATTCACGCTCGGGCGAACAATTCGCGCTCGGACGGACAATTCGCGCCCAGGCAGAAAAATCGCGCCCAGGCGGAAAAATCGCGTCGGAGCGAAAAATACGCCCCTGGGCGAAAAATACGCTCCCGGGCGAAAAAATCGCGCTCGCGCAAAAAAATCAACTTTGCGTTTTTTAAGGGATAATCGCTTATGATAAACCATAAGCTGGACATGAATAGCTTATGAAAAATCAGCTTATCATCAATTTTAAAATAAGTGATTTTCTATAAGCTACACAAACAAACAATTGAAAAACTGCGTTTGCATTTTGAATAGTGATTATTCATCAGCATAAGTTGTACTAAAGCTGTGTTTGGGAGAACTTATAATGATGAATAAGTTGCTAATTGTGATGTTTGCATAAAGATTTTATAAAAACAATGATGAATAAACAGTCAACTGTTTGGATAGTTTGTTAATAAGTGCTTATCTAAAATTTCATTCATAAGGGTCTGTTTGTTTGGACGTGTTTTTTTTGTCTGTGCACGATTTTTTTGCCTCGGGGTCATTTTTTGCTCGGGCGTGTTTTTTCGCCCGTCACAATTTTTTTCGTCCAGTCAAGATTGTTTTCGCCCAAGCTTTATTTTTTTTCGCCCGGGCGCGATTTTTTCGCCAATGGCGTTTTTTCGCTCGATCGCGTTTTTTTCGCCCGCCCGATTTTTTTCAAACGGACGCATTTTTTTCACTCGGGCGCGATTTTTTCTCACGACAGCGATTTTTTCGCCCGGGGGCGTTTTTTTTCGCTCCGGCGGGTTTTTTCCGCCCGTTCGCGGATTTTCACTCAGTCAAGGTTTTTTCGCACGGGCGCGTTTTTTTCGCCGGGACACATATTTTTCGCCGGAGCGCGTTTTTTTCGCCCGGGCGCGATTTTTTCGAGCGTACGCGTTTTTTTCTCGGATGCAATTTTTTCTCACAGGCGCGATTTTTTCCCTATCACAATTTTTTCAACCCAAAACAATTTTTTCGCCCCGATGCAATTTTTTCGCCGGGAGAAAAAAGAAAAAAACGCGCTCAGATGAAAAAATCATGCCTGGGCGAAAAAAACACGCCCGGGCAAAAAATAAGTGTTCGAGCGAAAATATCACTTCTCGTCGTGCCTGAGCGAAAAATTTTTTCCCGTGCGAAAAAATTGCTTCCGGGCAAAAAATTCACGCCCAAGTGAAAAAATCGCAGCCGGCCGAAAAAAACGCACCCGGGCGAAAAAATCGCGCCCGGGCGAAAAAACCGCGCCCTAGCGAAAAAACCGCGTCAGGGCGAAAAAATTATGAACGGATGAATATCCTGCCCGGGCGAAAAATATCGTGCATGGGCGAAAAAAACTCACCCGGGTGAAAAAAAACATGGCATAGCGAAAAAATCACGTCAGGAGAAAAGATCGCGTCCGAGTGAAAAGATCGCGTCCGGGAGAAAAGATCGCGCCCGGGCGAGAAGATCGCGCCCGGGCGAGAAGATCGCGCCCGGGCGAGGAGATCGCGCCCTGGCAAAAAAATCGCGTTCGGGTGAGAAATTCTCTCGCGGCTGAGAAATTCACGTTCGGGTGAGAAATTTGCGCTCGGTTGAAAAAATCGCGTCCTGATGAAAAAATCGCGTCCGAACGACAAAATCACATCCGAAGAAAAAAAATCACTCATATGGCTTTTTTAAGAGATAAGCGCTTAAGAGAATGCATAAGCTGGACCTGAGTAGCTTATAAAAAATCAACTAATCATCAATTTTAAAATAAGTGATTTTATATAAGTTGCACAAACAAACATCTATAAAACTGTTTTTACGTTTTAAATAGAGATTATTGATCAGCATAAGTAGTCTCAAACAGAGCCTTAGGCTCTGTTTGGGAAGGCTCTGTTTGGGACAACTTATGCTGATCTATAATCTCTACTTAAAACACAAAAGTTGTTTTATAGCTGTTTGTTTGTGCAGCTTATATAAAATCACTTATTTTAAAACAGATTATAAGTTGATTTTTTATAAGCTATCCGGGTCCAGCTTACGATTACTCATAAGCGCTTATTTCTTAAAAAAAGCCATATGAGTGATTTTTTCTCCGGATGTGATTTTTTCGTTCGGACGCGAATTTTTCGCCCGGGCGTGAATTTTTCGTCCGGGCGCATTTTTTCGTCCGGGCGCATTTTTTCGTCCGGGCGCATTTTTTTCGCCCGGTCGCGTTTTTTCGCCCGGGCGCGTTATTTTTTCGCCCGGGCACATTATTTTTTCGTCCGGGCGCGTTATTTTTTCGTCCGGGCGCGTTATTTTTTCGCCCGGGCACGTTATTTTTTCGCCCGGGCGCGTTATTTTTCGCCCGGACGCGTATTTTTCGCCCGGACGCGTTTTTTTCGCTCGGGTGCATTTTTTTCGCCCGACCGTGTTTTTCGCCCGGACGCGTTTTTTCGCCCGGACGCGTTTTTTCGCCCGTGCGCGATTTTTTTGCCCGGGCGCGATTAATTTGCCCTGGCGTGATTTTTTCGCCCGGGCGCGAATTTTTCGCCCGGACGCGATTTTTTCGCTCGGGCGCGATTTTTTCGCCCGAACGCGAATTTTTTCGCCCGGAGGCGATTTTTTCGCCCGGACGCGATCTTTTCGCACGAAAATGATTTTTTCACCCAGGTGCGCTAAGAAGCGATTTTTTTGCTCGGACGCGTATTTTTTTGCCTGGGCATCTTTTTTTCGCTCGGGCATGATTTTTTCATCCGGACGCGTTTTTTCGTTTTTCTCCAGGCGAAAAAAGTGTTTCGGGTTGAAAAAATTGCGCCCGGGACAAAAAACACGGTCGGTCGAAAAAATCGCGCTCGGGCGAAAAAAACGCGCCCCGACAAAAAAATGCGCCTCGGCGAAAAAAACGCGCCCGGACGAAAAAACCGCGACCGAGCGAAAAAAACCGCGATCGGGCGGAAAAAAACGCGCTCGAGCGAAAAAAACTCGCCCGAGCGAAAAAAACCGCGGTCGGGCGAAAAAATTGCGCCCGCATAAAAAAAATGCACCAGGTTGAAAGAAATCGAGCGGGCGAAAAAACGCAACCTGGCGAAAAAATCACGCCCGGGCGAAAAAAAACCAGCTTGGGCGAAAACAATCTTGACTGGACGAAAAAAATCGTGACGGGCGAAAAAACACGTCCGAGCGAAAAATCGCCCCCAGGCAAAAAAATCGTGCACGGATAAAAAAAACGCGTACAAACAAACAAATCCTTATGAATGAATGAAATTTTAGATAAGCATTTTTGGACAAACTATCCAAACAGTCGACTGCTTATTCATCATTGATTATATAAAATCTCTATTCAACCATCAATTTTTAATTAGCGGCTTATTCATCATCCTAAGCTGTCCCAAACAAAGCCTTAATCTATTATAAATTGTCACTAAATTATTTGTCAATAGACCATTGCACATCCTACAAAGGAACTTAGACACTAGGGTAGCTTGCATGTTGTTATTATTTAGCGGGTATGCAAATAAAGTCTGGTAGGCCCAAGCCAAACCTAGGTCAAATCGGGCACAGATCTGGCCCTCCATAAAAAAGGGCCTGCCAGTCAGATCGAGAAGGTCTGGTTCTGGCAAGGCAAGAAATGAGATATGGTGGTTGCCCGTCAATATTTAAATATAGTTTGGCAGGCCGGCTATATGATATAAATCCTAGTGCTCGCTTGGGCTTGACCCAAGCAGTTCAACGGACTGGGCCCATGCAAAAAGGGGCCTAATTGATAACTTCCAAGTCTCCAATCTTCACTATTAAATGCCAACATGATAAAGCATATATACTAGTAAATTTAATATATTCAAAAATTATTATTTGACTGATTTTATAAAAGGATAATTCTATACATACCTAAGTCATACATAAAAACCACAAAAAGTGGGCCCCACACCCAATAAAATAATCCAAACTTTACTTTTCGTGTATTTTAGGGTGTGAAAAAGACAAAATAATATATTTTATTATGTATGAGCCCACTTTTTGTGGTTTTTATGTAAGATTTAGGTATGTGTAGTTCCGCCCTTTATAAAAACATTGTGTCAGTTTGATTGGAGAAGCACGGTTTTCAAGAAATGACTTTTAATTCAATATCAAAACATACATAAATTGACATTAAATTTAATTTCAATTATTTTGTACAGCCTTAGGATGAATTTTTATTATAGGAATTGGCATTGATCACGTTTATTCTTTGATTGCAGGATGACTTTCCGTTATAGGAAATGACGTATGATTAAATATTATTACTTGGTATGTTACGGCGAGGAAGTAATATCTTCAAGATATTTGATTTAAGCCTCATTTTTTACCCAAAAATATTTCAAACGCGCAACAGTTGCAAAGCTAAAGTGCAGTCACGCATGCAGTAAATTACAATAAGAATGAAAATCTTCAAATTACTAATGAAGCAAGTGTGTATCACTGTTTTATGTTTATAGCCCACAAAATTATGCCAGAGCATGCATGTCCAAAAGACCAGGCAGGCCCAGGTGGGGCCCGAGGCTGCTTTTCCGGCTGCTTTTCCCTGGGCCATTCTCTCTCTAGGTCTGGGCTTGAATTTGCCAAGCCCAAGCCAGGCCCAGGCCCCGCCTCCAAATGGAGGCCTATTTAGGCCCTGTAGACGGGAAAGGCCCAAGCCGGAGCCAAGCCCTGCATGTAGGAATTAAATTAGTACATCCCAAACAGAGCTTGGGAGGAATCGATGACGATAGGCCGCTCCTTGTTACAACTTGGGGAGGGGGATAATACAGAGCGCTTTGAGGGTGAAGAGCCACCACTTGCTGGGCTTAGACTTTATCTCCTTATGGCAGTGTAGAATGTTTGTGGTCGCTGACAGGGCACTGCGCGCTGAAGGCCATAGGAAGATTGCTGAGGAGTCTGATCGGAGCGCCTTACACGTAGGAGAATTTTTGAAGAGGTCGGTGAATCGCCTTGCAAGAAGGAGCATCATGGACTTAGACGAATCTTCGACACACTCGGAAGAATGCAACTCGTAGGAAGACTTCGACAGAGCTCTAGCCTGTATGAGAAGAAAGCTGGGAGGAGAAAAGTTGGAAATGAGAGAGGGTATGTGGTCCTGTTTATAGGCCTCAATGATGATTATGATAGTTATGCGGCTATCCGTAGCTCATAACAACCTAAATTACCAAGTGCAGACCATTTCAATATAGTTTTTACCCCATATTATTCCTATATTTTTACTATACACAAATCGTAATTATTTTATTTATTTGCACCCACCCATGATGGTGGTTATGCGGGTGGTTACCTATGTAACAAATGGTCGTGATTGCGAGAGCGCGATTGAACGGTGAAAAAGGGGTCGATGTGGGAGGTTTGAGGGCGGCGAGCCCCCGGGGGCGGGCGGCCGCTAGGGAAGGAGGGAGAGCCGCTGGTGAGCCGTTCGGGGAGGCTGGGCGTGGCGCTGTTCGTTCCCTGTGGCTGTGAGGCGTGGCCGCGACCGGCCGAGGAGGCAGGCAGCGGCGCCAGTCGTGCCATGTGTTCGTGACTGTGACCTCGCGGCATCGCGACTGGTAGACACGGCCCCGGCCGGCCCTGGTAGCCGACTACGGCACAGGCTGCGCCTTGTGGGCGCGGCCTGTTATGATATATCTGCATATTATATTAAGCAGTGTATTATAACAATTCAATATAATCTAGGACTTGATAGGTTCTATTTTATTGTTTTTTATATGTAGTTATGTGTGCCTCCTGACTTATCTTTGGGCCGCTCTTTATTTCTGTTTTCCCTGTTCTGCTCCCTCCACACCATAGTATAAAAAGGTGCGGAGAGTTTTTTTTGCCTGTCAGGGGATTTATCTGTTGAAGTTCAAGACTGTTCTTATGCAATATTTGAAGCCTGTACTTGATTAATCTATATTATTCTCAGCTAAGTCTTTTATTTGCTAGCATATTTGTGTGTTTTATTTAACATTTGGTATTAGAGGAACGACTCTCGCCTTGCCATCAGTGATCCTTTCTCATCCTTTTGTGAATCAATCTTTTTGATTCCTGTTTCTGAATCTCATCATATGGCAACCTCCTCAAGTTCTCAAGCTTTTCTCTACACCCCCACTGGGATCCCTATCTTTGAGGGAGATTCTTACGATTATTGGAGCAAACAAATGAAAATATACTTCATCTCACAATGTCTTTGGGATCTTGTTCAAAATGGTTACCAACCTCTTCCAGAGAAATCTGCAAAAGACAAGAGTGAGTCATCTGATCTCCAAACTGTGCAAGAAAACCAAAAAAGGGATGCCAAAGCCATCCTATGTATCCAGCAAGGTGTAGGAAGATCTATATTACCACTTATTATCAATGCAAAGAAGTCCAAGGAGGCATGGGAAATTTTAAAAATTGAATATAGAGGAAATGAGAGGGTGATTTCCATGAGACTAACACAGCTCTGGAGAGAATTTGATAACTTGAATATGAAAGAATGAGAGAATATTCAGCAATATATATCAAAAACCACAGTCCTTGTAAACCAGATTCGAACCTTCGGTGATGAACTACCAGAAAAAAGAGTTGTATCAAAGATTCTCAGCAGCTTACCATCCAGATTTGAACATGTTGTAGCAGCCATTGAAGAAGCAAGGGACATCACAAAAATACCTGTATGTGACCTCATGAGCTCCTTATTGGGACATGAAGCTCGAATGAAGAAGAAAGAACTGGCTCTAGAACAGGCACTTCAGAGCAAAGTTACCATAAACCCCATAAAACACAACTCATCATCATCTTGGAACCAAGGAACAAGAGAAAGAGTAGAAGAGAGAGACAGTATGCCTTATTGTAGATTGTGCAACAAAAATACTCATTCCACCAAAGATTGTTATTCTAAATGCAAGAAGTGTAAAAGGCATTTTCACTTACCAAAGGATTGTTGGTATCGTGATTCTAGACCAAAATAAGAAGCAAACTTCTCCTCAAACCCAGAATCTCTATTCCTCTCATGCCTCAAAGAAGAAAATCCTGAAAATGATGTGTGGTTTCTTGATAGTGGATGTTCAAATCATATGTGCAACAGTAAAGATGCCTTCATTTATCTTGATGATACCAGTAAAGCAAAAGTTATGATGGGAGATGGAAATAGTAAATGCATAGAGGGGAGAGGGACAGTTGCTGTTAGACTGAAAGATGGGAGAATCAATCACATACATGATGTGCAGTTTGTTCCAAGACTTTCTCAAAATTTGCTTAGTGTAAGTCAACTTATAAAGAGAGGCTATAAGTTGACCTTTGAAGAAGACATCTGCAGCATTCAAGACAACAGAAGCAACAAAAATATAGCAAAAATTCAAATGTCTAAAAACAAAATCTTTCCTCTACACTTGAAGATTGAGAAGCAAATCAATTTACAGAATTTTCAGGCCAATACAGCTATATGTACTGAATCAACTGAGTTGTAGCATCTAAGATGTGGCCACTTAAATTATGAAGATTTAAGAAAGTTGCAAATTCTCTCCACTGGGATGCAAGGTAGTATTGCTGGGAAAAAGATTTGTGAAACATGTTCTCTAAACAAAATCCATAGATTACCTTTCCCAAATCACAGCGCATGGAGGGCTAAGGCTCCACTTGAACTCATTCATGTAGACCTATGGGGGCCTGCTTCTACAGCCACATGGTCAGGTAATCGTTACTATCTCCTTATTGTAGATGACTATTCCCGTATGATGTGGATCTATTTTTTAACACAAAAATCAGATGCTTTCCTCTCCTTCACAAAATTTAAGCAAAACATTGAAAAAGAAACAGAACTCAAAATTAAAGGGATTCAACAGATAGAGGAGAAGAATTCACTAGCAAGGAATTCTTCTCCTACTGTGAGTAAAATGGAATTAAAAGATAGCTGACCGTTCCCCAGTCACCACAAAAAAACGGAGTTGTGGAAAGGAGGAACATGACTGTAGTTGAAATGGGAAAATGTCTTCTTCAATACAAGAAATTACCAAAGGAATTCTGGGGGGGGGGGGAGGCAATGCACACTACTGTTTTCATATTAAATAGAGCTCCCACTAGTTCTTTGATCAAGTCAACTCCATATGAGATGTGGCATAAAATAAAACCAAACATTCATCACTTAAAGATCTTTGGAAGTATAGCATATGCATTGCCTGCAATTGTAAATAGAGACAAACTGGATGCTAAGGGAGAAAAACTTGTATTTGTTGGATATAGTAGTGAGTCAAAAGGCTATAGATTATTTAATCCAGAAACAAAAAGGTTGGTGGTAAGCAGAGATGTTATATTTGATGATGAAAGCAACTGGATATGGAATGATTTTCATCAGGATCAGAGTCCTCTTTTCAATAATCCTGAGGAGGATGATGTGCAAGATATATCAGGAGATGATCTCACACAACCGTCCATTCCCCAAAATTCTAATTATGACAATCAACACCTACAAGGTGACTCATCATTTTCCAAAAAATCATCCACCGGCTCAGATAACTCAGAGGGTGAATCTTCATCGCCAAAGAAATACAGGTCTATACTAGATATATATGAAGCTTGATATGTGGCTTTACTATGTGAAAGTCTCTAGTGTCGACTAAATCCACCTGGGGGGGGGGGGGGAATAGGTGTCATGCAGTCTTTTGCAGAATTAAATTTACCTGCATAAATTAACAAACAGAGCACAGAAAACACACAAAGAATTATAGTGGTTCCCCGATTTGGGTACGTCCACTTTCCCCCTTCGACCTATATCCCACCAAGGGACGACTCAGTCACTTCTCCAAACGGATTGAAATCCAATCCTCACACTACGGAAGGAACCCTTCCAATAAAGGAGTCACAACTCCACCACCACGGGTTGCACCCAACCCTTACAACTAGGAATTAAAATTCCTTTACAACAAACCAAAATTGAATGTAAAAGAAAATACAAACAAAGCTTTTGGAGATTCCGATGTCCTTCTTCATTCGTTGAAGCTTTCTTGAAAGTTACGAAGAGTCCACAACCGGATTTCTCTCTTGGAGAGGATCTTGTACAGATCGGCGGCGGCAAGTGATTGCAGCGGCGATACTTTGTAGATCCAAACTTCTTGACGAAGCAAGCAAGGTCTACCAACGATCTCAGTCGGATCAATCGTCTCCACCGATTCGGAATGGAGAACTAGTCTCGTTCAACGAATCGAGAGACAAGAGATCTCAAGAGAGATGCGTGAGATGCTCGGCTCGCCTCGGTACTGTCGTCGGAAGATCCAAGAAGATCGGAGATTAGCGGCGACGACGAACTGCGAGTGGCGACAAGCGATCGGCGGTTTTCGCGATCGGCTAGGGCACGACGTCGGCTACTTTTAATTTCGCGTGAATGACTGTCTGTAGAAGTTCAAAATACGCGTATATATATACCCTGATCCAACCCTAAAGACCATTGTGGGGCCCACAAAAAGAAACCCTAGCCCCGGCCAAAACAGCGCACGGCAAGTTGGTCCGGTCCAGCGGACGAGGAAATTTGCCTAAGGCAAAATCGGCGGGAATTGTTGGTGATTCCCGTCGATGTCGGCGGGAATCACTCATGATTCCTGTCGATTCTGCCTTGACTGAATTCCTGTTGGAAAACTGTCAGCCGGAATCAGTCGGCGGGAAGGGCTGACTGATTCTCGTCGAATCGGCGGGAATCACTAACGATTCCCGTCGAAGTCGGCGGGAATCACAAGTGATTCCCGTCGAAGTCGACGGGAATGACTTAGTGATTCCCGTCGATTTTGAATTAGAAGATTTTTCTCTTCCTTCTTTTGAAGACTTGGTCTTTGACCCATCTTTGCTCCTTCTTCTTCTCTTGATCTACCTTGACCCTGTACTTGAAAATAAGTACACTCCAATAGAGAGAGCATACGCTAATCAACACAGTAATCTATGCAATGAGAGATTACGTTGCGCAGACCCGTGTATATTGACCAGCTGCACCCTGACATTGGCGTGTACTTAGCATGGAATAACTGCAAGCACAACTTGATAGAATTGTCAAATACATTTTCAATTTACCTTAGCTTGTTCAGGGGCTTCTTCAAATCAGGTCAATTTTGGATGCAATAACCAACAATCTCCCCCTATTTGAAGTAGCCTAAACCCTATAAGCTAAGGTGAATAGAACAGATGGGAATGAAATTCATAGATTGAAAATTCAGTTGAGAGTGAAATTCATTACCATTTTCCTGAGAGCAACATAGCCTTTCATTGGCAGCCACCTTAGTCTTGGCCGAGAGGGTAATCTCCCCCTTTTTGGCTTCTGCAAATCTGGGACTTCACTTGGAGCAAAATGCTCCCCCTCAGTTCTTGCATCCGTGCTCGATCTTGAGTTCCTAGCAGATGCTGCCCCTTGATCCAAGAGCCTTGAGCCCTTCAGTCTTCAATCTTCATAGTTTAGCATGCCGAGTTCAGTTTTGAAGAGACTGAACTTGGCCTCATCTAGGGGCTTTGTGAAGATATCTGTAATCTGCTTATCTGTGGGGACATAGCAGAGAGATATCTTTGTTTTCCACATGCTCCCGAATGAAGTGGTAGCGCACTTCAATATGTTTTGTTCTGCTGTGTGACACTGGATTGTTCTCAATTGCTATTGCGCTCGAGGATTCGCAATACATAGGAACTTCTCTGAACTGCAAGTCATAATCTTTGAGTTGATTTCTGATCCATAGAAGTTGTGCGCAATAGCTGCCTGCTAAGATGTACCCAGATTCAGCCGTAGAGGTTGCGACACATTTCTGCTTTTTACTGTTCCACGATATAAGCCTTCTTCCTAGGAATTGGCACATCCCGGAAGTGCTTTTCCTATTATCCATGCTTCCTGCAAAGTCAGCATCTGAAAAGCCTATCAGCTCGACATCATTGTTTCTTGGGTACCACAAGCCAAGATTTGGTGTACCCTTAAGGTATCTAAGAATCCGCTTTGCAGCGACATAATGATATTCCTTAGTGTTCACTTGATATCTGGCACAAACGCATGTGGAAAACATAATATCCGGTCTACTAGCAGTAAGGTAGAGCAGGGATCCAATTATGCTTCTGTATTTGGTTTCATCAAAAGGTTTCCCTTTCTCATCCTTTTCCAGAGACACAGTGGATCCCATTGGAGTCCTCATATAGGTTGCGCTCTCCATTTCGAATTTCTTGAGGAGTTCATTTGTGAACTTCGTTTGAGAAATGAAAATTCCATCCTCAGACTGTTTCACTTGAAGTCCCAAGAAATACTTTAGCTCTCCCATGCTGCTCATTTCAAACTTTCCTTGCATAAGTTTAGAAAACTTCTTGCAAAGATTATTGTCCGTTGAGCCGAATATTATGTCATCGACATAGATTTGCACCAGCACAATCTTGCCTTTGACTTCCCTAAGAAACAATGCCTTATCTATTTTTCCTCTTGAGAACTTGTTCTCAAGAAGAAAACTAGACAGAGTCTCATACCAATCTCGAGGAGCTTGTTTTAAGCCATATAATGCTTTATTAAAAAAGTAAACATGATTGGGGAATGTTGGATTAACAAAACCTGGGGGTTGTGCGACATATACTTCCTCTTTTAAATTTCCATTAAGAAAAGCTGATTTCACGTCCATCTGATAGACAGTGAATCCTTTGTGAGAGGCATATGCCAGGAATATTCTGATCGCTTCGAGCCTTGTAACTGGTGCAAAGGTTTGGTTGAAGTCAATTCCCTCCTCTTGTCTGTAACCTTGAGCCACCAGTCTGGCCTTGTTCTTGATGATGACACTGTGTTCATCCAGTTTGTTTCTGAAGATCCACTTAGTGCTGATCACATTCTGTTTCTTTGGTATGTAAACAAGCGTCCAGACGTTGTATCGTTCGAATTGATGCAGTTCATCTTGCATGGCCAATATCCATGACGCATCTTTGTTCGCTTCGTCGAACTTCTTTGGCTCAACCTATGACAGAAAACTAAGGTGCAAAATCTCGTTAATTATACCTCTGCGAGTTCTGACACCGTCACGGGGATATCCTATGATATGATCTCTGAGATGATCCCTCATGTGTCTGAGCTCTAGGAGTCTTGCATCAAGAGCTCCAACAGCTTCTCGGGCTCCTCCCTCTTCTGGGGGTATTTCTCCATCCTGACCGTCATCTTCTCCAGTTCGTGTTGAGGTGGAGACCTTGACATACTTGGGAGTTTCATCATTAGCAGTCTCATCTAGACTCAGTTGTTCAAGCCTTGCACCTGCATCTTCAAGAATGCCACTGGAAGAATTGCTGTGAAGCAAGCTTCCTTCATCAAATACAACATTAATGGACTCCTCTACCACTAGGGTTTTTTTTATTGAAGACCCTATATGCCCGACTATGGCTACTATAGCCCATGAAGATGCCTTCGAAGCATTTTTCTCCGAATTTAGTACGTGGGTACTTCCCATTATTGAGTACATAGCACCTGCAGCCAAAAATCCGTAGATAGGACATGGTCGGTTTCCTGCCTTTCAGTAGCTCATAAGGCGTCTTACAATGGTTCTTGTTGATTAAGGCTCGGTTCTGCACATGACAAGCTGTATTGATAGCCTCTGCCCAGAAGTACTCTTGGAGAGAATCGTCATTCAACATTGTCGTACATGCCTCAATGAGCATTCTATTCTTCCTCTCCGCAACTCCATTTTGCTGAGGAGTACGTGGGGAGAAAAACTCATGAAAGATACCATGTTCTTCACAGAATTCTGTCATAGCTCCAGACTCGAATTCTGTTCCATGGTCACTTCTGATTTTGACCACGGAGCAGTTAAGTTCATTCTGAATCTGCCTGATAAAATTAGTGAAGATGTCAAACGTATCTGACTTTCGTTTCAAGAAGAACACCCACGTAAATCTAGAGTGATCATAAACAATCACTAACGTATAGGATTTGCCTCCTAAGCTATGAACTTGCACTGGATCGAACAAGTCCATGTGCAGAAGATAAAGACATCTGGAAGAGTCTTTGTTAGCAATGCCCTTAAAGGTAGCCCGAGTCTGTTTTCCCTTCTGACATGCAGGACAAGGGCTATCTTTGATGCACTTAATAGTAGGGGCATCCCTTACTAAATTCTTAGAAAACAACATACTAATAGTTTTGAAATTAATATGTGCCAATCTCTAAGCTAAAAAAATCTAAGAAAAAAATACTTCTGCTCCTAATGCTAGTTAATACCGTCTCCGAAGAGGCACACGATATTATCAAGCACTTTTCCTTGCAGAACTTAACGTCGTATCCTTTATCACACAACCGGCTTACACTGATCAGGTTATGGTTTAACCCTTCAACATAGGACACATCTGTGATAGAGAATACACCATTAGAAATCATACCATAACCCCTGGTGACTCCTCGATCAGATCCTTCAAAGATGACTTTGGGTCCATTTTCGACTGGGGAGTAATCGTGCAACAAGCTTCTTGTCCCGGTCATATGCCGGGAACATCCACTGTCCAAGTACTAGATTGGCATTTTGGTGGCCTTTGGACATACCTGCAAAACAGAATTAGTTTTCCTTAGGAACCAAATCGAACTTGGGTCCTAGATTCCTTGTTAGCACACTCCCCCTCGGTTGGTTAACCCTACGAGTGGTCGGCCTCACATTGCTAACAAAAGGAGTCTCATTGTATCTTGGATTAAACCAGCAATCCACGGCAAAGTGACCAACTTTGCCATAGCACCAACAGTCAAACCTATTGTACTATTTCCTAGGCTCCTGCTTCACCCTTGGAACGGTGGATCCAACCGGGGCCTTGGATCTGGAGGTGGAGGCATCATGATGATAGCAGTCACATGACTTCTTCACTTACTGTTCCTTCAGTATAACTGGCTTGGCCTTTGGTGCCTGCTTCCTATTATGGCCGCTAGAGAAGTGGCCATAATTCTCCACTTGGATTTCCTCATAAGGTGCCTTGAAGACACTCTCACCGTAGTTGCGGGGGAAGGTCCAACCATCATACCGGCTCTTGGGCTTTTCAACTGAGGGCCGGAAGAAGTGGCCATAGGATGACTCAAAGTCCTGCTCATTGCAAGGAAAGCCAGACTTTCTGAATGAAACAGGACCGAGTGGGGCCTTTCCCTTTTCTACAGCAGAGGCCTTCTTAGTAGCCTTATTTTTCCTCTGCTTTCTGTTTCTCCTGGATGATTTACCAGGCACAGTCACATGCCCTAAGCCAGTCCCCTTAGACTGAGCAGAGAATTCATCAACCAGAGGAAGAACGGTCTTTGGCATAGAGAAGCTTTTGACAATCTTCCTCTCTACCACAATCTGTTCTTCCAGCTTGTTGATTTCTTCCTGTTTTTGGTCAAGGAGCCTTAGAGAATCTGAGTGCTCAGAAGTCAGGTTCAGGTGTTCCTGTCAGAGAGAAATCAAGCTAGTGATATCTTCTCTTAGGGACACACCCTCAGCCTTAAGGAATTTGACTTCCTTCTTCTGAGCGCTCAACCTCTTTCGGCACTCTTTAAAGGTATTGAGCAGAAGTTCATACTTTTCAAGGAGTTCAGCTTCACGGGCAGATGGAATGTCCTCATGGTCATCTTCAGGAGACTCAGAGTCAGAGTCAGAGTCAGAGTCAGAGAGGGGGGTGCGATCTTTTACCTTCCCAGTAAATGGGGGACAGTCTCCATCTGAGTCGGAGTGACCTATTAGCTCAAAGTAGGCTTCCTCATCATCATTGGAGTCTGAAGAGTCAGATTCACTCAGTGTCTTTGGCTTTTTAGCAATATGGCTCTTCTCCTTCTTCTTATCTCTAGAGGACTTTTGCTCCTCTCCTTTCCCCTTCTCTCTCTTGCTTTGGTGGCAGTCAGCAATGACGTGACCTGGATTATTGCATCCAAAGAAGATAATGTCAGTAGAACGATGTTTGTTCTGTTTAGACTCATACCTGTCAGAAGAGTACTTCTTCTTCTGATGTCTAGAGGAGGAGCCATCCTTTTTTATCTGATTCCTCAACTTGAGGAACTTCTTGAACTCTCAAGTGATGAAGGAGAATTCTTGCTCAGGTAGCTCTGAGCCGGATGAGCATGGCTTAGAGTCTTCTTCCTCAGCCTTTCTCCAAGAGCAGGATGAGGCTGCACCCTTGCCTTTCCTTGAGTGATTAGCTTTCAGGGTCACAGTCTTTTCTTTGGCTGCGGCCTTATCGGCTTCTTCTTCAGCTTTTCTGGTGTTCAGCTGAAGCTCGTAGGACATTAGCTTTCCAAATAGAATCTGGGGATAAGTTTCTGCCAGCTTGCCAAATTATCTGATTGCGCAGATCTTGGTGTCCCATTCCTTAGTAAGGGATCTAAGGAATTTGTCATTTAGTTCACCATCGGTGAACACTCTGTCATAACCCTTCAGGGCATTGACAATCTTCAGGAAGTTCTCGAATGTCACTCCGATTTCTTCCATGGGACCTTGCCTGAAGGCCTCATACTTCTGGTTCAGAAGGGATCTTCGATCATCCCTTACTTCATCTGTGCCTTCCATCAAAATGATCAGGCAGTGCCATATGTCCTTGGCAGTCCTGCAGTTGCTAAAATTCTGCATCATGGAATCATCGACGGCGCTTACTAAGATGTTTTGAGCTTTCTTGTCTAGTCCGACAAGCACCATCTCATCCTTATACATTTTGGAGAGCTTTTTGGGCACCATCTTGGTCGAATCAATGGTGGAGGCCTTAGTGGGGATATAAGGTCCCTCCTCCACTATCATGAAGAGTCAGGGGTCGACTTCTTCCATGTAGAACCCGATCCTTTCCTTCTAGATGGGAAAGTTCAGCTTGGTGCATACAGGGATCTTTCCTGAATACTTGATTCCGTCCATTCCCGAGATCTTCTTTCTTCTTGACACTAGACACAGGATCTTACTCAAGGTGTTAACCTTACTGATGAGCAACCTCCCTCTGATACCACTTGAAATTCTCTAGTGTCGACTAAATCCACCTATGGGGGGGGGGGGAATAGGTGTCGTGCAGTCTTTTGCAAAATTAAATTTACCTACACAAATTAACAAACAGAACACAGAAAACACACAAAAAATTATAGTGGTTCCCCGATTTGGGTACGTCCACTTTCCCCCTTCAACCTATCTCCCACCAAGGGACGACTCGGTCACTTCTCCAAACGGATTGAAATCCAATCCTCACACTACGGAAGGAACCCTTCAAACAAAGGAGTTACAACTCCACCACCACGGGTTGCACCTAAACCTTACAACTAGGAATTAAAATTCCTTTACAACAAACCAAAATTAAATGTAAAAGAAAATACAAACAAAGCTTTTGGAGATTTCAATGTCCTTCATTTGTTGAAGCTTTCTTGAAAGTTACGAAGAGTCCACAACCAGATTTATCTCTTGGAGAGGATCTTTTCAAGATCGGCAGCGGCAAGTGATTGCGGCGGCGATACTTTGTAGATCCAAACTTCTTGACGAAGCAATCAAGGTCTACCAACGATCTCAGTCGGATTAATCGTCTCCACTGAGTCGGAATGGAGAACTGTTGAGTATTGTATCCACAATGTACCTGATTTGAAGAAGCCCCTGAACAAGTTAAGTTGAATTGACAATGTATTTGATGATTTTATATCAAGTTGTGCTTGCAGCTATTCCATGCTAAGTACACACCAATGTCAGGGTGCAATGGGTCAATATACACGGGTCTGTGCAACGTAATCCCTCGTTGAGCAGATCAGTGTGTTGACTCACGTGTGCTCTCTCTATTGGAGTGTACTTATTTTCAAGTATAGGGTCGAGATAGATCAAGAGCAGAAGAGGAGCAAAGATGGGTCAAAGACAAAGTTCATAGAAAGGAAGAGAAAAATCGTCTAAGTTAAAATCGACGGGAATCACTATGTCATTCCCGCCGACTTCGACGGGAGTCACTTGTGATTCTCGCCGATTCGACGGGAATCAGGCTGCATTCCCGCTGATCTCTTCCAGATGACTGTTTTCCTATAGAAATTCTGCTAAGGCAGAATCGACGGGAATCACCAAGTGATTCTCGCCGACTTCGACGAGAATCGTTCTGATTACCGCCGATTCGACGAGAACAGGTTGCATTCCCGCCGATTCCCGCAGGCTGACTAGCTTTACAACTGGAAATCGACCAAGGCAAAATTGACGGGAATCGTGAGTGATTCCCGCCGACTTCGACGTGAATCACCAACGATTCTCGCCAATTTTGCCTTAGGCAATTTTCGTCTGTTCGCTGGACCGAATCAAGAAACCGTGCGCTGTTTTGGCCGGGGCTAGGGCTTTTCCTTGTGGGCCCCACAACGGTCTTTTAAAGTTGGCTCGGGTATATATACATGCGTATTTCGAACCTCTACAGTAACTCATTCACGCGAAATCAAAAAGCCGACGCCGTGCCCTAGCAGATCGCGAAAAATCATCGATTGCTGTCGCCGCTCGCAAGCTCGTCGCCGTCGCAGATCTCAGAGCTTCTTTGATCTTCCGACGACAGAACCGAGGCTAGCAATGCGTCTCACGCGTCTCTCTTGAGATATCTTGTCTCTCAATTCGTTGAACGAGGTTTGTTCTTCATTCCGAATCGATTGAGATGACTGATCTGACTGAGATCGTTCGTAGACCTTTCTTGCTTCGTCAAGAAGTTTGGATCTACAAAGCATCGCCGCCGCAATCTCTTGTCGTCGTCGATCTTGACAAGATCCTCTCCAAGAGAGTACTCCGGTTGTGGACTCTTCGCATCTTTCAAGAAAGCTTCAACGATCGAAGAAGGACATCGGAAACTCCGAAAGTTTGTTTGTATTTTCTTTACATTCAATTTTAGTTTATTGTAAAGGAATTTTGATTCCTAGTTATAAGGGTTAGGTGCAACCCGTGGTGGAGGAGTAGTGACTCCTTTGGTTGGAAGGGTTCCTTCCGTAGTGTGAGGATTGGATTTCAATCCGTTTGGTGAAGTGATCGAGTCGTCCCTTGGTGGGAGATAGGTCGAAGGGGGAAAGTGGACGTACCCAAATCGGGGAACCACTAGAACTTTCTGTGTGTTTTTTTGTGCTGTGTTTGTTTAATTGTGTAGGTAAATTTAATTCTACAAAAGACTGCACGACACCTATTCCCCCCCATAGGTGGACTTAGTCGACACTAGATACTTTTAAGTGGTATCAGAGGGAGGTTACTCATCAATAAGGTTAACACCTTGAGTAAGATCTCGTGTCTAGTGTCAAGAAGAAAACGAGACTCAAGCATGGAGTTGTACACTGATGTCTCTCCCCTAAGACTGCCTGCATGCATAAAAGAATATTATCCCATCTGGAAAATGAGGGTTCAGTTTCATCTGGAAGCCATTGACCCCCGTGCTTTATTCATTGTGGAAGAGGGTCCCTTCATTCCCATGAAGGCTTCTGACTCTGGAGAAGATCACCAAATCCCTAAGAGTACCGCAGAGATGTCTGAAACCGAGCTTTTACTATTCAACTTGGACAAGCTGGTACGACAGATCATCTCTGATATTTGGTCAGGCTCTTCTCTTACAAGATTGGTTAAGTGCAAAACTGCCAAGTCCATGTGGGAAACAATCTCTGACCTCATGGAGGGAAAGAAGACTGCCGGTACTTAATGCCAGCAAGAGGATGAAGCATATGTGGGGGTCCTCGTCTCTGATGATTAAAGTCAAGAACAACTTCTCAATATCAGGGCTCCAGTGTCTCTATCTGAGACTGAAGAAGAGATTGAGGAATGCAGTTGTGATGAAGCTGAAACCTCAGTCTCTGCAGACCCTAACTCTAACCCTGATCAACACAATCAGGATCAGGTATCTTCCTCTTCTTGCTCCCTTCCTCTTGTATCTCCTAAAGACAGGAGAAGTTCAGAGGTTTGTCCATCTTTTGATGCTAGGGAAATAGATAGTTTCAATCAAAAGATTGAAACTCTTGATTCCCTTCGTAGTGCCCTTCAGAAGAGCAACTTGCTTGTTGAGAAACAAGCTATGGAAATTGCTCAGTTGAGGACCATGATGGATCACTAATTGGAATCCATCAAGGTGAAGGACTCAAAGATCTCGAATCTAGAGTTTTCTCTAGAGTCCGAGAAGAGAATAATATCTAACTTTTCCAAGGTAGATGCTATTAAGAGAAAGGGATAAAACGGGTGGATCTCGCGAATTATAAAATCGTGGAGAAATGGGGAAACTGTTTATAGACCCCCCACACCGAGTAGGAGGGGCATTCATCATTCCTTCAGGTGTGACCATAAGAACAACTATGGTCACTACAAGAATGATCGACCCTCAAGTGGAAACACCCATAGTGCAAGTGCTGTGATGGCTACTCATGAGAAAATACACACGGCTCATCATGAATCGTTTGTATTTACGGCCTCAGCTCCCCCACTTCATGACATTGCAGGAACCAGCTCTCACAAAAAATCTTTCCACCCTAGGACAAAGGGAAAGGGAGTTGGGAAACATGTAGCAAGCATCAATGGGGCCCCCGAATGTGTGCTAGCTGAAAAGAAAGCACCATCCCCCAGGCCTCATGATACTCACCACATGTTCACCATCAGACCCCCCTCGAGTCTCGGTGGAAAGGGTAAATCTGAGAGCAGTTCCAGCTTTGCCTCCTTCAGACCTAAGATCGTGACTAACTCAGTCAGTAGATCTGGTCAGAAAAGGAGATACAATATTCATGAGTGTTGGTGCTGTGGCAGAGTGGGTCACTTTGCCATAGATTGTTGGCATAATCCTTCTGTGCCAAGGGCAAGGGTATGTCCACATCCTTTGGCAAGAGATAGCCTTCCTGACAGAAATATTGTAGGAAGGCATGTTGTTTTTTATGCTGATAAGAACCTAGGACCCAATACCTATTGGGTTCCTAAGGTAAGGTAATTCTCTTTTGCAGGATATTCTAGGTACCCATGAACCTGATGGGACCCAAACAAGAGATGTTCCAGGCTTGCTATGGAACAAGTATATTGGATAAGAGAAAATGCCAACTACAGTGTCCTACTTGAACTTGATACCCGTTGTACTTCAAATAGTGGATCTGAATGATCAACCTAATGATCCCAGTGGCATTCTTGAAGATGCAGGTGCAAGGCTTGAACAACTAAGTCTCGATGAGACTGCAAAAGGTGCAACTCCCAAGTACGTCAAGGTTTTCACCTCAACGCCAACTGGAGAACTTGAAGATCAGGATGGAGAAAATCTCCCAGAAGAAGGAGAAGCCCGAGAAGCTGTCAGAGCTCCAGATGCCATACTCCTAGAGCTCCGACATGTGAGGGATCATCCCAGAGATCAGATCATAGAAGATGTAATATCCCAATTCGCGCTAGGCCCCTCGCACGAGTTTTGAGTCAAGATACTTGACTCGGGCTTGGGATGCAATGGCAAAAGGTGTCAAGTGCGTTGAATGGACTGTAGGGTTGAGTGATATCCAATGGGGCGTTGACACGTGGCGGAAGGATTTAACCTAATACATCGGTTTATAAGAGGAGATAAAGCCGAACCCTAGCCGATCGTTCTTGCCACCATCGTGGACCTCGCGAAACTGACGGAGCCAAGGGAAGCAGTCAGAGTTCCTGGAGACGGCCTTATCCCCCTCTCTCTCTCCTTCCTTTGCCGTGAAGAACAACTGCACCAAGCAAGAGATGCCGTAAAGAAGAATGACTAGATCCATGGCCGGAAATGGTGGTACCGCTGGAAACGAGGTGAGCTTCCTCCCCCCTCCATTGGTGCTAGATCTGTAGTTAATATTCTAGGAGAGATATCGACTCCTTAGAGTCTTGATGGTGAGGAGGAGATTTCTTAGGGAAAAGCTATGCCTAGGTCGTTTTCTAGGCTTAGTCCCCTCCAACCTCTTCATTCTTCAAAGTGAAGATGAGAGAGTTATTCGTGGAGAAATATGGCTTCGTGAGGGTGAATATGGGTGGACGATTTTCTAGAGGAGTTTTTGGGAGTTTGGTGCATGGAGGAAGATGAACGGATGCCGTTCATCTCGCCTTAAGATGCGTGCAGAAATCTGTTTTCTGCACGCATCGACTTTCGTGGCAAATTTCGGGGGTTTTCTGGTCATATCTAGGTTTTTCACTAAACACAAAAGTCGTAGCCCTCAAAATTATCTTTCCAACGAGTGGTTGCACGTTTCCAGGAGATACCTGTAGCCACGGGAAAGTCTGTTCGAATCTGCTGCAATTGGGGGAAATTCCACCCAGGAAATCTGTATCCTGTACGCAGCAGGCTTCGGGTGAATTTCTGGTGTGATGCGATAAAATATGGGCTTTCAACTAAACACGAAAGTTGTAGCCCTTGAAATATCTTTTCACGAGTGGTTACACGCACTCATCGGATTTCTCTAGCCTCGGGAATCCTTGGTCGAAGCTGCTGACCGGATTAAGGCTGCACATAAATTCTGGGCTGTGTAACGTGGAATGCGATTTGGTGGAATTTAATATTGCGATCCAACTCGAGGCTTGGGTGAACTCTTTCGACATAATCATCATAGTGATATGATAAGTTTGTTGAATTTTCTCAAGTTGATCAGCAAGGTAGCCTAAACACCAAATCAATATTTTCGGCACTACCCAGATCACAACTTGAACCGCAGAAAGCAGGAAGCAACTCAGATAACCAAAAATATAGACAGAAGCAAGCAGATCAAACTTTTATTAAACTTCTTTACAGGGCAAGGCATACATGACGAGACATGATTTCGCTAGTACAGGAAAAAGCAGAAACACAAAACAAGCAGGGCGGACAGACTCCAAAAACCGCCAAGACCGCCAAAGCCGCACAGGTCGCTGAGACCGCCCAAACTGAACTGGAACCAAAATGAACATTGAGTCCGCTTGAGACCACGAGGTCGCGCGGACTCGCCGTTATTCGCCGAACTGCTGCTGAACAGAGGAACCCGCTGCCTACTCGCAGAGACCGCGAGGTCGCGTGGACAGAATAGAACTTGAGATAAAGCTAATGCTAGAAATCGCCGAATGCAGCCCGCAAACTCCACAGAGGTCAGAACCAAACTCCTGGTTCAACACTGCTAGCCGTGCCACCTGCACACAGAAACTGGTTAAGCAAACAGCACGCGTGGATAAGCAAACACAGTCCGCAGCCTATGCTCAAGCTCTACTTACTGTTCACTCTGTTACAAATGACATGCCAGGGGGGTCCTATTTATAGGCCAGGTGAGGAGTGTGGTCACCACCCTATGAGATAGAGACACCGCCCCTTGGTCGCAGCTAACAATGACAATTCGCACAGTCTGCCCACACAAGGCAAACAAGACACGGCGAGATGGTGAGAAGCTCAGGGCAGTCCGCTCAGTCCGCAGAACACTGTAGGACTAGCCGGGACGCAAGAGCCACTAGTTGAGAACAAAGCCAGTCCGCCGAAGGCATGACAACACGCCTGTCCGCAAGCACCAGTCCGCATCCACAGGCAACCCGCCTGGTCACCGCGGACACTGCGGACAACAGCCCAGCTCGCAATGTCCAGACCACAGGCACACCGCCCGGTCACTGCGGACACTGCGGAAACCAACTCCATCAAGAGCAAGTCCAGAAGGGATAACGAGCTCAGCAGATACCAAACCAGTCCGCCAGCTCCAAGCCCAGACCGCGGTTTACCGCAACTTCAAAGAAGAAGAGCGGACTCCAAGCCCAGTCCGCACAGGCCGCGCGCATCACCTTCAGAATACAGAACACTGCCGGACTCAATCCAGTCCGTGCAGTCCGCTCAGTCCGCAACACAGCCCGCAGCAGCAACGCAGGTCGCCAACCACCAACCCGCCGGACTAAGAATCAGTCCGCGCGGTCAGTCCGCCTAATCCGCCCGGACTGCCCGACCACCCACTTTCACTTCACCAATTTCAACACTCCCCCTTGAAGTGAGAAGTGGTGATCAGGCAGAGTAGACCACGAAGCCGCTGAAAAGGCCCCTTCGCTAGCGACTTGGTGAAGATGTTAGCAAGGTTATCTTCACTCTGAACATGACCGACCACAAGAGATCCTTCCAGCACCTTCTCCCTTATGAAGTGGTGATCGATCTCAATATGCTTGGTCCTGGCATGACAAACTGGATTGGTTACCAGCTTGAGAGTACTTTCATTATCCCCTCAGAGCAAGGTAGGACCTTGCACTTCCTCATGGATGTCCTCTACTAGCCTCCTTAGCCAAATGGCTTCCCGAGCAGCCAAGGCCGAAGCCTTGTACTCTGCTTCTGTAGTAGAGACGGGTACCGAGTCCTGCTTCTTGCTGCACCATGAAATTCCCGCTGATCCACAGGTGAACACATAACCAGAAGTTGACCTTCGGTCATCCGAGTCACCACCATAATCAGCATCCGTGTACCCAAGCAAAGAGAACCTCGCATCCCTTCTATAAAGAAGTCCCATGTCAGAAGTTGCCTTGACATACTTCAGAATGTTCTTTGCCGCTACAAGATGAGACTTCCTTGGCTCTGCCATGAACCGACTTACTCGACCAACAACATAAGCTATATAAGGTCTCGTAATTGTCAGGTAGATCAAGCTCCCAACAAGAGCTCTAAACACCAAAGGATCAGGAAGAATCTTTCCTTCATCTCGACGAAGCTTTAAGCCTTGATCCAGAGGAGTAGAGCAAGTCTTCCCTTCAGTCAAACCAAACCGGTTCACTATACGTTCAGCATATCCCTTCTGGCAGATGAGTAACCCACTCTCCTTCCTCTCCACTTCGAGACCAAGAAAGTGATAAAGCTCTCCCAGGTCTTTCATCTCGAAGCGAATAGCTAGCTCAGCTCTGAGCCTAGCAACCTCCTCCTCAGAATTCCCCGTGATGTTCATATCATCAACGTACAATAGGATAAGGACTCGAAGCTCCCCCTTCTTCTTGATAAACAAGCTAGAGTCCGAGTTTGAAGCCAGGTATCCGCAGAATTGCAGATATTCTGCTATCTTCCCATACCAAGCTCTAGGAGCTTGCTTCAACCCGTAGAGAGCCTTCCTGAGCTTGCAGACGAATCCGGATGAACTTTAGAAACGAATCCAAGAGGCTGATCCATGAAGATGTCCTTGTCAATCTCTCCGTAAAGAAAGGCATTCTTTACATCAAGCTGCCACATCCTCCATCCTTGGCAAGCAGCCAATGCAATCACCATCCGAACTGAAGTCATCTTTGCAACAGGACTGAACGTCTCCTCATAGTCTTCTCCATACTTTTGAGAGAATCCCCGAGCCACCAGGCGAGCCTTGTATCTCTCAATGCTCCCATCCGCCTTCTTCTTCAACTTAAACACCCACTTGCAAGTCACCGGAGTAATTCCATCAACTCTGGGCACAAGATCCCAAGTTTCATTCTTCTTGAGAGCATCCATCTCCTCTCTCATGGCATCTTCCCACTCCTTGACTCCAATAGCCTCATTGAAGCTAGCAGGCTCTCGCTCATCAAGAGGACCTGCAAAGAAACATGAGACATAGCTCACGGTGTTTCCTTCACAGTAGCGAGCTGGAGGCTTGATCACCCTCTTTGATCTCCGAAGAGGCTGCTCCTTGCTTACCACCTCCGCTGCTTCTTCTGGTTCACCTCTGCTCTCCGGCAAGCTTGGAGCAATGCTCCCCCTGCTTCCTAACCCAGAAGTTTCTCCTCTAGAACTTGAAGCAACTGGAGCTGCTGGTGACACAGCCAGCTCCACTTGATCAGCAACCTCAGCCACCTCCTGACCTTCATCAACCTTGCTCTCCGGTAGCTCAACCGAGCTTCCTCCATATGACGTCATGTTGGGTACATTGGAAAATGTGTACCTGATTTGAAGAAGCCTAACTTAGCATAATGATATACATCAATGTGTATTTGATGTTGTTTAAGTTGAATGTGTGCAGGTTAAAAGTATGGAAAATTTCTAAGTCCATGTGTCGACACCAGAAGAAGATGTGTCGACACTTCAGGAAGATTGTGTCGACACTTGAAGAAGGCTGTGTCGACACAGAGATAATGAGTCGACATCAAATGTGTCGACACCGGGAGGCAGTTTCGACACACACAAGATTATAGTCGACATCAACTGTGTCGACACCAGGAGGCTGTGTCGACACACAGAGGCAGAAGTCAACAACAGCTAAGTCGACACTTAGAGACTGAGTCGACACCTGGCAGAATCAACAATAAGTCTGTGGCTGAAGTAATTGTGTCGACATACAACTATCTGTGTCGACACATTCTCAAAAAGTTGTGTCAAGAAGCTGTGTCGACATCAAGACATATGTGTCGACATCACAAAGGATTGTGTCGACACTTAATCTAATTGTGTTGACACATTTTAACAATTGTCTTGACACATATTGACAGTTTGTCTCGACACTTTCTGTCAGAAATAAAGACTCCTTGGCAGTTTGAAGAGTTGACAGCTGTGGGTCTCTACAGGTTAACTGACGTGATTGACACAGACAGAAGTTTGTTAGGAACCGGACCAGCCGATTACCAGGAATGAAGGCTATAAATAGACGGATAGTGTCTGAAAGAAAACAACAACTGTCTTGTTCCACCTCTCTCACCAGGAGCAAGATAACAATACATTTTACTCAAATCTTGTAGGATCTTTAATAGATCTGAGTTGTAAGCCTAATTTATAAAGGCTGAGTGTAGGAGAGATAATCTCTGAGTTGTAGGTCTTGAATAAAGACTGAGGTAGGGCTGGATTGCCTGAGTTGTAGGAGTGTGGTATCACTCTGAGTTGTAGGAATCCATTTTGGATTCTGAGCTGTAGGATCTGAGGATCTGAGTTAAGGAAGGGAGTTTGGCTAAATCTAGCACACTGCTAGATAGGCGAAGGGGGAAAGTGGATGTACCCAGATCTTGGGGAACTACTATAAATACTTGTTGCATTCTGTGATGTGTAGTTCTAGATTGTGTGATTGTGATTGCTAAAGTAGCTGCAGAACTCATAGACAATAACATTTAATTATTTAATCATTCTGCCTTAAGTTTGAAAAGAAAATAAGAACTTATTCACCCCCATCTAGGTGTCTAGGTAATCTTGAAAGTAAAACTATCAAGTGGTATCAGAGGGAGGTTGCTCAAAGTAAGACTTAACAGTCTGAGTTAGATCTAAAGGCAGAATCAAGAATCGAGAAAATGGGTTCAGGTGAGAATCACAAGGAGTTGGGATCTACGAAGCTTCCCATCTGCAGAAAAGAAATCTTTGGCATTTGGAAGGAAAGGGTTAGGCTGTTTATGGAGGCCTCAGACCCAAGAATTTATATCACAGTGAAAGAAGGTCCATACATTCCAATGAAGATTTCTGTTTTAGATGCAAATGAGGAAACTCCTAAGGATTTTTCAGAAATGACAAAGGAGGAAATCATCTTAGCCACTATGGACAAGAGAGCTCAAAACATCATAGTAAGTGCAATAGATGATTCCACCTTCCAAAATCTGATACATTGCAAGACCTCCAAAGAGATGTGGGACACCTTGATTGTCTATGTTGGAACACCCTATTACTAATTTGGGTAAGGATCACTATGTTTGTCTTAGGAAACCAGGTTGACCTAGTTGTATAGTTGTAAAGGTCAATATTAGAATGAGTCTAGGGCTTAGAACTTAGATTTGAAGCTGCCCCCAGGACCATTCCAAGATCAAGGATATAGATCCAAGTCTAAGACAATTTTCGTCGAGCTCCGGTCGACGAAACGTCGAACTCGGTTCGACGCTCTCTGAGCTCAACTTCGATAAATCGTCAAACTCCGGTCGACGATCTTCGAGCTCAGATCGATGATTTGCCTTCAGCCAGTTTTGCTTAGTCGTCGAACTCCTGTCGACGATCTTCTAGCTCAGGTCGACGATCACTCTTCAGCTATTCTTCAGGTTGCTGAGCTCGGTTTGACGATCTTCGAGCTCAGTTCGACGTTTTCTGTCTGTTTGATCTGTCTCCATCTCTGAGCTCAGTTCGACGATCGTAGAGCTCAGATCGACGATTTTTCTGAGAGATCAACGATTCTAAGGATTCAAATACTGCCAGTCTTTGGAATGTTTTTGAATTCTCTCAGCATTTATGTCAAGGAGATCTGCCAGCCATTTGTCTTTATTCTGGAGCAAGTTTTAAGGAATTATTCAGGGAATTTTTTATTGGACCTTCCTCTAGAAGACAAGACTTTTTATGGAAGACATTTATGACTGCCAACGGCCATCTTTGACAAGAATTTTTTTTCAGAGAATCAGATCTTCCTTTTTATCTTCAGTCAGATAGAATATACAACAGAATACACAGAGAGCACAACAACAAGAGAATTAAGCTGTGACAGATAACAAGTGATCAATTCTGAAGAATCAGAATAACAATCTTTTTGCTTACAGAAAAGTGATCACAGCTTCATCTCAAGAACTCCAGACACCTCATCTTTCAGCCTTTTGCTGAAACAATCTTTTGCTAGAGATCTAAACTTCTGAAGACCTATCACCCTAGAGCAAAGCTTCCATTCCTGAACCTGTCTACATCTCAGGGGGAGCTTTGACAACAAAAGATCCACTAGTCTTCTCTCATTTGATTTGAGAACAAAGAAGACAACTTCACCTCTTTATCTTTTCTTTTTCTGCTGTAAAAGGGTTCTTGAACTCCCTTCAAAAGTTCTGTCTGGTTCTGAGAGCCTTGTCAAAACTCAGTGGTGGCAAGACACCTTATCAAAAAATCCAGTTTTGGTTTTTGAGCACCTTATCAAAAGCTCATTGGTGTCAGGACACCTGATCAACTCATCCTGAGTGGATTCCTACCAAGGGTGGTAGAAGAGTGGATGTACCCAGGTTTTTGGGGAACCACTATATTTCCTTGTGTCTTCTGGCTTGTTTGTGTGATTGATTTGCTGTGTGCTGTGCTCTTTACTTCTTTGTTTTTAACTCTTTACTAGCACTCTACACTATACTATAAATTGAATCTTATATGTGCTGATTATTTCAAAACTGTGAAATTAATTTGAATAAACTCTATTCACCCCCCCCCTCTAGAGTTGAGATAGATCTTACTCTCACTTTCAATTGGTATCAGAGCGAGGTTGGTTGCTCATACAGGCTAACACCTGAACCAAAAGATCCTTGATAAGATTAATCTCTTAAGAGGGTTATTTTCACTATATCTATCTACTTAAATAGATATGACACAGAACAAAGATTATGCAAGCACTAGACCTCCAGTGTGCAACCTTTCCAAGTTTGCACTCTGGAAAGCAAGGATTAAACTTTATATGAATTCTATTGATGAGGATATATTTAATTCTGTTTTGACAGTGTGCCCAACACCTCCAGAGACCACAAACACAAGTACTGTTCCACCTCCCTCAGGAACAGATGCAGACATAAAGAAATGGAAAACTGCAGATGCAAAGGCCATGAACATCTTAGCTCAGACAATGTCTGATGAGATATTTCAGAAGGTAGCTGACTGCAACTCAGCCAAAGGAATTTGGGACAAGCTCTCTGAAATTGTCTCAGGGTCTGCTGATGAAAGGAAAGACAGGAGATCCCATCTAATAAGCCAATATGAGAACTTCAAAAAGGGAGAAGCTGAATCAGTGGCTGACATGTACAATAGACTAAGTCTGATTTTCAATGAGTTAAAGACTTTGGATAAAGAAATCTCATTGACTGAGCTGAATAACAAAATATTAATGTGCTTCCCCAGCACTTGGGATTCAAGAATCTGGCCAATCAAAGATGCCAGAAGTCTAAATGAGATTACCACTGAAGCTCTCCTAGGAAAGCTCAAATCCTATGAGCTGCTCATTAAAAATAGAGAAGAAGAACAAAAGGCTACTTCTCCAATCACAAGGAAAGAAAAGACCATAGCCTTCAAAGCTGCAGAAGAGGAGCCTGAAGATAAAGCTACAGGAAATGATGAGCTCCTAAGTCTACTAGCCAAAAGATTCTACAAGATGGCCAGAAAAGACTTCAGAAAGAGATCATACAAGGGTCATGATAAACCAAGGTATGATAAATCAAATAACAATAAAGAAATCATATGTTTTGTTTGCAGGAAACCAGGCCATATTGTGCCTGACTGTCTAGAAAATAAGAACAAGGACAAGAAAGATAGAAGAAAAAAAGAAAGGAAAAAGACTTCAGAAAGAACAGCTCAGACAAACCCTCCTTCAGCAAGAACAAACATACAAGGAAGGGATTTGTTGCTGAGATATGGAGTGAAACTGAAGAGGACTCTGAAGCCTCATCCCGCTCCAGTGATGATGAGGATGATGCTGATGAAAAGGAATTCTACATGATGGCTATCAATGCCTCTCAAACAGACTCAGAAGCAGAAGAGTCAGAATCAGATTCAGAAGCTCAACTAGAAGAAGATCAGGTAATCAATTCATTTGATTTTAGTTCTGAGGATTTTAAACATGAGTTTAAGGTACTATGCCTAGATCTGTTGGAGTCTGAGAAGGAAATCACTTCCCTCAGAAAACAACTATCTGAGTATAGCACCATAAAATCAGAGAACCTCAAACTCTCTGAGGAGTTGGAATGCTGTAGGGAAGAGATAGCTTCACTGAAAAGTGAACTATCAAAAGCCAAAAAGTTTGAAGAATCCCTAAATGGGAGAAGTATCAGACTGATGGACATTGCAAACACAGTGAACTCTAGACTTAATAGTACACTGGGCTTGGGTGCTTCATCCAGCCAACCTACAATATTAACAACTCCAATCAAATTTGTCTCTGACAAAGGGAAGGGAGTAGTAGAGGTAGCTAGGAAGATTGCAGATCTGCCAAAGAAAATTACAGTTCAATAGATTGCATCAAGCAGAGCTCGACGATCGTCGAACAGAGCTCGACGAGCTAACCAAAGATCGTCGACCTCAGCTCGACGATATCCAAACCCTGAACTCCAGTATAATCGATCTTCGAACAGAGATCGACGATCTGATCCAAGATCGTCGACCTCAGTTCGACGATCGTCAAACAGAGATCAGGTCTGTGAACAATCCTTCAATGGTACATCTAGATTCAATCCTAGAAGTCCCACATCCCAAGGCTTTAACCCATATACTAAATGGATAGTACCTCCTAGGAGATACCATCCTGAAGGTTATAAGAGTCAACCTGAGATGTCTTTCATTTCTGAATTCAAAGGATATCAACCTAGGCCCAAGGTTAACTGGGTCAAAAACAAATAAGCTGTTCATGTGCAGGTTAAGACCTATCTAGTATCTAACCAACAATGGTACCTGGATAGTGGGTGTTCAAAGCACATGACAGGGAACAGGAAGAACCTATCATCCTTCATAACCAAACTTGGACCCAAAGTGATTTTTGGTGATTCAAATTTTGGTCAAACCAAAGGATATGGTGCTGCTCAGATAGGCTCAGTCACTTTCAAGAAGGTGGCGTATGTAGAAGGACTGAAGCACAACCTGATAAGTATCAGTCAGCTATGTGATGAAGGATATAAGGTGACTTTCAACAAATCCCTGTGCAAGATCAAGTCAGAGGATAACACAACTGTGTTAACAGGTAAAAGGACAGGTAACATTTACTTAGTAGATTTTCTTTCATCTAAAGTAGATATCTGTTTATTCAATTCCATATCTAAGCCAAATGTTTTATGGCATAAGAGATTAGGACATCTAAACCTTAGAACCATTGCTAGGCTATCCAAGGACAACCTTGTTAGAGGACTACCTTCTGGCCCCTACAAGAAGGAAGGACTTTGCAAGGCTTGTCAATTATGCAAGTAAACTAAAAATCGCTTTAAGTCACTTAATAAGAGTGATTCACCTAGGATTCTGTATTTGTTGCACATGGATCTTTTTGGACCCATATCAGTACAAAGCCTAGGAGGTAAGTCCTATACTTTAGTGATTGTAGATGACTTCTCAAGATTTACATGGGTATTCTTTCTGAGGAAGAAGTCTGATAACTTTAAGTGTTTGACAGAGTTTCTCAAATGTATACAGATTGAGTTCAACACTCACATTGCCCTGATCAGAAGTGATCATGGGATAGAGTTTGATTCTCTTCTTATGCAAGAGTTCTGTCAAAGTGAAGGGATCAGGCACACTTTCTCAGCTCCTAGAACTCCTCAACAAAATGGGGTAGCTGAAAGGAAAAATAGAACCCTAATTGAATCTGCTACTACATTATTGACAGATGCTCACCTACCTTTATTCTTTTGGGCTGAGGCAGTGAACACCTCCAACTATGTGCTAAACAGAAGCCTGATACATAAACTAAAGGGCAAGACTCCCTATGAATTGCTCAAAGGGAAGAAACCTAAAATAGATTATTTTAAAATTTTTGGGTGTACTTGTTATATTCATAATAATGACAAAAAGTATCTAGCAAAATTCCAAGCTAAAGCTGATGAAGGAGTGTTTCTGGGATACTCCATGATCAGCAAGGCTTATAGGGTATATAATAAATCTTCCTGTAAAATTGAAGAATCTGTTCATGTTACTTTTGATGAGACTAACATGTGTTATAAGGAGAAGTCTACTTCTACCATAGAACCTTTGCAGGTACACTCTATTTTAGAAAGTATGGACAGATTACAGGTTAAAGAAGAAGGAACAACCTCTCAACAAAAGGATGAGAGCAGTGATGATGAAGAAGAAGTTAAACCTTTTGAAGAAAATCATCCTGAAGAGCCAGTTGTTATTCCACAAGAGGAAACAACAACACAGGTTGGTGAACAATCAACACCCCCTGTTGATTTAGTAACAACAAGAGATCATCCAATTTCACAAGTAATTGGAGACATCTCAGCTGGTGTGCAAACCAGAAATCAGGTCAACCAAAACCTGATGCACACCTGCTTCCTATCTCAAGTTGAGCCTCAATCCATTTAAGATGCAGAGCAAGATCCACACTGGATCATTGCAATGCAAGAGGAGTTGCATCAATTTGAAAGGAATAAAGTTTGGGAACTAGTGCCTAAGCCAAAGGATCACTCCATTGTTGGAACAAAGTGGGTGTTCAGAAACAAGCTGGATGATCAAGGAGTTATTGTCAGAAACAAGGTAAGGCTAGTTGCTCAAGGCTATTCTCAACAAGAAGGAATAGACTATGACCAGACCTTTGCACCAGTTGCAAGGTTAGAGGCCATTAGAATATTCCTAGCTTATGCTGCTCACAAGGGATTCAAGGTCTACCAGATGGATGTGAAGAGTGCATTTCTCAATGGGGACATCAAAGAGGAAGTCTATGTTAGACAACCTCCAGGTTTTATCTCTCTAACTCACCCTGATTATGTTTTCAAATTGCATAAAGCATTATATGGTCTCAAGCAAGCTCCTAGAGCATGGTATGAGACCCTAGCATGCTTTCTTCTGGAAAATGATTTTGTTAGGGGGAGAGTAGACCAAACTCTTTTTATTAGAACCCATAAGTCCCATATCCTAGTAGTACAAATTTATATAGATGATATCATATTTGGATCTACTGATTCAAACTTGTGCAGAAGGTTTTCTAACCTGATGCATTCCAAATTTAAAATGAGTAGCATGGGTGAGCTCTCCTTCTTCTTAGGATTGTAAGTAAAACAACATGCTGAGGGCATATTTATTTCCCAAACCAAGTATGCTAAAGAATTGGTTAAGAGATTTTGTATGTCTGAGGCATCTTGTATGAAAACACCCATGCCTACCAATGCTGTATTAGATGCTGATGAACATGGGAAACCAGTTGATCAGATAACATATAGAGCAATGATTGGCTCTCTATTGTACCTTACAGCTAGTAGACCAGATATAATGTTTGCTACATGCATATGTGCTAGATTCCAAGTAAGCCCTAGAGAGTCACACCTAACTCTAGTTAAAAGGATTCTTAGGTATGTAAAAAGTTGTCCAAATCTAGGACTCTGGTATCCAAAAGACTCAGCATTTGACTTAACTGGATTCTCAGATGCTGATTATGCTGGATGCAGAGTAGACAGGAAAAGCACCAGTGGAACTTGTCAGTTCCTTGGTGACAGACTTGTCTCCTGGTTTTGTAAGAAGCAAACATCTGTGTCAACCTCAACTGCTGAAGCTGAATATATGGCTGCAGGCAGTTGTTCACAAATATTGTGGATACAAAATCAGCTCATAGACTATGGCTACAACATAGAGAAGTCTAAAATTTTTTGTGATAATACTAGTGCTATCTCTATAGCACAAAATCCAGTCCTCCATAGTAGGACAAAACACATAGAGATTAGGCATCATTTTCTAAGGTATAATGTAGAGAAAAATAAAATTGAACTTCAATATATCCCTACTGATTTGCAAAGGGGAGATATTTTCACCAAGCCTTTGGATGAAAAGAAACACAGTTTCTTCCTAAATCAGTTATGCATGTTAGATGGAGGAAGCCTAAACTAATTTACATGATTTTTGAAAAGTTAAAACACACCAATACTAGGCTAAAAAATTTAGTTCTTTTTGTGTCTGTAGAATAGGCTTTGTCTCTGAACTGCGCTCGACGTTTTCCCAGAAATCGTCGAACGTCGATCGACGTTTTTCTAAAAATCGTCGACCAGAGATCGACGTTTCCGAAATCGTCGAACTAAGTTCAGCGCCTCCGTTAGCTCCAGGTTTTCTCTCTTTCTGTTCATAGGTCGTCGAGCGGAACTCGACGCTTTTCAACATCGTCGAATGGAGATCGACGATATTGAAGTCTCTTCAGATTCCTTCTGTAGCCCAAATCGTCGAGCTGAGATCGACGTTTTGTCGAACCAAGCCCAACGATTTTCCGTTTCGCCGTCGAACCCTAATATAAAATCATTTCTTCAGCCGTCGTTCATCTTTTGCGCTTTCATACTCTCTGCAACTTTCTTCTTTTTCCCTCCAAATCTTCTACGCTTGGTCGTGTTTGGTTCTTTGTTGCAGGTACAAATGGCTGGCTCCAGTGCTGCGATTTCCAAAATGAAATTCGACACCGGGTTTGATATCGACATGAACTCATTTGATGGAAGCGATCAGCGCTTCAAAGACATTCTCAATCTATTCAGAGAACAGCAGCTATCCCAAATAATGAATGCCAGAATGAAGATTGCATCAGAAGAAATAAAAGAATAGTGTTATACAGCGACAGATGAGAATGAGAACTCTGTCGTCGGCTTCATAAAAGGGGCTCAGGTACAACTGACCCCGGCTCTTCTAACCGAAGTTTTTCTTCTTAGTTCTGGAGATGATTCCATAGATTTATCTGGAGAGGAATATGACTCTATGCTTGATAGAATGAGTCACACTGCTGTGAACCCTAACAAATTGCTGAAGAAAAATCTGTCTCTAGAATATCAATTTTTGGCCGATGTAGTTGGCAAAGTGCTTCTGGCGAAGCATTCAGCCTATGATACTATATCAAGATATCAATTTTGTCTAATGGGAGCTCTGCTTGATAAGAAACATCTAGACTGGGGATCAATTTTCTTCAACCTAATTAAGAAGAAGCTGAATAAGACTGCTGTCAGTTTTGGGAGAATTCTAGGGGTCTATCTGCATTCCAGATGCCCTGAGCTGCTAACCTCTTCTGGGATGTTCATTAATGCATCCAAGAGGCTCTCCGTGCCCTTTTCAGCAAATGGGACAGGCAGATTGTAAACCCTACCAGAGCTGCTGCACCACTGACTTCAGGCACCAGGACTGCCTCAGTCACTCCACCTCTGGTCTCTGCCCCAGCAGAAGTGTTGCCTGCTTCTCCTCCTCCTCCAGCTGTCTCTACCCCAGCCATTTCATCCTCACCTCCAATCACCACCATAGCCATATCTTCCCCTATTACCATTTCTTCACCAGTTTCACCCCCTCCAGCATCTACCTCAGAGGAATTCCATCCTCTTTTCTCTTATCCAATCTTCACCTCACCATCATTTTCCCTTGTAGATGATTCCTTTATGGATGATTCACCTTCCACTCCTCCTGAGCCTCCCTCTACCTCCTCATTCCAATAAATGCTGCAAGAAATTCTCTCCCAACCATCCTTCACACCTTATCTTGCCTCACCTATCTCCACCTCAACATCTTCAATCTCCTCCATTCCACTCTCAAAGCCATCCATTCCCACACCTCCTATCTCCACATTCTCCATACCACCAGCTCCAGCCAACATCCTTCCAACAACCTTCTCTCCTACCTCTGCTCAAGCCCCTCTTGAGCATGTAGATCTATCAGCCCTGGCAGACAGGTTATATGAGCTGCTAGCTCCTAAGCTAACCTCATTACTGGAGACCACACTGGCTCCACTCCTGACCCATGTCAAGGAGCTGTCTTCCAAGCTCTCCTCCTTCATTCCCTCTCAGGCAATTACCTCTTCTGGGTGCCTTGATTCAGTTCTCCCTGAATCCAAGCAGGGGGAGATGCCTTCTGAAGTAGTGGATGTGCCTGAGTCTGCTCTAGCTCTTGCTCCTGCTCCTGCTTTTGCAATGGACCTCCAGAGCCTGCTCTCTGAGTTTGATACAGTTTACTTCAGATCTTTGCCAGTTCCACATACTGAAGACTTGTCTAAGGCCATTGTGCCTATTTCTGTCTGTGATCCCAGCCAAATTGAAGCATATGTAAATTCCTGGAAGGCTGTGGATGTTTATGTTTCCATCTCTGATGCTGCTACTAAGGCCATTGTGCCTCTTGTTGATGAAGCTGCTGCTGCTGTTACTGAAGATACTGAAATGGTTCCTGTAATTGAAGATACATCTGCTGCTGAAGAACTTGCTTCTTACTGGAAGAACCTGCACCTGTTGTTGTTTCTGCTCCTATTACTGCTGCTACTTCTACTCCATCTCCTGATGTTGTTTCTGCTTCAAAAGTTCCTTCTGCTCAAATTTCTGCTGCTGCTGCTACTGCCCTGACTCCTGATCAGTTGAAGTTACAAGAGAAATACATAAAAAGCATTGATGATTTGTATGACAGACCTCAAAGTTCAGAGAGTGATCAATTTCAAACTGAATCAGATGACTCTGCAAATACTATTGCCAAGAAGAGGAAGGCCAGAAGCAAGGCCATGATGACAGTCCCCCCAGCTCAGGCAAAGGATTCTAATGACATTCCCTACTATATTCTGCATGACTGCCCCATATCTGAGCCTTGGATGCAGTATTCCAAGAACCAATTAAAGGCTATGAAGAAGAGAAGGAAGCTGGATAAGTATGAAAAAGGATCTTCTCAGTATCAGCCTCCTCCTTCTCCTCCTCCAGATTCTGGTTCAGGCTCAGCCTCTCAAGCTCTAGCTTCCAGACAAAGCTCCTCCCAGTCTTATCAGAGATACTATCAAAGGGGGCAACATCAAAGGGGATATCAATCTAGAAGGGGTCAATATAAAGGAAGCCAAAGAGAGCACAGATCTCAACAAAGGGAAGGACAAGGCCATACTGATTCTACTTCAGGTCCTTTCCCTTATAAGCTAAAAGATACAGTTGTCTCCAGGACTCCTCCTACTGATTCTGAATCCATCAACAGATATGAACCTCCTATTCCATTTGAGGATCCTGAGAACAACCCCTTGTCCTGGACAGCTAGAATGAAAGAGTTGGCTGCTCTTGATCAAATGAAAAAGGCCAGAGAGAAAGGCAAGGACACTTCCAACATAACAACTCTATCAGATCAGAGAAAGAAAGAACTGGAGAGATATGCATCAAGAAAATTCTTTATTCTAGAAGATTATATGAAGCTGTACCATGAGGCTATAGTTCTAAGGCCCAGATCTCAAACTTCCTTAGGTGCAGAAGATGATAGAAGATCCAAGAAAGAAGCCCTCAATCCCAACAGAGAAATTATGTTTAAAAAGGGAACTGAGAAGAAGTGAATTGTGTAAGCTGAACAATCATCCTCCTCTGGATATTTGCTGGCTTTTTATCTGTGATCTGCATTGCTGCTATATCTTTCCTACTGCATTGTTGATTTAGCTTCTATTTTGAATGTATTCTTATTTATTTCCTAATTTTGTCTGTAAATAGTAATCCTAACCCAAATAGGGGGAGATTGTTGGAACACCCTATTACTAATTTGGGTAAGGATCACTATGTTTGTCTTAGGAAACCAGGTTGACCTAGTTGTATAGTTGTAAAGGTCAATATTAGAATGAGTCTAGGGCTTAGAACTTAGATTTGAAGCTGCCCCCAGGACCATTCCAAGATCAAGGATATAGAGCCAAGTCTAAGACAATTTTCGTCGAGCTCCGGTCGACGAAACGTCGAACTCGGTTCGACGCTCTCTGAGCTCAACTTCGATAAATCGTCAAACTCCGGTCGACGATCTTCGAGCTCAGATCGATGATTTGCCTTCAGCCAGTTTTGCTTAGTCGTCGAACTCCTGTCGACGATCTTCTAGCTCAGGTCGACGATCACTCTTCAGCTATTCTTCAGGTTGCTGAGCTCGGTTTGACGATCTTCGAGCTCAGTTCGACGTTTTCTGTCTGTTTGATCTGTCTCCATCTCTGAGCTCAGTTCGACGATCGTAGAGCTCAGATCGACGATTTTTCTGAGAGATCAACGATTCTAAGGATTCAAATACTGCCAGTCTTTGGAATGTTTTTGAATTCTCTCAGCATTTATGTCAAGGAGATCTGCCAGCCGTTTGTCTTTATTCTGGAGCAAGTTTTAAGGAATTATTCAGGGAATTTTTTATTGGACCTTCCTCTAGAAGACAAGACTTTTTATGGAAGACATTTATGACTGCCAACGGCCATCTTTGACAAGAATTTTTTTTCAGAGAATCAGATCTTCCTTTTTATCTTCAGTCAGATAGAATATACAACAGAATACACAGAGAGCACAACAACAAGAGAATTAAGCTGTGACAGATAACAAGTGATCAATTCTGAAGAATCAGAATAACAATCTTTTTGCTTACAGAAAAGTGATCACAGCTTCATCTCAAGAACTCCAGACACCTCATCTTTCAGCCTTTTGCTGAAACAATCTTTTGCTGGAGATCTAAACTTCTGAAGACCTATCACCCTAGAGCAAAGCTTCCATTCCTGAACCTGTCTACATCTCAGGGGGAGCTTTGACAACAAAAGATCCACTAGTCTTCTCTCATTTGATTTGAGAACAGAGAAGACAACTTCACCTCTTTATCTTTTCTTTTTCTGCTGTAAAAGGGTTCTTGAACTCCCTTCAAAAGTTCTGTCTGGTTCTGAGAGCCTTGTCAAAACTCAGTGGTGGCAAGACACCTTATCAAAAAATCCAGTTTTGGTTTTTGAGCACCTTATCAAAAGCTCATTGGTGTCAGGACACCTGATCAACTCATCCTGAGTGGATTCCTACCAAGGGTGGTAGAAGAGTGGATGTACCCAGGTTTTTGGGGAACCACTATATTTCCTTGTGTCTTCTGGCTTGTTTGTGTGATTGATTTGCTGTGTGCTGTGCTCTTTACTTCTTTGTTTTTAACTCTTTACTAGCACTCTACACTATACTATAAATTGAATCTTATATGTGCTGATTATTTCAAAACTGTGAAATTAATTTGAATAAACTCTATTCACCCCCCCTCTAGAGTTGAGATAGATCTTACTCTCACTTTCAGTCTATATGGAAGGATCTGAAGAAGAAAGACAAGACAGAAAATCAATGCTCAACCAAGAATATGAGAGCTTCAGACAAGGAAAGTCTGATAGCATAGCTGAGTGTTATAAGAAATTTTATAGGATTGTGAATGAACTAATGTCCTATGGAAGAGTCTTCAGTACATATGAGCTGAATGACAAGTTTCTCAGATCTTTAACAAAGGATTGGGATACCAAAATATGTGCCATTAGAGAAGTGGCCAAGTTAGCTGATATTTCTCCTCCAACCTTGTTTGGAAAATTGCTTTCATATGAAATGCAATTGATGGCTAGGAAGGAGGAAGAAAGAAGTACAAAAGGTGAGCATAGATCTGTGGCTTTCAAAGTTGAAGCCACTAGAAAGGAAGGAAGGATGTCTTCATCTCCTCTCAAGGAAGCTACAGAAGAGATAACAGAAAATTCAGATAGTCAGAAATCAGGGAGCAGTGAATCAGATACTGACTTTGCTGCCTTTACAAGACAGTTTCAAAAGTTCTTGAAAAAGAAGCAGTGGAAGTCCAGACCCTCCACATCACAGCCAGTAGATGAGTACTATCAGAAGAGAAAATCCTCAAGAAATGAGAGAAACAGAACTAAGCCCAGCAAAGCCATAACTTCTAAGATTATTTGTTATTGCTGCAATAAGACTGGACATATGGTAGCTGAATGTCCAGAAAAGAGAAAGGAGTCAGTAGATAGAAAAAGGACTCAACACAAGGGCAAGAAGGAGAAATCTTTTGTTGCAAAGAAGGATAAGAGTCTCTCAGATCAGTCCTCATCAGAGTCAGAATCTGAAGCAGAAGCATACATAGGATTGTATGCAACCAATGAAGAAGAGGAATTTCTGCAACTGATGGATTCCTTTCATGATCAAGAAGACAAGGAATGCATGGGTCTGATGGCTGAGTTAGAAGATAACCAATGCCAGGATCAGCCTGGTCCTAGTAAGGTATAAAAGATTTCTAGTTCTTCTGATTTTAGCACTGGTTCAGAGTCAGATTCATCTACATCAAGTGATGTGAATGGATCTGAATCAGAAGGTGATATTCATCAGTTGATGGATGAATATAGGGACTTGTTGCAGGCTCTTAAGAAAAGCAAGAACCTAGTCAAAACTCAGGCTCAGGAAATTGCTAATCTTAAGGTGGCTGCAACTGAGTTTGAAAAAGTAATGGATCAAAAGTTAAATGAGATTGCCAAACTGAAAAATATAACCTATATTCAGATGGGCACAATCAAATATAACAATGATCAAATTAAAAGTCTGGAGGCCAGACTAAGAATAGAGAAAGAGTTAGTGGCTAGTTACTCTAAGCCAAAATCTTTCTTACCTTTAATAGATGAGTTTGTGGCTCAAAAGGGTAAGGTAGGATTAGGCTTCAAAGGTGACCCCAGAGCTGCCCAATTCAAAAGAAAAGGCAAAGCTCCTGTCCAGCCCCTAAACCTTTCAGTCCCAGTTAAGTTTAGAAAGGTGCAAGTGCCTTCTAACAAATATGATCTTGAGAATATTCATGGTCATATTAAGACTAATGTTCAGATAAACAAGGGTGTAAATGCCAACAGGTCTACCCATGTTCATAAACCCCATAGTTATAAGAAATCTGTGGGTGAAGCTGCAGCAGCACCAGCACTGGACAGAAATTCTTCTGTCAAGGGTGTATCAAGACCTAGATACAACAAGTTTGAATGTTGGTGTTGTGGCAAGAGAGGCTATTTTGCCTTAGACTGCTGTCATAACACAAATGTAAGGAAGAACAATAGTCTACCAGTTAAAAGAGCTGCTGGTAGTCATAATATGAATGGTGCTAACCTGAACCAAGGACCCAAGACTTACTTGGGTTCTAAGGGAAAGTAATTCTGTATTGCAGGAAAGTCCAAGTTGCCATGCCCCTATATGGTACTTGTACAGTGGATGTTCCAGGCATATGACTAGAACAAAGGGGCTGCTGAAGGAGTACACATCTGTCAAAGATGGACCTAAAGTAATCTTTGGTGGATATGAAAGAGGAATCATCAAAGGGTTTGATAACATTTCTTCAAACCAAATTACCATCACCCAAGTGGCTTATGTAAAAGGTTTGAAACATAATCTGATTAGCATAAGTCAGCTGAGTGATCTTGGATATGACATTTCATTTGTTAAGGATGGATGTCATATCAAAAGGTCAAGTGATCAAAAGATCATATTGACTGGGTATAGAAAGAGAAATGTTTATTGTCTTAATTTTGTATGTGAGAACAAGGCTTCTCCCATCTGTCTTGTAGCTGATGATAATGCATCTCATTGTGTCAAGTGGCACAAGAGGTTGGCTCATCTTAACTACAAGATAATTGGCCAACTCTTCGGCAAAGAGTTAGTGAGGAATGGTCCTCAAGTTAAGTGTATAAAGGAAGGGATATGTTCAGCTTGTCAAAAAAGCAAGCAGACAAAATCCTCCTTTCATAGTCTTGAAAACAAGGATTCTGTGAGGTGCTTATACCTCTTACATATGGATCTTTTTGGTCCTATGCCAGTTCATAGTCTAGGTAGGAAGGTCTACACTTTTGTGGTTGTAGATGACTATTCTAGATATACATGGGTGTTCTTTCTGAGACAAAAATCAGAAACCCCAAGTGTCTTACTTAGTTTTGTGAAACAAATTCAGAATGAACTAAACAGTACAGTGGTCAAAATCAGAAGTGACCATGGCACTGAATTTCAATCTGAAAGTATGACAAGATTATGTGAAGACTTTGGGATTTTCCAAGAGTTCTCCTCACCTAGAACACCTCAGCAAAATGGTATTGCTGAAAGAAAGAATAGGACATTGATTGAAGCTGGTAGAACTCTATTGAGTGACACCTCTCTTCCAGAATATTTCTGGGTTGAGGCAGTAAACACAACATGTCATGTGATCAATAGGGCTTCTATCACCAAGTGCCACAAAAAGACTCCCTATGAAATTATGAAAGGTAGAAAACCAAATTTATCCTACTTTAGGATCTTTAGTTGCAAGTGTTATATACTTAACAATAGCAAGTCATATCTAACTAAGTTTGCTGCCAAATCCCAAGATGGGATATTTGTTGGGTACATCATAAATAGTAAGGCCTATAGAGTCTTCAACTTGACTACTCATGTTGTAGAAGAATCTGTACATGTTGTGTTTGATGAATCAAGATTAATCAACTGTGAGTTGCCTTATAGTTCATACAGTCCAATAGGTATAAGCAAAAGGATGGACAAGCTTTCCATTGCAGAAGCATCAAATGCAGATAAAGCAGTGGAAAATGAAGGCTACAGTCCAGGGGGAGTACAAAACTCTATAGAAGCTGATGACAACCAAGAAGTACAACATGATGAAGGAGCTGGAGATGTTCAACCTGAAGGAAATCTACCTCCAGCCATAAGACATCTAAAAGATCATCCAGCTAATCAAATAATAGGTGATCCAAGTCAAGGAGTGCAGACTAGAAGTAGAAATCTGAACACAGTCCTGCACTCAAGTTTCCTATCTCAAATGGAGCCTAAGAAATTTGAAGAAGTCATCCAAGACCAACATTGGATTAATGCTATGCAAGAGGAGCTTAATCAATTCAGAAGGTGCAAAGTCTGGGAGCTTGTTCCTAAACCAAAAGACCACAACATCATTGGAACAAAGTGGATATTTAGGAACAAGATGGATGAGAGTGGAGTAATTGTAAAGAACAAAGCAAGACTGGTTGCTAAAGGATATAGGAAGGAAGAAGGAATAGATTTTGATCAGACATTTTCCCCAGTAGCAAGACTGGAGGCAATCGGGATGTTTCTTGCCTATGCTGCATACCAAGGATTCAAGGTATACCAAATAGATGTGAAATCAGCATTTCTGAATGGAGACCTAAAAGAAGAAGTCTATGTGGAACAGCCATCAGGTTTTGTAGACTCTCTTAAACCTGATTATGTTTTTAGACTTAGGAAAGCTTTATATGGGTTAAAGCAAGCCCCAAGGGCTTGGTATGACACTCTGTCTACTTTCCTTATTGAGAACAAATTCTCAAGAGGCAAAATAGACAAGACTCTATTCCTTAGGGAGTCTAAAGGCAAGATAATCTTAGTCCAAATCTATGTGGATGACATAATTTTTGGGTCTACAGAGAACAACCTTTGCAAGAAGTTTGCAAAACTTATGCAAGGGAAGTTTGAAATGAGTAGTATGGGGGAACTTAAGTTCTTCTTGGGACTCCAAGTAAGACAGACTGATGATGGCTTGTCCATATCCCAGTCTAAGTTCACCAAAGAGTTGATAAAGAAATATGGTATGGAATCTTCCTCTACCATGAAAACTCCTATGAGAACAAATATGCCTATATGTAAAGATGATACAGGTAAGCCTGTAGATGAGTCTTTGTATAGAGGAATAGTTGGTTCTCTATTATACCTCACAGCTAGTAGACTAGATATTATGTATGCTATATGTGTCTGTGCTAGGTACCAAACATGCCCTAAAGAATCTCATTACACTGCTGTTAAAAGAATTTTGAGATATTTAAAGGGCACACCAAAACTAGGCCTTTGGTACCCTAGGAATAGAGATTTTCTACTATCAGGTTATTCAGATGCAGATTTTGCAGGCTGTAGAGAGGATAGAAAGAGTACTACCGGCACTTGCCAATTCTTGGGAGGAAGACTGATATCATGGAGCAGTAAGAAGCAGACTAGTGTGGCAATATCCACAGCTGAGTCTGAATATGTTGCTGCTGGAAGTTGCTGTGCACAGCTATTGTGGATTCAGCATCAGTTAAAGGACTATGGTATTCAAGTAAGTAGAACACCTTTATTGTGTGATTCTAAGAGTGCTATTTCTATTGCTAACAATCCTGTTTCTCATAGTAGAACTAAGCATATAGAAATAAAATACCATTTTCTTAGATAACATGTAGAAAGAGAAGACATCTCATTGGAATTTGTTAAAACAGATTATCAAATTGCAGATGTATTTACTAAGCCACTGGATGAAACAAAATTCAATAGATTTAAAATTGAATTAGGAATGCTGACCATTGATTAGTATATCAACAAACAGAAATTGGCTAAGTAAAATGGTGTCGACACTTTCAGTGATAAAGTGTCGACTCAGTATAGTTATGTCGACTTGTCAGAGAATTAGTGTCGGCACAGAGAATTTGTGTCGACACTTAAGGGTCAAATAGTCGACTAATCCAGAAATGTAGTGTCGACTTCACCAGAATAATGGTGTCGACACTTACAGATTTTGTGTCGACACTTGTACTAAGAGTCGACACAGAATTTCTGATGCACTACTTTGTCTCTCTTGTGTCGACATATCCTCAATTGGTGTCGACGCACAGTAGTCAACATTGATGTCAAGATAGTAGAAGTTTGTGTCGACATATTTCATCTGTGTCGACACATTTAGTCTGTTTTTGCCTGACTTTTGACCTTCTTTCATTAGAGGGTATAAATAGGTCAAGAACGTATTCTGTCGACACGCTCATAAGGTTTTTGAGACTAAAACCCTGTGTCGACATTCTCTCTCTTCTCTTCTCTCCAAGTTTTCTCATCTTTCCAATGGAGCCAAAGGTTGAGGATAACGTCAATGAGGGATATGAGCTGGTTAGGGCTGCGTTCGACAATGCCACGCCTGAAATAAAACAGGTGATATCTTATCTTGCTGATAATGGATTGGAATATCTGGTTTCTGAAGCCACCAAAATCTGGAAGAAGGAGGTACTTGAATTTTACACTTCAGCATTAGTTGATTCTTCTGGACTCAAGATCAAATCCACAGTTCATGGAACCAAGGTGAAACTTACTCTACGGAGTTTAAAAAAGATTCTTCAATTACCAAGCATTGAGAATGTAAAAGAGGTCCCAGCCTCTAAGACAAGGGAGGCTCTACAATGGTGTGGATTGGATCCAACCGTTAAAATTGGAGCAGCCATCAACAGAAAAGGAATGAATCCACAAGGCAAATTTCTATCTGAAGTGATTGGGAAGGTTATTTTGTGTAAACCTGGCGGCCATGATAGGATTTCGGCCTTAATGTTTAACCTCATGACAAGGATAATCTTCAGGGTTAACACAGACTGGTCAGCAGTTGTGTTTGATAAAATCAAGAAAGGAATTAAGAAGCCAAATCTGGCTAGGATTTTGAGTCTATATCTGGCTGGACTCATCCCAGAGGTCATGCAACAAATTCTTGGGACTAAGATCAATCACATGAGAAAAATGGACATGAGATTATTCTCAAGATGGGATAGAGTTCTGTCCAAAGAGGTGCTTGATGTGGTCAGGCAGTACACACCAGAGAAATCCCCAGGTCATGATCAAAGTACTGAACAACTTCCAGGAGATCAAGTGAGAGAGCAGGCTGAAGACCAGCTTGAGTCTACTTAAGTCCAGGATGAATCTTTACCTGCACAGGTGCATGGGGAGCAAGTTTATTCTCCTGCCCAGGACATTCCTAACACTGAACAGGTGCAGGGGTAGCAGATTTCTGATCAAGTGCAAGAGGAAGAACAAATAGATTTATCAAAAGATTTGCACACTACTGGCCTAGATGACTCATCTTCTGCTCAGGCACAAAAGGAATTCACTCTAGATGAGTTATTTCCTAATGTTGAAATTGCTACTGATAGAGTTGAGGAGGAGCAAGAAATTGAGAAGGAGCTCGAAATTGAGGGGGAGCAAGTGATTGTTGATAAAGATCAACATGTCACTGAGACAGATATTCCTCCTTCACCTCCTGAAAGAGTTCAGATTGAAAGCTCTTCAGAATCTGAGTCTGTAGAAGCCAGAGTGGCAAAGAAAAGGAAGCTCATGGTCTTCAAAAGAAGAAGCCATAGCTACAAGCAGGCTCTACAGACTTCAACTCACTAATCTCCATCTGATTTTAATTACAACAAGTTCATGATAGATTTGCAGGCGAAGCTAAATAATCAGAGATTAGCCTTGGAGAAATATGTTGATGAAAGTCATAAAAATCTTCAGTTTGATCTGGCTCAAGATATAAAGTCTATAAGATTTGAAGTCAATCAACATAAAAGAGAAATGACTGATTGTTTTACAAAAGGGGCACATGTTGTTGTATATCTGACCCAACAACAAGGGGAAATGAAGAAAGAAATAGATGCTCAATCTATTAATCAAGGATACATTCTTGAAAATCAGAAACGGTTAAATGACAATCTGACAACTGCTAACACAGATATTCTTGCTCAATTTCAAACAACCATGTCTAAATTGACTGAAGCTAGGGCAGCTGAAATGCAAGCATATGACACTAAGTTCCAAACTGCTCTAGACTCAGTACAGTCAGCCATAATCACTTCCCAGAAGGACATTACTGCAAAACTTAACAAGTTGAAACCCTTCTTCAAAGATGGCATTAATTATCTAGATGGTCAGATCAGGTTTCAGAAGGACGATCTCAGAGATCGTGTAGCAAGAGAAGTCCTAAAGGGGGAGAGGGTACTTATTTCTGCTGGCTCAGAACATGCCAAGTGGGTCACTAACAGTGTCAGAGCCATATTGGGATATCCACCCCTTTGTGATGATGATAATATGGCAGAGTCAGGAGTACAGCCACAAGGTCTACTTGAAGGCAACCAACCAGAGGTTGCTCAAGTCATATACCCCCCTGCAGATTTTGACTTGATTCATCAGATGGTGTAAACTATGTACAGTCCTCCAGAGGAGGTTTCAAATATTATACTTGGAAAAGTAGACATGCCTGAAGCTACAATCAAGGCTCAGCAAGAGGCTCAACTGTCAAAGAAGAGATTTAGGGAGCAAGCTGAACTAAAACCTGATTTTGAACAGTGGAGCCCTACCTCTAGAAACATCATACTAACTGCCTGGAAAGCTGTAAAAGATCAAGTCCATGAAAGGGGCAAGTGGTACAATGAACAAGAATGGCAGAAACATGAAGCCAGACAGGAGGCTATTATTCAGTATAGAAGGAAAGCTAAGATGGGAAAGCTACCTCCTGATGCTGTGGAGCCTAGCAAATACTTTCCCAAGCCGTATCACTATTTTGAGAGACAAAGACTGAAGACTGAGGCTCAGGAGAAGGCTAATCTTAAAGGCAAAAAGCCCATGGAAGAAACTGAACCTTCTGTGTAGGCACAAGTACAACCTGGAAGAGGGATTGTTATAAAGGAGCCTGATCTGTCTTAGTCTAAGATGTCTTAGTTTTAGTTTAAAAAATGTGTAATGTGAAACATTCAGTGTTAAACATTTTGTAAATAATCATTTTGACATAATACACAAAATCCTGCTCTTTAAGTAATTTTTGTGTATATGCTTTTATCTCTGTGATGAATCTGTGCAAATGTTTTGATTGTTAATATTTTCTGTAATATTAAGCTTATATACATCATCATCATTTTGTTTATTATTATCATAAGTGGTGTATATCATTAGCTAATATGGGTTATGACTTCTCCAAATAGGGGGAGATTGTTGGGTACATTGGAAAATGTGTACCTGATTTGAAGAAGCCTAACTTAGCATAATGATATACATCAAGGTGTATTTGATGTTGTTTAAGTTGAATGTGTACAGGTTAAAAGTATGGAAAAATTTCTAAGTCCATGTGTCGACACCAGAAGAAGATGTGTCGACACTTCAGGAAGATTGTGTCGACACTTGAAGAAGGCTGTGTCGACACAGAGATAATGAGTCGACATCAAATGTGTCGACACCGGGAGGCAGTGTCCACACGCACAAGATTATAATCGACATCAACTGTGTCGACACCAGGAGGCTGTGTCGACATACAGAGGCAGAAGTCAACAACAGCTAAGTCGACACTTAGAGACTGAGTCGACACCTGGCAGAATCAACAATAAGTCTATGGCTGAAGTAATTGTGTCGACATACAACTATCTGTGTCGACACATTCTCAAAAAGTTGTGTCAAGAAGCTGTGTCGACATCAAGACATATGTGTCGACATCACAAAGGATTGTGTCGACACTTAATCTAATTGTGTCGACACATTTTAACAATTATCTCGACACATATTGACAGTTTGTCTTGACACTTTCTGGCAGAAATAAAGACTCCTTGGCTGTTTGAAGAGTTGACAGCTGTGGGTCTCTACAGGTTAACTGATGTGATTGACACAGACAGAAGTTTGTTAGGAACCGGACCAGCCGGTTACCAGGAATGAAGGCTATAAATAGACGGATAGTGTCTGAAAGAAAATGACAATTGAAAACTGAACATTGAATAAGAAGTAACAATAAGAAGAAGACCTTTGCAGATCTAAGAAGATATTCTGATTGAACTATCAGAATCTGTTTAAGTAGAATTCAGTCAAGAATTCTGAAGTATCTTCAAAGGACTTGGATAGAGAGAGATCCAGTCAAAAGAAGGCAAGAAGAAAGCTGTCTCAGATTTCAAAAGAAACAGATTCTGAACTTATCTGTCAAGAAGATTCAGATTCAAATTCTGAAATCTAAGGTGAAAGCTGTTGATCAGTTTATGTCAAAGAAGATCAACTCAACAAAGTTCATATTCAAGAAGCTTTGAAGAAAGCTAAGTTCCAGTTGATTTTATCCATCTGATTTTTCAAGAAGCTGATCAAGAATACTGTCTTGTTCCACCTCTTTAACCAGGAGCAAGATAACAATACATTTTACTCAAATCTTGTAGGATCTTTAATAGATCTGAGTTGTAAGCCTAATTTATAAAGGCTGAGTGTAGGAGAGATAATCTCTGAGTTGTAGGTCTTGAATAAAGACTAAGGTAGGGCTGGATTGCCTGAGTTATAGGAGTGTGATATCACTCTGAGTTGTAGGAATCCATTTTGGATTTTGAGCTGTAGGATCTGAGGATCTGAGTTAAGAAAGGGAGTTTGGCTGAATCTAGCACACTGCTAGATAGGCGAAGGGGGAAAGTGGATGTACCCAGATCTTGGGGAACCACTATAAATACTTGTTGCAATCTGTGATGTGTAGTTCTAGATTGTGTGATTGTGATTGCTAAAGTAGCTGCAGAACTCATAGACAATAGTCTTTAATTATTTAATCATTCTGCCTTAAGTTTGAAAAGAAAATAAGAACCTATTCACCCCCCCTCTAGGTGTCTAGGTAATCTTGAAAGTAAAACTATCACGTCAGTTCGTCAAAGACAACGTCTCTTGACAACACGAACTTCTTCGTCACCAGATTCATGCATCTCCATCCCTTCTTCTGCTCATCATAGCCAACAAAGACAAGCTTCCTTGCCTTTGCATCAAGCTTAGTCCTTAGAGCATCAGGAATATGCACATAGCAAGTTGATCCAAACACCCGAAGGTGTTCAACACTTGGCTTCTCCTTCAGCAACATCTCGAAGGGAGACTTCATGTTGATCGGACTTAGAGGCATTCGATTGATGACATATGCAGCACAAGACATTCCCTCCGCCCAGAAGGACCTTGGGATACTCTTGGCATGAAGCCAACATTTGCAAGTCTCCGTCAGATGATGGATCTTCCGCTCCGCTACTCAGTTTTGTTGTGGAGTATGAGCACAAGTGAGCTCTCTCTGGATTCCATGCTTCCTGCAAAAGTTAGAAAACTCGGAGAAGACAAATTCTCCGTCGTTGTCAGTTCTAAGCTTTTTAATCCTCAGGTTAAGCCGGCCCTCGACCAGCTCCTTGAACTCCACAAACAATCGGAAGGCTTCAGACTTCTCCTTCAAGAAATACACCCAAGTGTATCTTGAATAGTCATCAATCAAGACTAGCATGTACCTGCTCCCACCGAGGCTAGCAGTCGCGGTTGGTCCCATCAGATCACCATGGATAACCTCCAGTGGTGCTTTGCTTCTTGTTTGTGACTTATCAAATGGAAGACGATGAGACTTCCCATACTGACATCCAGCACAAACATGACCATCACCGAAGGATGATAGCTTAGGCAAGCCTCTCACCAGGCTCCTATTTGACATAGCCTTCAGCTTATCCTTCCCTACATGCCCCAACCTCTCATGCCACATAGCAGCGCTATCATTAGCCCTCATGCGATCAACATAGGAGCTTATTGATAAAACAAACAAGTCCTTCACTCTCCTTCCAATATGAGCAACATCAGCCTTAACCGCTGATAACTCTAATTATTTCTATCTTTTTATTCACTTATCTATATTAATAGTTGGATATTTTAAATTAATTTTATATTATTAAGTTTATTTTAACTTGTTAATATAATTTATATCAATTTGTGTTAATAAAATCATTTTTAATCTTGCAGGGCAGATCTACAGGTTATTTGGAGCAAAAAGAAGAATTTTCATTTTTTCTGCCTAGACACGCCCTGTGACACGCCCTACCTGGGCGTGACAAAGGGGCGTGACACATGATAACCAAGCCTGCAGCCAGAGCCCGTCGACCATGCCAAAAGATCGTCGACCGTCCTTGACACGCCCGTGTCGAAATGTGACACGCCCGTGTACCTTTTACACGGGGCGTGACGGTCTGCGACATAACAGCTGCCTGTGCCACGTCGGATTAAAATTACACGCCTGGGTCACGGGCGTGACGCAGGGCGTGTCAAGGAAGTTACCACACATTAGCACGCCGTTCCAGCCGTTGCCGCCAGATTTCCGTTACAGCAAGACACGCCCCTAGTCACGGGCGTGACACCTCCTTAAAGACCAGTTTACTCCCGTCGTTTTCAGCTTCCCACCGTTTCCAGAAACAGCCGTGACACGCCCTTGGTCACGGGCGTGACCAAGGGGCGTGACCCGTCAGTTAACCAATTTTGGCGGTTTTTCCTCCAACGTTCCCGGGGTTTCAAGACGACGGTTCCGAGCCTGACACGCCCTAGGTCACGGGCGTGACATAGGGGCGTGACCAACCAGAAATTTTTCTATAAATTCCAGACAGCTTCAGATGCTGAGAGAGAGAATTTTTGGGAGTTGGAGTCTTGTAATGTTCTGTTTCTTTTGTTGTATTTTCTCATTTCTAAGTTAGATTTACCTTTGTTGTAACTTTAATTTTAGTTATTTCCATTTCAATCATGTCTTTTCCTACTTTATTTTGTATGTCCCTAATCATGATGAGTAGCTAATCTTCTTTTAGCACTTGATCATGATGAACCTTAGAATAAAATAGATCTTTCTCCTCCTTATTAAATGTCTTGTTCTTAATTGTTCTCGCTACGATTTATCTTTGATTTTTATTTCATCGAATTCATATTACGCGGATATGATCTTCGATCTAAGATCCGTATCCTAAATGACCGAGAGGTTGTGGATACGAGGAGATCACTCAAAGATAAAAGGAGTTGAACGCACTCCTCAAGAGAGGACGACGTAAATCTTCCGGATTGGAGTCAAATCCAATAGTGGGGTTCACCGCATAAAGCAAGCTTAGGGGTTTCGACTGGCTGAGAGGTCTTAATCGATCAACCTAAGGTTAGTTAGAAGCATGAGCTCGAGAGAGACGCTTCTATACTTTAGGAACCTCCACGGTCGAGTGAGTATAATTGAGAACTCGCATTTTATTATTTTTCAAGAAGATTTATTTTAGTCTAAGAGAATTCTAGATCAAGTGCTAGCTTTCTCATATTTGAATTTCTCTTTAGCTTCAGCTTTAATTTTATTATCTAATATAATCCAACCAACTTTTCCGTTAGATAAAATAATAGCTCTTCCTTGTGAGTACACGTACTCAACAGGCCCCGAATCGCAATACGACACTTCCTATACTACATTTCGATAGGTACGCTTGCCTATTCGAGATTCTAGTTTGGTTGTAATTTAACTTCTAGAAAATCACCATCAAGTTTTTGGCGCCGTTGCCGGGGACTTTTTTTTGTTGATATTTTGAAAGCAAGGATCTATTAATTTTATCATTTTTTTTCTTTTATTTCAAAAAAAAAAACAAAATTTTTTTCTTTCAAAAGTTTTATCTTTAAATTTTTATATTTAAAATTTCTTGCGAAAGGGCCGTGTCGGGTTTCATCCCGCAATACCGCCTAGTACCTTGCGAACCCGTCACTGGGCAGCTCTTGGGAAGCCCGGGAAATTCTATTTTATAAATTTTTTTTAACCTTAAAACTTTTATCTTTTGTTTTTTTTTTCTAGTGTATGACCCGAGGAAATCCGTCACCTCTTTTTGATTTGGATCCGGAAATCGAGCGAACCCTTCGGCACCGCTTACAATTTCGAGTTCCGAATTTTCAAGATACGGAATCCTTAGGAGACACTCCTAATCCTTCTTTAATTCTATCTCCGTCACCCTCTTCTTCTCCTCCTTCTTCATTTAGTTCTTCTTCTCATTCTCCTAGATCCCTTTCTTCTTCTTCTTCCAATATGGGTGAGCCAAATGTGGTCGAACAACGGACTATGTCCTATTATGCCCGTCCAAACTTGGACGAGGCTCAATCTAGTATTGTTCGTCCCGCTATTGCCCCCAATAATTTTGAGTTGAAGCCAAGCATCATCCAAATGGTACAACAATATGTACAATTTGATGGGCTTCAAGATGAAGATCCAAACGCGCATATTTCTAATTTCTTAGAAATATGCGATACTTTTAAAATTAATGGTGTATCCGATGATGCCATCCGGCTAAGGTTATTTCCATTTACATTGCGCACTAAAGCCAAGCAATGGTTGAGTTCTCTACCAAGAGGATCAATCACAACATGGGCTGAAATGACGGAAAAATTTCTTACGAAATACTTTCCGCCGGCTAAAACGGCTAAATTGCGCAATGATATTACTTATTTCTCCCAACTTGATTCGGAAATGTTATATGATACTTGGGAGCGTTTCAAGGAATTGCTTCGTCGATGTCCTCATCATGCAATTCCGGAATGGTTACAAATCCAAACCTTCTATAACGGCCTAAATTCTCAAACTAGGCAACATATCGATGCCGCCGCCGGTGGAACGCTTAATAACAAAACACCGGCGGCCGCCCAAGAGCTTATAGAAGGTATGGCTTTGAATACCTATCAATGGAGTACACCCCGGTCTAAATCACCTAAACCGGCCGGGATGTATGAAATTGATACGGTCTCCAATCTATCTCTCCAGGTTGAGATGCTAAACAAAAGATTAGAAGAGATGTCTGCTACCTCTTCTATACCTACCTGGGATCCTACTTCTTCCACCTCTCCCACTACGTTGGCCGAACATGTGGATTATATGGGAAATCCGAATCGGCCACCCTTTAATCCGGGTAATACTAATTATGGTAATACTTATCACCCGGGTATAAGGAACCACCCCAACTTCTCTTGGAGTAATCCGGGGAACGCGGCTCGCCCACCAAACACAATCCCACCAGGATATTTTCCACCACAAGCTCCAAAAGCTCCCAATCTCAAGGAGTTGTTCTCCAAATATACAAGTACAAATGATGCCAATATCCGGAATCTCACCGGATCTCTTCGTAATTTGGAGACACAAATTGGGCAAATCGCTAAGATGCTCTCCGATCGCCAACAAGGAGCGCTACCGGGCAATACGGAGCCCAACCCAAGGGAGCACGCCAATGCCATCACTCTACGGAGCGGGAAGGAGGTAACACCTTCTCCAAATCCGGTTGATACGGAGGTAACAATTTATGCACCTTCTCCTCCTCCTAAGCCTTCTAACTATACTAAACCAAAACCTTATCAACCACCTCTTCCCTATCCGTCTAGAATGCAAAAAGACCGGATAGATGAGCATCACGGTAAATTTTTAGATATGTTTAAACAAATCCAAATAAATTTACCATTTTGCGAAGTTATCGCACAAATGCCAAAGTATGCCAAGTACCTCAAGGATCTTTTATCCAAAAAAAAGAAACTCGAGGATTTCTCTACGGTTCAATTGAACGCGGAGTGTTCGGCAGTTTTACTTAATAAATTGCCTAGGAAATTACCTGATCCGGGTAGTTTCTCCATTCCTTGTCTATTTGGCGATTTATTAATAACACGTGTGTTAGCCGATCTAGGCGCCTCGATAAATTTAATGCCTTATTCTTTAGTTAAGAAATTGGGTTTAGGAGAACCTAAACCAACAAGAATAAGCATTCAATTGGCGGATCGGTCTGTCAAGCTCGCTATGGGGATCATAGAGGATGTGCTTGTCAAAGTTGACAAATTTATCTTTCCGGTAGATTTCGTCATCTTTGACATCGAAGTGGACACCGAGGTACCACTTATTCTCGGTCGCCCTTTTCTTGCCACAGCGCGCGCCATTATAGACGTTAGTAATGGTAAACTTCTCCTTAGAGTCAGAGATGAAGAAGTTACCTTTACTATTGACTCGTCCATGAAAAATTCGCTCTCGAATGACGACTCATGTTACTATTTGGAGGCTTCTCCTAAAGAAGACTCCATCTTATTTTCTAAAAATTGTTATTCACCTGTTTTTCATGATGACAATTTTGAAACTTTAAATTTGATTTCTCATGAATTTAGTGATACTCATTTGGTCACACACACCTCTATTTTAGAACCTCTTGAATTAGGTGGTGACCCCTTAAGAACTTCGTTTGACAAACCTCCATTTTTAGAACGTGAACGTATGTCCAATCATTTACAAAATTCAACTCTAGCGAATGGTTTCAAATGTCCTGTTAATGCGTCGGCTTACCCATCTGAAAATCCAATAACGTAGCGAGCGCGTCACTATGGTCGAGCTCACCGACCATAAACAAAGCGCTCGTGGGAGGCATCCCATGGTTATCTTGTCTTTTTATTTTAATTTTGTTGTTGAGTTTTTACAGGATTGAAGAATTGCGATGCATGATGATCGGTCGGGGACGAACATCAAGTTTACATTATTCCTCAAGTCGGTAAATTATTGTTTTTTTTAGTTTATTTAAATATTTATATAAAAAAAAAATTTATAACAGAAATTATAAAAAAAAAAAAAAATTTACAAAAAAAAAAAATAATAACAAAAATAAAAATTAAAAAAAAATAAAAATTTCGTTCACGTATCTGTCACGCCCGTGACCCATTGGTCACGGGCGTGTCCCGGACGTGTTTTGCCAAGACTACGGGAGGTTCCTCCCCCTCGGTTTTCCCGCCCGTCATTCGGATATGACACGGGCGTGACATTTTTTGTCACGGGCGTGTCGAGCCCGTGTCGCGGGTATCCGAGGCGTTGACCAGTCATGCCTCGGATTCCTTCTTAGCAAGCCAGATTTGACTGACACGCCCAGAGTCACGGGCGTGACTCTGGGGCGTGTCTGACGAATCCGATGCCTTAGCATCGGATGCTCATTGGATTCCCCTACACGCCCGACGTCACGGGCGTGTCACTCAGAGTCACGGGCGTGACTCTGAGGCGTGACCCCCGAATCCGAGGCAGTCCGCCTCGGATTCCTTTTTTCTTTGACCCAAGCTTGTCACGCCCCCTGTCACGGGCGTGACAGGGGGGCGTGACCCACCCGAAAAAATCTATAAATTGACTCTTTTCTCCCCTCTTCTCTTCACACCTCCATCCCTTCAACCCCTCTCTTCTCTCCTCCCTTTGGCCGAAATTTTCTCCACAATTCTCACCATGCCTCGCCACCACGCTCGATCCACCGCTTCCTCCTCCGAGCACCCCGCTGATCCAGCCACGGCGGAGGCTATGCTTTTGTTCGAGAATGCAACCCAACAAGATCGAAGCGAGAGACTGCGCGCCAAACCCTTTGGCGTGTTCCAGATCTTGGATTGGGCCATCCTCGCCCAATTCGGAGCAGCGGAGCTAGTTCGGGAGCTCATCTCTACCCAAGGGTGGGATCCCCTCTTCTCCATTTCTGAGCCTGCTTTCCTCGAGCTCACCATTGAGTTCTTGGCCTCATTTGAGTTCCGTTGGGCGGCGCAAGATGATTTCATCGTCTTTCGCTTGGGCGGGATGATGCACCAGCTCACCATCCGCCAGCTCAATGTTGCCATGGGCTTTTGCTCGGAGGCCTTTTCCACTTCCCCCTCCTACCCCGACCTAAAAACTGATTTCCCTCCCGACTTCAGTCTCCCTACTTTTTGGTCGGAAATTAGTAATGACGTCACCCCCTACACTCCAAAGAAATCTAAGGGTAGTCACCGCATCTCCCCCGCCTTACGTATTCTGCACAACCTTCTCTCTTTTACCATTTCCGGGCGCGGCGATAGCCACGGCGTGGTGACTCGGGCGGACTTACTATACTTGTATAGTATGTTTTACCGGGTCCCACTCAACCTTGGTTATATGCTCGCCATTTTCTTTCGGCACCAGGCCGAAAATGTGAGATTGGGAGCGGTGCACGGCGGGAATTTCATCACTTTCCTCGCCAAGCAGACCGGCGTGTGGGCTGCTCTTCCGCGGCTCACTTGCATGCAAATGCCGCAGCCTCTTCAGTTCCCGACCCTTCAGGCGCTTGGTTTAGCTCGTCGACGCGACGGCGAGTTTGAGGCTATTCCCCCGTTCGTTGGTGGCGGTGATCTTGATCTTGATCATGGTGCCGGTCCCAGCGGTACTCATCCTTCCCCGCAGATTCCGCCACCACCGCTGCACTCTGCTCCAGCGCCCGATCATCCAAATTATTGGGACCGTCAATTTGGGTTGCTTCATACTCGCATAGACCAGATGCAAACCCATTTTGACGGTCGCTTCGCTTCTTTTGATGCGCGCTTCACCGTGCTCGAGCAAAACCATACTTCCTCCATAGCACATATTACTCGCGAGTTCGCGAACATGTGGACTTTCTATCAGGAGCACGAGGACGTTTCTGACCAGGAGTAGCTGCTTTTTTTATTTCTTTGGACTTGTAGGCGGTCGCCTCTTTGTATCTGTATCTTTATTTTACTTTCATGTATCTGTTTTTATTATGAAAAAAAAATATCTATAAAATATTATGTTTTGCTTTGTTACTCTCTTACAGGTATCTTTTGATGCTGGTTTGCGCTTCTCAGGGAAGTTTCCTCTTCTTGTATTTTCTTAATTTTTATATTGGGGACAATGTATAGTTTAAGTATGAGGGAGGGATATTTCTCAAGCAAAATATATATAAAAAAAAAATCTTTAAAATTCAAAAAAAAAAAAAATTTGTTTTATGTACTTCGTTTTTCAAAAATATATATATATATATATAAATATAAAAAAAATTGAAAATATATATATAAATAGAAAATCAAAAATTAAATTAGAGAAGTCTTTATTTCTATATTTATTCACATGCAAAATTCCTAGTAATTCAACTTGTTTATAGTGTTTAGAGAATTTTGATGTTTTAATTGAATGTTGAATTTTGGAGTAGAACTGTTGGCCATGCTGTGTTTCTAGTTAAGTGCACGTGTAAGTAGAATTTTTAGTAGATCTAAATATTCAGCATATAATTAGATTTTCATTTTTCTAAATGCGTAGAAACAACTTATTTTACTTTAATTTTGAAAACTGGTAAAACTTTAAAATAATTTAGGTGAGTAAGTAGAAGTTTACTAGAGAGATATTTCGCGGACCAAGAGAGATGTATTCTTTTTCGATGTCTAGAACTTGCCTTCTAACTATTCTCAAGACTTTGCATAAGTTAAACTTATTAGCATAAATATGATTTAGGCACTTCTTTTGGCAAGTTTGAGCTTTTGTACCCGCACCTAAAATTTTAACTTTGCTTAGCCAATTTGAGCCTATTATCTTTTCCTTTTGTTTTAGCTCAACCAAATGATTTACCAAAGCCTAAATAGCATCCTAATTACACACCTAAACCCGAGCTTGAAAGAACAAATGTAGAAAATTTTTGTGAGTGATTAGGAGCCTTTTCATTTTTGATGGCTCTTTTCTTATAAAAAAAAAGTTGATTTATTTTTCTCTCCTCTTCAAAATAAAAGAAAAAATGTATCATTAAAAAATGAAGAGGTAGAAAAAAATTTTCAATATGATGAGAAAGTTAAAAAAAATAAGAAAGGAAACAAAGGAATTTAGGAATTGGCTACGTTCTTAAAGAGCCATAGCAAATCTTTATGTACAAGCTTCTCTAGGTTTTGGTGTGACTAGCCATCGTGTTTATCTTTGAATACCCTCACCAAAAACCTAAGCCTACATTTCAACCTAATTAAGCCCTATTGATTTATGTTTATAAGTTAGACTAGTGCCGTGGCGAGAGTGTGAAAGGGCAAGCCTATGTCCATCGACATTGATGGATTTCTTTGGAGGGTATCTTAATCTTTGTTTGTGCAATGTTATCTTAGTACGCACGCTACACTCTCCCTAAAGATAATTTTAAGATTTACCGGATTTTCATCTTAAAAGTAAAAATAATAGTGAAAACACATTTTAAGGAAAATAAAAACCTAATTTGTATGCTGAGTAAGTCTTTCTACAAAAATATCTACAAACATAGGCATAAGACTTCGCATTTTACTCCTTAGGTTCAATTTTTTTTTCTAGCATTTAAAATTTTTCTACTCCCTATAGGAAGTTGTTTGCTCGGGACTAGCAAACGGATAAGTATGGGGGTATTTGATAACTCTAATTATTTCTATCTTTTTATTCATTTATCTATATTAATAGTTGGATATTTTAAATTAATTTTATATTATTAAGTTTATTTTAACTTGTTAATATAATTTATATCAATTTGTGTTAATAAAATCATTTTTAATCTTGCAGGGCAGATCTACAGGTTATTTGGAGCAAAAAGAAGAATTTTCATTTTTTCTGCCTAGACACGCCCTGTGACACGCCCTACCTGGGCGTGACAAAGGGGCGTGACACGTGATAACCAAGCCTGCAGCCAGAGCCCGTCGACCGCGCCAAAAGATCGTCGACCGTCCTTGACACGCCCGTGTCGAAATGTGACACGCCCGTGTACCTTTTACACGGGGCGTGACGGTCAGCGACATAACAGCTGCCCGTGCCACGTCGGATTAAAATTACACGCCTGGGTCATGGGCGTGACACAGGGCGTGTCAAGGAAGTTACCACACATTAGCGCGCCGTTCCAGCCGTTGCCGCCAGATTTCCGTTACAGCAAGACACGCCCCTAGTCACGGGCGTGACTAGGGGGCGTGACACCTCCTTGAAGACCAGTTTACTCCCGCCGTTTTCAGCTTCCCGCCGTTTCCAGAAACAGCCGTGACACGCCCTTGGTCACGGGCGTGACCAAGGGGCGTGACCCGTCAGTTAACCAATTTTGGCGGTTTTTCCTCCAACGTTCCTGGGGTTTCAAGACGACGGTTCCGAGCCTAACACGCCCTAGGTCACGGGCGTGACATAGGGGCGTGACCAACCAGAAATTTTTCTATAAATTCCAGACAGCTTCAGATGCTGAGAGAGAGAATTTTTGGGAGTTGGAGTCTTGTAATGTTCTGTTTCTTTTGCTGTATTTTCTCATTTCTAAGTTAGATTTACCTTTGTTGTAACTTTAATTTTAGTTATTTCCATTTCAATCATGTCTTTTCCTACTTTATTTTGTATGTCCCTAATCATGATGAGTAGCTAATCTTCTTTTAGCACTTGATCATGATGAACCTTAGAATAAAATAGATCTTTCTCCTTCTTATTAAATGTCTTGTTCTTAATTGTTCTCGCTACGATTTATCTTTGATTTTTATTTCATCGAATTCATATTACGCGGATATGATCTTCGATCTAAGATCCGTATCCTAAATGACCGAGAGGTTGCGGATACGAGGAGATCACTCAAAGATAAAAGGAGTTGAACGCACTCCTCGAGAGAGGACGACGTAAATCTTCCGGATTGGAGTCAAATCCAATAGTGGGGTTCACCGCATAAAGCAAGCTTAGGGGTTTCGACTGGCCGAGAGGTCTTAATCGATCAACCTAAGGTTAGTTAGAAGCATGAGCTCGAGAGAGACGCTTCTATACTTTAGGAACCTCCACGGTCGAGTGAGTATAATTGAGAACTCGCATTTTATTATTTTTCAAGAAGATTTATTTTAGTCTAAGGGAATTCTAGATCAAGTGCTAGCTTTCTCATATTTGAATTTCTCTTTAGCTTCAGCTTTAATTTTATTATCTAATATAATCCAACCAACTTTTCCGTTAGATAAAATAATAGCTCTTCCTTGTGAGTACAAGTACTCAACAGGCCCCGAATCGCAATACGACACTTCCTATACTACATTTCGATAGGTACGCTTGCCTATTCGAGATTCTAGTTTGGTTGTAATTTAACTTCTAGAAAATCACCATCAACCGCTGATACGTTGCGAAGGAACTTCACTTCTGTTGGCCCAAACAGAACGTGATAGCCAGCATCAACCGTATTGGTTACAGAGAAGAGGTTCTTCTTCATCCCCGGTACGTGATAAACACTCCTTAACGTGAGCGGCCCCTTATCACTACCCACTGTTACTATACCCTCCTTCTCTACTGCATGAATAGTATTATCAGCAGTTATAATAGCTTCGTTACCTGAGTAGGCCTGCAACGAAGAAAACTTTGACATATCTCCGGTGAGGTGATGACCACACCCAGAAGTCAACGATCCAGTCGTCCTCCATGTCAACGGTGGACAAAGCACAGACACAAGTGCCCGTCATGAATGCTCCCCCCCAGCCAGCTTCCTCCTTGCTAGAGGAGGCTTCCTCCTTTCCTGCAGCATGCCCAGGCTGCAGCTTGACCTTGCAGTCTCGCTTGAAGTGACCTGGTTGATGACATCTGTAGCATTTCAGGTTCTTCTTCCAATCCTTCTTAGGAGCAAAACTCCCCTCCTGATGTTTAGAAGATGAAGAATCATCTCCAGCCGCAGTCTACTTCTTCTTCCCTTCCCATCTCTTCTTCTTCTTCTTCTCAGTGAAGAGAGCATCACTAGCTCCTTCAGAGACCGTCACCCCGGCCATCTGCCTTGCCAAGCTCTCCTGCGAGGCAAGCAGATTTTCCAGCTCCAGAAGAGAGGGCTGAGTAGCCCAGTCTTGAATAGAAGTAACGAAGGCCACATACTCCTTCCGCAGACCGCGGATTATGTGCCTCTTCAGCTTAGCCTTGGAGATCGGCTCATCAGGATCAAGAGCAGAGAGCTCAGCACACAAGCTCTTCATCTTCAGGAAGAATTTGGAGATAGAAAGATCTCCCTGAGTTGCCTTAGCCAACTCATTCTCCAAGAACTGTAGCCTTGCTACATTCTTCTTATTGAACAACCCATCAAGGGAAGTCCATATCTCAGCAGCAGACTCACATCCTAAAATGTGATCAAAGAGTTCAGGTGACACCGCCCGCTTGAGAGCAAACTCAGCCTTGGCATTTGTCTTCCTCCACACTCTCACTTGCTCGGCTGTTCCAAACTCAGCAGTGATTTCTACTTGATCATCCCCACCGACGACCTCCCATAACTCCTCGCCCAGAAGATAGCTCTTCATGCACGGCTTCCACTTCTTGAAGTTAGTCGGCGTCAGAAACTCAATACCAAGACCTCTTGCAAAACCACCGTCCATAGTACAAACTTGGTTATCCTTCAGAAGCACACAGAGAAACAACAAAGCTTGTTGATCATCGCTCAAGCAACTGAACCTTGCTCTGATACCATGTTGAATTTTCTCAAGTTGATCAGCAAGGTAGCCCAAACACCAAATCAATATTTTCGGCACTACCAAGATCACAACTTGAACCGCGGAAAGCAGGAAGCAACTCAGATAACCAAAAATATAGACAGAAGCAAGCAGATCAAACTTTTATTAAACTTCTTTACAGGGCAAGGCATATATGGCGAGACATGATTTCGCCAGTATAGGAAAAAGCAGAAACACAAAACAAGCCGGGCGGACAGACTCCAGAAACCGCCGAGACCGCCAAAGCCGCACAGGTCGCTGAGACCGCCCGAACTGAACTTGAACCAAACTGAACACTGAGTCCGCTTGAGACAACGAGGTCGCGGACTCGCCGTTATTCGCCGAACTGCTGCTGAACAGAGGAACCCGCCGCCTACTCGCAGAGACCGCGAGGTCGCGCAGACAGAATAGAACTTGAGATAAAGCTAATGCTGGAAACCGCCGAATGCAGCCCGCAAACTCCACAGAGGTCAGAACCAAACTCCTGGTTCAATACTGCTAGCCGCACCACCTGCACACAGAAACCGGTTAAGCAAACAGCCCGCGCGGATAAGCAAACACAGTTCGCAGCCTATGCTCAAGCTCTACTTACTGTTCACTCTGTTATAAATGACATGCCAGGGGGGTCCTATTTATAGGCCAGGTGAGGAGTGTGGTCACCACCCTATGAGATAGAGACACCGCCCCTTGGTCGCAGCTAACAATGACAATCCGCACAGTCTGCCCGCATAAGGCAAACAAGACATGACGAGATGGCGAGAAGCTCAGGGCAGTCCGCTTAGTCCGCAGAACACTGCAGGACTAGCTGGGATGCAAGAGCCACTAGCTGAGAACAAAGCCAGTCCGCCGAAGGCATGACAACATGCCTGTCCGCAAGCACCAGTCCGCATCCACAGGAAACCCGCCTGGTCACCGTGGACACTGCGGACAACAACCCAGCTCGCAATGTCCAGACCACAGGCACACTGCCCGGTCACTGCGGACACTGCGGAAACCAACTCCATCAAGAGCAAGTCCAGAAGGGATAACGAGCTCGGCGGATACCAAACCAGTCCGCCAGCTCCAAGCCCAGACCGCGGCTTACCACAACTTCAAAGAAGAAGAGCGGACTCCAAGCCTAGTCTACACAGGCCGCGTGCATCACCTGCAGAACACAGAACACTGCCGGACTCAATCCAGTCCGCGCAGACCGCTCAGTCCGCAACACAGCCCGCAGCAGCAACGCAGGTTGCCAACCACCAACCCATCAGACTAAGAACTAGTCCGCGCGGTCAGTCCGCCTAATCCGCCCGAGGCTCCTTCCATGCCACGATATTGTGAAATTGCAGGTGGTGTGAGTCGACACGTGGTGTCGTAATCCCGGGTTAAGGATAGTGTGGCAAGTCTACGGGCTCGCCAATCATAACACCGATGGGAGTTGACAGCTAGACCTTGGACGGTTGGGCTTGGTCCTCGGTGTTCATATCCCGAGGCTCCTTCCGTGCCAAGTGAACAGTTGGGCTTGGTCCTCGTGTTCATTTCCGAGGCTCCTTACGTGTCACGCATAGGCCAGTTCGGGACTAGGATCTTGGTGCTCATTTACCCAAGAGAACCCGCTGAGCCGTAGTACGCATGTGAGCTCCGCTGTTGTGTTCTTAGCGTTGAGGCGTACGGAGGCCTAGGCCAGGTAGTTTGGAGACCAGCCTAGTAGTGGACATGCCCGCTCTACTATCACCGTTTGGCCACGACGGTTGACGCCTGAGAGGTTAGCTACCTGCTCGAATAGTGGGAACTATAAGTCTGTGTCGACATAGCGATTGCATGTGCTTGATCATGGGTGTGTCATTGCATTGCATACATAGCATTGCACTTCATTACATACACAAGACCCTCATCATATAAGTTTGTATGGGCACTCCTATACGATGAGTTACTTATTGTTGAACGACCCTCAACTTATATGCTTGTATGGGCATCCATATAAGCTGAGTTACTTACTGTTATAACATTATACTCTCTTGTTGCTGTAGATGATAGAATTGTAGAATAAAAGCTTGTTCATTTCTACACTACTTTTATTGCTACCTATGCTTTGTATACTTCACCTGCTTGTACTACTGTTTTATATATATTATACCTGTTCCTTTCTCCGTCCGGTGCCGAGGAGTCGCCGGGGGAGCGGATGTGAAGCCACTTAGTCTTTATGACTAACGGTTGCTACGTCTTCCTTTTTAGGAGGAAACCCCGCAGGTGGAGTAGCAGGCTATGCAGCTGGACAGCCAGGCCAGGATGACAGGGCCTGAAGGGACGGTACCGTCGCTACCGTCGGTTACAGATGTGAGTGAGAGAGATTTTGTTGTAGCCCTTCGGGGAAATTCTATTTTCGTACTCTGATTATGTAGAAGCTTGTTTAGCTTCTCTTTTGCTATATTTATGGACTTATGCTTGGTGTGGATTGACTTCTTTTTATTGTTATGGTTGGGTTGGCATTTATATGTTGATATTGGTTGAAGCCGGCAGGATAGGGGTCTTGTGGTACAGGCTAACCCGAGTGTTAGTGTTACCGCAAGGCGGCTGTTCTTGGCATAAGACCCCTCTCGTGCCGTGTCTTGTGTTCTGGGAGGGGGGGTCTTACAAATGGTATCAGCTTGCTACGATCCTCCAAGGAGAAAGTCACTTAACAATGGTGCCACCCCCATTTGATTAGTCAGTTTGGGGACAAACTGACTTAGCAGAAGCAGTGGTGTTCCCATATGTAATTCACACTAAGTTTGTCCATCTTTAACCTTAGATTAGCCAACCTAACCTTAGGTTTATACCCTATGTGTAGATCCCAGTACATGCTGAGCCAGTGGGGGGCACCCCCGCCCCGTCCGTACCTACACAATTCCAACAATCAGAGCTGGGGCAGACGCTCACTGCTATTTTGGATGCCTTGAGGTCCCAATCTCAGCAGGCACCTGTACAACAACAGGGTCCGGGATCTAGTTGGTTAAGCATTTTCCGAGCTCTCTCCCCTACCGCTTATATTGGGACAGAGTCGGCGATGCGTACGGAGGAGTGGCTCAACACTATACAAGAATTATTGTTGGCAGGAATAAGATGTCCAAACAATATGGCGGTGACCCTTATGGTGACACTCTTAGAACTGCACGCCAAAAGGTGGTGGAAGTCCCTCATGGGCTCCACTTTTCGTGGAAGAGTGTACACGGACATTAGTTGGAGCGAATTCTCTGAAGCCTTTTTAGAGCATTTCATCCCCTCAGCCGCTCGAGATGGTCTTGAAGAGAGATTTTTGCAACTAAAGCAAGGGTCCATGTCGGTGACAGAGTACCAACGGGAGTTTCAGCATTTGGCTAGATTCGCTGACTCCTATGAGTTGGATGATAGAGGGTATGCCAAACGATTCTACAAAGGCTTGCGAGATCCCCTAAGGCAAGCCCTTTTGTTTATAGCGGACTCTAGTCTGGCGGAGATTATCGATATGGAGAAGAGATTGGAAGCGGACCACTTGGGAAGTGGTAAAAGGCCAGCGGAGGGCGTGATGGAAGCCGGCCCCAGCAACAGAAGGAGATTTGACAATAGAAGAGGAAGAGGATATCGGAGGGGTGGCAGGCGTTTCCCCCAGAACTTTAGAGAGGAGCGCCCGGTTCCGCAACCGCCAGCATTACCTCCACCTCAATAATTTAAGCAACACGGCGGAAGGCAGGAACGGGTGTGCTTTGAATGCAACCAACCGAGCCACATTCGACGCTACTGCCCGCAACTGTTTGGAGATGCGCCTTTTGCCCTCCCTCCAGCAGCCCCGCGGGGGAGAGGGTATGTGCGTGGTCGAGGACGAGGACCATGAGGAAGAGACCCCGGACCCGCTCGAGATCAGATGTATGCCTTGGACATGACTCAAGAGCAGAATCCTCATGAGATGATTGCAGGTACGATTTGAATTAGCCATTTTGCTTCCATTAATATTCTCTAGTGGCTTAAGATATACTAGATGTCTAGCTTGAGTATTATTAAATGACACTTAGGCACCGTGATGGTCGGCGGGAAACCGGCTTATACGTTATTTGACACCGGTGCCTCACATTCTTTCGTGTCTGAAGACTTCATCAAGGATATGCACGGAGTATAATATTTCACTGGTATTGCTCGAAGAGTACGCCTCCCAGACGGATCGGAGATGATGGCAACTGCGAAGTGTGAGTTGGAGATAATCATTGGGGGAAAGACCTTTGATACCCCCGCCATAATTTTGAGAATACCAGAATTCGACCTCATTCTGGGCATGGCATGGCTAGATTGGTACCATGCAAGAATCGACTGCGCGAAGAAGCACATCTATTTGAGACATGGGGATACTGATGTAGTCTAACAAGGTATAAATTTCGCACCACGAATATTGTTATCCTCAATCAAGACCTTGAAAGCTCATATGAGAGGGGATGAAGTCTACATGATATGTTTCGAACTAAAGGAGATGAAGATAGATGTGAAGGATGTGCGGGTAGCACGGGATTTCCCTGAGGTATTTCCTGAAAAATTTCCAGGGTTACCCCCGCATAGAGAAGTGGATTTTCAGATTAAACTTGTATCAGGAGCTAAGCCCGTCTCGAGGACCCCTTATCGGATTGCCCCAAAAGAACTCGCGGAGTTTAGAGTTCAACTGCAGGAGTTGGTAGAATCAGGGTTTGTTCGCCCCAGCTCATCACCTTGGGGAGACCCTATTCTATTCGTTAAGAAGAAATATGGAACCCTGCGTTTATGTATAGACTATCGGGAACTCAACCGACTGACGGTACGGAACACCTATCCGTTACCTCGGATCTATGAGTTGTTCGACCAACTAGTGGGAGCGCATTGGTTCTCCAAGCTAGATTTGCGCTCGGGGTATTACCAATTGAGAATACAAGAGGATGATATTCCGAAAACGGCTTTCAGCTCAAGGTACGGCTTATATGAGTTCACAGTGATGCCGTTTGGGCTCACAAATGCCCCATCAGCTTTCATGAGCTTGATGAATAAAGTGTTTGAGCCCTATCTGGAAGTCTTCGTCATTATGTTCATTGACGACATCTTAGTCTACTCGAAGACGGAGGAGGAACATGCCGGGCATTTGGCCTTAGTTTTGGAAAAGTTAAAAGAGCACGCCCTATTCGCCAAGTTTAGCAAGTGTGAATTATGGCTAAGGGAAGTGACTTTCTTGGGTCATGTAATCAGTAGGGCTGGACTAGCTGTGGATCCGGCTAAGGTGCGTGCCGTGAAGGAGTGGTTGCCCTTGAAGTCGGCGACCGATGTGAGGAGTTTTCTGGGACTTGCTGGATACTACCGTAAGTTCGTAAAAGGATTTTCCAAGATTGCCCTCTCGCTTACTTCTTTGACAAAGAAAGGTGTGCCATTTGAGTGGGCACTCCAGTGTGAAGCGGCATTCCAGGAATTGAAGGATAAACTTACCTCCACCCCCATCCTTGTCCTTCCATCTGGGAAGGAAGGATTCCAAGTTTACACGGACGCGTCTTATCAGGGGTTGGGACCGGTGTTGATGCAGCACGGGAACGTAATTGCTTATGCTTCAAGACAATTGAAGAAGCATGAAATCAATTACCCGGTGCATGATTTGGATCTAGGAGCGGTGGTGTTCGCCTTGAAGGTATGGAGGCATTATCTATACGGCGTCCACTACAAAATCTTCTCGGATCATAAAAACTTGAAGTACGTCCATACCCAAAAGGAATTGAACTTAATACATCGACGGTGGTTAGAGTTTCTATGCGACTATGAGTTCACCTTGAACTACCACCCCGGAAAAGCGAACTCGGTAGCCGATGCGTTGAGTAGGAAAGTACTCGGCTCGAGCCCAGAGTCTCGGTTGATGAGCATGGAGTTGGCACAGATGACTGAGGTGATGGACATTATGTTGGTACCCTAGTTTGGATTTTAGTTTAGTCTTCTCAATTAGTTTCTTGACCCAAGATTTATCTATGGTCAAAGGTTAGTTGTTAGATTAGTTTTTCCTCAGTTGTAGAGTTGTCACTTTTCCAGATGAAGATTTGGTTAAGTTGTTTTTGGTTCGACTATGGTCGAACGCCGCTCGACTATCGTCTATCAACTGTTCGACGATCGTCTATCAGTTGGTCGACTATCGCCAGTCAGCAGATCGTTTATCTCTGAGTTAGTTCAACTCTTGTTAGCTCGACGATCTGTGGTATCTGCCTCATCGATCGTCGAACCCTGCTCGACTTCTTTTGACCAGACAAATTTCTTGATAGTTCGACTATCTGCCTTTATAGTTCAACTATCTGATATCTCGACTATCTGTTTGATAGTTCGACTATCTGTTTTGTTTGATGGTTCGACTATCTGCCTTGATAGTTCAACTATCTGATAGCTCGACTATCTGTTCTGATAGTTCGACTATTTGCTATGGTAGTTCGACTATCTGCTCTGATAGTTCGACTATCTGTGTCATTCGACAATCTGTTTTGATAGATCGACGATCTCTGTAGTTCTATCGATGATCTCCGTGGGTCGTTCGATGCTCTTCTGTCTGCCTTTAGTAATTTTGTACTCCTTCTGTTCTATGATTTATTTCCTATTTATATGGCAATATTTTATTAAAGATTATTTCATTGATTTTATGCATACATTTCAAGGCAATCTTTGCCCCATCCTTTGTGCATAAGTCAAGCTTTATCTGACAAAGTTTTTTGTCTTATTAGTTGAAATATCTTTTTGCTTTATCTGTCATGCTGTCCTTTATAGCCGTTAGACACAAAAGTCTTCTCTGGCCGTAAAGAGTTTAATCTGATGTGATTTTCTCTAGTATTCTTTTATCAGATTGGATATGCAGCTTCTTAGAAAGCTTTATCCCTTTATAGCATGTCTGTCTGCAGGATATGTTTTGCTTTGTGCTATTTGCAGCCCAGATTGCAGATCTCAGAAGAAGACAAAATTCAAACAAAGATTAGAGCCGTTATAGAGGCTAATATATAAAGAGCTTCTTTTGAAAGAAGTTTTCAACAAGAGAGAAGAGAGACACACACACAGATATACTAAGCAAGCAGAGTATACACAGAGTGATTCAAAACAAGAAGAGATACAACTCTCAGATATTGTTACATTCAACTGAGAAGATCGACCTTCTTCAACTCTCTCTTCTTCAATCCTGAGTTCATCCTGCTGCCAGGAACATTCACTCAGAGTCTCAAGAAGAAGAAGAAGAAGGAAGAAAAGCTGTTGAAGAAGAACATCCATTACAAATCAAGAGTCTTCTTCAAGCTGCTCATTCAAGAACTTCAAGACAGCTCTCTGTCAAGAGTTCAGAAGAGTTCCTGCACCCTGAAGCAAGACTTATTCCTGGATATCACTAAGCCAGGGGGAGCCTTGATTCTTTAGAGCTTTCTAGCTCTGTGCAATCCACTTGCTTCTCTAATATTATTTTAACAATAGATAAGACCCTCTAACTCTCTCTCATCCTCCTGTAAAAGGGTTATTACTCCCTTCAAAAGTGAACCTTGGTGGCAGGGCACCTTATCAAAAACCTGTGTTGGATTTTGTGCTCCTGATCAAAAGCTCAAAGGGTCTACTTGATCTACCTGAAGCAGATCAGTTGGTGGCAGGGCACCTGAACAAAAACCTGTAGTGGATTCCAACCAGGGTGGTAGAAGAGTGGACGTACCTATTTAGAGGGAACCACTATAAACCTCTTGTGTCGTTTGTGTTGCTTAATTTAATTATTGCACTGTGGCTGTGAATAGAAATAACTAGGATTGCTAGTTGCTGTGATAGGACCAAAGCTCAACTGTAATTACAGTTAGCTTTCTCTTGTGCACTTCACTTTGTGTTAGGCTCTAGGGTTTCAAATATCTATAAACTCATTCCGCAAATTAACTCTAAGGGAGTTGAGTAGGGTGTCATAATTTTTGAATACTCTATTCACCCCCCTCTAGAGTTGTATCTATCCTCACTTTCACATTACCTTAATATGTAAGGCTTCTTCGGCATATACAGAGTACTTGTCCAGCATGAGCATAGTTTGTGATATCCGGGATTGGATCCGAGTAGAGCAAGAATTGGATGCGGCTTTGGCCCCAGCAATAAAGTTAATCGAAGACGGGACTACTGACGAGTACTCACTAAAGGACGGCCTCGTTTACTTTCGCGGCCTGCTCTACATTCCCAAAGGTGGCAGAATCCGGGAGGATATTATGAGAGAAGCACATTGCTCTCAATATTCCGTGCACCCGGGAATTTCAAAGATGTACGCCGGCTTACGGAAGACGATGTATTGGCCAGGAATGAAGAAGGATGTCTAGTACTTTATCACGCATTGTGAAGCCTGTCAAAGAGTGAAGGAGGAGTGCAGGAGTCCCGGTGGCCTGTTGCAGTCATTGCCAATCCCCGAGTGGAAGTTCAAGGATATTTCCATGGACTTCGTACATGGGCTACCTCACTCCCGCTCAGGAAATGATTCAGTGTGGGTGATCGTTGATCGCCTGACGAAAGTTGCCCGGTTCATTCCTATAAAGAAGGAGGCTCATGTGGATGTCTTAGTACGCCTTTTTGTGGAGCAGTTTGTACGGTATCACGGCGTACCTAAGACGATAGTTTCGGACCGTGATGGTCGTTTTACCTCCAAGGAGTGGAAGGCGGTACATGCGTATTTGGGCTTGCGCCTTACCTTCAGCACTACATTTCATCCTCAGACGGACGGGCAGTCTGAGCGGACCATCCGAACATTGGAGGATCTGTTGAGGTTGTGTGTGATAGATAGGGGAGAGCCGTGGGAAAGACTCTTGCCCTTAGTAGAATTCTCCTACAACAACAGCCATCAAGCTAGCATTGGCATGGCGCCCCATGAAGCCCTTTATGGAAGAAGGTGCAGAACCCCCTTGTCTTGGGTGCAAGACGAAGACCCGAAGGCATTGGGAATTGAGTATATTGATGATACTGATGTGGTGGTTAGGCTGATAATGGATCGCATGTTGGAGGCTCAAAGTCGGCAGGCGAAGTATTATAACGCAAAGCACCGTATGGTGGAGTTTTAAGTGGGTGAAAAAGTGTTCCTTAAAATCCAGCCGATGCATGGAGTGTCACGGGTGCGGGGAGTGAAGAAGCTCAGCCCACGGTATGTTGGACCCTATGTCATAGTGGAAAGGATTGGCCCTTTGGCATATCGGCTGGAGCTACCGCCCGAGCTAGAAAATCTCCACAATGTGTTCCATGTATCGTCGCTTCGGAAGGCGCTGTTGCGGCCTGAACAATACATCCCCACAACTGATGGTAAGGTGGCGTCTGAAAAATCTGTGCGACTGGAGCCGGTACGAATCGTTGATAATGAGATAAGAACCTTGCGCCGCAAAAGTGTGCCTCTGGTAAAAGTGTTATGGTCTAATCATGGGAAGGAAGAATTTACTTGGGAGCCGGTGGACTTGATGCAGAAGCGCTACCCGGAGCTGTTCTCCCAAGGTAACATTTTATAGCGCATTTTATTTTGTACTTTACTCCCCATGACCTCAGCCTGATTTCGGGGACGAAATCTTTTATTTTGTTTATAGGATTTGTAACGTCCCAATTCGCGCTAGGCCCCTCGCACAAGTTTTGAGTCAAGAGACTTGAATCGGGCTCGGGACGCACTGGCAAAAGGTGTCAAGTGCGTTGAATGGAGTGTAGGGTTGAGTGATATCCAACGGATCGAAAGGAAATGGCCTAAGGGAAAATCGACGAGAATGGGAGTTGATACTCGCCGATCGATGGGTATCGGGAATGATACTCGCCGATCGACGGGTATCGGGAATGATACTCGCCGATTCGATGGGTATCGATGGTCGATACCTGCCGGATCCAGAACTGCAGATTGGGAATTAGGTTAAGTGAAAGTCGACGAGAATGCCCGGCGATTCTCGCCGATCGACGAGAATGCCCGGCGATTCTCACCGATCGTCGAGAATGCCCGATGATACCCACCGATCGTCGAGTATCACTGACTGATACTCAACACACTCATTGCTAGGAATTTCCGATAAGTGGGCTAAGTGAAATTCGCCAGGTATCATTGTTGATACCCGACGAATTCGTCGAGAATGCCCGACGATTCTCGCCAATCGTCGAGAATGACGGTTGATTCCAGTCGAATTTGACTTGTGCGTTTTCTTCGCCCAGGCAGATTCGCCGGCTTGTACAGGCAGACTGACCCGGACTTCGGGATTCGTGCTGATGATGATTCCTTGGATCGGGTCACTTCAATATGACCCATTAGGGGCGGTCCAATGGGGCGTTTACACGTGGCGGAAGGATTTAACCTAATACATCGGTTTATAAGAGGAGATAAAGCCGAACCCTAGCCGATCGTTCTTGCCGCCATCGTTGACCTCGCGAAACCGACGGAGCCAAGGGAAGCAGTCAGAGTTCCTGGAGATGGCCTTCTCCCTCTCTCTCTCTCCTTCCTTTGTCGTGAAGAACAACTGCACCAAGCAAGAGATGCCGTAAAGAAGAATGACTAGATCCATGGCCGGAAATGGTGGTACCGCTGGAAACGAGGTGAGCTTCCTCCCCTCTCCCTTGGTTCTAGATATGTATTTAATATTCTAGGAGAGATATCGACTCCTTAAAGTCTTGATGGTGAGGAGGAGATTTCTTAGGGAAAAGCCATGCCTAGGTCGTTTTCTAGGCTTAGTCCCCTCCAACCTCTTCATTCTTCAAAGTGAAGATGAGAGAGTGATTCGTGGAGAAATATGGCTTCGTGAGGGTGAATAAGGGTGGACGATTTTCTGGAGGAGTTTTTGGGAGTTTGGTGTAAGGAGGAAGATGAACGGATGCCGTCCATCTCGCCTTAAGATGCGTGCAGAAATCTGTTTTTTGCACGCAGCGACCTTCGTGGCAAATTTTGGGGGTGTTCTGGTCATATATGGGTTTTCAACTAAACACGAAAGTCATAGCCATCGAAATTATCTTTCCAAAGAGTGGTTGCATGTTTCCAGGCGATACCTGTAGCCACGGGAAAGTCTGTTTGAATCTGCTGCAATTGGGGGAAATTCCACTAAGGAAATCTGTATCCTGTACGCAGCAGGCTTCGGGTGAATTTCTAGTGTGATGAGATCAAATATGGGCTTTTGACTAAACACGAAAGTTGTAGACCTTGAAATTATCTTTTCAACGAGTGGTTACAAGCACTCGTCGTATTTTTGTAGCCTGGGGAATCCTTGGTCGAAGCTGCTGGCCGGATTAAGGCTGCACCTAAATTCTGGGCTGCGTAACGTGGAATGCGATTTGGTGGAATTTAATATTGCGATCCAACTCGAGGCTTGGGTGAACTCTTTCGACATAATCATCATAGTGATATGATAATTTGAGGTTACAAATCTGAATTCGTGTAACGAGTTGTGGACAAGCTTAATTGAAGGAAAGAGCCTGATATAAATGGGAAGTTATAATTGTTAGATGTATAAATGATTTAACTATGGCCATGATATATGTTGGATGGATAAAAGGGAATTAGTAATCCAATGCTTAGAGTGTCGTCTCCCTATGGGTAGCATTGTGGAAGTAACAAGTGCGGTGTTGACCGTCACTAGTTGGAATGAGATTGAGATTAGTAAAGTTGGACGGTTGGGCTTGGCCCTCGGTGTTCATGTCCCGAGGCTCCTTCCACATTTGATGGATGGTTGGGCTTGGTCCTCAGTGTTCACGTCCCGAGGCTCATTCCATGCCACGATATTGTGAAATTGCATGTTGTGTGAGTCGACACGTGGTGTCGTAATCCCGGGTTAAGGATAGTGTGGCAGGTCTACGGGCTCGCCAATTGTCACACCGATGGGAGTTGACAGCTAGACCTTAGACGGTTGGGCTTGGTCCTCGGTGTTCATATCCCTAGGCTCCTTCCATGCCAAGTGAACGGTTGGGCTTGGTCCTGGTGTTCATTTCCGAGGCTCGTTCCATGTAACGCATAGGCCAGTTCGGGGCTAGGATCTTGGTGCTTATTTACCCAAGAGAACCCGTTGAGCCGTAGTATGCATGTGAGCTCCGCTATTGTGTTCTTAGCGTTGAGGCGTACGGAGGCCTAGGCCAGGTAGTGTGGAGACCAGCCTAGTAAAGGAGATGCCCGCTCTACTGTCACCGTTTGGCCACGACGGTTGACGCCTGAGAGGTTAGCTACCTGCTCGAATAGTGGGAACTATAAGTCTGTGTCGACATAGCGATTGCATGTGCTTGATCATGGGTGTGTCCTCTCATTGCATACATAGCATTGTACTTCATTACATACACAAGACCCTCATCGTATAAGTTTGTATGGGCACTCCTATACGATTAGTTACTTATTGCTGAACGACCCTCAACTTATATGCCTTTATGGGCTTCCATATAAGCTGAGTTACTTACTGTTATAACATTATACTCTCTTGCTGCTGTAGATGGTAGAATTGTAGAATAAGAGCTTGTTCATTTATACACTACTTTTATTGCTACCTATGCTTTGTATACTTACTTTACCTTCTTGCACTACTTTTTTATATATATTGTACCTGTTCCTTTCTCCGCCCGGTGCCGAGGAGTCGTCGGGGGAGCGGATGTGAAGCCACTTAGTCTTTATGACTAATGGTTGCTACGTCTTCCTTTTTAGGAGGAAACCCCGCAGGTGGAGCAGCAGGTTATGCAACTGGACAGCCAGGCTAGGACGACAGGGCCTGAAGGGACGGTACCGTCGCTACCGTCGGTTACAGATGTGAGTGAGATAGATTTTGTTGTAGCCCTTCGGGGCAATTCTATTTTTGTACTCTGATTATGTAGAAGCTTGTTTAGCTTCTCTTTTGCTATATTTATGGACTTATGCTTGGTGTGGATTGACTTCTTTTTATTGTTATGGTTGGGTTGGCATTTATATGTTGATATTGGTTGAAGCCGGCAGGATAGACGTCTTGTGGTATAGGCTGACCCGAGTGTTAGTGTTACCGCAAGGCGGCTGTTCTGAGTATAAGACCCCTCTCGTGCCGTGTCTTGTGTTCCTGTAGGGGGGGTATTACAGGAGATCCTCGTGACGGTGTCAGAACTCGGAGAGGTACAATTAACAAGATTTTGCACCTTAGTTTTCTGTCACAGGTTGAGCCAAAGAAATTCGACGAAGCGAACAAAGATGCGTCATGGATATTTGCCATACAAGATGAACTGCATCAATTCGAACGATGCAACGTCTGGACGCTTGTTCCCAGACCAAAGAACCAGAATGTGATCGGCACCAAGTGGATCTTTAGAAACAAACTGGATGAACACAGTATCATCATAAAGAACAAAGCCAGACTGGTGGCTCAAGGTTACAGACAGGAGGAGGGGATTGACTTCGACCAAACCTTTGCACCAGTTGCAAGGATGGAGGCGATCAGATTGTTCCTGGCATATGCCTCTCATAAAGGATTCACTGTCTATCAGATGGACGTGAAATCTGCATTTCTAAATGGAAATTTGAAATAGGATGTATATGTCGCGCAACCCCCAGGTTTTGTCAATCCATCGCTCCCTAATCATGTCTATTTTCTTAATAAAGCATTATATGGCTTAAAACAAGCTCCTCGAGCTTGGTATGAGACTTTGTCTAATTTTATTCTTGAGAACAAGTTCTCGAGAGGAAAAATAGATAAGACATTGTTTCTTAGGGAAGTCAAAGGCAAGATCTTGCTGGTGCAAATCTATATCGATGACATAATATTCGGCTCAACGAACAACAATCTTTGCAAGAAGTTTTCTAAACTTATTCAAGGAAAGTTTGAAATGAGCAGCATGGGTGAGCTAAAGTATTTCTTGGGACTTAAAGTGAAACAGTCTGAGGATGGAATTTTCATTTCTCAGACGAAGTTCACAAATGAACTCCTCAAGAAATTTGGAATGGAGAATGCAACCTCTATGAGGACTCCAATGGGATCCACTGTGTCTTTGGACAAGGATGAGAAAGGGAAACCTTTTGATGAAACCAAATACAGAAGCATAATTGGATCCATGCTCTACCTTACTGCTAGTAGACCGGATATTATGTTTTCCATATGCATTTGTGCCAGATATCAGGTGAACACTAAGGAATCTCATTATATCGCTGCAAAGCGAATTCTTAGATATCTTAAAGGTATACCAAATCTTGGCTTGTGGTACCCAAGAAACAATGATGTCGAGCTGATAGGCTTTTCAGATGCTGACTTTGTAGGAAGCAGGGATGATAGGAAAAGCACTTCGGGGACGTGCCAATTCCTCGGAAGAAGGCTTATTTCATGGAACAGTAAAAAGCAGAACTATGTCGTAACCTCCACGGCTGAATCTGAGTACATCTCAGCAAGCAGCTGTTGCGCACAACTTCTATAGATCAGAAATCAACTCGAAGATTATGACTTGCAGTTCAGAGAAGTTCCTATGTATTGCGACTCCTCGCGCACAATAGCAATTGTGAACAATCCTGTGTCGCACAGCAGAACAAAGCACATTGAAGTGCGCTACCACTTCATTCGGGAGCATGTGGAAAACAAAGATATCTCTCTCTACTATATCCTCACGGATAAGCAGATTGCAGATATGTTCACAAAGCCCCTAGATGAGGCCAAGTTCAGTCTCTTCAAAACTTAACTCAGCATGCTGAACTATGAAGATTGAAGGGCTCAAGGCTCTTGGATCTAGGGGGAGCATCAGCAAGGAACTCAAGATCGAGCACAGATGCAAGAACTGAGGGGGAGCATTTGGCTCCAAGTGAAGTCCCAGATTTGCAGAAGCCGAAAAGGGGGAGATTACCCTCTCCGCTACAGCTAAGGTGGCTGCCAATGTTTAGTATGCTCTCAGGAAAATGGTAATGAATTTCACTCTCAACTGAATTTTTAGTTTATGATTTTCATTCCCATCTATTCTATTCACCTTAGCTTGTAGGGTTTAGGCTTCTTCAAATAGGGGGAGATTGTTGGGTATTGTATCCACAATATACCTGATTTGAAGAAGCCCCTGAACAAGCTAAGTTGAATTGACAATGTATTTGATGATTTTCTATCAAGTTGTGCTTGCAGCTATTCCATGCTAAGTACACACCAATGTCAGGGTATAGTGGGTCAATATACACGGGTCTGCGCAACGTAATCCCTCGTTGAGCAGATCAGTGTGTTGACTCACGTGTGCTCTATCTATTGGAGTGTACTTATTTTCAAGTACAGGGTCGAGATAGATCAAGAGCAGAAGAGGATCAAAGATGGGTCAAAGACCAAGTTCATAGAAAGGAAGAGAAAAATCGTCTAAGTTAAAATCGACGGGAATCACTAAGTCATTCCCACCGACTTCGACGGGAGTCACTTGTGATTCTCCCCAATTCGACGGGAATCAGGCTGCATTCCCGCCGATCTCTTCCGGATGACTGTTTTCCTACAGAAATTCTGCTAAGGCAGAATCGACGGGAATCACCAAGTTATTCTCGCCGACTTCGACGGGAATTGTTCTGATTCCCGCCGATTCGACGAGAATCAGGTTGCATTCCCGCCGATTCCCGCAGGCTGACTAGCTTTACAACTAGAAATCGGCCAAGGCAGAATCGACGGGAATCGTGAGTGATTCCCGCCTACTTCGACGGGAATCACCAACGATTCTCGCCGATTTTGCATTAGGCAATTTTCGCCTGTTCGCTGGACCGAATCAAGAAATCGTGCGCTGTTTCGGCCGGGGCTTAGGCTTTTCCTTGTGGGCCCCACAACGGTCTTTTAGGGTTGGCTCGGGTATATATACATGTGTATTTCAAACCTCTACAGTAACTCATTCATGTGAAATCAAAAAGCCGATGTCGTGCCCTAGCAGATCGCGGAAAATCGCCGCTCGCAAGCTCGTCGCTGCCGTAGATCTCAGAACTCCTTTGATCTTCCGACGACAGAACCGAGGCTAGCAATGCGTCTCACGCATCTCTCTTGAGATCTCTTGTCTCTCGATTCGTTGAACGAGGTTTGTTCTTCATTCCTAATCGATTGAGACGGCTGATCTGACTGAGATCGTTCGTAGACTTTGCTTGCTTCGTCAAGAAGTTTGGATCTACAAAGCATCGCCGTCGCAATCTCTTGCCGCCGCCGATCTTGACAAGATCCTCTCCAAGAGAGTACTCTGGTTGTGGACTCTTCGCATCTTTCAAGAAAGCTTCAACGATCGAAGAAGGACATCGGAAACTCCGAAAGTTTGTTTGTATTTTCTTTACATTCAATTTTAGTTTATTGTAAAGGAATTTTGATTCCTAGTTGTAAGGGTTGGGTGCAACCCGTGGTGGAGTAGTGACTCCTTTGGTTGGAAGGGTTCCTTCCGTAGTGTGAGGATTGGATTTCAATCCGTTTGGTGAAGTGACCGAGTCATCCCTTGGTGGGAGATAGGTCGAAGGGGGAAAGTGGACGTACCCAAATCGGGGAACCACTATAACTTTCTGTGTGTTTTTCTGTGCTGTGTTTGTTTAATTGTGCAGGTAAATTTAAATCCGCAAAAGACTGCACGACACCTTTCCCCCCCCCCCCCATAGGTGGACTTAGTCGACACTAGATACTTTCAAGAACTAGTCTCGTTCAACGAATCGAGAAACAAGAGATCTTAAGAGAGATGCGTGAGACGCTTGGCTCGCCTCGATACTGTCGTCGGAAGATCCAAGAAGATCGGAGATTAGCGGCGACGACGAACTGCGAGCGGCGAAAAGCGATCGACGGTTTTCTCGATCGGCTAGGGCATGACGTCAGCTACTTTTGATTTCGCGTGAATGACTGTCTGTAGAAGTTCAAAATACGCGTATATATATACCCTGATCCAACCCTAAAGACCGTTGTGGGCCCCACAAGGAGAAACCCTAGCCCCGGCTGAAACAGCGCACGACAAGTTGGTCCGGTTCAGCGGACGAGGAAATTTGCCTAAGGCAAAATCGGCGGGAATCGTTGGTGATTCCCGTCGATGTCGGCGGGAATCACTCACGATTCCTGTCGATTTTTCCTTTACTGAATGCCTGTTGGAAAACTGTCAGCCAGAATCAGTCGGCGGGAAGGGCTGACTGATTCTCGTCGAATCGGCGGGAATCACTAACGATTCCCGTCGAAGTCGGCAGGAATCATATGTGACTCCCGTCGAAGTCGGCGGGAATGACTTAGTGATTCCCGTCGATTTTGGCTTAGAAGATTTTTCTCTTCCTTCCTTTGAAGACTTGGTCTTTGACCCATCTTTGCTCCTTCTTCTGCTCTTGATCTACCTTGACCCTGTACTTGAAAATAAGTACACTCAAATAGAGATAGCACACGTGAATCAACACAGTGATCTACACAATGAGGGGTTACGTTGCACAGACTTGTGTATATTGACCCACTGTACCCTGACATTGGCGTGTACTTAGCATGGAATAACTGCAAGCACAACTTGATAGAATTGTCAAATACATTTTCAATTCACCTTAGCTTGTTCAGGGGCTTCTTCAAATCAGGTCAATTGTGGATGCAATACCCAACAATATGCAGAGAACCTTCCACTTACACTGAAGAAGCAGCTCAACAATCTTGGGTTGAAGCAATGGATGAGGAGATAAAAATGATCAACAAAAACAATACTTTGAAACTTGTTCTAAGACCAAACCAGCCAGTTATTGGAGTGTGTTGGGTATTGTATCCACAATGTACATGATTTGAAGAAGCCCCTGAACAAGCTAAGTTGAATAGATAATGTATTTGATTATTTTCTTCAAGATGTGCTTGCAGTTATTCCACGCTAAGTACACACCAATGTCAGGGTGCAGTGGGTCAATATACACGGGTCTGCGCAACGTAATCCCTCGTTGAGCAGATCAATGTGTTGGCTCACGTGTACTCTCTCTATTGGAGTGTACTTATTTTTAAGTACAGGTTTGAGATTGATTGAGAACTGAATAGGAGCAAGAATGGGTCAAAGACCAGCTCATGGGAAGAAAGACGAAGATTCGTCTAAGTTAAATTCGACGGGAATCACTAAGTGATTCTCGCCGATTCGACGGGAATCACTAGTGATTCTCGCCGAATCGTCGAGAATCACTCGCCGATTCCCGCCGACTGCATCCGGCTGACTCAACGCCTTCAAGAATACTGCCAAGTCAGAATCGTCGAGAATCAATAAGTGATTCTCGCCGAATCGTCGAGAATGACTCTGCATTCTCGCCGATTCGTCGAGAATGGTTTTGATTCTCGATGACTCACCCCGGATGGCAAGCTTTTCAGCTAAAATTCTACCAAGGATAATTCGACAGGAATCATAAGTGATTCTCGCCGATTCGTCGAGAATCACCAATGATTCCTGCCGAATTTGCCTTAGGCGATTTCTTCCTGCTCGCTGGACCGAACCAAGATTTTAGGCGTTGTTTGGACCGGGCTTAGGGCTTCTCCTTGTGAGGCCCACAACGGTCATTTAGGGTTGGTCTACAGTATAAATACTCGCGTTTCTCAAACTCCAACAGTAATCAATCACGAGAAATCAAAGCCGCCGAGCGTAACCTAGCCGATCGCGAAGCTCGTTCCGTCGCCGTTGCCGCTCGCAAGACAGTCGTCGCCGCTGATCTTAGAGGTCATCTTTGATCGTCCGGCGACAAAACCGAGGCTAAGCTTAGCGTCTCACGTGTCTATCTTTAGATCCTTTGTATCTTGATTTGTTGAGCGGGAATATTTCTCCCCTCCGAATTGATTGAGACGATCGATCCAAGTAAGATCATTGGTAGACCTTGCTAGCTTCGTCAAGAAGTTTGGATCTACAAAGCATCGCCGCCGCATTCACTTGCCGCCGCCGATCTCGGTAAGATCCTCTCCAAGAGAGTGCAGGTTGTTTTTGTTTTCTTGTGCAGGTTAATTTTTAATTCCGTAAAAGACTGCAGAGCACCTATCCCCCCCCCCCCATAGGTGAAGTTAGTTGACACTAGATAACTTTCAAGTGGTATCAGAGGGAGGTTACTCGTCAATAAGGTTAACACCTTGAGTAAGTTCCCGCATCTAGTGTCAAGAAGAAAGAAGCTCTCTGAAATGGAAGGACTCAAGTATTCAGGGAAGATCCCAGTGTGCACCAAGCTGAACTTTCCTATCTGGAAGGAAAGGATCAGGTACTACATGGAAGCTGTCGACCTACGACTCTTCATGGTAGTGGAGGAGGGACCTTATATTCCCACTAAGGCCTCCGCCATTGATCCAATCAAGAAAGTGCCCAAGAAACTTTCGGAAATGGATAAGGATGAGATGGTGCTTGTTGGATTTGACAAGAAAGCTCAGAACATTCTGGTAAGCACCGTCGATGATTCCATGATGCAGGTTTTCTGCAACTGCAGGACTGCCAAGGACATTTGGCACTGCCTAATCATCTTGATGGAAGGCACTGATGAAGTAAGGGATGATCGAAGATCCCTTCTAAACCAGAAGTACGAGGCCTTCAGGCAAGGTCCCAAGGAAGAAATCGGAGTGACATTCGAGAACTTCCTGAAGATCGTTAATGCCCTGAAGGGCTATGGCAGAGTGTTCACCGACGCTGAACTAAATGACAAGTTCCTTAGATCCCTTACTAAGGAATGGGACACCAAGATCTGCGCCATCAGAGAATTTTGCAGGCTGGCAGACACAGATCCCCAGATTCTATTTAGGAAACTTCTGTCCTATGAGCTTCAACTAAACACCAGAAAATCTGAAGAACAAGCTGATAAAGCCGCTGCCAGAGAGAAGACTGTGGCCCTAAAAGCCAATCACTCAAGGAAAGGCAAGGGTGAAGCCTCATCCCGTTCTCGGAAAATGGATGAGGAAGAAGAATCTGAGCCATGCTCTTCCGACTCAGAGCTATCTGAAGAAGACTTCTCCCTCATCACTCGAGAGTTCAAGAAGTTCCTCAAGTTAAGGAATCAAAGAAAGAGAGACGGCTCCTCCTCCAGACATCAGAAGAAGAATTATTCTTCTGACAGGTATGAATCCAAACAGAACAAACATCGCTCTAATGACATTATTTGCTTTGGATGCAATAAGCCAGGTCACGTCATCGCTGACTGCCACCAAGGCAAGAGAGATAAGGGGAAGGGAGAGGAGCACAAGTCCCCTAGAGATAAGAAGAAGGAGAGGAGCTATATCTCCAAAAAGCCAAAGACACTGAGTGATTCTAATTCCTCAAACTCCAGTGATGATGAGGAAGCCTACTTCGGGCTAGTGGGTCGCTCTGACTTAGAAGGAGACTGCCACCCATTTGCTGGGAAGGTAAAAGCTCGTACCCCCCTCTCTGACTCTGACTATGAGTCTCCTGATGATGATCTCGAGGACAGCCCATCTGCCCGTGAAGCTGAGCTCCTCGAAAAGTATGAGCTTCTGCTCAATACCTTTGAGGAATTCCGTAAGAGGTTGAGGGCTCAGAAAAAGGAAGTCAAATTCCTTAAGGTTGAGGGTGTGTCTCTAAGAGAAGAGATCACTAGCTTGATCTCTCTACGACAGGAACACATGGTCCTGACTTCTGAGCACTCAGAGTCTCTAAGGCTCCTTGACCTTAAACAGGAAGAAGTCAACAAGTTGGAAGAACAACTTGCAGCAGAAAGGAAGATTGTCAAAAGCTTCTCTATGCCAAAGACTGTTCTTCCACTGGTTGATACCTTCTCTGCTCAGGATAAGGGGGCTGGCTTGGGGCATGTGGGTGTGCCTGGTAAATCATCCAGGAGAAACGGAAAGTAGAGGAAAAATAAGGCTGCTAAGAAGGCCTCTGTTACAGAAAAGGGAAAGGCCCCACTCAACCCTGTTGAATTCAGGAAGCCTGGCTTTCCCTGCAATGAACAGGACTTTTAGTCAACCTATGGCCACTTCTTCCGGCCCTCGGTTGAAAAGCCCAAGAGCCGGTATGATGGTTGGGCCTTCCCCCGCAACTACGGCGAGAGTGTCTTCAAGGCACCTTATGAGGAAATCCAAGTGGAAAATTACGGCCACTTCTCTAGCGGCCATAATAGGAAGCAGGCACCAAAAGCCAAGCCTGTTATACTGAAGGAATATGAAGTGAAGAAATCCTGTGATTGTTGTCATCATGATGTCTCCACCTCCAGATCCAAGGCCCCAACTGGACCCACCGTTCCCAGGGTGAAGCTGGAGCCTAGGAAGCGCTACAACATGTTCGACTGCTGGTGCTGTGGCAAAGTTGGTCACTTTGCCGTGGATTGCTGGTTTAATCCAAGATTCAACGAGACTCCTCATGTTAGCAATACGAGACTGACCACTCGTAAGGTTAACCACCCGATGGGGAGTATGCTAACAAGGAATCTATGATCCAAGTTCGATTGGGTTCCTAAGGGAAACTGATTCTATTTTGCAGGTATGTCCAAAGGCCACCAAGATGCCTATCTGGTACTTTGACAGTGGATGTTCCCGGCATATGCCTGGGACAAGAAGCCTGCTGCGTGATTACTCTCCAGTCGAAAATGGACCCAAAGTCATCTTTGGAGGATCAGATCGAGGAGTCACCAGAGGTTACGGTATGATTTCCAACGGTATAATCTCTATCACCAACGTGGCCTATTTTGAAGGGTTAAATCATAACCTGATCAGTGTAAGTCAGTTGTGTGATAAAGGTTATGACGTTTAGTTCTGCAAGGATAAGTGCTTGATAATATCGTGTGCCTCTTCGGAGACGGTATTAACTGGCATTAGGAGCAGAAATATATTTTGTTTAGATTTTCTTAGCATAGATTCTTCTAACCCCGTGTGCCTAGTAACAAAAGGCAGTGCATCTCTTTATGAATAATGGCACAAGAGATTAGCACATATTAATTTCAAGATAATTAATATGTTGTTTTCTAAGAACTTAGTAAGGGATGCCCCTACTATTAAGTGCATCAAAGATAGCCCTTGTCCTGCATGCCAGAAGGGCAAACAGACTCGGGCTACCTTTAAGGGCATTGCAGACAAAGACTCCTCCAGATATCTTTATCTTCTGCATATGGACTTGTTCGGTCCAGTGCAAGTTCATAGCTTAGGAGGCAAATCGTATACGCTAGTGATTGTTGATGATCACTCTCGGTTTACGTGGGTGTTTTTTTTGAAACGAAAGTCAGATACGTTTGATATCTTCACAAGTTTTGTCAAGCAGATTCAGAACGAACTTAACTGCTCAGTGGTCAAATTCAGAAGTGACTATGGAACAGAATTCGAGTTTGGTGCTATGACAGAATTTTGTGAAGAACTTGGTATCTTTCATGAGTTTTCCTCCCCGCGTACTCCGCAACAAAATGGAGTTGCGGAAAGGAGAAATAGAACGATCATTGAAGCATGTACGACAATGTTGAATGACGCCTCTCTTCCAGAGTACTTCTGGGCAGAGGCTGTCAACACGGCTTGTCATGTGTAGAACCGAGCATTGATCAACAAGAATCATCGCAAGATGCCTTATGAGCTATTGAAAGGCAGGAAACCGACCATGTCCTATTTGAGGATTTTTGGCTGCAGATGCTATGTACTCAATAATGGGAAGTACCCACGTACTAAATTCGGAGAAAAATGCTTCAAAGGCATCTTCATGGGCTATAACATCCATAGTCGGGCATATAGGGTCTTCAATAAGAAAACCCTAGTGGTAGAGGAGTCCATTAATGTTGTTTTTGATGAAGGAAGCTTGCTTCAAAGCAATTCTTCCAGTTGCATTCTTGAAGATGCAGGTGCAAGACTTGAACAGCTAAGTCTCGATGAGACCACTAAATATGTAACTCCCAAGTACGTCAAGGTCTCCACCTCAACACCAACTGGATAAGTTGAAGATCAGGATGGAGAAAATCTCCTAGAAGAAGGAGAAGCCCGAGAAGATGTCAGAGCTCCAGATGCCAGACTCCTAGAGCTTTGACACGTGAGGGATCATCCCAGATATAAGATTATAGGAAATCCTCGTGACGGTGTCAGAATTCGGAGAGGTACAATTAATGAGATTTTGCACCTTAGTTTCCTGTCACAGGTTGAGCCAAAGAAGTTCGACGAAGCGAACAAAGATGCAGCATGGATATTGGCCATGCAAGATGAACTGCATCAATTCGAATGATGCAACGTCTAGATGCTTATTCCCAGACCAAAGAACCAGAATGTGATCGGCACCAAGTGGATCTTCAGAAACAAACTGGATGAACACGGTGTCATCATAAAGAACAAGGCCAGGCTGGTGGCTCAAGGTTACAGACAGGAGGAGGGGATTGACTTCGACTAGACCTTTGCACCAGTTGCAAGGCTCGAGGTAATCAGATTGTTCCTAGCATATGCTTCGCACAAAGGATTCACTGTCTATCAGATGGACATGAAATCTGCATTTCTCAATGGAAAATTGAAAGAGGAAGTATATGTCGCGCAACCCCTAGGTTTTGTTAATCCTACATTTCCTAATCATGTTTATTTTCTTAATAAAGCATTATATGGCTTGAAACAAGCTCCTTGAGCTTGGTATGAGACTCTGTCTTGTTTTCTTCTTGAGAACAAGTTCTCGAGAGGAAAAATAGATAAGACATTGTTTCTTAGGGAAGTCAAAGGCAAGATCTTGCTGGTACAAATCTATGTCGATGACATAATTTTCGGCTCTACGGACAACAATCTTTGCAAAAGTTTTCTAAACTTATGCAAGGAAAGTTTGAAATGAGCAGCATGGGAGAGCTAAAGTATTTCTTGGGACTTCAAGTGAAACAGTCTGAGGATGGAATTTTCATCTCTCAGACGAAGTTCATAAATGAACTCCTCAAGAAATTCGGAATGGAGAATGCAACCTCTATGAGGACTCCAATGGGATCCACTGTGTCTCTGGACAAGGATGAGAAAGGGAAACCTTTTGATGAAACCAAATACAGAAGCATAATTGGATCCCTGCTCTACCTTACTGCTAGTAGATCAGCTATTATGTTTTCCACATGCGTATGTGCCAGATATCAGGTGAACACTAAGGAATCTCATTATGTCGCTGCAAAGCGAATTCTTAGATACCTTAAAGGTACACCTAATCTTGGTTTGTGGTACCCTAGAAACAATGATGTCGAGCTAATAGGCTTTTCAGATGCTGATTTTGCAGGAAGTAGGGATGATAGGAAAAGCACTTCCGGGACGTGTAAATTCCTCGGAAGACGGCTTATTTCTTGGAACAGTAAGAAGTAGAATTATGTCGCAACCTCCATGGCTGAATCTGAGTACATCTCAGCAGGCTGCTGTTGCGCACAACTTCTATGGATCAGAAATCAGCTCAAAGATTATGACTTGCAGTTCAGAGAAGTTCCGATGTATTGCGACTCCTCGAGCGCAATAGCAATTGCGAACAATCCTGTGTCGCACAGCAGAACGAAGCATATTAAAGTGCGCTATCACTTCATTCGGGAGCATGTGGAAAACAAAGATATATCTCTCTGCTATGTCCCCACGGATAAGTAGGTTGCAGATATCTTCACAAAGCCCCTAGGCGAGGCTAAGTTCAGTGAAAGTGAGGATAGATACAACTCTAGAGGGGGGGGGGTGAATAGAGTATTCAAAAATTATGATACCCTACTCAACTCCCTTAGAGTTAATTTACGGAATGGGTTTATAGATATTTGAAACCCTAGAGCCTAACACAAAGTGAAGTGCACTAGAGAAAACTAACTGTAATTACAGTTGAGCTTTGATCCTATCACAGCAACTACCAATCCTAGTTATTTCTACTCACAGCCACAGTGCAATAATTAAAATAAACAACACAGACGACACAAGAAGTTTATAGTGGTTCCCTCTAAATAGGTACGTCCACTCTTCTACCACCCTGGTAGGAATCCACTACAGGTTTTTGTTCAGGTGCCCTGCCACCAACTGATCTGCTTCAGGTAGATCAAGTAGACCCTTTGAGCTTTTGATCAGGAGCTCAAAATCCAACACATGTTTTTGATCAGGTGCCCTGCCACAAGGGTTCACTTTTGAAGGGAGTAATAACCCTTTATACATGAGGTTGAGAGAGTTAAAGTTTCTTCTCTATTGTTAAAACAGATTAGAGAAGCTAGTGGATTACACAGAGCTAGAAAGCTCTAAAGAATCAAGGCTCCCCCTGGCTTAGAGAATATCCAGGAAGAAGTCTTTCTTCAGGGTGCAGGAACTCTTCTGAACTTGTGACAGAGAGCTGTCTTGAAGTTCTTGAAGGAGCAGCTTGAAGAAGACTCTTGATTGTAGAATGATTGTTCTTCTTCTATAGCTTTTCTTTCTTCTTCTTCTTCTTCTTCTAGAGACTCTGAGTGAATGTTCTTGGCAGCAGGATGAACTCAGGATTAAAGAAGAGAGAGTTGAAGACGGATGATCTTCTCAGTTTAATGTATCAATGACTGAGAGCTGTATATTTCTTCTTGTTTTGAATCTGTGTATCTCTCCTTTTGTTGTATCTTGTTTTTTCTCAATGTATATCACAGTTTTGTGTCTTTTTGAAAGCACTTTATATATTGGCCTTTGCAACGGCTCTAATCTTTGTTTGAATTTTGTCTTCTTCTTAAATCTGCAATCTGGGCTGCAAATAGCACAAAACAAACATATCCTGCAGGCAGACATGCTATAGATTGATAAAGCTTTCTAAGAAGCTGCATATCCAATCTGATAAAAGGAGTACTAAAGAAAGTCACATTAGAACAAACTCTTTACAGCCAGAGAAGACTTTTGAGTCTAACGGCTATAAAGGACAGCATGACAGATAAAGTAAAAAGATATTTCAACTAATAAGACAAAAAAATTTGTTAGATAAAGCTTGACTTATGCACAAAGGATGGGGCAAAGATTGCCTTGAGATGTATGCATAAAATCAATGAAATAATCTTTAATAAAATATGCCAAATAAATAGGAATTAAATCATAGAACAGAAGGAGTACCAAATTACTAAAGAAATACAAAAGATCGTCAAACGATCCTCGGAGATCGTCGACCGAAGCACAGAGATCGTCGACCTATCAGAACAGATAGTCGAACAACACAGATAGTCGAACTATCAAAGAAGATAGTCGAACTACCACAGCAGATAGTCGACCTATCAGAACAGATAGTCGAGCTATCAGATAGTTGAGCTATCCAAGCAGATAGTCGAACTATCAAGCAGAACAGATAGTCGACCTATCAAACAGATAGTCGAGCTATCAGATAGTTTAACTATCAAGACAGATAGTCGAACTATCACGCAAAGCAGATAGTCGACCTATCAAGCAGATAGTCGAGCTATCATATAGTTGAACTATCCAAGCAGATAGTTGAACTATCAAGAAAACAGATAGTCGACATATCAAGCAGATAGTCGAGCTATTAGATAGTTGAACTATCCAAGCAGATAGTTGAACTATCAAGAAATCTGTCTGGTCAAAAGAAGTCGAGCGGGGTTCAACGATCGATGAGGCAGATACCACAGAACGTCGAGATAACGAGAGTTGAACTAACTCAGAGATAGACGATCTGCTGACGGACGATAGTTGACCAACTGATAGACGATCGTCAAATAGTTGATAGACAATAGTCGAGCGGCGTTCGACCATAGTCGAACCAAAAATAACTTAACCAAATATTCATCTGGATAAGTGACAACTCTACAACTAGAGCAATCTAACTAAACAACTATCCTTTGACCATAGATAAATCTTGGGTCAAGAAACTAATTGAGAAGACTAAACTCAAATCCAAACTAGGGTACCAATAATCTCCCCCTATTTGGGTTAAGTCTCTCAAAACAAAACAAATAAAACAAACTACTAGAAATAAATATAATTCAGGAAATGAAACATCTAAGCAGCAAATAGCATCAATTAAAAAGACAAATAAACAACTGTCAATCAATGAAACTTAAGAAGCAACAGAATCTGGTTTAGATACAGAGGAACCAGGAAGAAAAGAAATTTTTCTGAAAGGATCTAAAGCTTCCTTCTTTGATATCTTTAAATCTTGTTCTCCAATAATTTTAGATTCTCCTGTTCTTGATACTACTGCTTCTGGGTGCTTTTCCATATATTTAGAAGGATCAAAAACCTCAGGTCTAACCTGGAATTTGTCTAGCTCCTTCTTTCTGAATTTAGACATAGTAGTTAAGCCTGTAATATCTTTTCCTTCAGCTTTGGCTTTTCTGATTTGAGCTGATCCAACTAGTTCAAGAAATCTAGCCATCCTGAAATCAGGATTAAGCTCTTGACTTTCATATTAATTTTCACCAGTTGAATCTAAAGGTTTTACAGTTCTGAATTTTGTAGATAGTTCTAACATACTTGCAGCTGTCTCTCTCTTGAATAATTAAGGAAGATGGAGGAGCAAACTCAGCATATTTCTTACTTGATTTCTCAGAGAAAATAATCCTTTTACCTTTTGAATCAGTTTTATTTGCTTGAGATGGCTTTGAGGAAGATATGCTTTTGGTTTCTTTGGAAGGTGATGCTCTTCTCTTGGGAGAAGGAGGAGGAGAAAAAGTTGGCTTCTGATATACTACCTCCTTTACTTGCTCTCTTATATCAGCTTCTTGCCTTTGATATCCAGATTGGGATCTGCTTTGATATCCTGGATTGCTTTTCCTTTGATGAGATTGAGATGGAGTGAATCTAGCAGACGGGGCTGAAGGATTTGCAGACATATTACCAGAAGCTCCTACACTGGGAGGTGGAGGAGGAGGACCTCTAGGGGTCCACTTTTGAGCTAGACTATCATATCTTTTACTTTTATTACGTTGCTTTTGTTTATTTTTGGATAATCCCATCCAATGCTGATATTCTTTGGATTTTGGATCTACCCCTTTCAGTATATAATATGGAACGTCATGATCAGGATTAGGAAAAGGAGGAGCAGTAGTTTTCCTTTTTCTTTTAGCTGCTTTCTTCTTCTTAGACTCTTCTGAATCATCAGAGTCATTCTCATCCTCAGAATAAGATGATGGAGGTTTATCATAAGGATCAAAAGCCTCTTGCACAACTTTTTCTTTGTCTTTTAATGCAGCTTTTTCTTTCTCTTTTAATGCAACTTTTTCTTTCTCTTCTTCTAAGGCATCCTGTGCCAGAAGAGTATCCAGATCTAGTCCTGGGGTGTCATCCCAGACTGTAGACTTTTCTTCTTGAACATCTGAAACTTTTTCTATCTCAACTGCAATTGTCATGAGGACCAGTTCATCATTCACAGCTACCTGAGCTGGAGGAGAAGATATATGATCTTGAATAGCAGGTTCTTGCACTGGTTCTAGAGCTGGTTGTTGAGCAGGTTCTTGGACAGCTTGAACTTCTTCCACTAGATCTGTAGTATCAGGAACACAAATTTACTAAATGGAATTGAAACATCCCTTCTAGGTATTCACAGACTAGCATGTCAGTTAACATGTCAAGGAAATGAGTAAATGAATTACCTTCAGGATTTTCTTCAGAATTTCCTAATTCTCACAAGTCATCTAGATAGGAGGTGATGGTTCCTTCTAGGAACAGAGCAACTATGGGAGTAGAAGCTTCTTCAAGGCATACTTTGAATGCAAATTCTGCTTCCATTATGATATCGGAAGGCTTCTGAACTGGTGCTGGAACTGCAGAAGATGTTGTCTTATCAACTGGAACTGCTGTTTCTTCTTGAATCTCAGCTTGGGGCTCTGTTGGAAGTGTAACAAGGGGCAGTCCTGAGGCATCTTCCTCGAACATCTCCCCCTTCCTGATTTCAGTAGATACTGAAGTCAGGCCCCTAACTGAAGATGGCTCAGCAGACTTAGAGAGGGCTAAGATGGAGGATGACAGGGAAGAGATGGAAGAAACGAGAGGGGCAATTGCTTCTTCAATCATAATTTTGATTGAAGGAGTAATTAGCTCCAAGATGGTTGCAATGAAAGCTGGAGTTATTTCAAAAGATGAAGTGGATGGGGGAAGCTCAGTAGATGGAAGATCATCAGGGATGATGGTCTCCTGATGAGATATGTTATGAACTGGGGATTGATGGGTGGATGCAGGAAGATCAATATGATCTTGAAGAGAAATTGGTGACTGAGGAGGAGTGGGTAGCTCAGAAACCAATAAATCAAAACTAGGATGAGAAATCCTAGCAAGATGAGAAGGGAGTGGAGATGCTGGTGGTGATGCATGGAGAATTGTGGAGGAATCAAGAAGAAGAGAGACAGTGGATGTAGATGGTAATGCAGAAGTCGATGGCACTTCAGTAGAAGTGGATGGTAATGCAGAAGAAGTGGATGGCAATGCAGAAGTAGAAGTAATGGGAGGAATGGATGAGCCTTCTTCATGTAGGTGGGGAGTGACTGATACGATCCTAGTGTTCTCAGATAACACAGGAGCTACCCCAGCTGGAGAAGGCTTCTGAATGCTCCTTTTCCACTTAACAAATAAAGTAGGATCCATTTTCTTGTTGGCATTGATAGAAGTAGCAACTGTGCCCAACAGTTGAGGGTATTTCTCTCTTAAGAAAATTCCTATCACCCTTCCAAGGGTTACCTCCTTTTTACTATTCTTCTTTCTTATCAAATCAAACAATATTCCTGCCCAATCTATCTCTTTCTTGCTGATAATCGCGCTCATCAAGGCAAACTGTTGCCTGGTTATATTATCATGAGCTGAGTGCTTGCCCAAAAGCACTTTTCCAACCAGTTCAGCCAAAAACTTAATCCTCAACGGGAAGTTCACTTTCAGTAGCTTTGTAGGGATGCCCTCAGCATGACCTAGCTCGACGAGCATCCGTCCATATTCTTGAGTATCTTGGTCGTATTCTTCTTGACCATTCAACAGTCCGAAAATTTCAGTCAGAATGGCAGGAGTCAGAATTACCTCTTCGCCGCCTATTGTCCCGGTCATTGAGATGTCGCTGGAAGACGAAGAATAAACCCATTCTTTGATTTCTGGGATGTTGATCTTGATCCTGGTAGACATCAGCTTTTCAAAACCTTGGTCCTTGCAAAGCTGGAGCATCTCTAAAATCTCTGCATCGCATGTGCTGAACGAATCGAAATCTACATTGAACCCGGCGTCAAATTTCATCGCAGTCAGGAAAGCTGGAGCAACCGCCATTGATTTGGTTGGAGAGGACGATGAAGACGAAACGATAGAAGGCGCGGGGCAGAGCTCAAGTCAAAACTCACAAGCAGGAGTGAGGAATATGAAATGACGAGCTCTGTCGACTACAAATAGAACGATCTATTAACCTAGGTCGACCATCGGTTTTATATTAAAACAGCAATCGTCGATCTATTTTAACAGATCCTAGAGACGATGGTCGACCGATCGTTCGACGATCGTTTCCTGAAGCAGAGTAGTCGATCAATTGTTCGACTATTTCTGTCTTCACAAACAAATAAGCTGTCGTTGCCCGTAGGTCGACGATAGGCTCGACCTGTTCGACTATCGTCGAACGTCGTTCGATGATCTTCAAACAGATTTCAACAAAGGCAGAAGTCACACTTAGTCTTTTCCATTAATGCCTAGTTGAACAAAAAAGAACAGATGCTTCTGTTCATCTAAGGGCTTGGTGAAAATATCACCTCTCTGAAGGTCAGTGGATATGAACTCAAGGCTGATCTTGTTCTTTTCCACACAATCTCTCAGGAAATAGTGTCTAATCTCAATGTGCTTGGTTCTAGAGTGGTGCACATAATTTTGTGCAATGGAGATAGCAATGGTACTGTCACACATGATTTTGGTGTTCTTGTGTGTGTACCCATAATCCAAAAGTTGGTTTTGAATCCACAGGATCTGTGAACAACAACTGGAAGCTGCTATATATTCAGCCTCAGCAGTTGAAGTTTAGACAGAAGCCTGTTTCTTACAGAACCAAGAGACCAATCTCTCTCCCAGGAATTGACATGTTCCTGAGGTACTTTTCCTGTCAACTCTACAACCAGCATAGTCAGAATCAGAGTATCCAATTAACTCAAATTCTAATTCAGCTGGGTACCATAGTCCTAAATTTGGACATCCCTTCAGGTATCTCAAAATTCTCTTGAGAAGAATCAAATGAGACTCCTTGGGGTTGACCTGGAATCTAGCACATAGGCATGTGGCAAACATTATATCTGGTCTACTTGCAGTTAAGTACAACAGGGAACCAACAATGGCCCTATAGTTTTTCTGATCAACTGGCTTACCCTGATTATTAGAATCTATAACTACATTAGTAACCATAGGTGTATGCATTCATGAAGCATCAACCATCCCAAACTTCTTTACCAATTCCTTGGCATATTTGGATTGGGAGATGAAGATGCCATCAGCATCTTGCTTTACTTGGAGACCAAGAAAGTAAGACAGCTCACCCATACTACTCATCTCAAACTTAGAATGCATCAGGTCAGAGAACCTTTTACAAAGAGTGGGATCAGTGGAGCCAAAAATAATGTCATCCACATAAACTTGAACTAATAGGATGGTGTCCTTGTGATGCTTAACGAAAAGGGTTCTATCAACTACTCCCCTAACAAAGTTGTGCTCTAACAGGAAACTAGCTAGAGTCTCATACCAGGCCCTGGGTGCTTGTTTAAGTCCATAAAGAGCTTTTTGTAACTTGTAAACAAATGAGGGTTGAGTTGAGGAAACAAACCCAGGAGGTTGTTCAACAAACACCTCTTCCTTTAGCTCACCATTTAGAAAGGCACTCTTGATATCCATTTGAAATACCTTAAACTTCATATAGGCTGCACAGGCTAGAAAGATCCGTATTGCCTCTAGCCTTGCAACAGGGGCAAAGGTTTGGTCATAATCTATACCTTCCTCCTGTCTGTAGCCCTGAGCTACACGCTTAGCTTTGTTCCTTACAATAATTCTATTTGCATCCAACTTGTTTCTAAACACCCACTTGGTGCCTATGATCAGTTGGCCTTTTGGTCTTGGAACCAAAGTCCATACTTTACATCTTTCAAATTGATTGAGTTCCTCTTGCATAGCAATGATCTAGTGGGGATCTAGCTCAGCATCTTTTATGGTGAGGGGCTCAATTTGTGAAAGGAAACAAGCATGCATCACATCCTGTCTTAATTGATGTCTTGTTTGCACACCTACTGATATGTCACCAATCACTTGAGATGTAGGATGATCTCTAAGTGTGACAAGATCAGCAGGTGGGATGCGATCTTCAGCAACAGTTGGGATTAATTCCTCAGGTGGAATTGGATCAACTGTTGGTGGTACAACAACTGCTTCCACATTGTCTCCATCACTGTCTGAATCAGTGATGTGGAGAGTTGAAAGAGGGAGAATCTCTTGGATGACATCTTTGCATGAATCTGGTACCTGCAATGAGCTTGAGGAAGGGGAAGTTTCCTTCTCCTTGTAAAACATCTTTGACTCATCAAAAGAAACATGCACAGACTCCTCAATTTTAGAAGATGATTTATTAAATACCCTATAAGCTTTGCTTACTTGGAAATATCCAAGAAAAATTCCCATTGAAGCTTTTGCTTCAAACTTTCTAAGAATTCTTTGTTGTTATTGTGAATATATACTACACAACCAAAGATTCTAAAATAATTAATTTTAGGTTTCTTTCCCTTAAGCAATTCATAAGGAGTTTTACTCTTAACCTTGTGTATAAGACATCTGTTCAAGACATAATTAGCTGTGCTAACAGCTTCTGCCCAAGAAGAAAGAGGCATGTTAGCATCTGTCAATAATGTTCCAGCAACTTCAATCAGGGTTCTATTCTTCCTTTCCACTACCCCATTTTGTTGGGGAGTTCTAGGAGCAGAGAAGCTATGTTTGATACCTTCTTTCTCACAGAATTCTTGCATGAGAAGAGACTCAAACTCAGTACCATGATCACTTCTGATTAAGGCAACATGAGTAGAATACTCAGTCTGTACACATAGCAGAAAGTCTGTAAGAACTTTGAAGTTATCAGCCTTTGTTCTCAAGAAGAACACCCAAGTGAACCTATAAAAGTCGTCTACAATTACTAAAGTGTAATACTTCCCTCCTAGACTCTGTACATTTATTGGGCCAAAGAGGTCCAAATGTAATAAATACAGGATTCTAGGTGAATCACTTTTATTTACAGATTTAAAGGAGTTTTTGGTTTGCTTGCCTAATTGACAAGCCTCGCATAAGCTCTCCTTCTTGTAGGGGCAGGAAGATAAACCTCTAACAAGGTTGTATTTAGATAACCTAGATATGTTCTTGAGGTTAACATGGCTAAGCCTCCTATGCCATAAGGTGTTATTATTTGTTAATTCATTAAACAGGCAGATTTCAGATTGAGTCGAGTTAAAATATACTAAGTAAACATTACCCTGTCTAATGCGTACTAACACAACATTACTATTTAAAGTAATATTACAAAGAGTGTTAGTGAAAGATACCTGATAACCTGCATCACATAACTGGCTTACTAAGATAAGGTTGTGCTTCAGTCCAGTTACATATGCAACCCATTTGAAAGTTACTTCTCCAATGGTAGTCCTACCATATCCTTCAGTTTGACCACAGCTAGAATCCCCAAAGATCACCTTTGGTCCATGCTTGGCCTTGTATCTTGACAGATTGTCTTTATTTCCTGTCATGTGTTTGGAACAGCCACTATCCAAGTACCATTTGTCTTTAGTATATGGATAGGTCTTCACCTGCAAATTAAACAGTTAGATATTGTGGACCCAGACAACCTTGGGTCCATTATTCTTCACATAATGAAAACTTGAAATAAAAAAATAAGCAGGTTGGGGTTTATATCCTAAAGGGTAAGATCTCCTAGGTGGGATACTCCATGCAGTTAATGGGTCCACAAACCTAGGGTTTCTATTTACATTAGGATTTTTAAGGTTCAGGTAATTATTTTGAAAATCATATTGAAATCGTCGATCATCGTTCGACGATTATTGCTCAGATCGTCGAGCTTCGTTCGACTATTGAGCATTCGATCGTCGAGCAGCGTTCGACGCTTTTTGTAGCTCTTTAAATTTTTGCTTTCTCTTTTCTCTCTTAGCTTTATTTAAGGCTTTGTTAACTTGGTTTACTTGCTCAGTATTCTTTATTCCATCAGCTGAAATAAAGTTTACTGGAGTTGAAAGATGATTTTTAAGAACCAATGGGGGTTCACTTGATGAGGCTCCTAAGCCTAGCTTATTATTGCCTGACCTAGTGTTTGTCATGCTAGTGATCTCTAGTAACTTAAGGCTTCTACCATTTAGAGATTCTTCTAATCTTTTTGATTTAGCTAGTTCATTTTTAAGAAATTTTATTTCTTCACTAGACTTAGTGAGTTCTGCTTCTAACCTAGTATTTTCAATGGAGAGGATTTCTGATTCTGCTATCCTATTTCTAAGCTCCTTAATTTCTTTTTCTGAGCAAATTAAATCTAAACAAAGAGATTTAAATTCAGATTTAAATTCAGCAGAAGAAAAATCATAAAAAGATAATACCTGATCTTCTGTAGGCATTTCTTCATCATCATCAGAACTCTCTGCAGCTGAGTGGTTGCTGCAGGCATCAATTGCCATTAGGCAAATTTCCTTTGCCTTCTTCTCTTCCTCATCTTCACTGGAGCTTGAGGAGGAAGATTCCTCATCTGAATCACTCCAGGTCTCAGCAACAAATCCTTTATCCTTCTTCTTATTTTTGTAGGAGGAGGACTTGGAGTGTTTCTTGTGATGATCTTTTTCCTTTCTCTTTTCTTTGCTCTTTTCCTCTGGACACTCTGGTAGAATGTGTCCAGTTTTCCTGCAGTCATAACAAATAATTTCTTTAGCAGGAGATCTTTCATACCTTGGTTTATCTTCATATCTTGAAGATTACTTTCTGAAGTCTTTTCTGCCCATATTGAGAAACCTTTTGGCAAAGAGTGCCATCAGCTCCTCATTTGATTGGCTTCCTTCAGAAGCATCAGCAGCTTTGAGAGCAAGAGTTTGCTCTTTCCTTTTTGGAGTTGGAGTCTTGGCTTCAGCCTCAGCTTCCCTGGACTTCAGCACTTGCTCAAAAGATTTGAGCTTGCCAAGGAGAGCTTCAGTTGAGATTTCAGTAGTACTTCTGGCCTCCTTGATGGGCCAGATCCTAAGATCCCATGTGTTGGGGAAGCACATCAGTATCTTATCATTGACCTCTGTCAATGTTATCTCCTTATCAAGAGTTCTCAGCTTATTGATGATTGAGCTGAGCCTGGTGTACATTCCTTCAACTGATTCAGCTTCAGTCTTCTTGAAGTTTTCATATTGGGATATAAGGTTGGACCTTCTGTCCTTCCTTTCATCAGCTGAACCAGCTATAATCTGGTTCAGTGAGTCCCACATGGCTTTTGCAGAGGTGCAATCAGCCACTTTCTGGAAGGTTTCATCAGACATAGTCTGAGCCAGAATATTCATAGCTTTAACATCAACTATTTTTGCTTTCTTGTAAGTGTCATTGTAATCTGGTGGTGGCACTGCACTCAGATTTGTTGAAGTTGTTGCAGTGGTTGCAGCAGGAGGTGTTGGTGGCCCTGTCAAAATAGAAGAAAAAATATCTTCATCAATAGAATTCATATATAGCTTGATTCTTGCCTTCCAGATGCTGAACTTAGCTAAGTTGCAAACTAGAGGTCTGGTGCTAGAATAATCCTTGTACTGGGCCATGAAGTGAATATCTATAAGCTTGGTATCTATCTAGATCTTGTGACTCAGGTATTAGCCTGTACAGTCAGTCAACCTCGCTTTGATACCAATTGAAAGTGAGGATAGATACAACTCTAGAGGGGGGGGGGGTGAATAGAGTATTCAAAAATTATGATACCCTACTCAACTCCCTTAGAGTTAATTTGCAGAATGGGTTTATAGATATTTGAAACCCTAGAGCCTAACACAAAGTGAAGTGCACTAGAGAAAGCTAACTATAATTACAGTTGAGCTTTGATCCTATCACAACAACTAGCAATCCTAGTTATTTCTACTCACAGCCACAGTACAATAATTAAAATAAACCTCACAGACAACACAAGAAGTTTATAGTGGTTCCCTCTAAATAGGTACGTCCACTCTTCTACCACCCTGGTAGGAATCCACTACAGGTTTTTGTTCAGGTGCCCTGCCACCAACTGATCTGCTTTAGGTAGATCAAGTAGACCCTTTGAGCTTTTGATCAGGAGCTCAAAATCCAACACAGGTTTTTGATCAGGTGACCTGCCACAAAGGTTCACTTTTGAAGGGAGTAATAACCCTTTATACAGGAGGTTGAGAGAGTTAAAGTTTCTTCCCTATTGTTAAAACAGATTAGAGAAGCTAGTAGATTGCACAGAGCTAGAAAGCTCTGAAGAATCAAGGCTCCCCCTGGCTTAGAGAATATCCAGGAAGAAGTCTTGCTTCAGGGTGCAGGAACTCTTCTGAACTTGTGATAGAGAGCTGTCTTGAAGTTCTTGAAGGAGCAGCTTGAAGAAGACTCTTGATTGTAGAATGATTGTTCTTCTTCTATAGCTTTTCTTTCTTCTTCTTCTTCTTCTAGAGACTCTGAGTGAATGTTCCTGGCAGCAGGATGAACTCAGGATTGAAGAAGAGAGAGTTGAAGACGGATGATCTTTTAAGTTGAATGTATCAATGAATGAGAGCTGTATATTTCTTCTTATTTTGAATCTGTGTATCTCTCTTTTTGTTGTATCTTGTTTTTTCTCAATGTATATCACGTCTCTGTCTTTTTGAAAGCACTTTATATATTGGCCTTTGCAACGGCTCTAATCTTTGTTTGAATTTTGTCTTCTTCTTAAATCTGCAATTTGGGCTGCAAATAGCACAAAACAAAACATATCTTGCAGGCAGACATGCTATAGAGGGATAAAGCTTTCTAAGAAGCTGCATATCCAATCTGATAAAAGGAGTACTAAAGAAAGTCACATCAGAATAAACTCTTTACGGCCAGAGAAGACTTTTGAGTCTAATGGCTATAAAGGACAGCATGACAGATAAAGCAAAAAGATATTTCAACTAATAAGACAAAAAACTTTGTTAGATAAAGCTTGACTTATGCACAAAGGATGGGGCAAAGATTGCCTTGAGATGTATGCATAAAATCAATGAAATAATCTTTAATAAAATATGCCAAATAAATAGGAATTAAATCATAGAACAGAAGGAGTACAAAATTACTAAAGACAGACAAAAGATCGTCGAACAATCCTCGGAGATCGTCGACCGAAGCACAGAGATCGTCGACCTATCAGAATAGATAGTCGAACGACACAGATAGTCGAACTATCAAAGCAGATAGTTGAACTACCACAGTAGATAGTCGACCTATCAGAACAGATAGTCGAGCTATCAGATAGTTGAGCTATCCAAGCAGATAGTCGAACTATCAAGCAGAACAGATAATCGACCTATCAAACAAATAGTCGAGCTATCAGATAGTTGAACTATCAAGACAGATAGTCGAACTATCACGCAAACAGATAGTCGACCTATCAAGCAGATAGTCGAGCTATCAGATAGTTGAACTATCCAAGCAGATAGTTGAACTATCAAGAAAACAGATAGTCGACCTATCAAGCAGATAGTCGAGCTATCAGATAGTTGAACTATCCAAGCAGATAGTTGAACTATCAAGAAATCTATCTGGTCAAAAGAAGCCGAGCGGGGTTCGACGATCGACGAGGCAGATACCACAAAACATCGAGCTAACGAGAGTTGAACTAACTCAGAGATAGACGATCTGCTGACGGACGATAGTCAACAACCTGATAGACGATCGTCGAACAGTTGATAGACGATAGTCGAGCGGCGTTCGACCATAGTCAAACCAAAAATAACTTAACCAAATATTCATCTGGATAAGTGACAACTCTACAACTAGAGCAATCTAACTAAACAACTATCCTTTGACCGTAGATAAATCTTGGGTCAAGAAACTAATTGAGAAGACTAAACTCAAATCCAAACTAGGGTACCAACAATAACTTGAGAGGACTTAGCGCAACCACTCGCACTAAAAGCCCTGACTGATGGAGGACGGAGCAACTAATCTTTATATCAAAGGTCCTTGGGCAGATCCACATGGCAGCCAGTTAAGCCATTATCGCGTAGCACCGCAGCGCGGGGGTGATTCCGGACCACAGTCCCAACAATCCCCCCCGGAAACGACCCCGGGGTTTCGAACCCGCAACCTCCCTCTGATACCACTTGAGAGGACTTAGTGCAACCACTCGCACCAAAAGCCTGGACTGATGGAGGACGGAGCAACTAATCTGTATATCAAAGGTCCTCGGGCGGATCCATGGGGCAGCCAGTTAAGCCATTACCGCATAGCACCGCAGCGCAAGGGCGATTCCGGACCGCAGTCCCAACATTCAATCTCTTCAAAACTTAACTCGACATGCTAAACTATGAAGAGTGAAGACTGTACGGCTCAAGGCTCTTGGATCAAGGGGGAGCATCAGCAAGGAACTCAAGCTCGAGCATGGATGCAATATCTGAGGGGGAGCATGTGGCTCCAAGTGAAGTCACAGATTTACAGAAGCCGAAAAGGGGGAGATTACCCTCTCGGCTAAGGCTAAGGTGGCTCGAAGTATGCTCTCAGGAAAGTGGTAATGAATTTCACTCTCAACTGAATTCCTAGTTTATGATTTTCATTCCCATATGTTCTATTCACCTTAGCTTGTAGGGTTTAGGCTTCTTCAAATAGGGGGAGATTGTTGGATATTGTATCTATAATGTACCTGATTTGAAGAAGCCCCTGAACAAGCTAAGTTTAATAGATAATGTATTTAATGATTTTATTCAAGATGTGCTTGCAGTTATTCCACGCTAAGTACACACCAATGTCAGGGTGCAGTGGGTCAATATACACGGGTCTGCGCAACGTAATCCCTCGTTGAGCAGATCAATGTGTTGGCTCACGTGTACTCTCTCTATTGGAGTGTACTTATTTTCAAGTACAGGGTTGAGATTGATCGAGAGCTGAAGAGGAGCAAGGATGGGTCAAAGACCAGCTCATGGGAAGAAAGACGAAGATTCGTCTAAGTTAAATTCGACGGGAATCACTAAGTGATTCTCGCCGATTCGACGAGAATCACTAGTGATTCTCGCTGAATCGTCGAGAATCACTCGTTGATTCCCGCCGACTGCATCCGGCTGACTCAACGCCTTCAAGAATACTGCCAAGTCAGAATCGTCGAGAATCAATAAGTGATTCTCGCTGAATCGTCGAGAATTACTCTGCATTCTCGCCGATTCGTCGAGAATGGTTTTGATTCTCGACGACTCACCCCGGATGGCAAGATTTTCAGCTAAAATTCTACCAAGGATAATTCGACGGGAATCATAAGTGATTCTCGCCGATTCGTCGAGAATCACCAATGATTTCCGCCGAATTTGCCTTAGGCGATTTCTTCCTGCTCGCTGGACCGAACCAAGATTTTAGGCGCTGTTTAGACCGGGCTTAGGGCTTCTCCTTGTGGGGCCCACAACGGTCATTTAGGGTTGGTCTACAGTATAAATACTCGCGTTTCTCAAACTCCAACAGTAATCAATCACGAGAAATCAAAGCCGCCGAGCGTAACCTAGCCGATCGCGAAGCTCGTTCCGTCGCCGTCGCCGCTCGCAAGACAGTCGCCGCCGCTGATCTTAGAGGTCATCTTTGATCGTCCAGCGACAGAACCGAGGCTAAGCTTAGCATCTCACGTGTCTATCTTGAGATCCTTTGTCTCTTGATTTGTTGAGCGGGAATATTTCTCCCCTCCGAATCGATTGAGACGATCGATCCAAGTAAGATCGTTGGTAGACCTTGCTAGCTTCGTCAAGAAGTTTGGATCTACAAAGCATCGCCGCCACATTCACTTGCCGCCGTCGATCTCGGGAAGATCCTCTCCAAGAGAGTGCGCCGATCGTGGACTCTTCGTCTTCATCAAGAAAGCTTCATTGAACGAAGAGGGACATCGGGTTCTCCAAACGTAGTTTGTATTTCTTGTACATTCTATTTTAACTTTGTTGTAAAGGAACTTTGTTTCCTCGTTGTAAGGGTTGGGTGCAACCCGTTGTGGAGGAGTAGTGACTCCTTCGGGTGGAAGGGTTTCTTCCATAGTGTGAGGATTGGATTTCAATCCGGTTGGTGAAGTGACCGAGTCGTCCCTTGTTGGGAGATAGGTCGAAGGGGGAGAGTGGACGTACCCAAATCGGGGAACCACTATAACTACTTGTGTGTTTCTGTGTTGTGGTTGTTTTTGTTTTCTTGTGCAGGTTAATTTTTAATTCCGCAAAAGACTGCAGATCGCCTATTCTCCCCCCATAGGTGAAGTTAGTTGACACTAGATAACTTTCAGAGTGAAATGGATTTACAAGTTAAAGTTTAATGAGAAGGGAGAAGTAGAAAGAAGAAAAGCTAGACTTGTTGCTAGAGGTTACTCACAAATTCCTGGAAGAGATTTCACAGAGACATTTGCGCCTGTAGCCCGCATGGAGACTGTCCGTTTGGTCATTGCGTTTATTGCCCATCACAACTTGCAAATCCATCAACTAGATGTTAAATATGCATTCCTCAATGGTGAACTGCATGAGGATATTTATGTTCAACAACCTGAAGGATACATACAAGAAGGAGAAGAAGATAAAGTCTATAAGCTAAGCAAAGCTCTCTATGGGCTTCGACAGGCACCCCGTGCATGGAATGAGAGGATTGATACTTATCTAAAGCAGTGTGAATATGTAAGAAGTCCCTATGAAGCTTCTCTCTACATCAGACAACCCCAGACAACAATTTCATTATGATATTAATATATGTGGATGACCTATTAGTCACAGGTTCAAGTTTAGACTTGATTGATGAATTTAAGAGCACCATGAAAAGAGAATTTGAGATGAGTGACCTTGGTTTGATGAAATATTTTTTAGGCTTTCAGGTTGATCAATTGCCCGACAGCATTTTCCTACATCAGCAGAAATACATCTCAGAAATCCTTCAGAAATTTGGCATGACTGAGTGTAAGTCAATAGCCACTCCCATGGCAACAGGTGAGAAGCTACAAAAAGAAGATGGAGAAGAAAAGGTTAATGCAGAAGTTTACAGAAGTGCAGTTGGAGCCTTGATTTATTTAACCAACACTAGACCAGATATCGAACACGCTGTGGGCATGGTATCAAGGTTCTCTAGTAATCCCAGTGTTATGCTTATGAAAGCTGTCAAACGAATCCTTCGTTATTTACAAGGTACTCGTGACTACGACATTACCTTTGAAAGAGGAAAATGTGAAGAAGAAGATTTAATAGGATTTTCTGACAGTGAATGGGTTGGATCTATAGATGATAGAAAAAGCACAAGCGGATTTGTATTTCAGCTAAGAGGGATGTCTATTTCATGGAACTCAAGAAAGCAAAATAGCATAGTTCTTTCTTCCGCAGAGGCTGAGTATGTCGCTTTAGGAGAAGCGTGTAAAGAGGCAGTTTGGCTTAATAACCTTCTCGGAGAACTGCAAAAAGAAAAGAAGAAGAGAGTGACTATAATGGTGGATAGCACTTCAGCCATTTCTATCAGTAAAAATCCCGTTTTTCATAGCAGAACCAAGCACATCCAACTTCGTCACCATTTCGTAAGAGAATTGATAGAAGAAAAAGAGATAGAAGTTAAGTATTGCAGCACAAATCAACAACTTGCAGATGGAATGACCAAAGACCTCTCTGTGGAAAAATTTCAGAACTTTCGGCATGGACTCGGCGTCATCAGCAAAGGGAAAGACAAGAAGGAAAACACCGACAAGCCCTAGATTAAGGAGGGGATTGTTATGATATATCTGCATATTATATTAAGCAGTGTATTATAACAATTCAATATAATCTAGGACTTGATGGGTTCTATTTTATTGTTTTTTATATGTAGTTATGTGTGTCGCCTGACTTATCTTTGGGCCGCTCTTTATTTCTGTTTTCCCTGTTCTGCTCCCTCCACACCATAGTATAAAAAGGTGAGGAGAGTTTTTTTTTGCCTGTCAGGGGATTTATCTGTTGAAGTTCAAGACTGTTCTTATGCAATATTTGAAGCCTGTACTTGATAAATCTATATTATTGTCAGCTAAGTCTTTTATTTGCTAGCATATTTGTGTGTTTTATTTAACACGGCCTTGTGGCGCGCCTTGTTGGCGCGGCCTTGTGGCGCGCCTTGTTGGCGCGGTCTTGCTGTCACGAAGGTTGGTCGTGCCTTGCGGCCCTGGGGATGAGGCCGTGAGGCGCCGATCGGGGAGGCCGGTCCCGTCTCACGGCTGCGGGGACACGACCGTGAGGTGCCGTCAGGGATGCTTGCCGCGCCTTGGGGCTGAGGGGACACGACTGGGGAGGTCGGTCGCGCCTCGTGGTTGCGGGGTCCCGACCACGAGGCACCGACCGGGGAGGCCAGCCGCGACGCCGCCGAGAGGCCACTTGCGGGCTCGCCAATCAAGATGGGATCGCCGCCGCGAGCAGTGGCGGCCGGCCGGCCGCGGGCAATCTATATGATTCCCTTGCGAGCCTTATTCAATTTGATACTTTTACAATATAAGTTTTTTATGGGATTAATAATGAATTATTCATTGTTAAGTAATCAACTGCAATTAATATATAGAATAACGAAGTATGTCAATAATATTCACCGGTTATCCTCTTGCTTTCCTTCGCCATCCACTAAGGAAGCGACAGCAAGCTAAACAGCAGAAACAATTTCCACTAAACTTCTTCACCGGACAATTTTTATCCCCCATCAGGACCGTAACCATCAATCAAATCGGTCAACTGAAGCGACGGACTGAACCCTACTCTGTCTCCGCATCCGGGCACAGCGACGTCAATTCCAGCCGTCAAATCGCCGCCGTCAAGGGGCTGTCTCCTCGTTCGTGTCTCTTTTGATAAACATCACAAATCTTGTGACCCCCGCGTTTACATCTGCATGTTTTTTTGCACTTTACCTTAAAATGTAATAATTCGACCGGCGCTTAAGTTCAGTCCAATGTATTTTGAGATGTATAATTGAATATGTGTGTAGTGATTCACGCATATCGTTAGATTAGTGCACCGTATAGTAAAGTGTAAAAATTTACAATTCTCTTGTCCGATATAGAATTGTGTTTGATCGATTTTGACTTGCCTCCAAATTGTATCGAATTTGAGTTTAGGCGACGGGCTTATATTCGACTGAATTTTGAGTTAACTCACATCAATTTTGAGTGACTCAAAGTTAATTATTTTTAATAAAAATTAAATTTTACAAATTTATATTCAAATAAAATTTTTAATTATATCATACATATTACATGTTAAGTATTTCATCAAGTGTACTCGAATTTGGTACATTAAAATTTTTATCTTAAGAAAAAAAATAAGTTCACAATACAATGCCAACTCACAACACTAAACATTTGTTTTTCCAAAAGTTAAATTTATCGAGACGGTATCACATAACACAATGTCATTGCAATTTCAAAACAAGCAACCATCATATTAGTTCTACTGAGCGACGGGTGCAGAAATTATATTTTATGTCGGCGGAGTATAAAATTATTCACTAAAATAAATCGTCTTAGTCTTTCTTTTAAATATGTCTATATTACATAAATATATTATTTATATTACATTAATATCACACAATTATTTAAAATAGTTTATAGTTTGAGAAAAATGACATCATTTACCTCTATTCATCATTCTTTATGGATTATTTAAATATTATCATCTATTTTAAATATTTTAAACATTTCACACAATATCTTAAAAGACTTGTTTATATCCAAAAATTTTAAACAACTAATTTATTTATAAAATAAAAAAAATAATAATGTAATAACTAACTTGTTTAAGAAAATAATAAGAAGCAACATAAGAACAAACTTATTTATAAATAAAATATATAAATAACATAACAATAAATTTATTTATAAATTGTTTTGATAAAAATAAAACAATGAATTTATTTATAATAAAAAATTAAACATCAATATAACAACAAACTAATTTTAATATGAGCTTAGTAACTTTGTTTATACAAAAAATGTTGTTTGTAGGAATTGTACCTTAAACCTCTAAATTACTAAAAAATCACTCAACAAACTATATCAATAAAATCATGTTAACTTATATAATTTTTTTTTTATATATTAGATTATAATGTATCTTTCATGATAAACCTATTTTCTATTACTGAAACATAAAATTTTTAAATTTCAGTGTGGGCTGCCACCCACGCTCGGTCCTATGTGGGTCCTCCCCTGATTCTACTCATAATTATATGGGTTAGTTGTACAATATTTTTTTTAGTATTTATGGTTACACAAGGTGTTTAAATTGATGCATGTTTCTCATTCTACCCCACATCCATCTTAGGCTCCGTTTGGCACAGTGGTGGCAGTCATGAACATGAGTGTTAAATTATCATTCGTTAACGCTCGCCTATGAAAGTCCGGTTCCATTTGGCGCGTTGGTGGTGGTCGTGAACATGGGGATTAAACAGTCATTCGTTAACGCCCGCCTAAGAAACTTCATCAGTTTGAACATAAAAGTGGATGAAGGTTCTTAGGTGGGCGTTAACCAATGACAATTTACCCCTCATGTTCACGACTGCCACACCGTACCAAACAGAACCTCCATCCACTTTTATGTTTAACGGATGAAGTTTGTTAGGTGATGCTTAATTAAGTGCTTAACAAATGATGATTTAATCCATGCGTTTAAGATTACCACCACCGCGCCAAACGGGGCCTTAATCACATCATTGCGCGGAGGGGATCGTGAACGGTCTTTGACTTGGGGGCGAGCGTGTCGACGATGGACTTTGCCTTAGCGACGAGCACGGCGACGACGGACCTATGAAGGGAGAGGGAGAAAGCAAGAGAGAAAAATATAGGGAGAGAGGGATTCCGTTGAGATCTGGGTTCCGAAGTTAGAGAAATGAGAAGAACTAGGGGTCTATTTATAGGCTTAGGGAGGGGCGACCTGGAAATTTCCCATAGTAACTACTGTATGGACCAATAGGAAGGCCCGAAAGTGACCACATGGATCACCATTTCTAGGAAAATACTGAGCCCGCCCCTGAGCTCAAAAATAGACCCGCCCTAATTCGAGAAAGGCCCAACGGGAAACGAGTGTGGTTATGCGCGGTAACCATCCCCAACTGCCCATTTTGTGGATGGTTACGGGCGGCGGTCGGCCCTAAGGGGTCGGGCGACCCCTAGACCGCCCAAATGACGGACTGCCAAGGAGAGGAGGGCAGCCGGCCTCGACGAGGCCGTCGCCTCCTCGGCCAGCCTCACCATTGGCGGCCGGAGAGAAGAGGGGGTCCGACCTCGACATCGTCGGCGCCTCCCCGACCGGCCTTATCATAGGCGGCCGGGGAGAAGAGGTGCGACCGGCCTCGATGGGGTCAGCTCCTTCCTGGCCGGCCTCTCCGTAGGCGGCCTGGGAGAAGAGGGGCGGCACTCCTCGGCGAGGTCGGCGCCTCTCCTACCGTCCTCGTCGTAGGCGGCCGGAGAGAAGAGGGGAGGCTAACCTCGATGGGATTAGCACCTCCCCGAATGGCCTCGCCGTAGGTGACCAGGAGAAGGGGAGAGGCCAACCTCGATGGGGTCGGCGCCTCCCCGGTCGGCCTTGCCGTAGGCGACCGAGGAGAAGAGCGGTGGGCGGCCTCGACGGGGCCGACGCTTCCTCGGCCGGCCTCGCCGTAGGCGGCCCGAGAGAATAGGGGTGGCCGTCCTTGATAGGGCTGGTGCCTCCCCAACCTGACTAGTTGTAGGCGGCCCGGGAGAAGAGGGGTGGCCGACCTTGAGGGGCTGGTGCCTCCCTGGCCGGCCTCGTTGTAGGAAGCCCATGAGAAGAGGGGCGGCCGGCCTCGACGGGGCCGACACCTCCCCAGTCGGCCTTGTCATAGGCGGCTGGGGGAATGGGGCGGCCGGTACCACCGGCTGGCCGCGAGGAAACCGACGCGCGGAATCCCAAACGACGATTGGCAATCCCACACATGGAAGTTAGGATCCCGCGCGTGGGAGTTAGGATCCCACGCGAGGGAGTTAGGATCCCACGCGAGGGAGTTAGGATCCCGAGCGCGAGAGTTAGGATCCCGTACGGGGGAGTTAGGATCACGTGCACCAGAGTTAGGTTCCCGCGCGTGGGAGTTAGGTTCCCGTAGGAGGGAGGTAAGTTCCCGTGGGCGGGAGTTAGGATCCCGCGCATGGTGGTTAGAAACCTGCACGCGGTGGTTACGATCCGGAGCATGGTAGTCATGGTATAGATCAGGCGCGGTGATCGCACATGAAGTGGTTTGAACCATAACCCCCCACTTCGTTAGTGGGGGAGTAGATTTTTTGGCTAATTGCAACCCGATTGCCTATAAATTGGGTACGACCCGATAAAATTCCCCCAAAGCCTGCGGAGTCTGAATTTAAGGAGAGGAGTGCCTGACTTTCCATCATTGAGCGGATCTTCAACATCGCTGGCGGAGAATAACGAAGGGCGAGAAGCGGCGGTCGAGTCCGAAAAGGTATGCCAACAAGCGATTGGGTGTGAGGGAGGAAGAGGGTGCATGTGTGAGCAAACCTGGACCGCGCGCACAAGCGTGCCCGCGAAGGCGCGCGTGGGCGAACAGTGCATGCGCGATTCGTACGCACAGTTCGCGCGCGCAAGCCGACGCTTATGCCCCGCATGCGTGGGCGCACGCCCAGGCTAGGAGAGCGTATGATGTTCCAAATAATGCGCAAAATATTTTAATTATTCCCCGGTGATGAGAACGCAAGGCAGTACAATTTTATGTGATAATATTTTTTGAGTTTTCTTTCTTAATGGCCGTTATTTGATTTTATGAGTTCGTATACACTTGAGGGTGCCAATAATCATGTATCTTTGATTTTAATTATGTTGTCTCAAATATTGGTTATATAGTGGGCTGCTATTATCAATTTAAGGACTGTTGTGAGTTAGCTTTTGTGATGTCATGTGAAAATATGTGATATGGCAGATTTGGTTTTGGAGTTGACACTTTGCTAGTTGTGGTGTTGGCTGGTGGTGTGTTTTGAGCTTAGTTTGGTGGCATCTGGGTCAGTGCATTTGTGTTATCTGGCTTCTATTTGCATTGATGTTATTTTGCTGGTTTGCTCTTTCCAGATACAATGTTGCTTAGCCATTTTTTTGAGTTGTTAAGGGCTGCTTTTTTCAGTTATCTTTTTGCTAAATATTTGTCTAGACAGCCACAATTGAGGCAGATTTAGTGTTTGCGGACTTGTTTGGGAGTTGATTTTATGTTGGACAACAAGAATGAATATTTTTGGATGTTTCTTTGAGTTGGCTTTCATAAAATTTGACGGATTTTGTTTGCCTACGTCTTTTTCTAAAACTTTAAAAACATCAACACTACACATATAAGAGACGCAATCCAATTAAAGTGCGTGTTATTTTAGTGGTTTCCAAGGCTGAGAAACAAGAGGATGACTTGTCAAGATAAGCGTGGCAATAATGTGGATAAGAAGGCAAGTAAATAGAAGGTGTTGGCGAGTTTCTTATTTCTTGAATTATGTTTATTTCAAGTATTTTTCATATTTCCTGTTTTAATTATTAAAAGATAACATTGTCTGTGCATATGAGTTTAACTCAATGATATATCGATATAAAATAAATGTGGGCGAGGGAAAAAGAAAGCAATACAAATTTTTGAGAGGAAATTTTATTTTAAAACACATATTTTCTTGAAAATTGTGACAAAATAAGAACAGTATAAAAACTCTGCATAAGAAAATATTAATGATTGAATTTTATGATGTAGAGGTTATCTACTGATGGATTCACTAGTAGGGGTTTGCCTATATTTTGCCTTAAAGGGGTGAGGCTCAATTCAAGTTTGCATACCTTAATATTTACTGCTTTATGTAACTAAAAATAACGAGGGGGATCAAGAATTAGTGTTGAGAGTAAATATTATGATAATTATTATTTATTGTGATGTATGCATATTGTTAACTCTCATTGCACGTATATAACAATTCACGAAGTACTTTTCTCACAAAGTCATATTTTTATGACTAACTCATCGTGGACATATTTTTTAGGTAACAGGAGTGTCTCCCAGTGCACCGTGAATGATTCCCCCTGATGAACTGACAAAGGTATGACTCAAGATTTTCATAGGAATTGAAGAAGCTCGGGAAAATCATAATGCCAGATGTCAAGATTATGATTGTGTTTTCTATAATGAGTATGGTTAAATACTCATAGTTTCTATAAAAACCTTTATATATAAATAAATCAATGAATAAAAATCTGGTGTTTTATGTTCTTTTTTACTGTGAATCTTTAGTTTGATTTATTGCTACGACCGTTTTATTGAAACTACGCTCGGTTCTCGAATCATTTGGGGAGACCAGTGTACACATCTTTATAATTTGGTATCCGAGGGAGCGGTTTTCAATAATTTGCATCGTAGATAGTACGAAGTCATAATACAAATAATGTAACATAATTAATTCAAACTCCCTTATAGGAACCCATGCAAGTTTTTTCAAGTCAAAGACATCCCGAGATACGAGAATCCTGAAGATCATCAAAGTAAACGATCTGAGGGAAGTGAAAATGAGTATCATCATCGCTCTTCTGAATTTGTGTTAGCGATTGCGGAAGCACTCAAATTATTATTCCCAACGTTAACTGCTTTTGAACCAACACTTCAACCACAAGCTGATCCTATTCCTAGACAACACCAGATGAATCCACCTCCTAATATTCCTTTTGTAGCACATGCACTACAACACCGTCAAATGGATTTTGACCTGAAACAATTCTTGAAATTAAAACCAAAAACCTTTATCGGAGGCTTGTCTCATTTGGATACTGAAGATTGGATTTTATATATAGAAACAATTTTTCAAGTTATGGATTGTCCAAAAAATCGAAAGGTTGGATTAGCCTTTTTTCTTCTCGAAGGCGCAACAAAGCGTTGGTGGAATAATATCGTCACCAAGAAGTATGTCGGACGTGGCAACGTAACCTAGACTAACTTTCTACAAGAATTTACAAATTTGTTTGTTCCACTGTCAGAAAAAAGAGTGTTGCATTATCAATTCCTTCAACTTGTTCAAAGAACCAAGTCAGTCATGCAATACGAGGCAGAATTCTCTAAGTTAGCATATTATGCTGACTCTCTCGAGGCTATCGAAGAAGATCGTTGTCGACAGTTTCAACAGGGACTGCAAGATGATATTCGTAATTTATTAGTCTCTCTGGATATTCATGAATATGGAAAACTAGTCGAAAGAGCTCGGCTGGTGGAGATTGATCAAAAAAAAAATCTCAAAAGTGTCGTGATAGCGATAAAAGGAAAAGGATTGAAACGCTAAGCCAAAATGAAAAGCAAGGCAGAGAATATAAAACAGTCCAATCTGGTCCATCTACCAGTAATGCGTCCTAAGTAAATGCAAAGAAATGTGATTGAATGCATCGAGGAGAGTGCTTAATAGGACAATTTTACTACCATTGTCAACCAGGACACACGAAGAAAACATGTCCAAATCTCCTGAATATAAAATACAACTCTTGAAGACAACCACTCCTACCGCAACCCTAATTATATCAAATGCATGCTAAACCATTAGCTTCAGCGCCTACTTATTGTAACATCCCATTTCCTATTAGACCCCTTAACTTAGAATTGGGTTAGGACATGTGGTCGGGGCATGGGTTTATGCTAGGTTTGACCCGGGGAGTTAGGGTGTAGTCACATAGGACCCACTATAGGACCCAAGTTAACTCAAGTCAAACTAGCCCAAATTGGGATCTTAGCTACACATTAGCCCCACCACTATGCTCCTAACCCTAATAACAATCTAAGTGAACTTAAAGACACATCATTGGGTCACTCTTTGACCCAAGTTGACCCAAGTCAACTCTAACCCTAATTTGGTCAAACCCACACTTATAGGCCCAACTAGCCCAAATGGGGCATCATAATGTACCAACCCTATTGGGTGATACCATAGGGCTCATGATCACTAAGTGGGGCGAGCCCACTCACTCATTTGACCAAGTCAACCCTAAGGTCAAACTCGGTCAACCTTAAGCCTAATTAAGGAAATTTGAAGACCAAGCCCATTCCTAATGGGCTAAGGCCATGAGTCATGGCCCAACCCATGTTGGGTGATGCCATAGGGTCTATAACCATCAAGTGGGGTCAACCCATTCATCAAGTTGACCAAGTCAACTCAAAAAGTCAACTTGGTCAACATGAGGCCTAAAGAAGAAAATGAGAGCTAAGCTCATTCCCCATGGGCTAAGCCCATGATCCAAGGCCCATGACCAGCCTAAGTGTTTATTTACATCCCCTACCCTCTGAAATTGGAGGGTAGTGACATGCAAGGGGGCATTTTTGGAAATTAGGGTAAAAAGAGGAGAGAGAAGGGAGGAAAAGAGGGGATGGAGGCCACTTGGCCCTCCTTCCCTCTGCCCAAGCTTTTGGCTGAGTTTTCAGGCATCATTTCAGCAAGATTTTGGGGCTGGTGGACACTTGGCAGCAGGGGTGAAGCATCCAAAGAAGAGGTCGGCCACCTCCTTAATCAAAACCAACACACCAGCCCATCTCATCCTCATTCGACCATTCCATCACCTTCAGTGAGCCCTAAGGAGAAGAATTCGACTGCTGGAGCAAGGAATTTACTGGAGAAATGAGCAATTACGCTAGTCTGCTGGAGAGATCGTCGGCCATGGCTCACCGCCACCACACTCGCCGCCAAGCCTGACTACAGGTCTGTTTCACCTTACCTCACCTCGTGCTAGCTTTCTAGCTCAATTAGGCGATACATTGGGCTCAATTGAGCCTGATACCTTGTGAGCAAGTGCGCCATTTTCTGAGCTTTTCTTCGAGCTCGGGTTCGCCGGAGAAGCCACCTCCAGCGGCCATACCGCCGAGAAATGAAAGCCCCCACCTCAACGGAGGTGATTGCGATAATAGCCGGCGGTGGCGGTGGCAAAGTTGGCTGGAATAAGCAAAACAAATCGGCCCAAGAAGATTGAATCCTGACTGTTGGCTGAGGGGGACGATGAACCGATCCCGTCTGATAGTTTTACTTTTAAGATTACCTAGACACCTAGAGGGGGGGGGGGGGTGAATAGGTTCTCATTTTCTTTTCAAACTTAAGGCAGAATGACTCACAAATTATAAACTATTTTGAATAATTTCAGCAACTACTCTAGCAAACACAATCACACAATCTAGAGTTAAACATCACAGATTGCACCCAGAATTTATAGTGGTTCCCCAGGGTCTGGGTACATCCACTTTCCCCCTTCGCCTATCTAGCAGTATGCTAGATTCAGCCAAACTCCTTTCTATAACTCAGATCCTCAGATCCTACAGCTCAGAATCCAAAAGGATTCCTACAACTCAGAGTGAGTCCACACTCCTACAGATCAGGCAATTCAGCCCTACCTCAGTCTTTCTTCAAGACCTACAACTCAGAGAATGTATCTCCTACACTCAGCCTAACTTAGCTATATAGTCTGTTCTTTCTGAACTTGAACTGTTTCAGTACCAAGCTCAGTGAGATCATGAGCTGGAGACTTCTCAACTGGCTCCTGCCTGTCTTCATCAGGCAAATCCTTGGATAGAACCCTATCCCACCTAGAGAATAATCGTATATCCATTCTCCTCATGTGATTTATCTTTGAGCCAGGTAGTTGTTGTAGCACTTCTGGAATTAGTCCAGCTAGATACAGGCTAAGTATTCTAGCCATGTTTGGCTTCTTGATTGTCTCCTTGATTTTGTCATACACAACTGCAGACCAGTTGGTGGGAATGTGAAATACAATCCTAGACATTAGGTTGAACATGTAGGCTGAGATCCTATCATGTCCACCAGTTGTAACGCCCCTGAATTTTCGGCGATTTATTTAAATCCTTGTTCGGCGTTACGTTGACGTTTTCCGTCTCGAGCCGTTGTTAGAATACCTCGTTAGGTGTTCTTAGAGGTTTAGCCTGTTTGCGGGTTTCCCCAGCTAGCCGGTGTCTGTTTTGGAGACCCGGTTGAGCCTTTCAGGGAATTCTCGTGTTGGGCTTCGGGCGAGGTTAGCTCGAGTTTTGTTCGTCGGATGTCGTTTTTGACTTCGCCGTTGTTCTCGTAGCCCGGGTTTTTAGCTACGGTGCGATTTTGGTCGAATTCCGAGGACGTCGCGTTTTCGCGTCGTTTTGACGGTCGCCAGTTAGCGAGTTGTCACTTATGTGAGCGTATTTTCATGTTTACGCGTGTGTAGCATGACGCGTGTTTTGTGCGTACCGGTAGTTATGTACGTGCGCGTGCGCGCGTGTGCGTTTGTGCGCGCGGTGGTATGCGAGTTCGTGCGTAAATGCATGTATGTGTATGTATTTATATATTTGGTTATATGAGTTAGTTAATATGTTTGATTACACGAGTTAGATTAGGTGTAATTATACGTGTAATTATAAGTTTGATTATATGACTTATGATTATATTATTTACGCTAGTTAGTTATTAGGTTATGGGTTTATATTTTGAGATTTTACTTAGGTTATATTTAATTCGTTCGTTATCTTAGTTTAGGTTATATTAAATAGAATTAGTATTAGTATTTAGGTATTAATTCTAATATAAAGCATAAGGATTAAATTAGATTTAATATCTCCTTACCTCCCCTCCCCCAATTAATCAAAACCGCCCCCCCTAATCAAAAAAAAACCTAAACAGCCGGCCCCTTGACTTAAGAAATAAAAACTGCAGCCGGTCCCCCTCCAAATCAAAACAGCCGCAGCTGTTCTCCTGTGCGAAACCCCGAGCCCGACGACAGCCGACCTAGCCGGCCCCCTTCCACCGCCCGCCGCCGGCCGCTCCGGCCTCCCCTTTCCGATCCGAGCCCGGATCCGCGTTCCCCTCGCCGAGAGCTTCGAGCCGAGGTAGTCTATTCGCCCTTTCCTCCATGATTTTCATTTGGATTTCGTTTTGGATTTTTCTTTGTTTTGGAATATATTGTTCTCCTTTCATGTTTAGATGCAATCTTAGGTGGATTTGGGGTTTGTTGGAGCTTTTCGTGCTCTTGGACGTCCGCCATAGCGCCGTTGTGCCGGCGAATTTTTTGGTGATACGTGCGAGGCAAGTGTTTCTCCCTTTTTTTGCCGTTTGGCCTCTTGTGCTCTCAATTCCTTTGTAATTATTTTTATTTCATGCTTATCCGTCATGATATCGAAACCCCTAATCCTAATCCCCGACCGGTAACCGCGTTAATAATTAGATTTTGTGACCCTCCCGCTAGTGGATTCCCGTTTTAGGACGGCGTCGCGGTAGGTGATTAGCGTAGGTTTGGATTAGCGTAGAGTTGAGTTTATGTTAGGCCTAGGTGTAGGTCTAGGGTTTGGGATTTTTCCTAGTTGCCTATTTGAGGTGTTAGGTGTAATTGTGCACGCACGGCCTATGGTCGTGCGTCTTTTAAGTCGTGCGACCCGATGTCGGTGCTCGTACGCTAGGCTTAGGATCGAGTGAGTGTACTCACTCGCAGCGGCGTTGCGTAACCGCAATGATGAGTCCCTTAGCGTTGATTTCTCCCCGAGTGTTTGCTCGTGAATCGAAAGTCCCTTGTCGGCTGTTACCTTTCGAAGGCCGAATCGTGGGTTGTGGTCAGTAGTGGTGGTGGATGGCTCTTTTATGGGTTGTGTGGTGTGAGGTAGCCTTGACCGCACTCTTTACCTTGACCCGAGTAGTTTTCTGGGCAAGTGAGTGATGGGTCTTTTGTGCCTTCACGTGTCAACCCTTGAGCAATTTGTTGACTTGGAATTAGTGGTTGGGCGATTTGGAACGTTTTCAACCTGATTCCAAGTTTCTTGTTTTTGCTACTGCCGCCTCTCACAATTTAGGATGTTAGGCGTTTCTTCCGTAGGTGTTGCAGCATTTTTTTTGGCATCATGGCCATGTTGACTCTGCAGGTTTTTAGGCAGAGTAGTTGCTGTTTACCCGCACTTGGTGCAGGTTTGCTTTTCGCCCTTCCTTGGGCATTGTTGTTTTTACTCTAGTTGTACTCTCTTTACTTTACCTTACCTGCTTTTACCTTACTTTCCTTTTTAGCACTTGCATTCCCTTTTCCTTGCTCTGAGGTGTTCTATTTTTCTTCTGAACGCCTCAGGTTCTGGGCGGTAGCCAGTAGGTGGCTGTTGCTGTGGTGCTGTTGGAGGTCCTTCTGTTGCCTGTTGAGACTCTCTTGAGTCATTGTGAGGTAGTTTTACTGCACTTCCTACAGACATACATACTTGCCAGTGGGTTCGTGTCAGCTGTTGGCGCCCCTGGTAGTTTTACCTTTTGCACTAGATATGTTTACTTTTACTGCTACCCTGTCTTTGGGGACCTAGTTTATTTGCTCTGGGAAGTTTTGTGCTAGGTTGCTAGCTATTTTTAAAACTATAAAACCTCAACTATATTATATATATACAGCATGATCAGCATGATTTTCTAAAAAGAACTCACTTAGCGTACTTTCTTAATTACGTATAACAAATGAATTTTCCTATATATGTATAAATTAAAACTAGAGTTTTGGTTCAGCGTAAGGGTCCTTCGGGATCACTTATGCGCTCATTTAGGATGTTGACATAAATGAAGTATTTTCCGCTACGTATAAAAATCAGTTTTGAAACCGTGGACTCTTTGGTCCACTGAGCCGAGGGATACGGCCAATAAATAAATCAAGTTTTTATAATCAAATAAGTCATGATTTGAAAGGATTTGGAGTGTCGCCTGAACGTCGGCAGTTATCCCCTGCTCGACGTGGCATCACAGCGCGTAGATTTTCTCTTACTCTGATTTAATAAATAGTGAGAAAAATGCGGGTTGTGACAGTTGGTATCAGAGGGAGGTTGCTCGACAAGTTGGTCGGGCAACCTTTCCTTGTTTGTATTAGATGTTTAGAGTCATATCATACACACACCGACATGTCATCAGCACGTCTTGGCTGAAACACGAACACTGCACTACACTCATAGCATAACATGAAGTATACGGGGCATATTATGTAATATGAAATGCATAATATGTGTTTGTATATGGATCCACCATAGGGGCAACATGCGAGGGTTATGTATTATGGGGTGCATAACCTCACCGCATGGATGCGACTAGCACGTTTTCCTTTTCGTTGCATGAGAATGTTATGTATTATGGGATGCATAACATTTTCATGTGTACGCCGCCATGGCATGCATTAGGGCCCTTTTTAGAATGCATAGCACAATCATGCATAGCATAACATTGCATAAGCACAACGCGCCAAGCTAAAGGCTTGCAGGATGACATGTGTACACACATAATTTTTGAGTCAAAAATAATATAAATTCATGCATTCCCGATCTAGGCACAAGAGTTAGAGGGATGGTGGTGAACCATCTTAGGCTAAGCATATCATTCCTTTTGTATTAAATAAAATAAAATCTCAGAGCAAGTATAGCAGTAGAAGATCATATTTATGTATGTATTGTCTGTACCTTTTGTCTAATCCTAGGAGTTTAGCTAAGTTCTAATTGTTTGATCTGTTTTAATTTTTTTTTTTATATATAGCATGCCGCCGAAGCGTAGAGTGACGAGGTCGACTCCCCAGTCTGAGGGTGAGTCCTCCGGTGCTCAAAGTGATGCGTTGGTGGAAAGCCTGAGGCAGAGTAACGAGGCCTTATCAAGGCAGGTGGTGGAGTTGCAGGCCCAGATGCAGTCCTTTTTATCCGGAGCGGCGGGTCAGACTCCGGGAGTTCAGGACCCCGCCGTGGGTACAGCTGTCCTAGCCCCTCCTGCCCCTCCTGCTCCTCTCGTGCCTCCAGTGGTGGTGCCCCCCGGGATGGCTTTCATCTCCCAGTTTCAGCGGCTGCGACCTCCTACCTACGATGGTAAGGCGGACCATATGGTACTGGATGACTGGGTGATCTCCATAGAGGAGATGTTTCACTACTCTGGGGTGACTGAGGACCAGAAGGTGATGTTAGCCGCCTATCAGCTGAAGGGGCTAGCGAAGGGCTGGTGGATGCGAGAGAAGGAAGGCATGGTGGGAGGATGTACTTGGGCATCCTTCAAAGAGATCCTGATGAGGAAGTTTCTACCGTCAGTAGAGCGAGACAGGCTGATGAATGACTTTCTTCATCTGAAACAGCGTCAGCTCACCATCAACGAGTACGAGATTGAGTTTAGCAAACTCAGTCGATTTGCTCCGAGTTTGGTGGCTACTGAGGAGGACAGAGCAAAGCGTTTTCTGGGTGGCCTCAGGAGCGATGTCCAGCAGCTTGCGGTTGCTCACGGCGCAGTTACTTATGCGGGAGCAGTTGAGGCCGCTTTGAAGGTAGAGGCTATCGAGAACGCGAAGCAGCGCGGACAGCAGGCGAGAAGCGAGAAGAGGAGGTCAGTTGAGGAAAAGGGTCCCCAGGTTCTTGGTGCTGCTTCTGAGAAGAAGAGCAAGGTAGTGTGCAGTTTCTGTGGCCATCCGGGCCACCCAGCTGAGAGGTGCTTCAAGAGGGCAAGGGTCCAGAAGAAGGAGCATGTGCATGCTATCCAGGGTACTCCTAGGTGGGATGTTCCTTGTCCTGTCTGCAAGCGACCCGGTCACGATGCTGCTCAGTGTTGGTCCAAGGATCGTGTTTGCTACCAGTGTGGCCAGAAGGGCCATATTAAGTCGAGGTGCCCTCAGGTTCAGTCCGCTCTTCATGCTGTTCCGCTTCAGGCTTTACCTCCGCCTCAGCCGGTGGACAAGGGTAAAGGGAAGCTGAATGTGGTATCTTCAGCGGAGGCTGAGACTTCGGCGCAGGTCATTTCAGGTAACCCCCCCCCCCTCGCTTGACTTTCTCTTTTGTAGCAGTTTTAGTGTTGCTATTGTTTTGTTAATTGCTTGTGCGTTTAATATTTTGTTTGTGTATAGGGAAATTTAAGGTAAGGAACCGCTGGGCCCGCGTTCTGTTTGACTCAGGTGCTACCCACTCCTTTGTGGCTAGGGCCTTTGTCGAGCGGTGCTAGTGGGTTCTTGATCGTGTTGGTGGTGCCTTTAGCGTCAAGTTCCCCTCGGGTGAATCCGTGATATCAGATCAGGGCATTCTGGACTGCCCTATTTTGTTGGGGGATTATCTGGCCAAGGCTGATCTGAAGGTTATAGACCTGGAGGATTTCGATGTCATCCTGGGTATGGACTGGCTGTCCCGATATGATGCAGTGATTCAGTGCAGGGGAAAGCGCTTGGATTTCAGGAAGGACAGCGGTCAGCCTGGGAGTGTTTTCGGTGATTCGCGTCGGGACTCTCCGGCGATTTCTGCGGTATGTGCTCAGAGGGTTTTTCCTGCTAGCTGTTTTGCTTGTTTAGTCTCAGTGTTGGGGACTGTTAGCAGTGTGCCGCTTTTGGATGAGATTCCGGTTGCGCGAGAGTTTCCTGACGTGTTTCCTATCGATCTTCCCGGTCTTCCTCCAGACAGGGATGTGGAGTTCGTGATTGATTTGGAGCCTGGTACGCGCCCGATTGCCAAGGCGCCGTATCGGATGGCCCCGCGGGAGCTGGAGGAGCTTCGTACTCAGCTTGATGAGTTATTGGAAAAGGGCTTCATAAGGCAAAGCTCGTCGCCCTGGGGTGCTCCGGTTCTCTTTGTGAAGAAGAAGGATGGTTCGATGCGCCTTGGTATCGACTATAGAGAGTTGAACAAAGTCACCATCAAGAACAGGTATCCACTGCCCAGAATCGACGATTTATTTGATCAGTTGCGTGGCAGTTCAGTATTTTCGAAGATAGACCTCCGTTCGGGTTACCATCAGCTTAGGATCCGAGAGTCGGATGTTCCACGGACGGCTTTCCGATCGAGGCATGGTCATTTCGAGTTCCTGGTCATGTCTTTTGGGCTGACCAATGCGCCTTCAGCATTTATGGACATGATGAACCGGGTGTTCAAGGACTTTCTGGACAAGTTTGTCGTCGTGTTCATTGACGACGTTTTGATTTATTCTCGGAATGCGGCGGAGCATGATCAGCATTTGCGGTTGGTGTTATCCGCCTTGAGGGATCATCAGTTGTACGCCAAGCTGAGCAAGTGCGAGTTCTGGTTGCCTCAGGTTTCCTTCCTGGGTCATGTGGTGAACAAAGATGGTGTTTCAGTGGACCCGGAGAAGATCTCAGCAGTGATGGATTGGAGTAGGCCGAGCACACCCAAGGAGATCAGGAGCTTCTTGGGGTTGGCCGGCTATTATAGGAGATTCGTCGAGGGCTTTTCTACCTTGGCAGCGCCCTTGACAAAGCTGACGCAGAAGCATGCGGCGTTCGTTTGGAGTGATAAGTGCGAGGAGGCCTTTCTGGAGCTGAAGAGCCGGTTATGTTCTGCCCCTGTGTTGACCTTACCGGCGGAGGGACAGGACTATGACGTTTATGTGGATGCCTCGCACGTTGGACTCGGTGGCGTGTTAATGCAGGAGGGGAAGGTGATCGCTTATGGGTCTCGTCAGTTGAAGATTCATGAGCGGAACTATCCTACGCACAACCTCGAGTTCGCAGCGGTGATTTTTGCCTTGAAGCTGTGGAGACACTTACTTTATGGGGCCCAGTGCAGGATCTTTACCGATCATAAGAGCCTGAAGTACGTGTTCACTCAGAAGGAGCTGAATTTGCGCCAGCGGCGGTGGCTTGAGTATGTTGCTGATTATGATGTTGAGATTCAGTACCATCCGGGCAAGGCCAATGTGGTGGCCGACGCCTTGAGCCGGAAGACGGGGAAGGTCTTCAATCTCACCGCGGATCGCTTAGTGGAGGAGTTTCTATTGATGGATATCACCGCAGGACGCTGTGAGTTGCAGAGCAGTTTGGTAGTGGCAGAGCCGTCTTGGATTTCTCTCACCAGATTGCATCAGAAAGAGGATCCGGATTTGTTGCACTTGTACCTCAGAGCTGAGAGGGGAGAGTTGCCAGATTTCTCCATCGACGAGGCGGGTACTCTGAAGTACCGCGGCAGGTTTTGCATCCCCGCAGTGGAAGGCATCAGAGTATTGATTTGCAAAGAGGCTCACGGATCCAGTGTTTCCTACCACCCGGGATCTACGAAGATGTACCATGATCTGAAGCAGATCGCCTGGTGGTATGGGATGAAGGGTGATATAGCTCGTTTTGTCTCGGAGTGTTACACTTGCAGGCGGGTGAAGGCCGACCATGGGAGGCCTGGTGGCAAGTTGGCACCTTTGGAGATCCCGACTTGGAAGTGGGAAAGCATCTCGATGGATTTCATTACAGGCTTACCGAGATCTCCGAGAGGGTTTGATTCTGTTTGGGTGATCGTGGACCGATTGACGAAGTGTGCGCACTTCGTACCATATAAGATCGATTACTCGATGAAGAAGATTGCTGAGTTGTACTTGGATGAGGTCGTCAGATTGCACGGCATTCCAGTTAGCATCGTTTCAGATCGAGACTCTCGGTTTACATCTCGTTTCTGGAGGAGTTTGCAGGAGGGTTTGGGCACTGATTTGAGGTATTCCACAGCTTACCATCCGCAGACCAACGGGCAGACCGAGCGTGTGAATCAGATTGTGGAAGATATGATCCGGTGCTATATTCTTGATCATGGAGGTGCGTGGGATGAGCGTTTGCGGCTCATGGAATTTGCCTACAACAACAGCTACCAAGAGAGTCTACAGATGGCTCCCTTCGAGGCGTTGTATGGAAGGCGCTGCAGAACCCCTTTGTTTTGGGCCGAGGCCGGTGAGAGGCCTGTTTTGGGTCCTGATGCGCTCGAGGAGATGGAGGTTTCCGTGAAGCTCATTCGGGAGAAGCTTCGAGTTGCTCAGGAGAGGTATGAGAAGAACGCCAATCGGCGTAGGTCCGATTTGGAGTTTTCAGTGGATGACTTGGTCTTCTTGAAGGTGTCTCCGATGGTAGGAGTGAAGAGGTTTGGCAAGAATCGGAAGTTGGATCCGAGATTTGTGGGCCCGTTCAGGATTTTGGAGCGTATTGGTGTGGCTGCTTATAGGCTGGATCTGCCAGCTAGCTTCCCGGGGGTTCATAATGTCTTTCATGTGAGCCAGTTGCGGAAGTGTGTGCGGAGCAGTGGGCAAGTCTTGGATGCTGTGCCCCAGTTGGAGCCTAATCTCTCGTACGTCGAGGTGCCGGTCCGCATTTTGGATGCTCAAGCTCGAGTGTTGCGGACGAAGTCTATTCCTATGGTGAAGGTTCTTTGGAGGAACCAGGATTTGGAGAGCGCGACTTGGGAGCTAGAGTCGGCTATGAGGGAGGCTCACCCTCATTTGTTCCCCTGAGTTTTCGGGTACGTTCCCTTTCTAGTAGTTTGTTTCTTTCCTTCTGTTGTAGGAGTAGTTCTCGCAAAGTTTCGGGTCGAAACTTTTTGTTAGGGGGAGTGACTGTAACGCCCCCGAATTTTCGGCGATTTATTTAAATCCTTGTTCGGCGTTACGTTGACGTTTTCCGTCTCGAGCCGTTGTTAGAATACCTCGTTAGGTGTTCTTAGAGGTTTAGCCTGTTTGCGGGTTTCCCCAGCTAGCCGGTGTCTGTTTTGGAGACCCGGTTGAGCCTTTCAGGGAATTCTCGTGTTGGGCTTCGGGCGAGGTTAGCTCGAGTTTTGTTCGTCGGATGTCGTTTTTGACTTCGCCGTTGTTCTCGTAGCCCGGGTTTTTAGCTACAGTGCGATTTTGGTCGAATTCCGAGGACGTCGCGTTTTCGCGTCGTTTTGACGGTCGCCAGTTAGCGAGTTGTCACTTATGTGAGCGTATTTTCATGTTTACGCGTGTGTAGCATGACGCGTGTTTTGTGCGTACCGGTAGTTATGTACGTGCGCGTGCGCGCGTGTGCGTTTGTGCGCGCGGTGGTATGCGAGTTCGTGCGTAAATGCATGTATGTGTATGTATTTATATATTTGGTTATATGAGTTAGTTAATATGTTTGATTACACGAGTTAGATTAGGTGTAATTATACGTGTAATTATAAGTTTGATTATATGACTTATGATTATATTATTTACGCTAGTTAGTTATTAGGTTATGGGTTTATATTTTGAGATTTTACTTAGGTTATATTTAATTCGTTCGTTATCTTAGTTTAGGTTATATTAAATAGAATTAGTATTAGTATTTAGGTATTAATTCTAATATAAAGCATAAGGATTAAATTAGATTTAATATCTCCTTACCTCCCCTCCCCCAATTAATCAAAACCGCCCCCCCTAATCAAAAAAAAACCTAAACAGCCGGCCCCTTGACTTAAGAAATAAAAACTGCAGCCGGTCCCCCTCCAAATCAAAACAGCCGCAGCTGTTCTCCTGTGCGAAACCCCGAGCCCGACGACAGCCGACCTAGCCGGCCCCCTTCCACCGCCCGCCGCCGGCCGCTCCGGCCTCCCCTTTCCGATCCGAGCCCGGATCCGCGTTCCCCTCGCCGAGAGCTTCGAGCCGAGGTAGTCTATTCGCCCTTTCCTCCATGATTTTCATTTGGATTTCGTTTTGGATTTTTCTTTGTTTTGGAATATATTGTTCTCCTTTCATGTTTAGATGCAATCTTAGGTGGATTTGGGGTTTGTTGGAGCTTTTCGTGCTCTTGGACGTCCGCCATAGCGCCGTTGTGCCGGCGAATTTTTTGGTGATACGTGCGAGGCAAGTGTTTCTCCCTTTTTTTGCCGTTTGGCCTCTTGTGCTCTCAATTCCTTTGTAATTATTTTTATTTCATGCTTATCCGTCATGATATCGAAACCCCTAATCCTAATCCCCGACCGGTAACCGCGTTAATAATTAGATTTTGTGACCCTCCCGCTAGTGGATTCCCGTTTTAGGACGGCGTCGCGGTAGGTGATTAGCGTAGGTTTGGATTAGCGTAGAGTTGAGTTTATGTTAGGCCTAGGTGTAGGTCTAGGGTTTGGGATTTTTCCTAGTTGCCTATTTGAGGTGTTAGGTGTAATTGTGCACGCACGGCCTATGGTCGTGCGTCTTTTAAGTCGTGCGACCCGATGTCGGTGCTCGTACGCTAGGCTTAGGATCGAGTGAGTGTACTCACTCGCAGCGGCGTTGCGTAACCGCAATGATGAGTCCCTTAGCGTTGATTTCTCCCCGAGTGTTTGCTCGTGAATCGAAAGTCCCTTGTCGGCTGTTACCTTTCGAAGGCCGAATCGTGGGTTGTGGTCAGTAGTGGTGGTGGATGGCTCTTTTATGGGTTGTGTGGTGTGAGGTAGCCTTGACCGCACTCTTTACCTTGACCCGAGTAGTTTTCTGGGCAAGTGAGTGATGGGTCTTTTGTGCCTTCACGTGTCAACCCTTGAGCAATTTGTTGACTTGGAATTAGTGGTTGGGCGATTTGGAACGTTTTCAACCTGATTCCAAGTTTCTTGTTTTTGCTACTGCCGCCTCTCACAATTTAGGATGTTAGGCGTTTCTTCCGTAGGTGTTGCAGCATTTTTTTTGGCATCATGGCCATGTTGACTCTGCAGGTTTTTAGGCAGAGTAGTTGCTGTTTACCCGCACTTGGTGCAGGTTTGCTTTTCGCCCTTCCTTGGGCATTGTTGTTTTTACTCTAGTTGTACTCTCTTTACTTTACCTTACCTGCTTTTACCTTACTTTCCTTTTTAGCACTTGCATTCCCTTTTCCTTGCTCTGAGGTGTTCTATTTTTCTTCTGAACGCCTCAGGTTCTGGGCGGTAGCCAGTAGGTGGCTGTTGCTGTGGTGCTGTTGGAGGTCCTTCTGTTGCCTGTTGAGACTCTCTTGAGTCATTGTGAGGTAGTTTTACTGCACTTCCTACAGACATACATACTTGCCAGTGGGTTCGTGTCAGCTGTTGGCGCCCCTGGTAGTTTTACCTTTTGCACTAGATATGTTTACTTTTACTGCTACCCTGTCTTTGGGGACCTAGTTTATTTGCTCTGGGAAGTTTTGTGCTAGGTTGCTAGCTATTTTTAAAACTATAAAACCTCAACTATATTATATATATACAGCATGATCAGCATGATTTTCTAAAAAGAACTCACTTAGCGTACTTTCTTAATTACGTATAACAAATGAATTTTCCTATATATGTATAAATTAAAACTAGAGTTTTGGTTCAGCGTAAGGGTCCTTCGGGATCACTTATGCGCTCATTTAGGATGTTGACATAAATGAAGTATTTTCCGCTACGTATAAAAATCAGTTTTGAAACCATGGACTCTTTGGTCCACTGAGCCGAGGGATACGGCCAATAAATAAATCAAGTTTTTATAATCAAATAAGTCATGATTTGAAAGGATTTGGAGTGTCGCCTGAACGTCGGCAGTTATCCCCTGCTCGACGTGGCATCACAACGCGTAGATTTTCTCTTACTCTGATTTAATAAATAGTGAGAAAAATGCGGGTTGTGACACCAGTCTTGCACAACACCACCTTTCCGATCACTTCAGATAGAAATTTGCCCTGATTATTCATTCCCTTTCGATTGAAGGCAGCACCAATCTTCAAGGTGGGATCCAGTCCACACCACTGAAGTGTTTACCTTATTTGAGAGGCTGGAACCTCCTCTTCATCATGTATCATTGGAAGGTGAAGGAATCTGGTTAATCGTTTCTGAGTCACCTTGACTCTCTCATCATGGATGGTTGATTTGATTTTCAGGCCAGTTGAATCCACGGATGCGTTGGTGTAGAACTCAAGAACTTCCTTTTTCCAGATTTTGGTGGGTTCTGAGATAAGGAATTCGAGTCCGTTGTCTATGAGGAGAGACACCACCATCTTGATCTCTGAAGCAGCATCGTTGAATGCATGCCTAACCAATTCATAGCCTTCGTTGATGGAATCTTCTATCTTGGACGCCATTGAATCGTTGAGAAAGCTTGGGAAGAGAGAAGAAATATTGTCGACACAAGGATTTTGTCTCGAAACCCTGGTGAGCGTGTCGACAGAATACGTCTGTGACCTATTTATACCCTTCTATGCCAAGAAGATCAAAAGACAGGCAAAAATAGTCAAATTGTGTCGACACAAACAAAATGTGTCGACATATACTTATAATGTCTCGACAAGTATGTTGACTGGTATGTGTCGACACCAATTGATGATGTGTCGACATAAATCTTAAGTTGTCAAAGAGCAGAATTTCTGTGTCGACACCTATTCGGTATGTCGACACAAATTCTGAATAAGTCGACAACACTTCTCTAGTTGTGTCGACAGACTTACTTAGCCAAATTTGGTAAACTAATCTATAGTTAGCATACCTAATTCAATTTTAAATTTATTGAATTTTGTTTCATCCAGAGGCTTAGTAAATACATCTGCAATTTGATAATCTGTCTTAAGAAATTCTAATGAGATGTCTTCTTTTTCTACATGTTCTCTAAGAAAATGGTATTTTATTTCTATGTGCTTAGTCCTACTATGTGAAATAGGATTGTTTACAATAGAAATAGCACTTTTAGAATCACATAATAAAGGTGTTTTACTTACCAGGATACAATAATCTCTTAGCTGATGCTGAATCCACAGTAGCTGTGCACATCAACTTCCAGCTGCAACATACTCAGACTCAGCAGTAGATATTGCCACACTAGTCTGCTTCTTACTAGTCCATGATATCAACCTTCCTCCCAGAAATTGACATGTACCTGTAGTACTTTTTCTATCTTCTCTACAGCCTGCAAAATCTGCATCTGAATAACCTATTAGTTGAAAATCTCCATTCCTAGGGTACCAAAGGCCTAGATTAGTTGTGCCCTTTAGATATCTCAAAATTCTCTTAACAACAGTGTAATGAGATTCTTTAGGGCATGCCTTGTACCTAGCACAGACACATGTAGCATACATAATATCTGGTCTACTAGCTGTGAGGTATAATAGAGAACCAATTATTCCTCTATACAAAGACTCATCTACAAGCTTACCTGCATCATCTTTGCATATAGGCATACTTGTTCCCATAGGAGTTTTCATGGTAGAGGATGATTCCATATCATATTTCTTGATTAACTCTTTGGTGAACTTAGACTGAGATATGGACAAGCCATCATCAGTCTGTCTCACTTGGAGTCCCAAGAAGAACTTAAGTTCCCCCATACTACTCATTTCAAACTTCCCTTGCATAAGTTTGGCAAACTTCTTGCAAAGGTTGTTCTCTGTAGACCCAAAAATTATGCCATCTACATAGATTTGGACTAAGATTATCTTGCCTTTAGACTCCCTTAGGAATAGAGTCTTGTCTATTTTGCCTCTTGAGAATTTGTTCTCAATAAGAAAAGTAGACAGGATTTCATACCAAGCCCTTGGGGCTTGCTTTAACCCATATAAAGCTTTCCTAAGTCTAAAAACATAACCAGGTTTAAGAGAATCTACAAAACCTGATGGCTGCTCCACATAGACTTCTTCTTTTAGATCTCCATTCAAAAATGCTGACTTCACATCCATTTGGTATACCTTGAAGCCTTGGTATGCAACATAGGCAAGAAACATTCTGATTGCCTCCAATCTTGCTACTGGGGCAAATGTCTGATCAAAATCTATTCCCTCTTCCTGCCTATATCCTTAGCAACCAGTCTTGCTTTGTTCTTTACAATTACTCCACTTTCATCCAACTTGTTCCTAAATATCCACTTTGTTCCAATGATGTTGTGGTTTTTTGGTTTAGGAACAAGCTCCCAGACTTTGTACCTTCAGAATTGATTAAGCTCCTCTTGCATAGCATTAATCCAGTGTTGGTCTTGGATGGCTTCTTCAAATTTCTTAGGCTCCAATTGTGATAGAAAACTTGAGTGCAAGTCTATGCTTGGATTTCTGCTTCTAGTCTGCACTCCTTGTCTTGGATCCCCTATTATCTGATTTGTTGGATGGTATTTAAGATGTCTTATAGCTGGAGGTAGATTTCCTTCTGGTTGATCATTTCCAGTCCCTTCATTATACTGCACTTCTTGGGAGTCATCAGCTTCTATAGAGTCATGTACTCCCCCTGGACTGTAACCATCATTTTCCACTTATTCATTTGCAGTTGAACCTTCTGCAATGGAAAGCTTGTCCATTTTTGCTTATACCTGTTGGACTATATGAACTACAAGGCAACTCACAGTTGATTAATCTTGATTCATCAAATACAACATGTATAGACTCTTATACAACTTGTGTAGTTAAGTTGTAGATTCTATAAGCCTTACTATTTGTAACGGTCCAGGCCCGCCAACCCGCGGGACCCAGCTGGCACCGCCGGCCCACCAGTAGTCCAGACCCGGGCCCACTACTGGCAGTAAGCCTATCACATTCAAGCCTGCAGGCCAATGCACCCCAACCCCTCTCCATCCAGGCGGGTTGTTGGTGGCCGTAGCCCCCCTTAGATGAGTCAAACTCGATAGTCAAGCCCGCACTACGGGGACTTCCCAGGAGGTCACCCATCCCAGTACTACTCCAGCCCGAGCACGCTTAACTATGAAGTTCTTTCAACTCTCATCACCAATTGAGCTGCAGATCAATTGGTGATGAGAGTTGAAAGAACTTCATAGTTAAGCGTGCTCGGGCTGGAGTAGTACTGGGATGGGTGACCTCCTGGGAAGTCCCCGTAGTGCGGGCTTGACTATCGAGTTTGACTCATCTAAGGGGGGCTACGGCCACCAACAACCCGCCTGGATGGAGAGGGGTTGGGGTGCATTGGCCTGCAGGCTTGAATGTGATAGGCTTACTGCCAGTAGTGGGCCCGGGTCTGGACTACTGGTGGGCCGGCGGTGCCAGCTGGGTCCCGCGGGTTGGCGGGCCTGGACCGTTACAAAAAGTGCCCTTGTAAGACCCCCATTTTTTTTCTTTTTCGACACCGGGGTCTTAGGCCCAGAACCGCCGCCTTGCGGTGATACCTTCGCACCCGGGAAGGTCGTCACTACAAGACGCCGATTCTGCCGGCCAATTCGATCTCTACTGTAGCATAAGTATACAAGACAGTCCACAGAAATATCACATATAAGAAATTTAAACTCCACGAAGGGAGTGTCCACAGATAGTACATATAATGAAAACCTCGGGCTTATGCCCAGTACATCAAATCCTCACTACAATTCACTCATCGCGGAAGCAAACTAGTGCAACTACTATAGTTCGGGACTTACTGTCCCTGCTGTCTGGACTCCAGTGCTAGACTGTCCGATCTCCAAACGTGCCGACCTCCGGGGCTGCTCCTCCATGCTGGGCTCCGTGGTCCCCTAAATGATGTGGTTCGAAAACCGTTAGTCTAAAAGACTAAGTCCTATCGTCCCCCACCCCTTCCCCCATGGCTCCTAAGCACCGAGCGGGGAGAAGGAAAGGGAAGGACATGAAAGTGGAGAGTATTCAAATTTCAGATGGCAGCGGAACTAAACTAACAGTGTACGCATGATAATAATTAGATAAGTAACCTTAACTTATGTGGGTACACATAAGCTAAAGGATCTTCTGCAGGGCTCCTATCGTATAAAAAGTCCCATACCGATTTATACGATAGGGTGTCGGTTCTATTAGCAGGTTTATAATATTGAAAGAGAACCTTAACTTATAAGCACGCTCACACGAACTTATAGGCCAAGGGGTCGTTTTGCAAGGCCTAATGTATAGAGCGTCCCATACCGCTTATACATTAGGTGTCTGGTTATATGCGATGGTTATGCTATGAAATTCATTTATGCCATGATGTGAACATGCAAGTGCAACTCACCCACTCGACTCTGTGTACACAGACCTTTAGTTCCCCCTTTCAGAGCCGTTACCTCCCAGGATACCTCCGTAGTGGCAGACGGAAGCGGTGGGTTGGGCCTCGCCCACCTCAAAACCAGTATTTGCACTACCAGTCTGACCTATCGTACGCCTCAACGCTTGGTGCACTAAGCGGACGTCTGCGTACTCTTGCTGGCTGGCGCACCGGACTTCTGTTGGCGAAGTGTAAAAGCACACCTGCCGAGTCAACGATATTGGTGTCGGTGCAACGAACTCCCCAATATCGAAGACCCACCACCTTATACCTTTTATGCACATGCAATAGTTATGAGTCCAATAAATAACCGAGCCGAATCTTCCCGGACAATCCCGTCCGTCACAATCTACAACCGAGCCGAAGCTCCCCGGACTAACCGTCCGTCATAATCTAAAACCGAGTCGAAGCTCCCCGGACTATCATGTCCGTCGTAATCAACAACCGAGCTAAAGCTCCCCGGACTATCATGTCCGTCGTAATCAACAACCGAGCCAAAGCTTGCCAGACCACTATCACAACTACTGGGCTTATTGCCCAAGTAACCTATACTATCACCCGGGACACTGTGGTGGGAAAGTGTGAAACCCTAAGTTTACTACTTACTCTATGCCTACGACGAAGTTTTGACTCTCCCTAATTACTACGAGAAAGACGATTTTTCGTTGATCACACGCACCACCTAATACTAGCCAACCCACTCTCACTCCTCTTCTTTTCTCTCTAATGGGAAATCATCCACATTAACAGTTCTAACTCCAATAACTATCCCCGACCTTGACTTATTCCAATTTATCAATTCTGCTATATGCACACCAACTCAGGCGATACGTTGAACCGGATAGGGGGTATTCTAAATGATCATCCGAATGCCCTGAATTATTTACTGGAGACTTATCATGATGCAAATGGACTAAATCCAAAAGATTATCATTTTTCCAATTATTCTGATATTTATTTAAATTCCCATAAAGCTTCTAAGGGCTACCTATTGAGCATGAAGTGCACTTTTCAGTGAGGTATAAAGCTTCATAAATTCATGATAAATTATAAATAACCATTTAACAATAAATCCAAGATATAACAATTTTTCATGTATTCAAGTGACACTAATCAATTTTTGAAAATATATCCCTTTTCCTTTTATTAATGAGGCATGTGCAATAAATATTCATCCAAAAATTCTTAATTAATTTTCTAAAGTAGATACTGGCCTAAAAACATCATTGGCCAAATTTCATGATTATACAGTAAGTAAATTGCTCAAAATGATTTAAACAAACTAGATCCAAAATTGCTAAACGCAGACCACCAAGTCAATCTTTATGTAAAATGGGATGTATATAAAATAATCCTCCTACACCCCTATAATATTTAATGGAGGTTCATTATGACCTTTAAGTTCTAAATACAGAGTTCCAAAATTTTCCTTACTCATTTGATAATTCATTTAATTATTTTAATGTCAAAAATTTCCAAAAAAATGAACATGAAGTACTACTTTCATTCAAGGAATCATTTTGCAAATTTTATATGTTACTCAGAATAATGATATAACTCTTCTTCCAAATTATATATTTCTTTTCAGTAAAGCTTTATCTTTAAATCAAATATTCATTTAAGTCCTTGGAAATTCATTTAATAAATATAAAATAATGTATTGCTTCCAAAAATTCAGGGAAATTTCAATTATGAATCTAATGGCATATACATGGTTTGGGCCAAATTTCATAATTTATTTATTAGTAAATAGGCTTAAATGAATTTTTGAATAATTCCATCAAATGACAGTCTTGTGAACTAACTACCTCATATACTTGTCCAAGACTTCTTATAAAATTTATATAAACTCTTCATGCTTCCAAACAACCTCTGCCAAAATTTCAGGACTTCTCAATTATCAGAAGTAGCATAATAAATTATTTACTTAATTTAAGCATTTCTTGGGTTACAAATGAAGTGCTATAATTAGTGCCCCAAAATTCCCCATTAAATTACCAGAGGCTCATAATGTCCTTAAGACCAATCTATCAAAATTCCAGCTTAGTTTGAGGTGTTTAGCTAGCCCATTTCAACCTAGAATGATTGTGCCCTAAACTAAGGTTAGGGATTTTAGGGTCCTAAACCTTCCAAAATGCCCTAATTATTTTACCAGAGGGTTATAGTTACCAAAACCTACTCCTACAAAATTTCATAGCCATACAAGGTGATTTGGCCATATGCCCTTCACAAGGTACAAAAGCCCTTCCTTAGGGTTTGACCTAAGATCTTGGGCCAAACCAACTCCACTGCCCCCAAATTTCCTTTGGGAGGTGTATCTTGTCATCCCAAACTAGTGTACAAAGTTTGAACCTCTGTTGAGGTGAATTGGACACTAAAAGCCAAAATTACAAATTGGACCAAAATACCCCTCTTAGGCAAAGGCTAGGGTTTGCTTGAATCCTATTCAAATCAACTCCAAACTTAATGAAATTTTAACCAGAGGTCTATATTGACCTCATAACCATCCCACCAAAATTTGGTTGAATTTGGACTTCATTTGACCCCTAAATTAATTTACCCTAGCATAATTAAATTATTTATAAAAACTATAGGCAAAAATTCCCATTTTTGGGCAGGGACTAGGTATAGGGTAGGATGACTCCCTTCCAAAATTTCAGACCATTTGGACCAAGGATGAAGTGTGGGCCACTAGTTTAATGACTGCCTAGTCATTTGTATAGCCCCCACCAAATAGAGTGCTCTGGTCAAACCAGCCACACAAATTGGTTCAAACTAATTTTGTTTGAAAGTAGACTCAGAAGGCTACAATTTATGTGCTGCTCATTTTCTCTGAATATGCCTCTAGGTATTTTTAAAAATTAAAAACATTAAATACAATTGCTGTGACAGGAATGAAATATTTCTAAATAATATAACCTATAGTTTATTATCAATCCCGCACGCATCTTGACGCAGCCCTGGACGGCATCGGGTCGTCTTCAAGCTCTAGCCGACGGCCCTGATTCAACCCGCCTGGAGCAACTTCCAGCGGCTGCCGCCGGCCATCCGGCCGCCTCCCCGGCCTGCCACCGCCGCCGACACCTTCGTGGTGGTCGGGGCTACCTCCAGGCGGCGGTACGGCCGCCGGGAAGCCCTATTCCGGCGAACCCGACAACCTCAAATTCATGGAAAAATCGTGATTTTTTTGATTTGGATCGGGCTAAATTGAGCCCGAACCTTGGACCTATCGATTTCTAAGATCTGTCCATGAGTCAAGGAGTGGAGGAGAACCTGTTTGGTGGCCTGAAGTCGGGAGGATCGTCGGATTGGCATGGTGGTGGCCGGTGGTGGTCGGATTGCTCAAAGATGCAGGAAAGGGCTTGGCTACTTCAGGAAAAATGTGGGGATTCATCCTTGGACCTTGCTGGAGCCTTTAAAGAGGTGAGGGGAGGTGTTAGGTGGCTGAAATGGCATGTGCCATTTTTGGCAAAGTCAAGGTTGGCGGCTAGGGGTGGTGGAGGTGGTGGAGCTTGCTCCAGCCAGTCAAAAAAAACTGCTGGACTCCCCCTTGTCCTTCTGAAATGAATGGGGAGGTTGGGGAGGGGGGAGGAGGAGCACAAAGTCCTCCTTCCTTCTCTTCCTTCTCTTTCTCTCTCCTCCATGGATGATTTTCTCTCTCCTAGTCATCAAGCCTGAAATTTGGGCTCCTACATGTCACATGTCAGCCTACCAATCTATTTGGCCACTTGGGTCAAGTTAGCCCTAATGAAATAGGCTTGAGCTTGAGTTAGCCCATTTGGGCTAACTTGACCCAAAGTGGGACTAGGGCCCACCTAGGTCAATTTGATCCTTGATATTTCCTTAATAGGTCCTTGGTGACCCATTAGCCTCCCCTAGGGTCATGGTGGGGTTGTATTGGCCCTTGAAGGTCACTTGGCCCTTAACTAGGGCATTTTGACCATTTTAGGTTAAGGGTTGACTTTGGTCAAATTAGCCCCTTTGATTGGTCCCAATGGGTCCTTGGTGACCTATTGGCCTCTCACTAGGCTTATGAGGGTAGAGGTGGTGTCTATTGGGCTAAGGGACTGCAATTGACCCTTGTGTAGGTCAATTTGACCCAATTAGGGCTATAGTTGACTTTGGTCAACTTAGCCCCATTGACTGCTCTCCATGGGTCCTTAGTGACCCATTGACCTCTTCCTAGGGTTATAAGGGTATTGGTGGGGTATATTTGGCTAATGGACTGAAATGGACCCCTGTGTAGGTCAATTTGACCTAGCTAGGGTTATAGTTGACTTTGGTCAACTTGGGTCTGTTGAATGCCCTCCATGGGTCTTTGGTGACCCATTGACCTCTCACTAGGTCTATGAGGGTATGGGTGGGGTCTTGGAGTCTTAGTGAAGCCTCATGATCACTTTTAAATCAAGGTTCAGGGATCTGCTAAGTGCAGACCACAGTGGCCCTATTCACACTACCAGGTTCACTTGACTCTTCCTTGGGCTTTCTAGGGTTTTGCCATGACAAAATCACTCTTAGGGGTCTAGTTGGAAATGGGATGTTACAAATCCCAATAAACAAAACAAAGATTTCGTCCCCGAAATCCAGGTTGGGCCTACGGGGACTCCTATCGGGGAGGAAGAACTTGTAACATCCCATGAGAGTTGAAGGTTTTATGCCACGACACTGTGTTTAATATGTGAGGTTTAGGGCGTTTATTAAAGTTTAGCCCAAATGGCAAAAATCTAGACCCCAATAAACAAAAGATTAGCCCATATCCTTGAAATTTTTGTTCTACTAATTAAACATATGAAGGGAACTGAACATCTTGAGCGGTTGTGAGGAATACCTGACTGAAGAGTTCCGGGTATCTTTGTCGCATCAAGTCCTGGGGCTCCCATGTGTGCTCCTCTCTTCCGTGATTTCTCCACAGGACTTTGACTAACGGGACCTTCTTGTGGCGTAGAACTCGTACCCCTTTGTCATCAATCCGGACTGGTTCTAGGTGAACTGACCGATCAGATGCTATCGGTCCATCTGTGGTTATAACTTGCTGCTCTGGACGGAGTAAAGCTCTCCTAAGAGAGGATATATGGAATACGTCGTGCAGACTTGCCAGCTCCGGTGGCAGTTCCAGCCTGTATGCCAAGGGACCGATCCGCTCCTGGATCCTATAAGGTCCCATGTATCTTGGGCTGAGCTTCTTCCTTTGTCCGCGTACCCGAGTAACTCCATGCATGGGTCGGATTTTCAAGAACACCTGATCTCCTACCTGGAATTCCACCTGACGGTGCCGAGCGTCGTATAATACTTAGCCTGCCGGCTCTGTGCTTCTAGCATCCTGTCCCGTATCAATCTCACCTGAGCCTCGGTGTCCTCAACAAATTCCGAATCCAATGCCTTAGGGTCCTCGTCCTGTATCCATGACAGCGGAGTCCTGCACTTTCGTCCGTACAACGCCTCATAAGGAGCCATCTTTATACTAGACTGGTAGCTGTTATTATATGAGAACTCGATCAATGGTAACAATTTCTCCCAAGGTTCACCACGATCTAATATGCAGAGTCGTAGTAAATCCTCCAGCGTCCGGTTGGTCCGTTCCGTCTGTCCATCCGTCTGGGGATGAAAAGCCGTACTGAATGTTAGTCGAGTGCCCAAGTAAGTCTGCACTGACTTCCACTCCCTGGATGTAAATCGTCCATCCCGGTCTGATACAATCGACTTGGGGACGCCATGATAGCGAACGAACTGCTCCACAAACTTCCGGACTAACACTCCCACCGAGTCATCCTTCCTGATTGGAATAAACCTCGCCACCTTCGTCAGTCGGTCGATGATTACCCATATCGAATCGTTCCCTGTCCTGGATCGAGGAAGTCCATGTATAAAGTCCATGGCGATATCATCAAACTTCCACTCTGGTACTGGGAGGGGCTGTAATAATCCTGCGGGGTTTTTGCACTCTGCTTTTACTAATTGGCACGCCTTGCAACGGGTCACGAAGTAGGTGATATCCTTCTTCATGCCGGGCCAGAACATAGTCTTCTTCAGATCTGCAGTCATCTTCGTAATCCCCGGGTGTACCGAATATCGACTGCAATGAGCCTCCGTCATGATGTCTTCCCGGATCTGGCCTCCCTCTGGTATGTAGACCCGTCCTCTGAAGCATACTAAATCATCTCTCAGCGTGTAATCTCCCACAGTGCCTGCTTTTAAGGACCGGAATACCGGATCTAGCTGGGCATCCTGCCTCTGTCCATCCTTGACCCGCTCTCGTATGTCATCCGTGGCGATTAATGATGACAGGTATTCCTGGTATAGCCCAGGGTGATCCTCGGATACTAGGGATATTTGCATTTTATCAAACGTCTGAATCAACTCCAAGGCCATTAATGGTGTTCCTACTTCAGTGTTTGCGGTCTTTCGGCTCAATGCATCTGCTACCACATTCGCCTTTCCCGGGTGGTAGTGCATCTCGTACTGGTAATCTGCCAAAAATTCCACCCATCGTCTCTGTCTGATATTTAGCTCCTTCTGCGTGTCCACATACCTCAAATTTTTGTGGTCGGAGTATATGTCGCAGTGGACACCGTATAGATAGTGACGCCAGACCTTTAATGCAAAAATAACAGCTCCCATCTCTAAGTCATGGATTGGGTAGTTTTGCTCGTGCTTCTTCAGCTGCCGAGAAGCATAAGCTATCACATGGCCATTCTGCATAAGTACTGCCCCCATGCCCTGGTAGGAGGCGTCGGTGTAGACCTGGAATCCTCCTTTCCCTGAAGGGAGGGTAAGTATAGGGGCCGAAGTGAGTCGCCCCTTTAGCTCTTGAAAAGCCTCTTCACACCGTGGGGTCCAGGTAAAGGGCACCTCCTTCCTTGTCAGAGATGTGAGTGGGAGGGCGATACGAGAGAATCCCTCTACGAATTTCCGGTAGTATCCGGCAAGCCCTAGGAAACTTCGTACATCTGTGGCCGTCTTTAATTGTGGCCAGTCCCGAACTGCTTGGATCTTGGCCGGGTCCACTGCCAACCCAGCACTACTGATGATATGGCCTAGGAAGGCCACCTCCTTCAACCAAAATTGGCACTTGCTGATCTTTGCATAAAGCTTGTGCTCCCGTAGTTTCTTCAGAGTCAGCGTCAGATGTTGTGTGTGCTCCTCTTCTGTCCTTGAGTAAATGAGGATGTCATCGATAAACACGATGACGAATATATCTAAATACTCCTTGAACACCTGATTCATAAGGCTCATAAATGCTGACGGCGCATTTGTGAGCCCGAAGGGCATTACAGTAAATTCGTATAGTCCGTATCTGCTACTGAATGCAGTTTTCGGAATGTCCTCTTCCTGGATCCGTAACTGGTAATAGCCCGATCTCAGATCCAATTTGGAAAAGAAGTGCGCCCCTTCTAGCTGGTCAAACAGCTCATCTATCCTTGGCAGCGGATACGTATTTCGGACTGTCAATCGATTTAGAGCTCGGTAGTCGATGCACAGTCTCAGAGTTCCGTCCTTCTTTTTAACAAACAAGACCGGGGCTCCCCAAGGCGAAGAGCTCGGTCGGACAAATCCAGCCTCCACCAGTTCTTGGAGTTGGCTTCGAAACTCTGTCAATTCTTTCGGGGCCATCCGGTAAGGGGCCCTAGCTGCTGGCTTAGCCCCCGGCACCAGCTGTATCCGGAAATCTTGCTCCCGGTGCGGGGGTAGCCCAGGCAGTTTCTCCGGGAATACGTCGGCAAAATCTCGCACCACTGGAATATCCGAGGTGGAGACCTTGGTTTCAGTCATCTCAAATATTACTTCATACACTTCTTCTCCTTGTAAGTGAGCCTTAACGGCCTGTACAGATGACAATATGAGAGGGAAAGTAGATCTAATACCTTCAATGACGAGATAGGAGTCTCCATGTCTCACGGTAATCCTCTTGGATGAGCAATCGATCTGAGCGTGATTCCAGTTCAACCACGTCATTCCTAGGATCAAATCAAAGATTGGCATCTTTATGATTGTCGCTGGAGCTTCAAACGTCTTTCCGCCGATCTCTGCCTCCATGTTGCAATGGGCAGAGGTGAACAACTCTGATCCGTCGGGTAGTCGTATCCTCATCATCAGACCCGTGAATCTTTCTACGCCTTCCAATCCTTCTATGAAGGCCTCCGATACAAATGAGTGCGAAGCACCCGTATCAAATAGAGTATAAGCGGGTTTGCCGCTGATGAAAACTATTCCTGGGGTTTTGGGAAAAATTAAATGTCTCAGAATTCTAACTATGGTTTTCTTTCCTAGATTGTCACTTCTATATAAAATTTATGTTCATGGGGAATAACTTAAACCAAAATTTTCAGACGTACCAGTGATTACTTGCTCCGGGTTTCGGGGCTGAGCCAGATCCAGTGCATAAATCTGCTCCCTCTGCTGCCTACGATCTGCACCCTGGAAACCACGTCCTCGACCACGTCCTCGTCCTCCGAACTGCTGGGCATGCGGGGCAACCTGTGGTGTTGGTAGAGGTGCTTCCCTCATGGGGCAGTTTCTCCGAATATGCCCTATTTGATGGCAGTTGTAGCACTCTGGTGGGGCAAATGCCATGCCCCCGGGTCTTGGTGCCTCCCTCATCTGAAGAGGCTGAGGAGCCAGTACCACCGGCTCCCTCGGCTCTCGTCTTATTTCCTGACGAGGTTGGTCTTCTGTTCTTCTTCCTTCTCTCCCATCTGTGATGCGGCCCCGCCGTTGATCATTCCGGGCTCCCCGGCCCTGGTCCTCTGTTGGCCTTTTTCGACCCCGAGTGGTGTGCCAATCGGCCTCAATCCTCTTGGCCATTTCCAAGATCCGAGAGATAGGTCCATCAGAAACGAACAGAAGGGCCTCCCTCAAGTCTTCTCGTAGACCCTTATAAAACCTTTTTGTGTAGCCCGCCTCATCTAGTTGATACGAATCCGCGTAGCGAGCTAAGTGGTCGAACTCCCGATGGTACTCTACCACCGTCCTGGTACCCTGCTTCAACTGTAAGAACCGTTCCTCCAACTCATCCCTGGCTGATTGTGGAACAAAATGTTCCAGGAGAGCGATCCTGAACTCTTCCCAGGAGATTTCTGTAACCTCCCTATCAGCAAATGTTGTATCCAGCAGCGTCTTCCACCACCTCTTTGCGTGAGACTCTAGGCAGGAGACAACTAAGGCCACCTTCTCCTCCCAGGGACATCGTATCCCAGTCAGCATTTCATACATAATATCTAGCCACTCCTCTGTCCGTACAGCGGATTCTGTCCCCAAGTAAGATGGAGGAGAGAGTCCTCGAAAAATGCTCATCCAATTGGCCCCCGGGTTCGGCTGCGGAGCCGGAACCTGCTGAGCTCTGAAAGCATCTAGAATGGCCGTCAGCGTTTGACCCATCTCCGAATGTAAGAATGGAGTGGGGGCCGGGGGAGGTGGTGCAACAGTCGGAGTCTGCTGAACTCCGCCTTGTGGTGTTGGCTGCGCTGGGGGCTGCGTTATAGAAGACAATTATAAGAAGTCTCACAGGTTTAACTAAAAGTGGACAATTTTCATGTGATTTCCCATATGGGCCCACCACTGCTTCCGCTGCTTAGTTTGTCCCCAAACTAAACTCGAGCGGGGGTGGCCCAGGGTAGTGGACTGCTACTTAGCTGATCGAGGTTTCCTCTGATACCACTTGTAAGACCCCCATTTTTTTTCTTTTTCGACACCGGGGTCTTAGGCCCAGAACCGCCGCCTTGCGGTGATACCTTCGCACCCGGGAAGGTCGTCACTACAAGACGCCGATTCTGCCGGCCAATTCGATCTCTACTGTAGCATAAGTATACAAGACAGTCCACAGAAATATCACATATAAGAAATTTAAACTCCACGAAGGGAGTGTCCACAGATAGTACATATAATGAAAACCTCGGGCTTATGCCCAGTACATCAAATCCTCACTACAATTCACTCATCGCGGAAGCAAACTAGTGCAACTACTATAGTTCGGGACTTACTGTCCCTGCTGTCTGGACTCCAGTGCTAGACTGTCCGATCTCCAAACGTGCCGACCTCCGGGGCTGCTCCTCCATGCTGGGCTCCGTGGTCCCCTAAATGATGTGGTTCGAAAACCGTTAGTCTAAAAGACTAAGTCCTATCGTCCCCCACCCCTTCCCCCATGGCTCCTAAGCACCGAGCGGGGAGAAGGAAAGGGAAGGACATGAAAGTGGAGAGTATTCAAATTTCAGATGGCAGCGGAACTAAACTAACAGTGTACGCATGATAATAATTAGATAAGTAACCTTAACTTATGTGGGTACACATAAGCTAAAGGATCTTCTGCAGGGCTCCTATCGTATAAAAAGTCCCATACCGATTTATACGATAGGGTGTCGGTTCTATTAGCAGGTTTATAATATTGAAAGAGAACCTTAACTTATAAGCACGCTCACACGAACTTATAGGCCAAGGGGTCGTTTTGCAAGGCCTAATGTATAGAGCGTCCCATACCGCTTATACATTAGGTGTCTGGTTATATGCGATGGTTATGCTATGAAATTCATTTATGCCATGATGTGAACATGCAAGTGCAACTCACCCACTCGACTCTGTGTACACAGACCTTTAGTTCCCCCTTTCAGAGCCGTTACCTCCCAGGATACCTCCGTAGTGGCAGACGGAAGCGGTGGGTTGGGCCTCGCCCACCTCAAAACCAGTATTTGCACTACCGGTCTGACCTATCGTACGCCTCAACGCTTGGTGCACTAAGCGGACGTCTGCGTACTCTTGCCGGCTGGCGCACCGGACTTCTGTTGGCGAAGTGTAAAAGCACACCTGCCGAGTCAACGATATTGGTGTCGGTGCAACGAACTCCCCAATATCGAAGACCCACCACCTTATACCTTTTATGCACATGCAATAGTTATGAGTCCAATAAATAACCGAGCCGAATCTTCCCGGACAATCCCGTCCGTCACAATCTACAACCGAGCCGAAGCTCCCCGGACTAACCGTCCGTCATAATCTAAAACCGAGTCGAAGCTCCCCGGACTATCATGTCCGTCGTAATCAACAACCGAGCTAAAGCTCCCCGGACTATCATGTCCGTCGTAATCAACAACCGAGCCAAAGCTTGCCAGACCACTATCACAACTACTGGGCTTATTGCCCAAGTAACCTATACTATCACCCGGGACACTGTGGTGGGAAAGTGTGAAACCCTAAGTTTACTACTTACTCTATGCCTACGACGAAGTTTTGACTCTCCCTAATTACTACGAGAAAGACGATTTTTCGTCGATCACACGCACCACCTAACACTAGCCAACCCACTCTCACTCCTCTTCTTTTCTCTCTAATGGGAAATCATCCACATTAACAGTTCTAACTCCAATAACTATCCCCGACCTTGACTTATTCCAATTTATCAATTTTGCTATATGCACACCAACTCAGGCGATACGTTGAACCGGATAGGGGGTATTCTAAATGATCATCCGAATGCCCTGAATTATTTACTGGAGACTTATCATGATGCAAATGGACTAAATCCAAAAGATTATCATTTTTCCAATTATTCTGATATTTATTTAAATTCCCATAAAGCTTCTAAGGGCTACCTATTGAGCATGAAGTGCACTTTTCAGTGAGGTATAAAGCTTCATAAATTCATGATAAATTCTAAATAACCATTTAACAATAAATCCAAGATATAACAATTTTTCATGTATTCAAGTGACACTAATCAATTTTTGAAAATATATCCTTTTCCTTTTATTAATGAGGCAGTAAGTGCAATAAATATTCATCCAAAAATTCTTAATTAATTTTCTAAAGTAGATACTGGCCTAAAAACATCATTGGCCAAATTTCATGATTATACAGTAAGTAAATTGCTCAAAATGATTTAAACAAACTAGATCCAAAATTGCTAAACGCAGACCACCAAGTCAATCTTTATGTAAAATGGGATGTATATAAAATAATCATCCTACACCCCTATAATATTTAATGGAGGTTCATTATGACCTTTAAGTTCTAAATCCAGAGTTCCAAAATTTTCCTTACTTATTTGATAATTCATTTAATTATTTTAATGTCAAAAATTTCCAAAAAATGAACATGAAGTACTACTTTCATTCAAGGAATCATTTTGCAAATTTTATATGTTACTCAGAATAATGATATAACTCTTCTTCCAAATTATATATTTCTTTTCAGTAAAGCTTTATCTTTAAATCAAATATTCATTTAAGTCCTTGGAAATTCATTTAATAAATATAAAATAATGTATTGCTTCCAAAAATTCAGGGAAATTTCAATTATGAATCTAATGGCATATACATGGTTTGGGCCAAATTTCATAATTTATTTATTAGTAAATAGGCTTAAATGAATTTTTGAATAATTCCATCAAATGACAATCTTGTGAACTAACTACCTCATATACTTGTCCAAGAATTCTTATAAAATTTATATAAACTCTTCATGCTTCCAAACAACCTCTGCCAAAATTTCAGGACCTCTCAATTATCAGAAGTAGCATAATAAATTATTTACTTAATTTAAGCATTTCTTGGGTTACAAATGAAGTGCTATAATTATTGCCCCAAAATTCCCCATTAAATTACCAGAGGCTCATAATGTCCTTAAGACCAATCTATCAAAATTCCAGCTTAGTTTGAGGTGTTTAGCTAGCCCATTTCAACCCTAGAATGATTGTGCCCTAAACTAAGGGTTAGGGATTTTAGGGTCCTAAACCTTCCAAAATGCCCTAATTATTTTACCAGAGGGTTATAGTTACCAAAACCCTACTCCTACAAAATTTCATAGCCATACAAGGTGATTTGGCCATATGCCCTTCACAAGGTACAAAAGCCCTTCCTTAGGGTTTGACCTAAGATCTTGGGCCAAACCAACTCCACTGCCCCCAAATTTCCTTTGGGAGGTGTATCTTGTCATCCCAAACTAGTGTACAAAGTTTGAACCTCTGTTGAGGTGAATTGGACACTAAAAGCCAAAATTACAATTGGACCAAAATACCCCTCTTAGGCAAAGGCTAGGGTTTGCTTGAATCCTATTCAAATCAACTCCAAACTTAATGAAATTTTAACCAGAGGTCTATATTGACCTCATAACCATCCCACCAAAATTTGGTTGAATTTGGACTTCATTTGACCCCTAAATTAATTTACCCTAGCATAATTAAATTATTTATAAAAACTATAGGAAAATTATTCCCAAAAATTCCCATTTTTGGGCAGGGTCTAGGTATAGGGTAGGGTGACTCCCTGCCAAAATTTCAGACCATTTGGACCAAGGATGAAGTGTGGGCCACTAGTTTAATGACTGCCTAGTCATTTGTATAGCCCCCACCAAATAGAGTGCTCCTGGTCAAACCAGCCACACAAATTGGTTCAAACCAATTTTGTTTGAAAGTAGACTCAGAAGGCTACAATTTATGTGCTTGCTCATTTTCTCTGAATATGCCTCTAGGTATTTTTAAAAATTAAAAACATTAAATACAATTGCTGTGACAGGAATGAAATATTTCTAAATAATATAACCTATAGTTTATTATCAATCCCGCACGCATCTTGACGCAGCCCTGGACGGCATCGGGTCGTCTTCAAGCTCTAGCCGACGGCCCTGATTCAACCCGCCTGGAGCAACTTCCAGCGGCTGCCGCCGGCCATCCGGCCGCCTCCCCGGCCTGCCACCGCCGCCGACACCTTCGTGGTGGTCGGGGCTACCTCCAGGCGGCGGTACGGCCGCCGGGAAGCCCTATTCCGGCGAACCCGACAACCTCAAATTCATGGAAAAATCGTGATTTTTTTGATTTGGATCGGGCTAAATTGAGCCCGAACCTTGGACCTATCGATTTCTAAGATCTGTCCATGAGTCAAGGAGTGGAGGAGAACCTGTTTGGTGGCCTGAAGTCGGGAGGATCGTCGGATTGGCATGGTGGTGGCCGGTGGTGGTCGGATTGCTCAAAGATGCAGGAAAGGGCTTGGCTACTTCAGGAAAAATGTGGGGATTCATCCTTGGACCTTGCTGGAGCTTTTAAAGAGGTGAGGGGAGGTGTTAGGTGGCTGAAATGGCATGTGCCATTTTTGGCAAAGTCAAGGTTGGCGGCTAGGGGTGGTGGAGGTGGTGGAGCTTGCTCCAGCCAGTCAAAAAAAACTGCTGGACTCCCCCTTGTCCTTCTGAAATGAATGGGGAGGTTGGGGAGGGGGGAGGAGGAGCACAAAGTCCTCCTTCCTTCTCTTCCTTCTCTTTCTCTCTCCTCCATGGATGATTTTCTCTCTCCTAGTCATCAAGCCTGAAATTTGGGCTCCTACATGTCACATGTCAGCCTACCAATCTATTTGGCCACTTGGGTCAAGTTAGCCCTAATGAAATAGGCTTGAGCTTGAGTTAGCCCATTTGGGCTAACTTGACCCAAAGTGGGACTAGGGCCCACCTAGGTCAATTTGATCCTTGATATTTCCTTAATAGGTCCTTGGTGACCCATTAGCCTCCCCTAGGGTCATGGTGGGGTTGTATTGGCCCTTGAAGGTCACTTGGCCCTTAACTAGGGCATTTTGACCATTTTAGGTTAAGGGTTGACTTTGGTCAAATTAGCCCCTTTGATTGGTCCCAATGGGTCCTTGGTGACCTATTGGCCTCTCACTAGGCTTATGAGGGTAGAGGTGGTGTCTATTGGGCTAAGGGACTGCAATTGACCCTTGTGTAGGTCAATTTGACCCAATTAGGGCTATAGTTGACTTTGGTCAACTTAGCCACATTGACTGCTCTCCATGGGTCCTTAGTGACCCATTGACCTCTTCCTAGGGTTATAAGGGTATTGGTGGGGTATATTTGGCTAATGGACTGAAATGGACCCCTGTGTAGGTCAATTTGACCTAGCTAGGGTTATAGTTGACTTTGGTCAACTTGGGTCTGTTGAATGCCCTCCATGGGTCTTTGGTGACCCATTGACCTCTCACTAGGTCTATGAGGGTATGGGTGGGGTCTTGGAGTCTTAGTGAAGCCTCATGATCACTTTTAAATCAAGGTTCAGGGATCTGCTAAGTGCAGACCACAGTGGCCCTATTCACACTACCAGGTTCACTTGACTCTTCCTTGGGCTTTCTAGGGTTTTGCCATGACAAAATCACTCTTAGGGGTCTAGTTGGAAATGGGATGTTACAAATCCCAATAAACAAAACAAAGATTTCGTCCCCGAAATCCAGGTTGGGCCTACGGGGACTCCTATCGGGGAGGAAGAACTTGTAACATCCCATGAGAGTTGAAGGTTTTATGCCACGACACTGTGTTTAATATGTGAGGTTTAGGGCGTTTATTAAAGTTTAGCCCAAATGGCAAAAATCTAGACCCCAATAAACAAAAGATTAGCCCATATCCTTGAAATTTTTGTTCTACTAATTAAACATATGAAGGGAACTGAACATCTTGAGCGGTTGTGAGGAATACCTGACTGAAGAGTTCCGGGTATCTTTGTCGCATCAAGTCCTGGGGCTCCCATGTGTGCTCCTCTCTTCCGTGATTTCTCCACAGGACTTTGACTAACGGGACCTTCTTGTGGCGTAGAACTCGTACCCCTTTGTCATCAATCCGGACTGGTTCTAGGTGAACTGACCGATCAGATGCTATCGGTCCATCTGTGGTTATAACTTGCTGCTCTGGACGGAGTAAAGCTCTCCTAAGAGAGGATATATGGAATACGTCGTGCAGACTTGCCAGCTCCGGTGGCAGTTCCAGCCTGTATGCCAAGGGACCGATCCGCTCCTGGATCCTATAAGGTCCCATGTATCTTGGGCTGAGCTTCTTCCTTTGTCCGCGTACCCGAGTAACTCCATGCATGGGTCAGATTTTCAAGAACACCTGATCTCCTACCTGGAATTCCACCTGACGGTGCCGAGCGTTGTAATACTTAGCCTGCCGGCTCTGTGCTTCTAGCATCCTGTCCCGTATCAATCTCACCTGAGCCTCGGTGTCCTCAACAAATTCCGAATCCAATGCCTTAGGGTCCTCGTCCTGTATCCATGACAGCGGAGTCCTGCACTTTCGTCCGTACAACGCCTCATAAGGAGCCATCTTTATACTAGACTGGTAGCTGTTATTATATGAGAACTCGATCAATGGTAACAATTTCTCCCAAGGTTCACCACGATCTAATATGCAGAGTCGTAGTAAATCCTCCAGCGTCCGGTTGGTCCGTTCCGTCTGTCCATCCGTCTGGGGATGAAAAGCCGTACTGAATGTTAGTCGAGTGCCCAAGTAAGTCTGCACTGACTTCCACTCCCTGGATGTAAATCGTCCATCCCGGTCTGATACAATCGACTTGGGGACGCCATGATAGCGAACGAACTGCTCCACAAACTTCCGGACTAACACTCCCACCGAGTCATCCTTCCTGATTGGAATAAACCTCGCCACCTTCGTCAGTCGGTCGATGATTACCCATATCGAATCGTTCCCTGTCCTGGATCGAGGAAGTCCATGTATAAAGTCCATGGCGATATCATCAAACTTCCACTCTGGTACTGGTAGGGGCTGTAATAATCCTGCGGGGTTTTTGCACTCTGCTTTTACTAATTGGCACGCCTTGCAACGGGTCACGAAGTAGGTGATATCCTTCTTCATGCCGGGCCAGAACATAGTCTTCTTCAGATCTGCAGTCATCTTCGTAATCCCCGGGTGTACCGAATATCGACTGCAATGAGCCTCCGTCATGATGTCTTCCCGGATCTGGCCTCCCTCTGGTATGTAGACCCGTCCTCTGAAGCATACTAAATCATCTCTCAGCGTGTAATCTCCCACAGTGCCTGCTTTTAAGGACCGGAATACCGGATCTAGCTGGGCATCCTGCCTCTGTCCATCCTTGACCCGCTCTCGTATGTCATCCGTGGCGATTAATGATGACAGGTATTCCTGGTATAGCCCAGGGTGATCCTCGGATACTAGGGATATTTGCATTTTATCAAACGTCTGAATCAACTCCAAGGCCATTAATGGTGTTCCTACTTCAGTGTTTGCGGTCTTTCGGCTCAATGCATCTGCTACCACATTCGCCTTTCCCGGGTGGTAGTGCATCTCGTACTGGTAATCTGCCAAAAATTCCACCCATCGTCTCTGTCTGATATTTAGCTCCTTCTGCGTGTCCACATACCTCAAATTTTTGTGGTCGGAGTATATGTCGCAGTGGACACCGTATAGATAGTGACGCCAGACCTTTAATGCAAAAATAACAGCTCCCATCTCTAAGTCATGGATTGGGTAGTTTTGCTCGTGCTTCTTCAGCTGCCGAGAAGCATAAGCTATCACATGGCCATTCTGCATAAGTACTGCCCCCATGCCCTGGTAGGAGGCGTCGGTGTAGACCTGGAATCCTCCTTTCCCTGAAGGGAGGGTAAGTATAGGGGCCGAAGTGAGTCGCCCCTTTAGCTCTTGAAAAGCCTCTTCACACCGTGGGGTCCAGGTAAAGGGCACCTCCTTCCTTGTCAGAGATGTGAGTGGGAGGGCGATACGAGAGAATCCCTCTACGAATTTCCGGTAGTATCCGGCAAGCCCTAGGAAACTTCGTACATCTGTGGCCGTCTTTAATTGTGGCCAGTCCCGAACTGCTTGGATCTTGGCCGGGTCCACTGCCAACCCAGCACTACTGATGATATGGCCTAGGAAGGCCACCTCCTTCAACCAAAATTGGCACTTGCTGATCTTTGCATAAAGCTTGTGCTCCCGTAGTTTCTTCAGAGTCAGCGTCAGATGTTGTGTGTGCTCCTCTTCTGTCCTTGAGTAAATGAGGATGTCATCGATAAACACGATGACGAATATATCTAAATACTCCTTGAACACCTGATTCATAAGGCTCATAAATGCTGACGGCGCATTTGTGAGCCCGAAGGGCATTACAGTAAATTCGTATAGTCCGTATCTGCTACTGAATGCAGTTTTCGGAATGTCCTCTTCCTGGATCCGTAACTGGTAATAGCCCGATCTCAGATCCAATTTGGAAAAGAAGTGCGCCCCTTCTAGCTGGTCAAACAGCTCATCTATCCTTGGCAGCGGATACGTATTTCGGACTGTCAATCGATTTAGAGCTCGGTAGTCGATGCACAGTCTCAGAGTTCCGTCCTTCTTTTTAACAAACAAGACCGGGACTCCCCAAGGCGAAGAGCTCGGTCGGACAAATCCAGCCTCCACCAGTTCTTGGAGTTGGCTTCGAAACTCTGTCAATTCTTTCGGGGCCATCCGGTAAGGGGCCCTAGCTGCTGGCTTAGCCCCCGGCACCAGCTGTATCCGGAAATCTTGCTCCCGGTGCGGGGGTAGCCCAGGCAGTTTCTCCGGGAATACGTCGGCAAAATCTCGCACCACTGGAATATCCGAGGTGGAGACCTTGGTTTCAGTTATCTCAAATATTACTTCATACACTTCTTCTCCTTGTAAGTGAGCCTTAACGGCCTGTACAGATGACAATATGAGAGGGAAAGTAGATCTAATACCTTCAATGACGAGATAGGAGTCTCCATGTCTCACGGTAATCCTCTTGGATGAGCAATCGATCTGAGCGTGATTCCAGTTCAACCACGTCATTCCTAGGATCAAATAAAAGATTGGCATCTTTATGATTGTCGCTGGAGCTTCAAACGTCTTTCCGCCGATCTCTGCCTCCATGTTGCAATGGGCAGAGGTGAACAACTCTGATCCGTCGGGTAGTCGTATCCTCATCATCAGACCCGTGAATCTTTCTACGCCTTCCAATCCTTCTATGAAGGCCTCCGATACAAATGAGTGCGAAGCACCCGTATCAAATAGAGTATAAGCGGGTTTGCCGCTGATGAAAACTATTCCTGGGGTTTTGGGAAAAATTAAATGTCTCAGAATTCTAACTATGGTTTTCTTTCCTAGATTGTCACTTCTATATAAAATTTATGTTCATGGGGAATAACTTAAACCAAAATTTTCAGACGTACCAGTGATTACTTGCTCCGGGTTTCGGGGCTGAGCCAGATCCAGTGCATAAATCTGCTCCCTCTGCTGCCTACGATCTGCACCCTGGAAACCATGTCCTCGACCACGTCCTCGTCCTCCGAACTGCTGGGCATGCGGGGCAACCTGTGGTGTTGGTAGAGGTGCTTCCCTCATGGGGCAGTTTCTCCGAATATGCCCTATTTGATGGCAGTTGTAGCACTCTGGTGGGGCAAATGCCATGCCCCCGGGTCTTGGTGCCTCCCTCATCTGAAGAGGCTGAGGAGCCAGTACCACCGGCTCCCTCGGCTCTCGTCTTATTTCCTGACGAGGTTGGTCTTCTGTTCTTCTTCCTTCTCTCCCATCTGTGATGCGGCCCCGCCGTTGATCATTCTGGGCTCCCCGGCCCTGGTCCTCTGTTGGCCTTTTTCGACCCCGAGTGGTGTGCCAATCGGCCTCAATCCTCTTGGCCATTTCCAAGATCCGAGAGATAGGTCCATCAGAAACGAACAGAAGGGCCTCCCTCAAGTCTTCTCGTAGACCCTTATAAAACCTTTTTGTGTAGCCCGCCTCATCTAGTTGATACGAATCCGCGTAGCGAGCTAAGTGGTCGAACTCCCGATGGTACTCTACCACCGTCCTGGTACCCTGCTTCAACTGTAAGAACCGTTCCTCCAACTCATCCCTGGCTGATTGTGGAACAAAATGTTCCAGGAGAGTGATCCTGAACTCTTCCCAGGAGATTTCTGTAACCTCCCTATCAGCAAATGTTGTATCCAGCAGCGTCTTCCACCACCTCTTTGCGTGAGACTCTAGGCAGGAGACAACTAAGGCCACCTTCTCCTCCCAGGGACATCGTATCCCAGTCAGCATTTCATACATAATATCTAGCCACTCCTCTGTCCGTACAGCAGATTCTGTCCCCAAGTAAGATGGAGGAGAGAGTCCTCGAAAAATGCTCATCCAATTGGCCCCCGGGTTCGGCTGCGGAGCCGGAACCTGCTGAGCTCTGAAAGCATCTAGAATGGCCGTCAGCGTTTGACCCATCTCCGAATGTAAGAATGGAGTGGGGGCCGGGGGAGGTGGTGCAACAGTCGGAGTCTGCTGAACTCCGCCTTGTGGTGTTGGCTGCGCTGGGGGCTGCGTTATAGAAGACAATTATAAGAAGTCTCACAGGTTTAACTAAAAGTGGACAATTTTCATGTGATTTCCCATATGGGCCCACCACTGCTTCCGCTGCTTAGTTTGTCCCCAAACTAAACTCGAGCGGGGGTGGCCCAGGGTAGTGGACTGCTACTTAGCTGATCGAGGTTTCCTCTGATACCACTTGTAAGACCCCCATTTTTTTTCTTTTTCGACACCGGGGTCTTAGGCCCAGAACCGCCGCCTTGCGGTGATACCTTCGCACCCGGGAAGGTCGTCACTACAAGACGCCGATTCTGCCGGCCAATTCGATCTCTACTGTAGCATAAGTATACAAGACAGTCCACAGAAATATCACATATAAGAAATTTAAACTCCACGAAGGGAGTGTCCACAGATAGTACATATAATGAAAACCTCGGGCTTATGCCCAGTACATCAAATCCTCACTACAATTCACTCATCGCGGAAGCAAACTAGTGCAACTACTATAGTTCGGGACTTACTGTCCCTGCTGTCTGGACTCCAGTGCTAGACTGTCCGATCTCCAAACGTGCCGACCTCCGGGGCTGCTCCTCCATGCTGGGCTCCGTGGTCCCCTAAATGATGTGGTTCGAAAACCGTTAGTCTAAAAGACTAAGTCCTATCGTCCCCCACCCCTTCCCCCATGGCTCCTAAGCACCGAGCGGGGAGAAGGAAAGGGAAGGACATGAAAGTGGAGAGTATTCAAATTTCAGATGGCAGCGGAACTAAACTAACAGTGTACGCATGATAATAATTAGATAAGTAACCTTAACTTATGTGGGTACACATAAGCTAAAGGATCTTCTGCAGGGCTCCTATCGTATAAAAAGTCCCATACCGATTTATACGATAGGGTGTCGGTTCTATTAGCAGGTTTATAATATTGAAAGAGAACCTTAACTTATAAGCACGCTCACACGAACTTATAGGCCAAGGGGTCGTTTTGCAAGGCCTAATGTATAGAGCGTCCCATACCGCTTATACATTAGGTGTCTGGTTATATGCGATGGTTATGCTATGAAATTCATTTATGCCATGATGTGAACATGCAAGTGCAACTCACCCACTCGACTCTGTGTACACAGACCTTTAGTTCCCCCTTTCAGAGCCGTTACCTCCCAGGATACCTCCGTAGTGGCAGACGGAAGCGGTGGGTTGGGCCTCGCCCACCTCAAAACCAGTATTTGCACTACCAGTCTGACCTATCGTACGCCTCAATGCTTGGTGCACTAAGCGGACGTCTGCGTACTCTTGCCGGCTGGCGCACCGGACTTCTGTTGGCGAAGTGTAAAAGCACACCTGCCGAGTCAACGATATTGGTGTCGGTGCAACGAACTCCCCAATATCGAAGACCCACCACCTTATACCTTTTATGCACATGCAATAGTTATGAGTCCAATAAATAACCGAGCCGAATCTTCCCGGACAATCCCGTCCGTCACAATCTACAACCGAGCCGAAGCTCCCCGGACTAACCGTCCGTCATAATCTAAAACCGAGTCGAAGCTCCCCGGACTATCATGTCCGTCGTAATCAACAACCGAGCTAAAGCTCCCCGGACTATCATGTCCGTCGTAATCAACAACCGAGCCAAAGCTTGACAGACCACTATCACAACTACTGGGCTTATTGCCCAAGTAACCTATACTATCACCCGGGACACTGTGGTGGGAAAGTGTGAAACCCTAAGTTTACTACTTACTCTATGCCTACGACGAAGTTTTGACTCTCCCTAATTACTACGAGAAAGACGATTTTTCGTTGATCACACGCACCACCTAATACTAGCCAACCCACTCTCACTCCTCTTCTTTTCTCTCTAATGGGAAATCATCCACATTAACAGTTCTAACTCCAATAACTATCCCCGACCTTGACTTATTCCAATTTATCAATTCTGCTATATGCACACCAACTCAGGCGATACGTTGAACCGGATAGGGGGTATTCTAAATGATCATCCGAATGCCCTGAATTATTTACTGGAGACTTATCATGATGCAAATGGACTAAATCCAAAAGATTATCATTTTTCCAATTATTCTGATATTTATTTAAATTCCCATAAAGCTTCTAAGGGCTACCTATTGAGCATGAAGTGCACTTTTCAGTGAGGTATAAAGCTTCATAAATTCATGATAAATTATAAATAACCATTTAACAATAAATCCAAGATATAACAATTTTTCATGTATTCAAGTGACACTAATCAATTTTTGAAAATATATCCCTTTTCCTTTTATTAATGAGGCATGTGCAATAAATATTCATCCAAAAATTCTTAATTAATTTTCTAAAGTAGATACTGGCCTAAAAACATCATTGGCCAAATTTCATGATTATACAGTAAGTAAATTGCTCAAAATGATTTAAACAAACTAGATCCAAAATTGCTAAACGCAGACCACCAAGTCAATCTTTATGTAAAATGGGATGTATATAAAATAATCCTCCTACACCCCTATAATATTTAATGGAGGTTCATTATGACCTTTAAGTTCTAAATCCAGAGTTCCAAAATTTTCCTTACTCATTTGATAATTCATTTAATTATTTTAATGTCAAAAATTTCCAAAAAAATGAACATGAAGTACTACTTTCATTCAAGGAATCATTTTGCAAATTTTATATGTTACTCAGAATAATGATATAACTCTTCTTCCAAATTATATATTTCTTTTCAGTAAAGCTTTATCTTTAAATCAAATATTCATTTAAGTCCTTGGAAATTCATTTAATAAATATAAAATAATGTATTGCTTCCAAAAATTCAGGGAAATTTCAATTATGAATCTAATGGCATATACATGATTTGGGCCAAATTTCATAATTTATTTATTAGTAAATAGGCTTAAATGAATTTTTGAATAATTCCATCAAATGACAGTCTTGTGAACTAACTACCTCATATACTTGTCCAAGACTTCTTATAAAATTTATATAAACTCTTCATGCTTCCAAACAACCTCTGCCAAAATTTCAGGACTTCTCAATTATCAGAAGTAGCATAATAAATTATTTACTTAATTTAAGCATTTCTTGGGTTACAAATGAAGTGCTATAATTAGTGCCCCAAAATTCCCCATTAAATTACCAGAGGCTCATAATGTCCTTAAGACCAATCTATCAAAATTCCAGCTTAGTTTGAGGTGTTTAGCTAGCCCATTTCAACCTTAGAATGATTGTGCCCTAAACTAAGGTTAGGGATTTTAGGGTCCTAAACCTTCCAAAATGCCCTAATTATTTTACCAGAGGGTTATAGTTACCAAAACCCTACTCCTACAAAATTTCATAGCCATACAAGGTGATTTGGCCATATGCCCTTCACAAGGTACAAAAGCCCTTCCTTAGGGTTTGACCTAAGATCTTGGGCCAAACCAACTCCACTGCCCCCAAATTTCCTTTGGGAGGTGTATCTTGTCATCCCAAACTAGTGTACAAAGTTTGAACCTCTGTTGAGGTGAATTGGACACTAAAAGCCAAAATTACAAATTGGACCAAAATACCCCTCTTAGGCAAAGGCTAGGGTTTGCTTGAATCCTATTCAAATCAACTCCAAACTTAATGAAATTTTAACCAGAGGTCTATATTGACCTCATAACCATCCCACCAAAATTTGGTTGAATTTGGACTTCATTTGACCCCTAAATTAATTTACCCTAGCATAATTAAATTATTTATAAAAACTATAGGAAAATTATTCCCAAAAATTCCCATTTTTGGGCAGGGACTAGGTATAGGGTAGGATGACTCCCTTCCAAAATTTCAGACCATTTGGACCAAGGATGAAGTGTGGGCCACTAGTTTAATGACTGCCTAGTCATTTGTATAGCCCCCACCAAATAGAGTGCTCTGGTCAAACCAGCCACACAAATTGGTTCAAACTAATTTTGTTTGAAAGTAGACTCAGAAGGCTACAATTTATGTGCTGCTCATTTTCTCTGAATATGCCTCTAGGTATTTTTAAAAATTAAAAACATTAAATACAATTGCTGTGACAGGAATGAAATATTTCTAAATAATATAACCTATAGTTTATTATCAATCCCGCACGCATCTTGACGCAGCCCTGGACGGCATCGGGTCGTCTTCAAGCTCTAGCCGACGGCCCTGATTCAACCCGCCTGGAGCAACTTCCAGCGGCTGCCGCCGGCCATCCGGCCGCCTCCCCGGCCTGCCACCGCCGCCGACACCTTCGTGGTGGTCGGGGCTACCTCCAGGCGGCGGTACGGCCGCCGGGAAGCCCTATTCCGGCGAACCCGACAACCTCAAATTCATGGAAAAATCGTGATTTTTTTGATTTGGATCGGGCTAAATTGAGCCCGAACCTTGGACCTATCGATTTCTAAGATCTGTCCATGAGTCAAGGAGTGGAGGAGAACCTGTTTGGTGGCCTGAAGTCGGGAGGATCGTCGGATTGGCATGGTGGTGGCCGGTGGTGGTCGGATTGCTCAAAGATGCAGGAAAGGGCTTGGCTACTTCAGGAAAAATGTGGGGATTCATCCTTGGACCTTGCTGGAGCCTTTAAAGAGGTGAGGGGAGGTGTTAGGTGGCTGAAATGGCATGTGCCATTTTTGGCAAAGTCAAGGTTGGCGGCTAGGGGTGGTGGAGGTGGTGGAGCTTGCTCCAGCCAGTCAAAAAAAACTGCTGGACTCCCCCTTGTCCTTCTGAAATGAATGGGGAGGTTGGGGAGGGGGGAGGAGGAGCACAAAGTCCTCCTTCCTTCTCTTCCTTCTCTTTCTCTCTCCTCCATGGATGATTTTCTCTCTCCTAGTCATCAAGCCTGAAATTTGGGCTCCTACATGTCACATGTCAGCCTACCAATCTATTTGGCCACTTGGGTCAAGTTAGCCCTAATGAAATAGGCTTGAGCTTGAGTTAGCCCATTTGGGCTAACTTGACCCAAAGTGGGACTAGGGCCCACCTAGGTCAATTTGATCCTTGATATTTCCTTAATAGGTCCTTGGTGACCCATTAGCCTCCCCTAGGGTCATGGTGGGGTTGTATTGGCCCTTGAAGGTCACTTTGCCCTTAACTAGGGCATTTTGACCATTTTAGGTTAAGGGTTGACTTTGGTCAAATTAGCCCCTTTGATTGGTCCCAATGGGTCCTTGGTGACCTATTGGCCTCTCACTAGGCTTATGAGGGTAGAGGTGGTGTCTATTGGGCTAAGGGACTGCAATTGACCCTTGTGTAGGTCAATTTGACCCAATTAGGGCTATAGTTGACTTTGGTCAACTTAGCCCCATTGAATGCTCTCCATGGGTCCTTAGTGACCCATTGACCTCTTCCTAGGGTTATAAGGGTATTGGTGGGGTATATTTGGCTAATGGACTGAAATGGACCCCTGTGTAGGTCAATTTGACCTAGCTAGGGTTATAGTTGACTTTGGTCAACTTGGGTCTGTTGAATGCCCTCCATGGGTCTTTGGTGACCCATTGACCTCTCACTAGGTCTATGAGGGTATGGGTGGGGTCTTGGAGTCTTAGTGAAGCCTCATGATCACTTTTAAATCAAGGTTCAGGGATCTGCTAAGTGCAGACCACAGTGGCCCTATTCACACTACCAGGTTCACTTGACTCTTCCTTGGGCTTTCTAGGGTTTTGCCATGACAAAATCACTCTTAGGGGTCTAGTTGGAAATGGGATGTTACACTATTGATGCTGTACCCAACAAATATCCCTACTTGGGATTTGGCAGCAAACTTGGTCAAATAAGACTTGCCATTGTTAAGTACATAGAACTTGTAGCCAAAGATCCTGAAGTAGGATAGATTTGGTTTTCTACCCTTCACAATCTCATAGGGAGTCTTTTTGTAGTTCTTGGTGATAGTAGCCCTATTGATTACATGACATGCAGTATTTACTGCCTCAGCCCAGAAATATTCTGGGAGAGAAGTGTCACTCAATAGAGTTCTACCAGCTTCTATTAATGTTCTATTCTTCCTCTCAGCAATTCCATTTTGCTGTGGTGTTCTTGGTGAGGAGAATTCTTGAAAAATCCCAAATTCTTAACATAGTCTTGTCATACTTTCAGATTGAAATTCAGTACCATGGTCACTTCTGAGTTTGACCACTGTACTGTTTAATTCATTCCAAATCTGTTTGATAAAACAATGTAAAACACTTGGGGTTTCTGATTTCTGTCTCAAAAAGAATACCCTTGTATATCTAGAATAGTCATCTACCACCACAAAAGTGTAGACCTTCCTACTTAGACTATGAACTGGCATAGGACCAAATAGATCCATATGCAGTAGGTATAGGCACCTAACTGAATCCTTGTATTCAAGTCTATGGAAGGAGGATTTTGTCTGCTTGTCCTTTTGACAAGCTGAACATATCCCATCCTTCAAACACTTAACTTGAGGAACATTCCTCACTAACTCTTTGCTAAAGAGTTGGCCAATTGTCTTGTAGTTAAGATGAGCTAACCTCTTATGCCATTTGACACAATGTGAGGCTCTCTCATCAGCTACAAGACAGATAGAAGAAGCCTTGTTCTCACACCCAAAATTAAGACAATTCACATTTCTTTTTCTATAACCAGTCAATATGACCTCTTGATCACTTGACCTCTTGATATGACATCCATTCTTTATAAATGAAATATCATATCCTAGATCACTCAGCTGGCTTATGCTGATGAGGTTATGTTTCAAACCTTTTACATAAGCTACTTGAGTAATGGTAATTTTATTTGAAGAAATGTTACCAAATCCTTTGATGATTCCTCTTTCAGATCCACCAAAGATAACTTTAGGCCCATTCTTGACAGAAGAGTAGTCCTTCAGTATCCCCTTTGTTCCAGTCATATGTCTGGAACAACCACTGTCCAAGTACCATATAGGGGCATGGCCACTTGGACTTGCCTGCAACAAAAAATTACTTTACCTTAGAGCCCAAGAATGTCTTGGGTCCTTGGTTCCAGTTAGCTCCATTCATATCAAGTCTTTTAGCAACTCCTCTAACTGGTAGATTGGTGTTCTTCCTAACACTTGTGTTATGCCAGCAGTCCAAAGCAAAATGGCCTACTTTGCCACAGCACTAGCAATCATATTTGTTGTATCTAGATCTAGATACATTCTTAGCAGTTTTGTAGTCTGGAAAATTCCTGACTTGTGTTGGTGCTGCTGCAGCTATACCCATAGGTTTCCTTGGAAAATGGGGTTTATTGTCATAGACTGACTTATTGGCATTTACAGCCTTGTCATTCAGAAACTCAATCTTCTTATGATTATGAATGTGTTCATGATCATATCTGTTAGAAGATAATTGCACTTTTCTAAACATCATAGGGACTTTGGAGTTTTGTGGTTGAACTGGAGATTTGACCTTTCTTTTGAATTGGTCAGCTCTAGTGTTACCTTTAAAGCCCAAGCCTACCTTACCCTTTCTAGCTACAAACTCATCTATCAAGGGTAGGACAGATTTTGGCTTAGAGTAACTAGCCACTAAGTTCCTCTTAACTTGAAGTCTGGCCTCCAGACTTTTAATTTGATCAGATTTGTATGTGATTGTGCCCATCTGAATCACAGTTATTATTTTCAGTTTGGCAACCTCATTCAACTTTTGATCCAATTCTTTTTTCAAGTCTGATACAACCAACTTAAGATCAGCAATTTCCTGAGCCTGAGTTTTGGTCAGGTTTTTGCTTTTATTAAGAGCCTCCAATAAGTCCCTATATTCATTCATCAATTGATGAATATCACCTTCAGATTCAGGCCCATTCACATCACTTGATGTAGATGAATCTGACTCTGAACCAGTACTAATATCAGAAGTGCTAGAATCATTTTGTACCTTACTAGGACCAGGCTGATCCTGGCATTGGTTATCTTCTGACTCAGCAATCAGACCCATACATTCTTGGTCTTCTTGATCATGGATGGAGTTTATCAATTGCATAAACTCCTCTTCATCACTGGCTGCATACAATCCTATGTATGCTTCTGCTTCAGATTCTGATTCTGATGAGGACTGATCTGAAAGACTCTTATCTTTCTTTGCAACAAAAGATTTCTCCTTCTTTTGATGTAGGGATGTCCGGAATCGGAGATCTCTACGGTAAAAGTCAATCTACGCCCAATCGCGTCTTAGATCTACCGCACCTACACAGCACCTATCGCCCACAATATTTCCTCGTCACAAACGCAGCGCATAAAAATAACAAGGAGGATTGGTCGACTCGAAAATAGCGATCGAAATTTGAGTCGGATCGTTCCCCAAATTAACATAAAGATTGCCAACCTTTTTGGGAGCAAAACCAAGGCTATAGGACAAGATCCGCTCCGGCAAATAGGATCCACCCGATCCGGAAATAAAAAGCCTAGCAACGGCGATTTCGAAATGAAAAGTGCAGCGATTGATTTAATAAAGCGGATAAAACGATTTGCGATCCACCACAACTAATTAGAAGAAGTCACACAAGGAGGGATGAGATATTTTACCCAACCGGAGAACGTTCACACAAGATAACTGTGGGAGAATCACTCTCTCCACAGATCCACCGGCGTCACACTGAAGGACTTGCAACCTTCTTCCACGGAGTCGCACCGAAGGAAGCCGCGCCGGAGTCGCACCGAACCGGATGGAGGGAGCAAAGGGGCAGCGGCTTCACACCACAAGGGGGGCGGCGGTAGAGGGGAGAGCCTCTTGGCCGAAATCTCAAAGAGGGGGAATTAGGTTTCAAATTTCACTAATGATCTCATGACAAGGCCTCCTTAAATAGGAGTTACAAACAAGCCTTAACCATTCATGATGGAGATGTAATCTCATCCATCCAAATGGTTAAATGCACACCAAATAAAAATATTGTCCAAATGCAAAAATAAAAGTGCAATATTGAATATAAAATTATCACTTCAAACTTGGATAATTTTATATTCCTAAAATAGAAATACTAAAGCATGAAAAGGGAAATGTTTTAATGCGGTGCGACGAATGTTGCGCGCCGCGGGCGGAGGTTGTAACGTAGCCTTCCGCTAGCATCATCGTGACGCCTCACGTCCTTTAGTTGAATCGCCTCAGCAACCGGGTCAACCTCATCATCGTCAGCATCGTCACCAAGTAGAGGTGGAGGGGGTGCGCCATCAATCCTCCCCCGCTCAAAATCACGCATCTTTGTTGCGTGGTCCAAGAGGTAGCGGCGAAGAAGATCGGCATCCAAACTTTGCAGCTCCAACTCGAGCACCCAAGAGTCATCCGAAGGGGGGCGGTCAGGCCAACGGATGAGGAAGCGGCGGGTGTCGCCATCAGCAGTGGTAACATGCTCAGCATCAAGTAACATCTCTGGAGTGGAAAATGTCCGTGGGAACCTGGGGAACATGTTAGCAGTAGGCAAGAAAGAAGGCAACGTACCATCCGATGATATACCTGTGGGGACCGTAAGAGAGAGATCATCCGTTCTACCACTCCCCAACCCATGAGAATTTAAAGTGGGAGAAGAAGACGACAAAGAAATCAACTCTTGTGGTGGCGACACAAATATCGTTAAATCCGAAACGTTAAAAATGGGGGAGATACCCCAATCAGCAGGCAAGTCCAAAACGAAAGCGTTGTCACCTAACTTCTTAATAATCCGAAAAGGGCCGGCGCGCTTTGGTGCTAACTTTTTAACGGTGCCAGTTGGCAAGCGTTCGGGAACTAAACGGACTAAAACCAGATCGCCAATTTTAAAGTTTGATACTCTCCTATGTAAATTAGCGTGCGCCTGATAAGAGTCGTATTGTGACGTCAAAGTGGCCCGTATACGTGCATGTAGATCATGGATGTGTTGGGCAAAGGATTGTGCAAATTGACTTGCTTTGTACGTTGGAGGCAACGGCACCAAGTCAAGCGGCACAGGAGCTTTATAACCGTGGACAATCTCATTCGGAGACATACCCGTAGACCTATTTTTGGAATTATTGTAGGCTAATTGGGCGTGGGGTAAGAGAAGATCCCAAGTGCCCAAATGATCGCTCACGAGGCATCTTAAAAAATTCCCTAAACTCCGATTAACTACTTCCGTCTGCCCATCCGTTTGGGGATGATAGGCGGAGGAAAACAATAGCTTTGTTCTCATTAATATCCATAACGTTTTCCAAAAATAACTAGTGAATTTTACGTCTCTATCCGAAACTATGGTCTTTGGCACTCCGCGGTGACTAACGACTTCTTTAAAATATAGTTTAGTGACATGAGACGCATCGTTTGTTCTACTACACGGGATGAAATAAGCCATCTTGGAAAACCTATCCACAACTACAAAAACGGAATCATGACGGCGTTGGGTAGGGGGAAGGCCTAATACAAAGTCCATACTAACATCTACCCAAGGCATGGAGGGAATAGGCAAGGGTGTATATAATCCTACATTGGTTTTACCACCCTTAGAAACCTGACACGCTCGGCAGCTACTCACTACTCCTCCTACCATAGCCTTAAGTTTTGGCCAATAAAACTTCTCTTCGACTAATGTAATCGTCTTATCTCTACCAAAGTGACCACTCAACCCTCCACTATGCAATTCCCAAATGATATGTAATCGTAGTGATGACTGTGGAATACATAGCTTCCCGCTCCTAAACAGGTATCCGTCCTTAACGACGTATGCAGATATCATCGTGGGGGAACTATCCTGGGCTGATAAATAGACGTCTTGGAAGTCAGGACACGTAGCATACTCATCCTTAACCCGCTCAAATCCTATAACATGTACCTCCATAGAAGTGAGTAAAAGCGTAAGACGACTAAGGGCGTCAGCGACTCGGTTATCAGCTCCTTTAAGATGTTTGAGGTTAAATGTATAACCTTGTAGGAATGCTACCCACTTAGCGTGTCTTGGGCTGATTTTATGCTGTCCGTTAATGAAACGCAAGGCCTCATGATCGGAGAGGATCACGAACTCCTTGGAGAGGAGATAGTGCCTCCAATGGTGTAGACATCGGACTACAGCATAGAACTCCCTATCGTAATTGGAATAATTCAACTTGGGGCCCGACAACTTCTCGCTGAAATAACTAACGGGATGGCCCTCCTGGCTCAGGACACCTCCAATCCCTACTCCAGACGCATCACATGTGAGCTCAAAGACTTTAGAAAAGTCAGGTAGACGTAAGACAGGTGCCTCAGTCATAAGCTCCTTTATTTGTTCAAAAGCATAGGTGGCGGACTTCGTCCATGTAAACTCTCCCTTCTTCATACAGTCGGTGATAGGCGCCATAATACTACTGAAGTCTCGTATGAAACGGCGATAAAACGTGGCTAACCCATGGAAACTACGTACCTCACGTAGGGTGGTTGGCACGGGCCAGTCCTTAATGACCTGAACCTTGCCCGGATCAACTCGAATACCTTGTGAACCAACTATATAACCTAAGAACTCTACCTCCGAGGCATTGAAAGTGCATTTCTTAAGATTGAGAAATAAGGTCTCTTTCCGCAGGGTGGAAAGGATCACTCTCATGTGGGAGATGTGCTCGGTAGTAGAGGTGCTATAAATCAGTATATCGTCAAAGTAGACGACAACGAACTTCCCCATGAATGGCTGAAAGACATGTGTCATCATCCGGGAGAAGGTACTAGGGGCATTGGATAACCCAAAGGGCATCACAAGCCATTCGTACAGTCCATCCTTCGACTTAAATGCTGTCTTCCACTCATCGCCCTCTCGTATCCTAATCTGGTGATAGCCACTCCGAAGATCTAATTTGGAGAATACGGTGGCCCCAGACAAGACATCCAACAAATCATCTAGGCGGGGAATGGGAAACCTATACTTGATGGTGATCTTGTTGATAGCCCGGCTATCAACGCACATCCTCCACGTACCATCCTTCTTGGGGGCAAGAAGGGCTGGCACCGCGCATGGGCTCATACTAGTCCTAATGAAACCTTTCTCTAGCAAGCCCTCTATCTGGGACTGCAACTCCAGGTGAGCTGCGGGGTGGAGTCGATAATGGGGCTGGTTTGGCAAGGAAGACCCCGGGATGAGGTCTATCGCATGCTGAATATTTCTAAGCGGGGGCAACGTGGACGGTAGCTCATCCGGGTACACGTCCCTATATTCTTCCAATAGTACCCGTAACTCACTAGGTAACTCATCCAAAACGCTAGAATCGGGCTTCGCACTTAGGAGGACTAGCGCATACATAATTCCATCAAGGAACGGATCTCTCTCAAACTCTTTCTTACCAACTAGATTCAATGCTTTCCGTTCTACCGGGATAGTGGTGTCCTTAGCCAAGACTACGGGCTCCTTTGGGATGGTCGGTCTCAAGGTGACGGTTTTGCCATTGAATTTGAATTCATATGTGTTGGCTCTACCAAAATGAGTAACATCATGGTCATATAGCCAAGGGCGGCCTAACAATACATGACAAGCATCCATCGGAAGGACATCACACCACACCTCATCAACGTAGGATTTGAATGAGAGTAGGACCAGGCATCGCTTGGTAACGGGTACGGAGATCTTGTTGATCCAAGCGACCTTATATGGGGTCGGGTGTGGTTCCGTGGTCAAGGACATACGTGCTATGGCGTTCTCAGATACAACGTTCACACAGCTACCACTATCAACAATCAGCTTGCAGAGTTTCTCGCCACTCTTAAAAATCAGGGAAAATATGCTCGTCCTTTTCCATTCATCTAATGGTCGAGGGGTGGCCAAGATACAACGCATCACCATAAGGGGGTGATCGTCCTCTAAGTCACTTGGGACCCCTTCCGGGTCGCTTTCCTCAGCAGCCTCATAAACATAATCCGCAAGATCGGTCGTCGACTCTAATAGGGCTATGGCTTTAGTCTTCGTTGGGCATTCGAAGGCATAATGACCTTGAATGCCGCAAGAATAGCATGTGGCGTTAGTCTTGCTAACCTTTCCGATTGGAATGCTTTCACTCGCGGGGTTCTTGGTGTTCCTAGCCGTGATCACGACAGACTTGGACTCGGCCGACCGGTACTTCCCCTTATCTTGATAGGTGGAGGAAGATGCTCCGGTAGAGGATTTTCCTTTCGCATGAGAATAACGGGAGTGAGCCTTAGAGGCTAAGTGTTTTTCAATGTCGAGGGCGGCATTGAATGTGGTGTTCAAATCAGTGTGGCCATAACGCAAGAGCTTCCGCTGAATATCGGGTTGAAGCCCCTTACGAAACCTAGAAAGGGTGACTTCGGGGATCTCCCTCAGGTTACAACGCACCAACCGGTCCTTTAATTCTCCCATGTACTCTGATACAGAATTGGAGCCTTGCCGCAGGGAGGCGAGCTCGTCAAACATTTGTGTCCGATGGTACGCGGGGACGTACTGATCGGTCAACAAATTCTTCATGACGGTCCATCCAATAATCGGGTCTCCGTCCCCAGTCCCTAGTCTACGCTCTTCATTCAGCCAATAAGTTTTGGCGCGACCGGTTAGCTTCATCCTGGCAACTTGGACCTTTTGGGGGTCCGTAAGATGGTGCCAATCATAATAGCATTCCATGTCCACTATCCATGTGAGGAAATTCTGTGGATCTCCCATACCATCGAAAGTGGGGGCATCAATTTTGATGGCCCTTGTAATGTCAAACTCTCGCCCGTGGCGATTGCCTCGAGGGGGCACTCGTGGGGAGTCGCCATCCGAATCCGAATCGGAAATATGTTGGCGCCGGTGGGGCAACTCAACATTAGCGGGAGGTGGGGGTGACCTAACTTGATTTTGTAAAATCTGTGCTAAGGTGGCCCTAAGTTCCGTCATATCGTTACGAAGACCTGCTATCGCTTCAGCGTTACGAATTTCGTGCTCGTTCTCAGCCATCCTAGACGTAGACGGTGCCGAATACTCCGTGCCTAGCCTAGTGCGCATGCAAGACCCAGAAAATTATGAAAGATAATTTTTCCTAGGGCTGTAGCTAGAATAAAAATAATTTTTTTTTGACAAGCGTGATGTGAGAAACACGTAGATCGTTAAAAAATTTTTTTTTTTTTTGAAATTTTGCGGCAAAATGAAGATTTCAGCCCGCTATTTGCAGACCAACAGGACAGAATTACGATATTCTAATTTGCAGGCAGACTTAACGCGGCCGAATCAAAAATTTTTTTGTTTTAAAGTTGCTGGAAATAAGTGCAGGAAGCTACAGTTTTTTTTTCAGATTTTTTTGACAAGTTTAAAATTCCTACGGATTTACTAAACGCAGACCAATCCGAAATTTCAGATCTTAGAAAATTCAGATCAACCAACGACGAACGCAGAGAGGATGTTTGTAACGTGGGAGTTGAAACGACCGCCTCTGATACCAAATTAATGTAGGGATGTCCGGAATCGAAGATCTCTACGGTAAAAGTCAATCTACGCCCAATCGCGTCTTAGATCTACTGCACCTACACAGCACCTATCGCCCACAATATTTCCTCGTCACAAACGCATCGCATAAAAATAACAAGGAGGATTGGTCGACTCGAAAATAGCGATCGAAATTTGAGTCGGATCGTTCCCCAAATTAACATAAAGATTGCCAACCTTTTTGGGAGCAAAACCAAGGCTATAGGCCAAGATCCGCTCCGGCAAATAGGATCCACCCGATCCGGAAATAAAAAGCCTAGCAACGGCGATTTCGAAATGAAAAGTGCAGCGATTGATTTAACAAAGCGGATAAAACGATTTGCGATCCACCACAACTAATTAGAAGAAGTCACACAAGGAGGGATGAGATATTTTACCCAACCGGAGAACGTTCACACAAGATAACTGTGGGAGAATCACTCTCTCCACGGATCCACCGGCGTCACACCGAAGGACTTGCAACCTTCTTCCACGGAGTCGCACCGAAGGAAGCCACGCCGAAGTCGCACCGAACCGGATGGAGGGAGCAAAGGGGCAACGGCTTCACACCACAAGGGGGGCGGCGGTAGAGGGGAGAGCCTCTTGGCCGAAATCTCAAAGAGGGGGAATTAGGTTTCAAATTTCACTAATGATCTCATGGCAAGGCCTCCTTAAATAGGAGTTACAAACAAGCCTTAACCATTCATGATGGAGATGTAATCTCATCCATCCAAATGGTTAAATGCACACCAAATAAAAATATTGTCCAAATGCAAAAATAAAAGTGCAATATTGAATATAAAATTATCACTTCAAACTTGGATAATTTTATATTCCTAAAATAGAAATACTAAAGCATGAAAAGGGAAATGTTTTAATGCGGTGCGGCGAATGTTGCGCGCCGCGGGCGGAGGTTGTAACGTAGCCTTCCGCTAGCATCATCGTGACGCCTCACGTCCTTTAGTTGAATCGCCTCAGCAACCGGGTCAACCTCATCATCGTCAGCATCGTCTCCAAGTAGAGGTGGAGGGGGTGCGCCATCATCTTTCCCTTGTGTTGAGTCTTCTTTCTGTCTACTAACTCCTTTCTCTTCTCTGGACACTCAGCTACCATATGTCTAGTCTTATTGCAGCAATAACAAACAACTTTTGATGTTGTAGCTTTGCTGGGCTTAGATCCGTTCCTTTCTTTTCTTGAGGATTTTCTCTTCTGATAATAATCATCCACTGGCTATGATGTGGAGGGTCTGGAGTTCCACTGCTTCTTTTTCAAGAACTTTTGAAACTCTCTTGTAAAGGCAATAAAGTCAGCATCTGAATCACTGCTCCCTGATTTCTGACTATCTGAATTTTCTGTTATGTCTTCTGTAGCTTCCTTAAGAGGAGATGAAGATATTCTCCCTTTGTTTCTAGTGGCTTCAACTTTGAAAGCCACAGATCTATGCTCACCTTTTGTATTTCTTTCTTCCTCCTTCCTAGCCATCAATTGCATTTCATATGATAGCAATTTTCCAAACAAGGTTGGAGGGGAGATGTCAGCTAACTTGGCCACTTCTCTAATGGCACATATTTTGGTATCCCAATCCTTTGTCAAAGATCTGAGAAATTTGTCATTCAGCTCATATGTACTGAAGACTCTTCCATAGGACATTAGTTCATTCACAATCCTATAGAGTTTCTTATAAAATTCAGTTATACTATTAGATTTTCCTTGTCTGAAGCTCTCATATTCTTGGTTGAGCATTGATTTTCTGTCTTGTCTTACTTCTTCAGATTCTTCCATGTAGACAATCAAGGTGTCCCACATCTCTTTGGAGGTCTTGCAATGTATCAGATTTTGGAAGGTGGAATCATCTATTGCACTGACTATGATGTTCTGAGCTCTCTTGTCCATAGTGGCTAAAATGATTTCTTCCTTTGACATTTCAGAAAAGTTCTTAGGAGTTTTCTGATTTGCATCTAATACAGATAACTTCATTGGAATGTATGGACCTTCTTTAACTGTGATATAAATTCTTGGGTCAGAGGCCTCCATAAATAGCCTAACCCTTTCCTTCCAGATTCCAAAGATTTCTTTTCTGCAGATGGGTAACTTCATAGATCCTAACTCCTTGTGATTCTCACCTGAACCCATTTTCTTGATTCTTGATTCTGCCTTTTGATCTAACTCAGACTGTTAAGTCTTTCTTTGAGTAACCTCCCTCTGATACAACTTGATAGTTTTACTTTCAAGATTACCTAGACACCTAGAGGGGGGGGGGGGTGAATAGGTTCTTATTTTCTTTTCAAACCTAAGGCAGAATGACTCACAAATTATAAACTATTTTGAATAATTTCAACAACTACTCTAGCAAACACAATCACACAATCTAGAGTTAAACATCACAGATTGCACCCAGAATTTATAGTGGTTCCCCAGGGTCTGGGTACATCAACTTTTCCCCTTCGCCTATCTAGCAGTATACTAGATTCAGCCAAACTCCTTTCTATAACTCAGATCCTCAGATCCTACAGCTCAGAATCCAAAAGGATTCCTACAACTCAGAGTGAGTCCACACTCCTACAGCTCAGGAAATTCCGCCCTACCTCTGTCTTTCTTCAAGACCTACAACTCAGAGAATGTCTCTCCTACACTCAGCCTTTATAAATTAGGCTTACAACTCAGATCTACTAATAGATCCTACAAGATTTGAAAATATAATTGTATCTTGCTCCTGATGAGAGAGGAGGAACAAGACAGTTCTTGATCAGCTTCTTGATAAATCTGATGAATGAAATCAACTAGACCTTAGCTTTCTTCAAAGCTTCTTGAATCTGAACTTAGTTGAGTTGATCTCCTTTGGAATATACTGATCAGCTGCTTCCACCTTAGATTTCAGAATTGGATCTGAATCTTCTTGACAGTTAAGTTCAGAACCTGTTTCTTTAGAAATCTGAGACAGCTTTCTTCTTGCCTTCTTAAGATTAGATCTCTCTCTATCCAAATCCCTTGAAGATACTTCAGAATTCTTGAATGAATTCTACTTTGACAAATTCTGATAGTTCAATCAGAATGTCTTCTTAGATCTGCAAAGATCTTCTTCTGTTTGTAATCTCTATAATCACTCTGTGTTGTTTTTTTGTTTGTTTGTTACATCCTTTCAACTGACACCATTCGACTATTTATAGCCTTCACTCCTAGTAACCGGCTGGTCCGGTTCCTAACGAACTTCTGTCCGTGTCAATCACTTCAGTTAACCTGTAGAGACCCACAGCTGTCATGTCTTCATACTACCAAGGAGTCTTTGCTTCTGTCAGAAAGTGTCGAGACAATCTGTCAAAGTGTGTCTAGACAATTTGTTAAAATGTGTCGACACAATTTGATTAAGTGTCGACACAGTCCTTTGAGATGTCGATATGATTGCCTCAATGTCGACACAGCTTCTTGACACAACTTCTTGAGAATGTGTCGACACAGATAGTTGTATGTCGACACAATTACTTCAGCCACCAACTTGTTATTGATTTTGCTATGTGTCGACACAATTGATGTACATTCTGAACATTGTTTGTGTCGACTCTGTCTCCAGGTGTCGACTTAGCTGTTGTTGACTTCTGCCTCTGTATGTCGACACAGCCTCTCGGTGTCGACACAGTTGATGTCGACTCTTTTTCTCTGTGTCGACACAGCCTCCTTCAAGTGTCGACACAATCTTTCTGAAGTGTCGACACATCTTCTTCTGGTGTCGACACATGGACTTAGAGAAATTTACATGCCATGTTGCACATTCTGATCCTGCATATATTAACTTAAAACAACATCAAATACACCTTGATGTATACCATTATGCTAAGTTAGGCTTCTCCAAATCAGGTACACATTTCCAATGTACCCAACACCGTCGGTTTAACTCATTTAAATTAATTAATATGATTAATTAGGAATAGTGAAATCTATCACACATATACAGTTAGTTTGCATGCAACTTTTAGGGCTCTTAGAGGCATTTTCAGAAAGGATGTTCAATATGAAAAAGATAGGTCTAAGTCTTAACTTTGTTTTGCCACCATAAAGTTATAATTTGAAGCAGTATAGCTCCCTGTAGGGCCATTCTACCAAGACTAGTCCTAGGCTATGACCGATTTTTAAATGAGTGCCCAAGCCAAACCCTAGGTCTACATGACCTGAGATTTTGGTCATGCATGAGACTAAGTAATACTTAGGTACTGACTAAAAATGGGAATTTTTGGAAAGTGTTTTTTATAGTTTTTGAAGAAATATCATTTATTGAATTAATTGATTTTTTGGAGATCTACAACTCCAAATGCCCCCAAATTACAGTGGAATGGCCATTGAGTCATTCGATGACCATGGTAGATATTTTATGCCATGGTGACCTCTGTATATTTTTGAAATCCAACATGCATGATGAAGGTATATTAAAATTTGGTGTGCCTATAGTAGAAATGGAAAAATGGGAGTTTAGCCCATTTGGCCCAATGTATATCCATGAAAATCTGTAAAGAGGCTTATAGGGATGAATTACACCTCTCATAGGAAGGATAGGATTTTTGGGATAAAAAATCCCATTAAATAGATTTATTAGAAATCAGGTTCATTTGGGAATATAAATTTGAAAATAAGGCAAGTACTTTATTAAATTCTGAAACCTATCACAAGCCCTAGTAGGACATCGTACAACTCTGTAAAATTTTATGAGCTTGTTTGGAAACTTTACTTTGAATTTTTAGTAGAATTACCTTATTGCCCCCTTTTGGAAATTAATAAAAAGTAAAGGAAATTATTGCTGTAAAATTAGGGGAAAATTCATAGCATCTTAATTCTGTGATTAGAATATTGTGTAATTATTTTAGAATTTATTGGTGATTATGTAGGTTGAAAACTCAAGTAGTGGCATTTTGGTAATATTATCATTATGGAATTTTGTTAGGTTAAATCACTGGTTAGGATCACCAAATTCTATATGTTGTTTTATTATATCAATATTAATCTCTAGTAATTTTCTTAGAATTTGTGGTTATATAATTGACGTACTTCATTTGGAAAATAGTTTAATTATGATTTTAATCTTAAATGGAAATTATATAGAAATTTAAATGAAAAAATTATGATCCCTGGTAGGCAGTCATATTTAACCTAGTTGAACACCAAGAAAATTTCTTAGGTATGCAGACTCATTGGATATAGTACTTCATGCACAAAATCACTTAATTAAAAGATTTAATTTAGGGTCTTAATTACTTAGAAAAATGGTGAAATCCTAAATGGTCAACACCATATACCATACCAACCCATGATAATTAATTAGGGGCATTTGGACTAAGTAATTGGAAGTCCTATTATACGGGTTAGTATTAGGTCATGGGTTGCGCTTAACAAAAATAGCATGTATTACTGGGACCCGTAGGGGATACGATAGAAGGTTGAGTTGATAACTATATTGGGAAGATAAACCCTAGTTAGTGTCTAGTAGGTCACTTCATAGTATCGAGTGATAGAGTGAAAACCCCAAGGACAGTAGCTAGAACGGAGACTGACGGAAGACCGTTGATTCCCCAATAATATCCCAAGTCATTAGGTTCGTTCCAGAGTAACAACGAGAGCTGAGTATGGATCATGGGTAGACATTAATAAAAGTAAGTATCCTTGAGAAAGGAAACTGGGCTTTCAATCCCATTTTGGTTCCTAGTGCCCCCGAGACCCCTTCATTGGGCATACCCTAACAGTCCTGGGATTAACCCTAAATTACTAAGTATAACAAACATTAGACAAGAGTAGTCTAATAGGCTATGAGAACATGGTAACATTCTCACCCGTGAAGGGTTGGAGGTATTCAGAACTAAGGCATTGATGTGCAATCTCACCCGTGATGGGTTGGAGGGATTCAGGACGGGTTGGTACTGCGAGCTGGAGGCTCAGGGATATGACATCAGGACGGGTTTGATCCTGCGAGCTGGAGGCTCGAGTTGAGATACCTTGCATGTGCATAAACAAAACTAGTGGTCGGTCATACGATACTGGGCAAATCGTCACACCATGATGGCAGTATGGTGACTCTGGTGAGGTGCAAGGGTTTGAGGGGCCAGTAGGTTATTCATACTACGGTTTGGAGGACAATCCCCGAAAATGCGCACCCGACCAAGAAAGTCTAGCAGTTGGCCAGCACTAGTACGCAAAGACTCTATAGTCCACCAAGGACGTGTATAGAGGTGTACGAAGGGTTTGAGCTTGGTAGTATGTATACCCGCCTAGGAAGCGGAAGCGCCCGTTTCACTGCTGCCGTAGCCACAATAGTGGTACCAGAGAGTGATGCTAGCTCCAAAAAGTGGGAACTAAAGGTCTGTGATCACAGAGTCATGTGTGTGAGTTGCATTTGCATGAATCATAACCTGCATACATAACATACATACATATTTAGGTCATACACACCATAGATCCTTATCATATAAATTAGTATGAGCTCTTTTATATGATAAGTTTCATTTGGAAACCTTAACTTATAAGTTTGTATGGGTATTCATATAAGTTAAGGTACTTCTGTGATGATAGTTTAACAGTAGATAGTTTACTTTCCACTTCGTTCTTTACTTGTTACAGTTCTTTCTTACTTTACTTGTACTGTATAGAATTGCTAGAATAGAGATATACTTGTGTAACATCCCTCAAACAACTATACCCCTAGGAGTGGTTTTGTCATGACTAGGTCATGACAAAACCATAAGAAGCTCAAAGGACCAAGTGAATAAGGGCCAAGGTGAAAATCACCTTGGTCTGCCTATAGCATAGACTCACCACCAGACTTAGGGTTTGACCTTAGGGCTTCAACTTGACTTCACAGCCCTACCATAACACCCCTAACCACTTGGGTGGTCCATAGGGTCACTAAGGACCCATTAGGGGCAATCAATGTGGTCAAGTTGACCTAGGTCCACCCTAACCCTAAATGGGTCAAACCGACCTACTAAGGGTCAATTGACCTTCCCTTAGCTAAGTGAATCCGACACATGCCTACCTAACGCTAAAGTGAGGTCAATGGGTCACCAAGGACCCATTGGGGTCAACCCAAGTGGCTAAGTTGACCCAAGTCAACCCTAGCCCTAAAATGACCAAAGTGCCCTAACTAAGGGGCAGGTGACCTCCAAAGTACCAAGTCAACCCTATCGAACCCTACCTAAACCCTAGGGGAGGTCAATGGGTCATCAAGGACCCATTGGGGTCAATCCAAAAGGCTAAGTTGACCCAAGTCAATCCTAGCCCTAAAATGGTCAAAGTTCCCTTCCTAAGGGTCAAGTGACCCCCAAGGTGCCAAACCCACCCCACCATGCTTCCCCTAGACCTTAGGAGAGGCCAATGGGTCACTAATCACCTCCTAGGGTTAGCTAGGTCACCCAATGTGGCCTAGGATTGAGCTAACCCACCTTTGGGTCAAGTAAACCCAAATGGGCTAACTCAAGCTAAAACCCAAATTCATTTGGGCTAGCCTCATGATAGTTATTTAGATGAGTTTATGGGGTGTAGCTTGACTGAATTACCCCTTTAATTTCGTCCAAGGTGACTAGGAGAGAGAAAAACTCCACTTGCCCTTTAATGGAGGAGAGAGAAATGGGAGGAAGACTATTCATGGTCAAAGGAGACCAAGATCCCCTCCCTCCACCTCCAAGGGGGATGATTCAACTACCCATTCAATCTGGGGAAGGTCAAGGGCCATTTTGGTGGCTATTCATGGCCGAAACGGTGAATCCACCCATGGCCGAAAATGCCATTGATGGCCATTAATGGCCATATGTGCTTGGCCCCTCCTCTTTCCCATTTAGTGATTTTAAAAGCATCACAAGACTCATAGGATTCGTTTCAACACCTTACCTGAAGGAGTCAGGCAACTTGACTGTGTTGTTGTAGTAACCCGAGCGACGCCACCACCACCATGACAATCTGGCGATCGACCCATCTCAAGCCCTCCAATAAGGTCCTCCCCTTCTCCTTCTTCTATGGGTAGATCATAGGATTCATTTAGATTGAGAATCGGGCTCAATTGAGACCGATTAAAGCTTCAATTTTCCTAGTTTTCCGGGAAAAATTCAAGTGTCGGGATCGCCGAAAATGGCCCCTCCGGCAGCCGTGCTGCCGCCCGGCGATAGCCCCCATCTCAACGAAGGTGGTGGCGGCGGTGGCCGGCCAGGGAGGTGGCAGGGTTGTCGGGAAATAAGGTTGGAAGTTACTCCAAGTTGAGTAAATCACACCCATCGGCTGGAGGAAGAAGATGACCAGTGATCGTCAGATTGTGTCAAGATCTGTGCAAGATCAGATTATATATATATCATATATTTTTGTATATTCTATCACACAAAATTAGTCATCTTACGAATTAATTTAAAAATACTTAGGCTTAATCAAATAAAGTGGTCAACATAAAAATTGTAGCTCTATGGGTCTACTTTAATTTAAAATTAGTTTCAACCCATTTGGGTAAGTGGTTTGACCAGAGCACACATTTTGGTGAGGACTAAACCTAGGCTAGACCAGAGACTATTTTGAGTGCCTCCATCAATCCAGCCATCCAAATGACTTGAAATTTTGGATGGGGGTCACTATTACATATACTTAGGACATATCCAAAAATGAGAATTTTTGGAAAACAGTTTCCTAACGTTTTTTGTATAAATTTAATAATTCATATATGAATTATTTAAAAGGTCTAATGACCTCCAGACCCTCTCAAATTTTGGTGAGTGGTCCTTGGGGTCATCATAAGGCTCTGTATAATGTTTCATCCCATCTGGAGATGATTTAGTTTGGAAATAAGCAAACCATAAGTAGGACCAATAAGGGGTAATTAGGTCAAAGTGTCCCTTGTGGGTTTTAGGTCGACAAATCACCTCAACAGAGGTGGTAACTCAGGCCACTGATTTGTTATGATATTTAACTCCCTCAAATGGAGTATGGGATAGATTAGGGTAGATTTTCCCTAGTAACCAAGTTCAAACCCTAAGGTTGAACCTTGGGAACTTGTGAAGGACATAGTTTGTTATGACCTTGGATGGACTTGTTGATTAGTCCATGTGATACTAGGGAGGTAAAATGCCCTAAGAAGGGTGAAAGACTTTGATTCAAGAGCATAAACACCTAGAGGGGGAGGGGGTGAATAGGTTCTAATATTTTTTATGTCTTTTTGATTTTAAGGCAAACAGAATATTGTAACTACTTGTAGCACAGAATAATTCTAACTATAGAAATTAAATGCAACACAGAAAACACAAGATCTATAGTGGTTCCCCAAGATATGGGTACATCCACTTTCCCCCTTTGCCTATCCAGTAGATAACTGGATTCAGCCTAACTTCCTTCCATTGGCTCGGATCCGCAGATCTTACAAACTCAGAACCCAAAGTGGTTCCTACACCTCAGACTTTATACAAGTCCTACCTCAGATTCTTCCCTGAATCCTACCTCAGGCCTCAGCCCTACCTCAACCTTTATAATTAGGCTTACAAATCAGACTTTCCATAAGTCCTACCTCAGGCACACTGCCCTACCTCAGCCTTTATAATTTTAGGCTTATAGTCTCAGATCTAATAATAGATCCTACAAGAATTTGTGAGAATTAAGTTTCAAAAAACTTCACCAGCTAGATTCCTCTGTTGATGTTGTCTTCTTGATCAGTTGTTGTATAAACTGATTCTTCTAATCCAACCTGACTTAGCTTTTCAAAGCTTCTTGATTAGGACAAATAAGGTGGATCTACTCTTCAAGTTGAAGTTGATCTTCGGTCAGCTTCTTCGTTAGATTCAGATTGAACTCTGAATCTTTCTTGCAGACAGGCCTTGATATGTCAGAATTCTTCTTTTTGATCCAGAGATCTTTCTTGACGTTGATTAATTCTATATCCTTCTTTGTTGTTTCCGATCTGGCTCTTATATAGAGCTTTCTCCATGGTTACCGGCTGATCCAGTTCATAACAGACTTCTGACAGTTCTAACAGTTGTGTCAGACCGGTTAGTTATGACAACTATCAAGTCACCAGTCATATCACCAGGTTCTATAATGTCTGTCCAACTCAACATACAACACTCAGCAGACTGCTTTACTTACATGTGTCGACACATATAGACTAAGTGTCGACACAAGTCTTCAGGGTGTTGACACAAATACTCCAAGTATCGACACAAGTCTTCATGGTGTCGACACAAATACTCCAAGTGTCGACACAGTCATACTTCAGCTTATCGATAATGTTTTTTGTTATGTGTGTCAACACAAGTCCTGTGTGTCGACACAATAACTTATTGTCTCGATATTTCTGTTGCAGACAGATAGCGTTGAGTGTTTGTCAAATGGCGTTGAGTGTGTGTCGACACAAGTCCTGTGTGTTGACACAATTACTTCTAAACTCGACACAGCCTCTTGAGAGTTGGTGTGTCGACACAAGTCCTGTATGTCGACATAATTGCTTCAGGTGTCGACATAGCTCCTGAGTGTCAACTCATCTTCTGATTTAAGTGTCAACAGAAATCTGTTTTAAATCGTCGACACAATTCTGGATGTCGACACAATTTCTTCTTTAGGTGTCGACATAGCTTTGAGTGTCGACACAGCTTCTTTATAAGTGTCGACACAAATTTTGGGTGTCGACACAACTTCCCTGAGTGTCGACACAATTTGCCTGTGTGTCGACAAAGCTTGCCTGAGTGTCGACACAAGTTTCCTAAGTGTCGACACAGTTTCTTCACAAGTGTCGACACTTGTACTTAGAAAATTTTCCTTCAAATTTTTAACCTGCACAATGAAACTCAAACTTTTATCAAATACACATTGATAAATATCATTGACTAAATTGTGACTTCTCCAAATCTAGTATACATTTTCCAATGTACCCAACAATCTCCACCTATTTCAAGAAGTCATAACCCTTAGTCAAAGATATACATCTCTTAAGATAAAACAAAATTGTAATAGAAGTAACAACATTTCAGAGCAGATAATTTCATAATCAATGTAAACAACACATACTTAATACTGAAACAGATTTCATTAATCAGAAAAAAAAACTTTTGTTTACATGAATTACTTATAGAACAAAAGAAATAAATGAGTACATTGTTCTAATACATAAACCTAGTAATCCTATTGACTAGGCTCCTTAATAACTATCCCTTTATCAGGCTTGATTTTAGCCTGCACAGAAGGTTCAGTATCTTCAGCTGGCTTTTTCCCTTTGAGAGCTTTCTTCTTTAATTCTTCAGCCTTGATCTTTTGTCTTTCAAAATAGTGAAAAGGTTTGGGGAAGTACTTGCTTGGTTCTTAAGCATTAGCAGGTAGCTTCCCATCCTTAGCACTTCTTCTATGCTGTAGAATTGCCTCTTGTCCAGCTTGATATTTATTCCATTCTTGCTCAGAATACCACTGCCCCTGTCATGGGTTTTGTCCTTAACAGCTTTCCAGGTAGTAAGTATGATATTTCTAGAAGTTGGGCTCCACTGTTCAAAATCTGGCTTCAGCTTAGCCTGCTCTCTAAATCTCTTCTTTGAAAGTTGAGCTTCCTTCTGAGCTTCCAATGCAACTTCTGACATTTAAACCTTTCTAAGAATTACATTTTGTATCTCTGGTGGAGGACTATACATCTTCAGCACTTCTTCTTGAATCATTTCAAAATCAGCTGGGGGGTAGATCACCTGAGCAACTTCAGGCTGATCTCCTTCAAAGTATTCAGGTTGAATCCCAGACTCAGCTACATTGGCATCATCACATAGAGGAGGATATCCAAGAGTGGCTCTGATGCTATTGGTTGTCCATTTAGCATGGTCAGAGCCAGCTTTGACTAGGAATCTCTCCCCCTTTATGACTTCTCTTGCAATATGATCTCTCAAATCATCTTTCTGGAACCTGACTTGATCAGCTAGATATTCAGTTCCTTCTTTAAAATAAGCTCTGAACTTTGTCAGGAAGGTTTTTATTTTCTCCTGAGATTCTTGAAATGTGACTTTGATAGCAGATATATCTTCCTGGATTTTCTTTGAGATTTAATCCTTTAGAGTAGTGCTAGAATCAGTGAGCTGTTTCAATATTTCATGATGGGAATCCTTGAGATTTTCATTCATCCATATCTGATTCTCTAGTACATATCCCTGCTTTACTTAAATCTCATCCACTTTGGCTTGTATCTCTTGTTGTTGCTTGGCTAGGAACACCATAGCATTACCTCCTTTATGGAAGCAATCTGTCATCTCCCTCTTATTTTGATTTACTTCAAATCTTATGGATTTGATGTCCTGGGCCAACTGAAACTGTAACTCCTTGTGAGTTTCATCCACATATTGCTCTATGGATTGTCTTTGATTATCCAGTTTCAGTTGCATCTGGACTAGTGAGGAACTGAAGTCCACAGTTGTTGTAGATGGCGTTGTTCCCACCTGCAAAGCCTTTTTGTAACCAGAACTCTTCTTCTTTATCACAGCCAGCTTTCTTTTCTTAGCCAATGTGGCTTCTTCATCTTCAGAAGATTCAGATGTACTTTGAATATCAACAGTATCCTTTTCAGCTGGGGTATCCTTGGATAACTCCCCCTCAGTCCTTGGAATTTCCTTTTCTTGTTCAATTTCCTCCCCCTCAGTCCTAGCAGTAAGAGGATCAGGAGACAATTCTTCCATAGTATATTCCTGTTGTATCTATTTAGAAGGAATAAGATTACTTTTTTTTAAAGAACTACTTAAAAGACTAACCCACTGGAAAGACCTCTTTTGTTGTGTAAACAAAAGTGTCCCTTTTGAACAATTTTTGAGGTGAATACTATAACACATTACTAGTCTGTGGAGAAGAAACTTATTGGTTCATGTTGAGCATCATTTTTATCAGTTACTTCAGCTGCAGAGTTGATTTCAGATACAACATTCATTATTGTGTCTACAGCTAAGTCACTATCCAAGATAACATCATTAATGCCTCCTCCTTGGGCAGGCAACACAGTTTCTTTTTCTAGGTTTTCTCCCCCTGGAGTAGATTCAACTTGTGGCTCCTGATGCTCATTGTCCTTTGCTTGAGCATTAATATCTTATTGTTGCTGGTCTTCGTCAGAATTTAAGACTACTGCCTCCTCAGAATCACTGGAGGAGTTAGCTTGTACCACCACTTCCTTCTTCTTCTTGCCTTTCTTACTGTGCTCCTTAGGAGCAGGGACTTCTTTGGTCAGAACTCTGTCCCACCTAGACAGAATCCTTACATCCATTCTTCTCATGTGATTTATCTTGGAACCATTTGCATGTTTCAGAACATCAAGAATTACTGATATTAAGCAAAGGCTGAGGATCCTTCCCAGATTAGGTTTTTTGATTCCTTCTTGAATTTTATCAAACACTACTGCTGCCCAGTCAGTGTTAATCTTAAATATAACCCTTACCATCAGATTGAACATGTATGCTGATATCTTTTTATGTCCACTAGTCTTGCAGATAATCACCTTGCTAACAACTTCAGAAAGAAATTTTCCTTGGGAATTCATCCCTTTTCTATTGATTGATGATCCAATCTTAATGCTGGGACTCAGTCCACACAAGCTTAATGCCTGAGTTATTTGGGAAGGAGCAATTTTGTCTGTCTCCGTAATCAATGGCAGATGTAATGCTTTCCTGATAGATTTCAAAGTGAGCTTCACTTGGGTATCTTGAATGGAAGATTTGATCTTCTTTCCATTAGAGTCCACAGTAGCGGTGGTGTAGAACTCCATAACTTCCTTTTTCCATATCTTGGTTGATTCAAAGACCAAGAATTCTAATCCATTACCAGAAATTAGGGCTATAACTCCCTGAATTTCACTAGAAGCTGTCGTGAAACCATCACGAACCAGTTCATACCCTTCATTAACCTTATCATCTTGGTGTGGCGCCATTGTCTTACGTGCTAGAGGAGAAGAGAAGAGAAGGTTTATGTCGACAGAAGGTATAAAGTCAAAAATTCTGATAGCGTAGTCGACCAGATTTTTGATTTACCTATTTATAGTACTTGAGTCAAGGGCAGATCAAAAGTCGGACTAAAGTCGACAAATCAGTTTTTTGTGTCGACAAAAATGACCAGGTCTTGACAGAACTAAAGATAAGTCGACATGACTATGTGTCAACATACTAATGTCTAAGTCAACAAAACGTATTTTAAGTCGACACATCTATGTGTCGACATACTTGAGTTTGTGTCGACATACTTGTGTCAGTGTCGACACAAATAACTTAAGTCTTGACAGAGTTGTGTCGACACCAACTTTTTGTGTCGATACAAATATCCTCTCGACATATAGTCTCAACAAGGTTGTGTCGACACCAACTATATGTGTCGACACAAATATCCTTACGACTGAGAGTCTCGATAAGGTTGTGTCGACACTTATTCTCTTGTCGATACAGATACTGTTTTTGTGTCGACACTTCCTTTTCCTGTGTCGACACAACATACTGAGTGTGTCGACACAAACTTTTAACTTATCCAAATTTCAACAGAAATTTGGTGCTAACATATGCTACTCATGGAAACTTGTGTTAACCTAGTCTAGGTTCAACATACCTAATTCAATTTTGAAATTATTGAATTTAGTTTCATCCAGTGGTTTTATGAAAATATCAGCTATTTGATTATCTGTTTTTACAAATTATAGACTAATATTTTCCTTTTCAACATGTTCTCTAATAAAATGAAACTTTGTTTCTATATGCTTGGTCCTACTGTGTGACACAGGATTCTTTGCAATAGAAATAGCACTTGTAGAATCATAAAATAGTGGAATTCTACTTACATGGATGTCATAATCTTCTAGTTGATGTTTTATCCACATTAATTGTGCACAACAGCTACCTGCAGCTATATACTCTGATTCAGCTGTTGATATAGCTACACTGGTTTGCTTCTTGCTGCTCCATGACACCAGCCTCCCACCAAGAAACTGACAGGTTCCTATGGTATTTTTTTGTCTTCCTTGCATCCAGCAAAATCTACATCTGAGAAACCTGTTAATATAAAATCTCTATTCTTAGGGTACCAAAGGCCTAGATTAGGTATGCCCTTAAGATATCTCAGAATTCTTTTAGCTACAGTATAATGAGATTCCTTAGGGCATGCTTGATACCTAGCACAGACACATGTTGCATACATGATGTCAGGTCTACTAGTAGTCAAGTATAGTAGGGAGCCAATTATCCCTCTATACAAAGCCTCATCAACAGGTTTCCCTGCTTCATCTTTGCATATTGGCATACTTGTTCCCATTGGAGTTTTCATTATAGAAGTTGAGTCAAAACCATACTTCTTAATCAACTCCTTGGTGAACTTAGACTGGGATATGGACAACCCACTCTTAGTCTATCTTACTTGAAGTCCCAAAAAGAACTTCAGCTCACCCATACTGCTCATCTCAAACTTCCCTTGCATAAGTTTGGCAAACTTCCTACAAATGTTGTTTTCAGTAGAACCAAAGATAATGTCACCCACATATATCTGGACTAGTATTATCTTGCCTTTTGATTCCCTATAGAATAGAGTTTTGTTTATCTTTCCTCTATAGAATTTATTCTCAATGAGGAAGGTAGACAAGGTTTCATACCAAGCCCTTGGAGCTTGTTTTAAACCATATAGAACTTTCCTAAGCCTATACACATAATCAAGAAAGTGAGAGTCTACAAAACCTGAGGGTTGTTCTACATAGACTTCTTCTTTTAAATCACCATTAAGAAATGCTGATTTCACATCCATTTGATATACTTTGAACCCTTGATATGCAGCATAGGCCAAGAACAGCCTTATTGCCTCCAGCTTTGCCACTTAAGCAAAGGTTTGATAAAAATCAATACCTTCCTCTTGCCTGTAGCCTTTTGCTACCAGTCTAGCCTTGTTCTTGATTATTGTGTCATTCTCATCAAGCTTGTTCCTGTAGATCCACTTAGTTCCAATTATGTTGTGATCCTTTGGTTTTGGCACCAGTTCCCAAACCTTACACCTTTTGAACTGACTTAGCTCTTCTTGCATTGCATCAATCCAGTTGGTGTCTTGCATGGCCTCTTCAATCTTCCTGGGTTCTATCTGAGACATGAAGCTAGAATATAAAATTGTGTTTATGCTCCTGCTCCTTGTTAGAACACCCTGACTTGCATCACCAATGATCTGGTGAGCTGGATGATCCTTCAGGTGTCTCCTTGCTGGAGGAATTCTGTCAGCATTATGGCTATCTCCAATTTCCTCATCTTGATTCTCCAGATTTTCTTCTTCACTCAGAGGGACTTGATATCCCCCTGAATAGCTGGCATCTTTGTCTTCATCCAGATTAGTAGTAACATCTTCATTGATGGTCAGCTTGTCCAGCTTATCTGTTTGACCTGTAGAACTAACAGAAGAATTAGACAATTCACTGTTAATAAACATTGACTCATCAAATACAACATGCACAGAGTCTTCTTTAACTTGAGTAGTCAAGTTATAGATCCTGTATGCTCTACTATGGTTACTGTACCCAATAAATATCCCTTCTAGGGATTTGGCAGCAAATTTAGTTTGGTAGTGTTTACCATTGACTAGTACAAAACACTTACTACCAAAGATTCTGAAATAAGATATGTTTGGTTTTCTGCCTTTTAAAATCTGGTAGGGAGTCATCTTGTGTTTCTTGTTGATGGAGGCCCTATTGAGCACATGACATGCAGTATTTACTGCCTCAGCCCAGAAGTATTTAGGGATAGTAGTGTCATTCAGTAGAGTTCTACTGGCTTCAATTAGAGTCTTATTCTTCCTTTCAGCAACACCATTTTGCTAAGGAGTTCTAGGTGAAGAGAATTCCTGATGAATCCCAAGTTCTTCACAGAATTTTGTCATGCATTCAGACTGAAATTTAGTTCCATGGTCACTTCTGATTTTGACCACTGAGCTGTTGTATTCATTCTGTATTTGTCTGACAAAAGTCTGGAAAATAGTTGGGGTTTTAGATTTCTGCCTCAAGAAGAAAACCCATGTTAATCTAGAATAGTCATCCACAACAACAAGTGTGTATGCTTTCCTACCAAGTCTATGGACTGGCATAGGACCAAACAAATCCATATGCATAAGATACAAACATCTCTTTGAATCTTTGATGTCAAGTGACTGAAAAGAGGACTTAGTCTGCTTGCCTTTTTGGCAAGCTGAGCACACACCCTCTTTTATGCACTGAACTTGAGGACCATTCCTCACTAATCCCATACTGAACATCAGTCCAATTGACTTATAGTTCAGATGAGCTAGCCTCTTGTGCCATTTGACACATAGAGAAGCTTTCTCTCCTGCAACCAAACAAATAAGTGAGTTGTTATACTCACACTCTAGGTTAAGACAATACACATTTCCTTTCCTAGTGCCAGTCAAAATGATCTCTTGATCACTTGACCTTTTTACTAGGCACTCCCCTTTGAGGAAAGAAATATCATAACCAAGATCACGAAGTTGACTTATGCTAATCAGGTTATGTTTTAGACCCTTTACATAAGCCACTTTAGTGATTGTAATTGAATCACAAAATATGTTACCAAATCCTTTGATGATTCTCTTTTCTGATCCACCAAAGACAACTTTTGGTCCATTCTTTATGGGCACATAGTCCCTCAACAATTTCCTTGTTCCAGTCATATGTCTGGAATAGCCACTATTTAAGTACCATATAGGGGTATGGTCACTTGGATTTACCTGCAATAAATAATGAATCACTTACCCTTAGAACCCAACTTGCTAGTGGGTCCTAGGTCCTTGTTAGTTTGAAATCCTGTGAATGATCTAACATGAATCCTACTTTTGGTTTTAACACTTAAGTTAAACCAGCAATCCATGGAAAAGTTGCCCACCTTGCCACAACACCAACACTCAAACCTATTATACCTATTCTTAGGTACATGCCTTCTTACTTTGTTGTCAGTAGGCTTGTTAAGTGTTGGTGCTGGAACAACATTCTTCAAGAACTCCTCTTGAATATGATGGGAATGCCTATAGATTGGTCTATTTGCATTAGCACCCTTGCTCATGAAATTTTCATGCTCATAGTGACCATGTGTCATGTCATGATCATACCTATTAGTAGGATTCACTACCTTCTTAAAGAAAATAGGGGGATTAACAGCTTGAGGCTGAACTGAGGCTTTACCTTTTCTGTGAGAATTGGTAGCCCTAGTTATTCCCTTATAGCCTAGACCAGTCTTTCCTTTTTGTAAAACAAAATTGTCGATCAAAGGTAAGGCTGACTTTGGCTTGGAGAATTTTGCCACTAGCTCTTTCTCTTGCTGAAGTTTTCCCTCCAGTTTCTTGATATGATTCTCTTTGAATGTGATTGTGCCCATCTGAATAACTGTAATGTTTTTCAATTTGGCAATCTCATTCAGTTTTTGATCCAGCAGTTTTGCTGAATCTGCTGCAGCCAGCTTAAGAGACTTAATCTCTTTGGCTTGCTCTTTAATAAGAAACTTGCTCTTCTTTAGAGCATTCAACAACCAAACATACTCATTAATGAGTTGATAAAAATCCCCCTCAGACTCAGATCCATCCACTTCTTTTGAAGAAGATGCTTCTGATTTTGTTCCTGTAAAGTAATCTGAGACTTGGGGTGAATTATTTACCTTACTTGTTCCAAGCTAATCCTGGCACTTATCTTCTTCAGATTGGGCCATCAACCCTTTACAACAATGTTCTTCAAATCCATTTATGGAGTCTAGCATCTGTAGGAATTCTAGTTCCTTAGAGTCCTCTTCTGTTGAGAAGAGTCCAACATATACTTCTGCCTCTTCTCCTTCAGATTCTGAAGATGAAGAGTCTGTCCAACTCTTCTCCTTCTGAGTCACTAGAGACTTCTCCTTCTTGCCTTTGACCAGCTGCTTCTTCTTGTCCTTTGACTCCTTTCTTTTGTCAGGACAGTCAGCTATGACATGCCAAGACCTATTACAGCAATAACACACAATCTTAGAATTAGATGTTTTACCATGTTTAGAAGCATACCTGTCCTCCTTAGGAGTTTTCTTCTTCCTATAGTATTCATCCTTGGAATAGGATGTAGATGAAGGCCTGGTTCTCCAATTCTTTTTTCTTCATGAACCTTTGGAATTGTCTTGTGAAGGCAGCAAAGTCTTCATCAAATGTATGACTATCTAATGTATATGCTTCAGTAACACCTTCTTCTGCATCAGTACTCCTTCTAGGTGGAGAAGGGGATTTTATCCTACCCTTCCTTGAGCCCTCAGCCTTGAAGGCTACTGACCTTTCTTTATGTTCAGATCTGCTGCCCTTCTCTTCCTCTTTCCTAGCAGTAAGCTGCATTTCAAATGAAAGCAGTTTTCCAAAAAGTATAGGTGGTGTGTGTCAGCCAGTTTGGACACTTCCCTGATTGCACATATCTTAGTATCTTAATCCTTTGTTAGGGACCTAAGAAACTTGTCATTCAGTTCATAAGTACTGAAGACTCTTCCATATGTCATTAGTTCATTCACTATTCTGAAAAACTTTTTATAGCATTCAGCTATGTTGTCAGTTTTAATTTGCCTAAAGCTCTCATACTCCTGATTCAACATGGACTTTCTGTCCTCTCTGACTTCTTTTGTGCCTTCCATATAGACAATCAGTGTATCCCACATTTCTTTGGAAGTTTCACAGTGCACAAGATTCTGGAAAGTGGCATCATCTATGACACTTACAATTATATTCTGAGCTCTTTTATCTAATGTAGCCAAGATGATTTCATCCTTAGTCATTTCTGAATAACTCTTTGGAGTTTGAATGTTTGCATCAAGAACTGAAACCTTCATTGGAATGAAGGGGTCTTCCAGTACTATGATATAAATTCTTGGATCAGATGCTTCCATAAATAGCCTGACCCTTTCTTTCCAAATGCCAAAAGATTCTTTCCTGCATATTGGCAATTTCATTGATCCAAATTCCTTTTGATTTTCACTTGAACCCATTTTTGTTATCTATTGTTTGCCTTGGAGAAATCTTCTGACTGTTATGTAGACTTTTGAGGAACCTCCCTCTGATACCACTTGAAAGACTTTTATTCAAGAGCCTAAACACCTAGAGGGGGGGGGGGGAGTGAATAGGTTCTAATCTTTTTTATGTCTTTTTGATTTTAAGGCAAACAGAATATTATAACTACTTGTAGCACAGAATAATTCTAACTATAGAAATTAAATGGAACACAACAAACACACGATCTATAGTGGTTCCCCAAGATATGGGTAAATCTACTTCCCCCTTTGCCTATCCAGTAGATAACTAGATTCAGCCTAACTTCCTTCCACTAGCTCAGATCCACAGATCTTACAAACTTAGAACCCAAAATGGTTCCTACACCTCAGACTTTACACAAGTCCTACCTCAGATTCTTCCCTGAATACTACCTCAAGCCTCAGCCCTACCTCAGCCTTTATAATTAGGCTTACAACTCAGACTTTCCACAAGTCCTACCTCAGGCACACTGCCCTACCTCAGCATTTATAATTTTAGGCTTACAGTCTCAGATCTAACAATAGATCCTACAAGAATTTGTGAGAATTAAGTTTTAAAAAACTTCACCAGCTAGATTCCTCTGTTGATGTTGTCTTCTTGATCAGTTCTTGTATAAACTGATTCTTTTGATCCAACCTCACTTAGCTTTTCAAAGCTTCTTGATAAGGACAAATAAGGTGGATCTACTCTTCAAGTTGAAGTTGATCTTCTGTCAGCTTCTTCTTTAGATTCAGATTGAACTCTGAATCTTTCTTGCAGACAGGCCTTGATCTATCAGAATTCTTCTTTTTGATCTAGAGATCTTTCTTGACGTTGATTAATTCTATATCCTTCTTTGTTGTTTCCGATCTGGCTCGTATATAGAGCTTGCTCCATGGTTAACGGTTGATCCGGTTCATAACAGACTTCTGACAGTTCTGACAGTGGTGTCAGACCGGTTGGTTAAGATAGCTGTCAAGTCACCAATCACATCATCGGGTTCTACAATGTCTATCCAACTCAGCATACAACACTCAGCAGACTGCTTTACATGTGTCGACACATATAGACTAAGTGTCGACGCAAGTCTTCAGGGTGTCGACACAAATACTCCAAGTGTCGACACAAGTCTTCATGGTTTCGACACAAATACTCCAAGTGTCGACACATTCATACTTCTGCTTCTCGACAATGCTTTTTGTTGTGTGTGTTGACACAAGTTCTGTATGTCTACACAACAACTTCTTGTCTCGATATTTCTGTTGCAGACAGATAGCGTTGAGTGTTTGTCAAATGACGTTGAGTGTGTGTCGACACAAGTCCTGTGTGTCGACACAATTACTTCTAAACTCGACACAGCTTCTTGAGAGTTGACGTGTCGACACAAGTCCTGTGTGTCGACACAATTGCTTCAGGTGTCGACATAGCTCCTTAGTGTCGACTCATCTTCTGATTTAAGTGTCGACACAAATCTGTTTTAACTCGTCGACACAATTCTGGATGTCGACACAATTGCTTCTTTAGGTATTGACATAGCTTTGAGTGTCGACACAGCTTCTTTATAAGTGTCGACAAAAATTCTGGGTGTCGACACATTTTCCCTTAGTGTCGACACAATTTGCCTGTGTGTCGACACAGCTTGCCTGAGTGTCGACACAAGTTTCTTTAGGGTCGACACAGTTTCTTCATAAGTGTCGACACTTATACTTAGAAAATTTTCCTTCAAATTTTTAACCTGCACAATGAAACTCAAACTTTTATCAAATACACATTGATGCATGTCATTGACTAAGTTGTGACTTCTCCAAATCTAGTACACATTTTCCAATGTACCCAACAAAGAGATTTTGTGGACTTTGGACACATGCACCCCACTTAAACCACTTAGTAAGTAATTAGGTCTTTAGACCCTAGGAATTGTTTAATGGGTCATATGACCTTTAATATTGGTGGTATTTTGCTAAGGTTATTTTCATAACAACATTAACCTCTGGAATTTATCATAGGGTGTTTAGATATCAGTAGCTCACCCTTGTAGTTATAAACTTCATCTTTCCCTTTTGATGATATTGATGTAATTATGGTTTATATGTCTTAGAATGATTTCAAACTCTGGAAAAGCTGATCAAATAGCATGTAGATACCCTAGTGAATTATTTGGTATAGTTGAACATTTCTTTTTAGTACATCATGTATAAAGTAAACTAGTACACCTTACTTTGATTAATTGAGGATAAATACCATAGCTTGCTGGAAAATTGTGTTACTTAGCCAGAGTACGTTTTAGGGCATAAAGAAGCTTGGAAAAATATTTACATATTGTTTAGTTGAGATTACAAGGATGTTTCTTCACAAAGTGCCTCATAATGGATTTGGTTGAGATATTTTTATATATAGTTTACTGACCCTGGAATTGCATGAAATTTAGTCAGTAAGGTTTTATGATCATAATAAAGCTCTGTTAATGTTTGTATAATTTTTGGACAAGTATTTATGGTACTCCCTTCATTACCCCTATTTAGTTGAATTATCTTGGATTATTTATTTGGAGGATAATTCCTTTATAAAATTTATGAAATTTGGTATTCACTGAAATCTTGCTATCCTATAGTGTTCATAATTTATGCATGGTCATATCTTAAGTAAATCTAGTACTTTGTGTTCAAATCACCCATGGACGAATTTTTGGGAAAATAAATTAAATGCTAATTTATTTAGGAAAATTTCAAGTTTCTGGATTTAGACTTAATATATCATGATAGATCCCCAATAAATATTTTAGGACTTTTGGATGAAAATTTGGGGTACCTCCTATCGTATACATCATATGGCTTAGAATGGTATGCATATAGTAAAACTGCAGAAATTATGATAGGGTGTATTGTAACACCCTTATCTGTCACATAATATATAGTAGTAGGTCCATCCAGGGCCTAACGCCATATACCACGGACAGACCAGTGGGTTACTCAATGAAACCATTCAACCAATACACACGTCCTACACAGAGCATCTAGCGGAAGCAATTTATTAAGTTGCAACAATAAGAACCCTACCAACAAGCATGAATGTCCACTAAAAGAAACTCAGTAGGAATGAACTACAAAATACACAAAAGTACTGGCCTTAAGACCTTACAATAGTTTGCTCAAATATAAGTGTCTTCCAAATCTCGGCACGCAGGCAGGACACACATGCGAATACAAGAAAACACAATAAAACTAGGCCTTCGAGGGCCGGCTGAGCAACCTAGGCTTTAGCCCGCTATACACCGATCGGCTCCGCAGCACCTGCAAGCACAATTCACCGCAATGGTGGTAAACAAGAATAATGGTCAGCTAAAGATGACCAAATTACAACGATTCCGCCCCCAAACCGGGGCGGCAAAGCTTCTTCCCTGCACTTGTTAGCAAAACAAGCAACATAGCAAATAAACATCACATAATAGGTGCACGCACGCATGGCCGTACACACTGTGCTCTCATGGAACTTACTCGGGGAAGCCAAACCAAACCCAGTCCGATCCTTGACTCCACCACCACCCCCAGGGCAGCAAACCTCGTGAGCATTTTAGTCTTTTCAGCCGTAGCCTAGACTCGATCTCCAAATCATCGGTAAGAGCCACGTTAACTTTAGGTCTCTTTAACCGAAACAGATGGAGTGAGTAGGGTTCCACCAGCCCGTTGCTCACCCCGTCATGGATATTTGGCCTTTGACGCGGGCCAAGCTTCCCCCAGTCCCAACTATCGATAAAACACGATACATAGCCCCGCTATATATCCGGCTGGATCCCAGGCCGCCGAAATGGTAGAATTGCATTTCTGCCCAGATTTCCGGGTGCACCTTGGGGTTCATCCCCAAGATTCCCTGATGCATTCTAACGCATAGCAACCTGAAAACAAACAAAATGCACGGAGTCTTCTCCGGCACAATATGCATAACAAAACATCACCGATCCAAACCAACAAGTCCGGGTAGGCTTCACACACCATGCCTATGTCCTTACTACGATTCCAGACTCTAATAAGGGGGACTTTACATATCTACCCCAAAGAATACCACAAACTTACCGCACGCTCGCGGGAGCGGGTTTTCCCATGCAAAGGAAGAAGAGCTTCACATGCTTAAGATGAAAATCGTTACCCTAGCAGTTTTCCTTGGTGCCATGGAAATCTATGCGGATGAAAAGCACCGCAATCTCCTTGCCTCCGCAGATCCGAAGTCGGCTCGCGATTTGGAGCTCCGAATCTCCGCCGGTGACCGGATCTAGCCTTACTTCTTCCTCCTTGCTCTCTCCTCTCTCTAGATCTTAGAAAGAGAGTAACTTAAGAGAAATGGGGTTTTCTAAGCCCTAAACCCGGGTATATCCCTGGGGAAATAACCCCCAGCTGTCGGATCTCAAAATAAGGAAACGTGCGGCTGCGATCCGGACTTGAAATCTAAGATCTGGGCCGAACACGGCTTGCGACACGCCCGTGTCCAAGGCCATGTCACCCATTCGCCGTCAAAACAGTCGCGTCCCAAAAAGAACACGGGCACTTGACACGCCTGTGTCTCGCTGGACACGCCCGTATCAGCCAGTACATGCCCGTGTAGCTGTGCGTGTGCCTCCATCGACACAGGACCAGAACATCCAGAGCACGACACGGCCATGTGACATGCTCGTGTCACATGCCGTGTACTCGACACGCCTTGGGACACGCCCCTGTCCCAGACCATGTTTCTACCTTAGCACAACCCGCCAAACGACCCGAGCAGGACACGGGTATTCGACATGCCCGTGTCGAATTCCACACGCCCGTGTAGGACCAGAACACGCCTGGGCTTAGGCCGTGCGCCCTCACTCAACGATTGTTGAGTGAAAGGCTTCGAGTGCCTGACACGCCCTGGGACACGCCCGTGTCCCAGGCCGTGTTCACTAGCCCGACGATCATTGACTGCAATTTCGCCGACCACGCGGCCAATGTCGAACCCGAGCACGACACGCCCTGGGACACGCCCGTGTCCCAGGCCGTGTCACCTCTACCAAATCCCAGATTTGGCTCAAAACACCACCTGTCACTCTTTTGAGTTTCGGGGCGTTACGACTCTCTCCCTCTTAAAAGAATTTTGTCCACGAAATTACCAAAGGAAAGATACACAAAACCAAAAGCGGTACCTGAGTGAAATAACTTCGGGTACTCCTCAAGCATGGTCTGCTCCCGTTCCCAAGAGAGCTCCACCCGACCGCAATTGCTTCACTGGACATTGACCATCCTGATCTCCTTGCTACGAAGTCGCCTGACTTCAGAGTCTTCGATATGAATGGGCTTGACCTTCGTCGTCAACCCTTCGTCCACCAGTACTTGATCAACTGTGATCACCTGCGAAGGCTCTTGCACCGCCTTCCGCAACACTGAAATGTGGAATACACCGTGTAGACCACTCAACTATACTGATAGCCTTAGGCGATAAGACGCTACGCCGATCCACCCCCAGAATCTCAAATGGTCCAAGGTATCTCGGGCTCAGAGCGTCGTACCCATGAAACATGCTTGAACGACCTTAACTTCAAGTACACCCAAACGCCAACCGCAAACTCCACATTCCGAGGCTTGACATTGAAGTATTTGGCTTGCCTAACCAGAGCAATCAACAAACGCTCTCGAATGGTTCGCACCAATAAAGTAGCGTTTTCCCACCTCTTGCTACCTGTACAACCTTGCCTCACCCGTTTCCAACTACGACAATGGCGTGCGACATTTTCTACCATATAAGGCCTCGAAGGGTGCCATTTGGATACTTGTTTGGTAGCTATTGTTGTACGTAAACTCCAGCAGATACAGATAGTGTCCCCACTACTTCCCGAAGTCCAGAATGCATATGCGAAACATGTCTTCCATCGTCCTGTTGCCCCTCTCGGTCTGCCCATCCGTTTGCGGATGAAAGGCTGTGCTGAACTTCAACTTAGTCCCCAGCATTCGTTGCACCAACCTCCAATCATTGGACATAAAATGCCCATCTCGATCTCCCACGATGCTGCGGGGCACACCGTGCAGTCTGACTATATTAACCACAAACATCTTCGCCAGTTTCTCCACCGGATCATCCTTCCTATGCGGAATGAAGCGAGGAACTTTTGTTAACCGGTCTACGATCACCCAGATGACGTCGTTTCCCTCCTGCGACCTTAGCGAGCCATGCACAAAGTCCATCAATATGTCGTCGAACTCCCACTCCGGAATAGGCAAGGATTTCAAGAATCCCCCTGTCTTTTGGCACTCTGCCATTACTAAGGCGCAAGTCTGACATTTAGTCACATGCAGTGCCACAACCTTCTTGAGCCCTGGCCACCAAAATATCTTCTTTAGATCTCGGTACATCTTCGTGCTCCCTATATGAATTGAGTACTTGGTATGATCGTACACCAACTCCACCCGTAACTTATCCACATTTGACACACACAAACATTATCCTTCCTTAGTAGTCCATCTTCAACTGAAAACTGGGAATTTGACCCATCCAATGCTGCATCCATTAGTTCCTTCATGCTGCCATCCAACACAATAGCCTGCCGAATCCGATCAGCCAGGCCATACTGAACTTTCGTCCAGTTCAATAACTCTTTGGCGCTAGTCTTCTTGTCCACACAACAGATCTCTAACTCTTCCAACTCCCGTATTAATCTCTCATCATGAACCGATAACCAGGTTGCTTGGGCGGGAGCCCTGCGACTCAACGCATCTGTAACTGCATTTCCTTTACTGGGTACATAATGAATCTTGAACGTATAGTCCCCCAGTAACTCAATCAATCTCCACTGCCTCATGTTCAGATCCTTTTGATCCAATAGGTACTTCAGGCTCTTATGGTTGGTATAAATATCGACCTTTACGCCGTACAAGTAGTGCTTCCACAACTTTAGTGCAAAAATCACGGCCGCCAACTCCAAGTCGTGGACCGGATAATTCCTTTCGTGCACTTTCAGCTGACTCGAGCCATACGCTATAACACTTCCATGCTGAAGCAGTATGCAGCCCAAACCACTGCCCGAAGCATCACTGTAAATCTTGAAGCCTTCGGTCTCACTTGGCGAACCTAGAATAAGCGCCGTGGTCAACTGTCTCTCCAGCTCCTCGAAAGCTTGTGCGCATGTAGGCGTCCAAACAACTTTGGCTCTTTCTTCGCCAAAGTTGTGAGGGGGTAACTCTATCCACGAGAAGTTCTCTACGAAGAGCCTGTTGTAGCCGGTCAGCCCTAGAAAATTCTGGTCTTCCGCTCCCGAACGCAACACAGGCCACTCGCTTATCATAACTATCTTCGCTGGATCCACTGCAACACCCACTCTACAAACTTTATGGATGAGGACTGCTACCTAGGATAACCCAAAACTCGCGCTTGGATAACTAGGCATAGAGGTTGATCCTCTTTAGCATTTCAAACACCAAAAGAAGATGCTTGAGGTGATCCTCTTTGCTCTGCGAGTACACCGATACGTCGTCGATGAAGACGATCGCAAAATTGTCTAGGTACTCCCTGAACGATCTGTTCATCAAATCCATGTATACTGATGACACATTAGTCATCCCGAACGGCATGACCGTAAACTCAAAATGCCCATACCTTGTGCCGAACGCTGTCTTTGGGGCATCGCTTTCCCTTATCCTTAGCTGATGGTAATCGGACTTCAGATCCAATTTTGAATATACCGACGACCCGACTAACTGATCAAAAAGATCATCAATCCTTGGGACCGGGTATTTGTTTTTTTCTGTTAGCTTGTTCAACTCTCTGTAGTCGATACACAGCCGCAAGCTCCCGTCCTTCTACTTAACAAAGTGGACCGGTGCGCTCCAAGGCGACGAGCTTGGACGCACATACCCTTGTGACAATAGCTGGTCGAGTTGAATCTTTAGCTCCGCCTTTTCCTTAGGTACCAACCTATAAGAAGAGAGTGACGCAGGTTTGGCACCTGACACTAACTCAATCGTGAAATCGATCTCTCGCTACGGTGGGGCTCCAGGGATACCGTCAGGGAAACACATCAGGATATTCAGATACGCCTGAAATACTATCCAATGTAGGCTAAAGCTTCGAAGCCTCCCATGGTAGCAGTAAAGATGCTTTCCAGTCGAACTCCTGACTCCCAAGCGATAACCTCTTTACGACACAGACTCTCTCTGCTCGCATAGAACAACCATTAGGAAACAACACACCCAAATTGTCCTTTACCATCGAAGGAGATACTCCGATGTTCAATACTAATCCTTCAGACAAAAGGAGTGCGAAGTTTCCTTATCGAAACTATGCCCTCGCCGGGTGACCAAAAGTCCAAAACAAAGCCTAGAACTTTCAGTCTTAAGCTAGAACGCATAAGGTAACATGTATAAGAAGTTAAATTGCTATAAATTAAACCTTACCTGACATCCTGACGGTCGTCCACAAGACCTCCTGCTAGCCAAGGATGTCCACCCTCAGTTGGGCTAGATTATACAGTGATGCGGTGGACTCCATCGCCTTGCCCTTCTCCTCAGATGTTGCCCCCGACTTCTTCTCGAACATTGAACATACACTCCAACAATCCCAAGCATAGTGTCCCAGCTTTCCACAGTTATAGCATGCACCCGGGGTTTGTCCTGTAGTCGCTCCGGATGCGCCAGAGGAAGGGACTAGACCCGACATCCTAGCCTTCTTGTACCACCTACGGTACCCAGATTTTGAGGCTGGCATTTTAAACACCGTCTCCTTTGCACTAGAGTCTTCAACTGCTCCTGCCATAACTTTCATTGTCTTCTGAGCACCCTTCCGATAATCTCGGGCAAAGTTCCCTTTCTTGCCACAAGAATGGCAATTGTAAGTAGCCTGACTAGTAGATGATCTAGCTTCTTTTCTCAGCGTTTTGCGGTAGGAAGTCCTTATAGGATTTGCAGGGTTTGGTACCCTATTCACTGGTAATTGATGAGTTTTCCCTAACTCTACTTCCAAAGTTCTATCCGACTCCACCAAGGCTCGGAATCCCAATAGCTTTGGTCCTAGCAGTAGGATATGCAACTCACTGCGCAGACCATTATAAAATCTATTGACTATAGACTGCTCGCTTTCCCACTCAAAGCCTGGGTAGCGCCTTATCATAAGGAACGTCTGCAAATATTCGTCAACTGAGTGCGCTCCCTGCAACACAATCATGTTCATATGCTTCCCTAAAGGGCCTCTACATGCAAATTACTCCATCACAACGCCCGGTGTTGGGGCCATCTTAGGGACAGAGGGTTGCATATTTCTTCCATGATGTGCGTTGGTCACAGTGAACACCACTTTAATTACCCTTCTTATGGTTTCAAAAGAAGTAGGAGTCTCAGACACATCGCTTGGTGCAGTAATTTTCTCAGAAAGTGTGCGTTCAGGCTGCCACACGCCACTCCCGGACACCTATAGTCATACAAAACACCGATAAGCGACCAAACAACATTGTAAAATGCAATTATAGGAACACGCAGGTTCCTCAAACATGTGTATTTTCATTCCTAAGTGGACATTCATGGGTTCTTTTCATATTATAACGATGACGCACACACATATGCTCACCACCCCTTAAAGTGAATTCATCCACGAATTCATTTAAGCCCGACCGAAACCGGTAGTCTGATACAAAATTGTAACACCCCTATCCGTCACATAGTATATATCAGTAGGTCCGACCAGGGCCTGACGCCATATACCATGGACATACCGGTGGGTTACTCAATGAAACCATTCAACCAATACACATATCCAACACAGAGCATCTAGCGAAAGCAATTTATTAAGTTGCAACAATAAGAACCCTGCCAACAAGCATGAATGTCCAATAACAGAAACCCAGTAAGAATGAACTACAAAATACATAAAAGTAATGGCCTTAAGGCCTTACAATAGTTTGCTCAAATATAAGTGTCTTCCAAACCTCGGCACGTAGGCCGGCCAAACATAAGAATACAAGAAAACACTCAAAAACTAGGCCTTTGAGGGTCGGCTGAGCAACCTGGGCTTTAGCCCGCTATACACCGATCGGCTCCATAGCACCTGCAAGCACAATTCACTGCAACGGTGGCAAACAAGAATAACGGTCAGCTAAAGCTAACTAAATTATAATGATTCCGCCCCCAAACTGGGGCGGCAAAGCTTCTTCCCTGCACTTGTTAGCAAAACAAGCAACATAGCGAATAAACATCACATCATAGGTGCACGCATGCACGGCCGTACACCCCGTGCTCTCAGGGCACTTACTCGGTGAAGTCAGTCCGAACCCAGTCCGATCCTTGACTCCACCCCCACCCCCAAGGCGCCAAACCTTATGAGCATTTTAGTCTTTTCAGCCGTAGCCTAGAATCGATCTCCAAATCATCGGTAAGTGCCACGTTAACTTTAGGTCTCTTTAACCGAAACAGATGGAGCGGGTAGGGTTCCACCAGCCCGTTGCTCACCCCGCCATGGCCATTTGGCCTTTGATGCGGGCCAAGCTTCCCCCAGTCCCAACTATCGATAAAATACAGTACATAGCCCCGCTATATACCCGGCTGGCTCCCATGCCACCAAAATGGCAGAAATGCATTTCTGCCCAGATTTCCGGGTGCACCTTGGGGTTAATCCCCAAGATTCCCTGATTCATTCTACAACATAGCAACCCGAAAACAAACAAAATGCACAGAGTCTTCTCTGGCACAATATACATAACAAAACATCACCGATCGTGACCAACATGTCCGGGTAGGCTTCACACACCATGCCTATGTCCGTACTATGATTCCGGACTCTAACAAGGGGGACTTTACATATCTACACCAAGGAATACCGCAAACTCACCGTACGCTCGGGGGAGCGTGTTTTCCCATGCAAAGGAAGAAGAGCTTCACATGCTCAAGATGAAAATTGTTACCCTAGCATTTTCCCTTGGCGCCATGGAAATCTACGCGGATGAAAAGCACCGCAATATCCTTGCCTCCGCAGATCCGAAGTAGGCTCGTGATTTGGAGCTCCGAAGCTCCGCCGGTGACCGGATCTAGCCTTCCTTCTTCCTCCTTGCTCTCTCCTCTCTCTAGATCTTAGAAAGAGAGTAACTTAAGAGAAATGGGGTTTTCTAAGCCCTAAACCCAGGTATATCCCTGGGGAAACAACCCCTAGCTGTCAGATCTCAAAATAAGGAAACAGACGGCTGCGATCCGGACTTGAAATCCAAGATCTGGGCCGAACACAGCTTGCGCCACGCCCGTGTCCAAGGCCATGTCACCCATTTGCCATCAAAATCGTCACGTCCCAAAAAGAACACGGGCACTCGACACGCCCGTGTCAGGATGGACACACTCGTGTCAGCCAGTACACGCCCGTGTAGCTGGGTGTGTGCCTCCATCGACACAGGACAAGAACGTCCAGAGCTTGACATAGCCATGTTACACGCCCGTGTCACATGCGGTGTACTAGACACGACCTGGGACACGCCCATATCCCAGGCCGTGTTGCTACCTTAGCACAACCCTCCAAACGACCTGAGTAGGACACGGGTATTCGAAACGCCCGTGTCGAATTTCACACGCCCGTGTCGGACCCGAACATGCCTGGGCTCAGGCCGTGCGCCCTCACTCAACGATCATTGAGTGAAAGGCTTCGAGTGCTTGACATGCCCTGGGACACGCCCGTATCCCAGGCCATGTTCACTACCCCGACGATCGTTGACTGCAATTTCGCCGACCACGTGGCCAACGCCGAACCCGAGCACGACACGCCCTGGGACATGCCCGTGTCCCAGGCCATGTCACCTCTACCAAATCCCAAATTTGGCTCAAAACACCACCTGTCACTCTTTTGAGTTTCAGGGCATTACATATATAATGAACATAGGGAGTTGGGGTATCAGTTTACTGTTATAGTGAAATAGAAATGTGCTCATCAATGAGGGTCATGGAGAGGAGTAATGATGGGAAGACTAGTGTAGGTGGTATTCGGGTTCGACGAAACATCGTCTTTCCTGTGGAGAGGAATGGTCAAATACACTAGGGTTAGATCCAATATAACATTAAAAGGGATCAGGGATTGGGTATTAACCAATAATAGTAAGTGCCTTGCGAAAGGGAACGATGGTCTTAAGCTTCCATCATAGTTCCTAGTGCCCTTTGAGAACCCTTCACCGGGTATGCCGGGGGCAGTCCTAGGCTAACCTAAACCATAAGAATAATCAATGATAAGAGTAATTAGTATAACTATGATTACACTTACACTCACACTCCCTGATGTTATGGGAGCTAGGTTGGGTATCACGAGCGGTAGGCTCGGTGGTTTTAGTGGTGGGCAGGTTAGCCCGACGAGCCGATGGATTGGTAGATAATTGTGACGGATGAGATAGTCCGGGGAGTTTCGGCTCGGTGGGAGAATATAATACTATTGCATTTGCAAAAGATAAAAGGTGGTGGGTCTTCGGTATTGGACTGTCATTCACACTAACGTCGATACGCTTACTCGGCGGGTGTGGTTTACACTTAGCCAAAGAAATTCCGGTGGATATGGCCAGCATTAGTACGTGGTGACTCTGGGTTGTGTCCTTCCAGAGGCGTACGTATGGGCTAGGCCTGGTAGTGTGGATAGCCGCCTAGGAGTGGGGGGGGGGGGGGCGAACCACTATCTCCGTTTGCCACTACAGAGGTTCTTGGGAGTGAAGCTAGCTGCCCAAAAGGGGGGAACTTAAGGTCTGTGCGCATGGAGTTGTGTGTGTGTATTGCAATTGCGTGAATCATGGAATAACATAACAGTATACTCATACTTGTATACAACCTATACTCCAACATATAAATCAGTATGAGACTTTTTATACGATGGGAGTCTTGTAGAAGACCCCTTAACTTATAAGTTTGTTTGGGCATTCATATAAGTTAAGGTTACTTATTTCTTAGTATGTCTTTCTTACAAATGTTGCTTTACTCTACTTGTTTACCTTACTGTTTGCTATTATACAACTGCTAGCTTGTACCTTCCTTCCTTAGCTATATATACATTATAATTAACTACTAGAATAATACCACCGTAACCTGCTTTGTTTATTCTCCACCTTCATAGCTTCCCTTTCCTCCTCCCCGCTCGGTGCCTAGGAGCCATGGGGTAGGGGTAGGGGATTATAGGACTTAGTCTTTTGACTAATGATTGTTGGACCACAACATTCCAGGGGCTCCGGATGGGAGACAGGGAGCAGTAGTAGGGGATACAGCACCAGCAGACTACGGTGCTCATGAAGGTGGGCCAGTCTAGCACAAGAGCACCAGCTACTGGTTCCGTGAGTGATTAGTTAACTTAGCTTCCGCGAGTGTTTGTAGTGAGGATTTGATGTACCAGGCTTGAGCTCGTTTATGTTTCATTGTACTGTTTTACCTCAGTACTTCTATTATCATATGGACTTGATGTGATTTCTTATATTTATTATTATATGTGATTGTGGACTTAGTTGTATCAGAACTGGTTTAAGCTTCTTTCTCTTTGGTGATCGTAAAGGCCGATAGGATCGGCATTTTGTAGTGGCGACCTTCTCTAGTGTCGGTGTCACCGCAAAATGGCGATTCTGGGCATAATACCCCGATGGTTTAAAAGGAAAAAATGGAGTCTTACAACTTATTACTACATAATCTTGATAGATTAGTTCCACTATCACCTGCTTTCTATTTTATTCCCCTTATTTTCCTCCGCTCCGTCCTCCCGTATGGTGCCTAGGAGCCGCGGGTGCGAGGTGTGGAGGAAATGGCTTAGTTTTTATGACTAACGGTCAGTTGTGACCATATCATTTTAGGAGCTCGATGAGATGGAGCACAAGCACGACCAGCAGGACGAGGTGGCATGACTTGAGTAGCTGATACCACCTACTAATACTACTGTAGCCCGGCGTCAGGTGATGATGCGTGTACCGTTGATAGATTAGCTTCTGCTTGTTTGTATTTGTGAGAGAGAGATTTGATATTCATGTACAGGACATAAGCCCTTTTCTCTTTCTATTGTACTCATTGTGGAATGTTGTTGTACTTTTCATTTCCATATATATGGTAGGTACTATGATTCTGTGGACTAGTTAGTGTTACATACTACTTGTTTTACTTCTACTTTCGAATGGTAGAACAAGTTAAATAATTGTACTAGCCGGCAGAATCGACGTCTTGCAGTGTCGACTAACCCGTGAGTTAGTGTCATCGTAAGGCGATGGTTCTGGGCATAAGACCGGGTTACCTCCTTAGTAAGGGGAGAGGGGTCTTACAAACTGGTATCACTTGAACAAACGATCATAAGAGAAGAAGTCCACAACACTGGGTCACCCCTCTCGAGCATTAGTGTGCGGACAAACTATACAGCGGAAGCAATGGTGTGCCCATGTGTAAAAAAAGTCACATAAATAGTCCACATAAGCAATGAGTTAGGCCAATTCTAATATAAACCTTACCTTTATGCAGCCTCCACAGGTCACCGTACCACAGAATGTGGTTCATCACCCTCCGACTGCCATTCCTTTTTAGCAGACAGAGATGGGGCAGACACTGATGACCATTCTTGAAGCCTTCAGAGCCCAGTAGGTCCTGGCGCAGCTGCCAAATCCGGGATCGAACTGGTTGAGTGCATTCATGAGCTTGCCCCCTCCTATGTACCACGAGACAGAGAATGCGGTAAAGACCGAGGAATGACTTGAGGTTATACAGGAGATGCTGGTAGGCATCAACTGCCCTATCAGCCAGGCAGTCTCTTTGGCATCTTCTGCACTGGATGCCCACGCAAAGAGGTGGTAGAGTGTTGGGTATTATATCCACAATAACCTATATTTGTATGAAGTCACCCTTGAACTAAGATGAATTAAGTTGTATTTGATTCCCTGGGTTAGTTATGTGTTTTCAGGATATAATTGCCAAGTGTAGACCAATGTCAGTCTACAATGAGTCACCAAACACAGGACCATACAATGTAATCCCTCATTGTGTGATCCATGGTGTTGACTCATGTGTAGCCTCTCTATTAGGATACACTTCATTTTCAAAGCACTAAAGGAATGGAATAAAGAATGGTTGCTGATTTCATTTGAAGAAAAATAATTTTCAGGAAGTAAAATTTTTTCTAAGTCCATTACTCGGGTAGTATATGTTGTACTCGAGTAGTGGTGGAATGAATTCTTGAGTATACTAAGTAAAGTTCTTGAGTAATAGAAATCATTCTCGAGAAAGCTAAGTCAATTACTCGAGTAAGCCTTGGAGTACTACTTAACTATGTCTCGAGTTTACTCAATAATTCATTTCAGAAATTTTCTAAGTGTTGTAATCGAGTAGCAGAAGCCAGTACTCGAGAAGGCCAAGCCTTGTCTCGAGAAGTCAGAGGACCAGTACTCGAGTAAGAAGAAATTTAGTTTCGAGAATAAGTCTTGTTCTCGAGAAGTCATGGTATTTCTCGAGAAGTCTTACTATAGTTCTCGAGTAGTAGAATTCACTTCTCGAGAAGCCAGAAATCATTTCCGCAATTTATCTAAGTCTTGTTCTCGAGAACCTTACATCTCTCATCTCGAGAATCAGAAGTTAGTACTCGAGTAGTCTATAAACCACTCGAGAAATGCAGAAATATTTTCCGAAATTTCGTTAAGTCCAGACGGAAACGAATTCAAATTTAATCTCGATTCTTTTTGGTCCACGTGTACAATCATTTATGATTATGACCGTTAGGCTTGTCCTATAAAAGGTCTTATCAATTTTGACTAACCCTAAGAAGCGAAATCAAGTTTTTCTGAATCGTCCTTTCATTCTAAATCGGGAAAGCCGCCACTCCTCGTCGTCGTTCTCGCCGCTGGTCTTCTTCGATTCAAGAAATTCAGAAGAAGAATAGATCAACAGATCAAGGCGCTCAATCTCTCCAGATCTCTCTCTTGATCGTGGTGATCCAAAGCTTTTTAGATCCAGAAACTTAGCCACCGTATTCTTCGATTATTTCTTACAGAGCTTCAAGTTCAAGAAGGAAGATAGGCTGAAGAATCAGATATGAATAATTTCTGTTTGTATAATTTTTCTGTATACAATCTTTATTCTTGTAGGAGATTCTTCTCCGAGTTGTAGGAGTTTTATTCTCAGAGATTTGTGTAGGAAGTTTTTCTTCTGAGTGTAGATCCCGTGTTGAGGATTGAGTTGTAGGTAGCGTGTTGCTAAATCGGTAAGGTGGAGAGTGGATGTACCCAAGGTTGGGAAACCACAATAAATCTTGTGTCTTCTGTGGCTTGCTTATTTATTTTATGCACTCCGTTCATACAAATTTTTATTCCGCAAAAAAGACGCAGACCTCACCTATTCACCCCCCTTTAGGTGATTTAGGTAGACAACTAAAACATCAATTGGTATCAGAGGCGTGTTGTTCATAAAAAAGGTTAACACCTTGAAAAGATCTTCTCCTAGTTACCTTTAGAGGATACAAATATAGATAGAGCCAAGGATTTTGCTAAGCTTCTTTTGTGCACAAAGAATAATTTTGCTATGTGGAAAGAAAGGATAAAGTTCTTCATGGAAGCTGTGGATCCCAGAATGTTATGATATTGGAAGAAGGACCTTATGTTCCTATGACCACCTCCACCATTGACCCTACAAAGCAAGTTCCAAATAAGCATATGGATTTTGATAAAGATGAGATTGCACTTGTCTCTTTAGATAATAAAGCCAAGAATATCATCACAAGTGCAGTCGATGATTCTATGCTCTAGAATCTGATTAACTGCCAATCCGCCAAGGAAATGTGACAGCATCTCATCATCCTGATGGAAATTACCGAAGAAGTAAGGGATGCCAGAAGATCCATACTAAACCAGAAATATGAAGCATTCCGACAAGGTCCCAAGGACTTTATTGCAGATACCTTTGAAAATTTCTTCAAGATTGTCAACGACCTAAGAGTTTATGGCCGGGTCTTCACCAATGGAGAACTGAATGATAAATTCCTGAGATCCCTGATTAAGGAATGGGATAATAAAGTCTGTGCAATCCGAGAATTTAGTAAGCTGGAAGAGACTAACCCTAAAAATCTCTTCGGAAAGCTTATGTCATATGAACTACAAATCAACTCAAGAAAAGCCGAAGAAGAGAAGAGTCGGTCTTCATCCAAGGAAAAGTCTGTCGCTCTAAAGGCAGACATCTCAAGGAAGTCAAAAGCTGCATCTCCTGCCCCTACATAGGAAGAGAGTGAAGAAGAAACTTTAGAGCTAAGTACATCAGGCTTAGAATTATCTGAAGGAGAGTTTTCTCTTCTTTCAAGGTAGTTCAAGAAATTCTTAAACAAGAAGGAACAGTGGAGAGGCAAGGATGCCTCGTTCAGAAGATCACGTCATGATGGTTATCACCACAAGAAAGGCTCAAGCAGCCAAGACAAGTACCACTCTAAACAGAACAAACATATTTCTACTAACATTGTCTGTTATTGCTGCAATAAGCAAGGACACGTCATAGCTGACTTCCCTCACAATAAGAAGGAGGGTGGAATAAGAGAGGAGAAGAAAACTTATTATAATAAGAAAAAGACTGAAAGAAGCCTGGTAGCCAAGAAGGACAATACCCTCAGTGACACAGACTTATCTGAGTCTAGTGATGAGGAGGAAGCCTTTTTTAGGCTCATTACACACATAGATGAAGAAGAAGCCTCAGTTCACTGGGAAGGTAAACTCTCATACCCCTCTCTCTTAATCTGATGCTTATGACCATGATCATGAGGACTGTTCATCTGATGATGAATCTGAACTCATATCTCAATACAAAGAGCTAATCAAGGCTTACGAAAAATGTCGAAGAGTCGCAAGAACTCAAGCCAAGGAGATTAAATCTCTTAAGGCAGAGGAGAGAACTTTGAGGGAGGAAGTCGAAAAGATGGACTCACTCAAAGAGGAAGCCCATTTAGCAATCGACGTATACAAAAAGGATCTCGAGCACCTAAACCTGAAAGTGCAAATCATCAAGGTGTCGGAAAAACAACTTGCCATTGAAAAGAGCTGGCTTAGGCCATGTGGCTGGTCCTAGTAAATCTTCTAGGAGAAATAAAGCCTAAAGGAGAAATAAGACTGCCAAGAAAGCTCTAGCCAAGGAAAAAGGGAAAGCTCCTCTAGAACAAACTTCGTTTAGAAAGGTTATATTTCCAACAAATAAGTTTGATCTTGATTCGTCCTACAATCACTTTGCTAGGCCTACTTATATAGAGCCCAAGTCTCGGTACCAAGGTTGGACTCGTCCCCAGAACTTTGGAGAGAGTGTCTTCAAAGCACCTTATGAGGAGATCACTCTTTAGAGCTACGACCCTTATAGTCATGGCCACAACATCAAGAAAGCTCCAAAAGCCAAACCCGTTATGGAAAAGCTCATTATGGAGAAGAAGTCATGTGAGTGACATCACCACAAAGTTTCTACCTCCAAGACTGCTGCCCCTGCTAGACCACACTCTCAAAAGGTCAAGTAGGAGAACATCAGGCAAAGATACAACATGTTTGATTGTTGGTGTTGTGGTAAGATTGGTCACTTTGCCATAGATGGTTGGTTTAACCCCATGTATTATGAAACTCCTCAAGTTAATAATATGATAAAGACCGCTCACAATGTTAACACTCATAGGGGGAGTGTGCTAACTAGAGACCAAAGACCCAAACCAATTTGGGTTCCTAAGACAACTTGATTCTACTTTTGCAGGAATGTCCAAAGGCCGCCAAAAATCCTATCTTGTATTTGGACAGTGTATGCTCTCGACATATGACCGGGACTAGAAGCCTACTCCAGAATTATTCTCCAATCATGAATGGGCCAAAGGTGCCAAAGGTCATCTTTGGAGGTTCTGACAGAGGAATTACAAAAGGCTACGGTATGATCACTAATGGTAGTGTATCCTTTTCAGATGTGGCTTATATTGAAGGATTGGAACTAAATCTTCTAAGCATAAGCCAGCTCTTTGACAAAGGATACGTAGTAGAATTTCATGCAGACAAGTGTTTGATAAAATCGGTTGGTAACTTAGAAACGATTCTATCAGGCACTCTTAGTAAAAACATTTTTTGTTTAAATTTTATTTGCATAGACTCTTCTACACCAGTGTGCTTTTTGGCAAAAGATAGTGCGTCCCTTGCTGACCAATGGCACAAGAGATTAGCACATATAAATTACAAAACTATTAATAAGTTATTTTCTCTTAATTTAGTACGTGATGCACTCAATGTCAAGTGCATTAAAGATAGACCTTGTCATGCATGTGTAAAAGGCATGAAAACAAGGGCTACCTTTAAAAGCATTAGTGGCAAAGATTCTAATAGGTGTTTACACCTACTTCATATGGACTTGTTCGGTCCACTGCAAATTAGAAGTTTGGGAGGTAAGGATTATACATTGGTTATCGTTGATGATTATGCTCGCTTTGTGTGGGTATTATTTTTAAAACACAAGTCAGATACTTTTGATATCTTTACTAATTTTGTCAGACAAATCAAGAATGAATACAGCTACTCCGTTGTCAAAATCAGAAATGACAATGGAACAGAGTTCAAATCTGGGGCCATGACAGAATTCTGTGAAAGCTTAGGTATCTTTCATGAGTTTTCCTCTCCTCATACTCCTCAACAGAATGGATTCCCTGAGAGAAGGAATAGAACACTCATAGAGGCTTGTAGGACCATGTTGAGTGATGCCTCACTACCGGAATATTTTTGGGCTGAAGCCGTCAACACTGCATGTCACATGCAAAATTGAGCACTCATAAACAAGAACCATAATCAGATACCTTATGAACTACTAAAGGGAAGGAAATTGACTATTTCATATTTTAAAATCTTTAGTAGTAAATGCTTCGTACTTAACAATGGGAAGTATCACACGACTAAATTCTGTGAAAAGAGTTTTGAAGGTATTTTCATAGGATATAGTAGCCATAGTAAGGCATATAGGATTTTCAACAAGAAAATCCTGGTTGTTGAAGAATCTATCAATATTGTATTTGATGAGACGAGCTTGCTGCAAGACAGTTCTTCTAGTGTGTTTATTGAAGATGCAGGTTCACGACTAAAGGAATTGAGCTTGGATGAGCCAGTTAAAGAAAAAGATCAAGAGTTCATCACGATCACCACTCTAACCCCTATTGGAGGGGATGATCACCATGATGAAGATGTCATCCAAGTTGATGAAGTCACTCTAGTGATAAAGGAAGCTTCAGATGCAAGAACTCTAGAGCTCAGACACTTGAAGTATCACCCAATTGATCAAATCATAGAAGATCCCCGGAACGGTGTCAAAACTTGTTGAGGTACAACTAATGAAAATCTTTATCTAAGTTTCCTCTCGCAGGTTGAACCAAATAAGTTTGAAGAAGCAAACTCAGACGCATCTTGGATAATTGCAATGGAAGTGGAACTAAATTAGTTCAAGCGTTACCAAGTCTGGAAGCTTGTTCCTAGACCCAAAGGTAAGAACATTATCGGAAAAAAGTGGGTCTACAAGAACAAGATGGATGAAGAAGGAACAATTATAAAGAACAAGGCCAGACTCATTGCCAAGGGATACCAACAAGAAGAAGGAATCGACTTCGATCAGATGTATTCTCCAGTGGCAAGAATGGAGGCAATCAGGTTATTCCTAGCATATGCTGTACTTATGGGCTTCACTGTCTATCAGATGGACATGAAGTCGGCCTTCCTTAATGTTGACATAAAGGAAGAAGTGTATGTGGAACAACCTCCAGGTTTCGTTGATTCTAACCATCATGATCATGTTTATCTCTTATTTAAAGCTTTATATGGTTTGAAACAAGCTCCTCGAGCTTGGAATGAGATACTGTTTATCTTTCTTCTTGAGAACAAATTCACAAAAGGAAAGATAGATAAGACATTATTTCTTAGGGAAATAAAAGGCAAGATTTTGCTAGTGCAAATCTATGTCGATGACATCATATTTGGCTCTATTGACGACAACCTCTGTAAAAAGTTCTCAAAACTTATGCAAGGGATGTTTGAAATGAGCAGTATGGGAGAGCTAAAGTATTTCTTAGGAATTCAGGTAAAACAATCATAAGATGGAATTTTCATCTCTAAAACGAAATTCACCAAGGAGTTAATTAAGAAATTTGGAATGGAGAATGCAACCTCTATGAGGACTTTAATGGGTTCAGCTATTTCTCTAGATAAGGATAAGAAAGGGAAACTTTTTGATGAAACCAAGTACATAAGCGTAATTAGATCTTTTGTTGGAGTTACCATGGTGATCTAGAAGTGGTCAAACATGTAATCTCATTGCCAACGCGATATGAGCCTGCAGGGTCGCACATAAGAGCTGTGGATAAGTTGGAAGATTGACTGTGTTGGTAATGGTTACCAATCACCATAGTGTATGGGGGTCAGGCAATCGTTGCCAAGAAAGTTCATTGAGAATGGATAGTCGACAACTAAGGCTGTTTCGACGAGAGTCGTCGAGTATGACTCGACAACTGAGGCTGAGTCGATGAGAGTCGTCGAGTATGACTCGACGACTGAAGCAGGGTTGACGAATATCGTCGACCACCATTCGACGATTGTCGTCGAATGCGGGTTGACGAATATCGTCGACCACCGATTGACGAATATCATCGAAAGCAGTTCGACGATTGTCGTTAAATGCGGGTCGACGAATATCGTCGACCGCCGATCGATGAATATCGTCGACCGCCGTTCGACGATTGTCGTCGAATGCGGGTTGACGAATATCGTCGACCGCCGTTTGACGATTGTCGTCGAACGCGGGTCGACGAATATCGTCGACCGGGTTTCGACGATTGTCGTCGACCGCCGATCGACGAGAATCGTCGAGTGTCGTCGAGTATGACTCGACGACTGAGGCCATTCATTGAGAGTCGTCCCTGATTCTCGACGATTCTGCGGGTGATTCTCGCCGAATCCATCCGCTGTTTCTCGCCGAACGATTCGATGACCCTACACTATGTGGTCTGCGGATAGCGATGCTTTTAGGTCTGTTTATACTTTTAGTATAAATAGGTACTTAGGGTTTTGGGAAGTAGAGGCGATTTTTCCTGCGATCGAATAGAACCCGACGGAAGCGTTCCGCCGTTCTACCGATCTGCCAAATCCCGAACCCCGCCGGACAGAAGTGTTCCGCCGCCGTGTTTGCTCCGCCGACCTCCTCCTCTCCGACGATCGTCGTCGGTATTGCCTTTCCTGGCGCGGACCTAACAGTCCGTGGAATCGCAAGGTGCGGTCGATCTCCTTCCCGACCCTTCGTGCGATGAAGCTAGGTGTTCTCCCGCTCGTGTGGATTTCTGCAAAAACGTAGACATTATTCAACGTGAAACTCCCCACCGGCAGGACTCAGATCTTGGAGAATCTTTATTGAGTTGTGACTCAACACCGAAGAGGTAATTTTGCCTTGTTATTTTGATAAATTCTTGATTCAACATTCATGGCTCGATCCATTTCTCTTTGGGTTGTTCTTGTTTTATTCCTTCCGCTGCGTGCACAAGTGTTGTGCCAACCTCCATAGAAAACCCAACAGTGGAATCAGAGCGAGGTTACGACCATGATTGTTGTATTGGAAGTTAGGTTATTCCAGTGCGTGTAAACCTAGGGATTTAGAAGTGTTTTAAATGTCTAGATTTATTCCTGGTACATCAATTGCTGATGGTTTTTCCAAGGGAGATCGGTGGGCCCATAACCCACAGGTTAGGGGCTCTGCCCCTTGGAACCCTGCTAGGAACGTCTGGAATTTCGTGGTTATTTCTAATTGTTAGAAATTGTTGTCTCCTTAGCAGTAACCGTCCCTCGAATTGTTAGTGAACTAATGTATTATTTTTGGATTTTGTATCCAACAATGAGAGACGAGCTTGTCTACTGCTTTAAGTTGAGTTGTTGTTGGGTACATTGGAAAATGTGTACCTGATTTGAAGAAGCCTAACCTAGATCAATGATATACATCAAGGTGTATTTGATGTTATTTTGAGTTTATATGTGCAGGTTAAGAATGTACTAGAATGCAAGAAAAATATTCTAAGTCCATGTGTCGACACCAGAAGAAATTATGTCGACACTTCAGAAGATTGTGTCGACACTTGAAGAAGGCTGTGTCGACGCAGAGAAATAGAGTCGACAACAATTATGTCGACACCTGGAGGCAGTGTCGACACACAGAAGTTTGGTCGACATCACTTGTGTCGACACTGGGAAGCTGTGTCGACACACAGAATTCCTAGTCGACAACATTTGTGTTGACACTAGAAGACTGTGTCGACACACAGAGGTAGAGTCGACAACAGCTGTGTCGACACCTGGAGGCTGTGTCGACACTCACTATATTCTGAGTCTACATCAACTGTGTCGTCACACAGGTCTTGTGTCGACACACAACAAAGTCTATACTAAGTTAGTTGCTGGTGTATGATGAAGTGTTTGTGTCGACACAACTACTCAGTGTCGACACATTCTCAAGATGCAGTACCAAGAAGCTGAGTTGACATAAAGGCAGACATGTCGACATCTTCAAAGGCTGTGTCGACACCTAAGTCACTTATGTCGACATATATTGACAGATGGTCTCGACACTTTCTAACAGACAGTCTCGACAATTTGCTGACAAAGACAAATGCACAAGATCTGTTTGAAGACTTGACAACTGTGAGTTACAACAGGTCGACTGAAGCTGTCAAACTTGTCAGAAGTTTGTTAGAAATCGGATCAGCCAGTTACCAAGGATGAAGTCTATAAATAGACAGACTCAGAAGAAGAATACACATACACATACATATAAACTGATTTATTGATCATTGTTGTGAGATAAGATCTCTAATCAAGAAAGTGCAAGGCACAGAAGAAGATCTTCGAGAGAAGATCTAAGAAGACTTTCTGAAGTGAACATCCACTCAGATTCAGTCTAAGTTGAATTCATTCAAGAATTCAGAAGTATTATCAAGGGTTGTGGATAGATAGAGATCCAGCCATTTGAAAACAAGAAGGAAGCTGTCACAGGTTTCTTAAGAAGCAGTATATTCCAAAGGAAATCAACTCTAACTAAGTTCAAATTTAAGAAGCTTTGAAGAAAGCTAAGATCTAGTTGATTCATCCATCAGCCTTTTCAAGAAGCTGATCAAGAACAATCTTATTCCTTCACTCTCAACAGGAGTAAGATATTATATAACTTCATTTTCAAATTCTGTAGGATCTATTTATAGATATGAGTTGTAAGCCTATTTTATAAAGGCTGAGTGTAGGAGAGGTATTCTCTGAGTGGTAGGGCTATTTATGCCTGAGTTGTAGGAGAAGGTGTTCTCTGAGTTGTAGGCCTTGTTGCAAGGCTGAGGTAGGGCTGGTTAGCCTGAGCTATAGGAACCTTATAGGGTTCTGAGTTGTAAGAACCTTTCAGGGTTCTGATTTGTAGGATCTGAGGATCTGAGATAAAGGAGGAAGTTAGGCCGAATCTAGCACACTGCTAGATAGGTGAAGGGGGAAAGTGGATGTACCAAGACCTTGGAGAACCACTATAAATCTGTGTGCAATCTGTGATGTGTATATGTTTGTGATTGCTGTGCTGTGTTAGCTGCAGAGTTTTCTGAATTTTATTATAACCTGTAGTTATATTCTGCCTTAAGTTAAAACAAGCATTAGAACCTATTAACCCCCCCTCTAGGTGTTTAGGTGGTCTTGAAAGTAAAACTATCAGTTGTATTTGTTTTTGTCCAATGCATGTAAATCTGAAGATTTGGAAGAGTCCGGATGTTCAGATTTAACCCTTTCTTTCTATCAAATGTTGATAATGTCAGGTTGTGCACATAAGGGATGCATATGGATTTTATAATTGTTCTTCTGTGGATGTGCACATTGATCAAATGTTGATCGTGGTTAATTGTAAACCTATAATTAAAATCCCTTACTCAAATATCAAGTGTTCGGATGCCTTCCGATGGATGACACTCTTCCTGCCTCGATCGATGAAGTGTGGGCTTGCCAAAGCAAAGTGCATTAATCTATCTTGGTAAGGGTGCGAGCGGATAATTGTGATATACCACTGTCGACATCGGGTCCATCTTAACTAGGTGACCTCAAAAGTTGAGTGCCTAGAGGCATAGGGTTGGCATGCACCATATGATGGATGCGAATAAGGAGTTATTCACCACCATACAAGAATTGCATGAGGATGCAATTGGCAAGCGTTGCCTACCTAAATAACCGCATTGTGAGAAGAAAGCCAAAGCTGACTCATAGTGTTGGTGAAATACGGATCTTGTCCACTAAGAGAGTAGCTCGCATGAACTCTCCGAATTGATAGTGAGGGCTATTATTTCGAATAAAATAGTGGGAGTTTTTTAATTGAAGTCCAAATTAAGAAAATAATTGTATTTTGAAATTTTGGTACTGATTTATTCTGCATGAATTCTTGTAGAATTCCATGGCAAGTGGTTCACACTCCACTCTGTCTCTGAGAGCCATCCTAGAGAAGGATAAGCTTAGTGGGACTAACTACATGGACTGGTACAGGAACCTGAGAATTGTTCTCAGACAAGAGCAAAAGCTCCATGTCTTGGAAGAAGAAGCCCCCGAGGTGCCGACCGGGAATTCTTCCCGTACTGATAAAGATACTTATAAGAAGTATACTGATGACGCCTTGTACGTCGAATGCCTTATTCTTGCCACCATGAACTCTGAGCTTAAGAAGCAACATGAGAACATGGGGTGTAAGGAGATTGACGAGCATCTCAAGAAAATGTTTCAAGGGCAAGCTCGTCAAGAGAGGTTTGACGTCACCAAAGCGTTGTTTTAGTGCAAGATGGGAGTTTGAGACTCAGTAGGGACTCACGTACTCAAGATGATTGGGTATATAGAGAACCTTGAAAGACTGGGTTTTCCTCTGGGTCAAGAGTTGGCCACAGATCTGATCCTGCAATCGTTTCCGGACAGTTACGAGCAGTTTGTCTTGAACTACAACATGAATGAAATAGACAAGAAACTGCCCGAGCTCTTAGGCATGTTGAGAACTGTCGAGATGAATATGAAGAAGGCCAAGCCTGCCAGCCCCATACTGATGGTGCATAAGGGCAAGGGCAAGGCCAAGGGCTCTAAGAAGACAAAGGTGGGACCCAAGTCACATCTTGAGCCCAAGTCTTCTGCACTGATGAAAAAGAAGAGCACGGTGAAGGAGGGGAAATGCCACCACTGTGGCAAGGCTGGTCATTGGAGGAGGAACTATCCTTCGTACATTGAGGGTCTGTAGAAAATGAAGAGAGGTATGACTTCCGCTTCAAATATTTATGTTATAGAGATAAACCTTTCTGCTTCTTCATCTCTGGTATTGGATACCGGATGTGGTTCACACATTTGTACAAATATGCAGGAACTGGGAAGGAAAAGATTGATGAGTAAAGGGGAGGTGGACCTGCGCGTCGGTAATGGAGCAAGAGTTGCTGCTGTAGCCGTAGGGGTTTACCGTCTTTCTTTGCCCAGTGGGCTTGTAATAGAACTAGATAACTGTTATTTTGTTCCGGCAATAACTAGAAACATTATATCCATTTCATGCTTGGATATGATTAGATTTTCTTTTATAATTAAGAATAACTGTTGTTCTATATTTAAGAATGATGTTTGTTATGCTGTAGCCCAATTGTTTAATGGTCTTTACGTTTTGAACTTGGACCATCAGATCTATAATGTAGAAAATAATAAAAGACTAAGAACAAATGACTCAAACCCTACATATCTCTGGCATTGTTGTTTGGGCCATATAAACGAGAAACGCATATCCAAGCTCCATAAAGATGGACTTTTGGACTCATTTGATTATGAATCATTTGAGCGATGCGAATCTTGTTTGTTAGGTAAAATGACTAAAGCCCCTTTCACTGGTTATACTGAGAGGGCTGAGGATCTCTTGGGCATTGTACATAGTGATGTATGTGGACCCATGAGCTCCATGGCTAGAGGTGGGTATTTCTACTTCGTTACATTTACTGATGATTTCTGTAGATAAGGATATGTGTATCTTATGAAGTGCAAATCTGAGACCTTTGAAAAGTTCAAAGAGTTCAAAAATGAAGTAGAAAAACAGTTGGGAAAAAGGGTTAAAGCACTCCGATCTGATCGAGGTGGCGAGTACCTGAGTCATGAGTTCCGTGATCATCTCAAAGAGTGTGGTATTGTATCACAGCTCACTCCACCTAGAACACCACAACATAATGGTGTGTCTGAGAGGAGAAATCGTACTCTGTTAGACATGGTACGTTCGATGATGAGTCATGCAGACTTGCCTATTTCCTTTTGGGGTTTTGCTTTAGAGACTGCTGCAATGACACTGAATCGCGCTCCAACGAAAACGGTTCTGAAGACACCATATGAGATATGGACTAGGAAGCGTCCTAGTATGTCGTTCATTAAAATTTGGGGTTGTGAGGCATACGTGCGACGTCAAGTGCCTGACAAGCTGGAACCCAAATCGGATAAATGTTATCTGTTGGGATATCCTAAGGAAACGAAAGGGTATTACTTTTACCTACCGTCCGAGGGAAAAGTGTTTGTCGCAAGGACTGGCGTCTTCTTGGAGAAAGAGTTCTTATCTGAAAGTGAAGGGATAGATACTACTCTAGAGGGGGGGGGGGGTGAATAGAGTTATCAAATTTTGCACTAGACAAAACTTAATAGTCTGCCCAACTCCCTTGGAGTGAAATGCGGAATGAAAAGATTATAGATATGGAGATAACCCTAAAGCCTAACACAAGTGATGTGCACAGACTCAAGCTAACTGTAATTACAGTTAAGGCTTGGATAACCTAATCAGCAACTAGCAAATCTAGTTATATCTAATCACAGCCACAATGCAAGTAATTAAATTAAGCAAGCCAGACGACACAAGGAATTTATAGTGGTTCCCCAAACAACTTGGGTACGTCCACTCTTCTACCAACAAGGTAGGAATCCACTACAGGTTTTTGATCAGGTGCCTGCCACCACAAGATCTGCTTCAGCCTTTAGACTTTTGATCAGGTGTCTAAAAACCGAACACAGGTTTTTGATCAGGTGCCCTGCCACCAAGGGATACTTTTGAAGGGAGTAATAACCCTGTACAGGAGGGGGAAAGAAGGTTAAGGTGTCTTCTCTATTTTACAATGGATTAGAGAAGCACAATAACTTGCACTGAGCTAGACAGCTCTAAAAGAATCAAGGCTCCCCCTGGCTCAAAGAACGTCCAGGTGAAGTCTTGCTTCAGTGCAGAAACTCTTCAGTAAGAACTGAAGGAATAACTACAAGAAGATATAAAATAATAAAAGAAAATATAATCTTCTAGCAGCTATCTTCTTCTTCTTCTTCTTCAAAAGAACTCTGAGTCAGAACTTCCTTGAACAGGAGAACTCAGGTTGAAGAAGAGCTAACACTTCTCAGTTGAATGAATATTGCTGAGAGCAATGAACTTGGACTTGATGAAAGCTTGAATGCTAATTGAATAACTCTTTGAATAACTGGTTAGCTAGCTGAAATCCTTCTCCAAAGGATTCCTTTTATAGCAGCAATAAGCAACGGCTCTTTTCAATTTGAACTGTTTGTCTTCTTCTGAAACTTGAAACCTGGGCTGCAAATATCACAAAGACAAACAAACTCTGCAGCAAAATATTCTATAAAAGGGATAAACCTTTTTCAAGGAAGCTGCAGGAAGCAATCTGATAATAAAGGTACTAAATAAAATCACATCAGAAACAAACTCTTTATAGCAAAAGGAAGAATTTTCAGTCTAACGGCTATAAAGGACTGACAGCAGATAAAGTAAAATACAATGTCAACTAATAAGACAAACAACTTTATCTGAAAAGATTTTACTCAGGCAAAAGGGATGGAGCAGATATTGCCTGGAAATATTATCATAAAACAACTGAAATAAAATGCCAGATACTGTATTAATTTATTAAATAGAATAAATAAATACAAAATAAAAAGGCAAACAGAAAATGTCGAACGACCCTCGGAGATCGTCGACCGGCGCACGGAGATCGTCGACCTATCGGGCAGATAGTCGAACGATCCAGATAGTCGAACTATCAAAGAAGATAGTCGAACTACCTAGGCAGATAGTCGACCTATCAGAATAGATAGTCGATCTATCAGATAGTCGATCTATCCGGACAGATAGTCGAACTATCAAACACAAACAGATAGTCGACCTATCAAGCAGATAGTCGACCTATCACAGAAAACAGATAGTCGACCTATCAACAGATAGTCGACCTATCAAAACAAAACAGATAGTCGATCTATCAACAGATAGTCGAGCTATCAGATAGTTGAACTATCAGGACAGATAGTCGAACTATCAAAGACGACAGATAGTCGACCTATCAACAGATAGTCGACCTATCAAAGCGGAACAGATAGTCGACCTATCAACAGATAGTCGAGCTATCAGATAGTTGAACTATCAGGACAGATAGTCGAACTACCAAACCAAGTAGATAGTCGACCTATCAACAGATAGTCGAGCTATCAACGCAGACAGAGCGTCGACCAACTGATAGATGATAGTCGATCAGCCGATAGACGATAGTCGAGCGATGTTCGACTATAGTCGAACGAAAAACTGCTTAACCAAATTCTTCATCTGGAAAAGCGGGGACTCTACAGCTAGACCACTAACCATTGACCATAGATATTTCTTGGGTCAAGGGACTAAGAAGACAAGACTAAACTCAAATCAAACTAGGGTACCAACAATCTCCCCCTATTTGAGTTAAGTCTCTCAAAAACTAAAACACAGAACTAGCTATAGAACAATAAAAACACTACAGGAAATATTTAAGCAACTAAATAGCAATTAACAATCAGTCAGATAAATAACAGCAGTCAATCAAAATATTAAGGATCTACAGAATCAGACTGGGGATCAGAAGAGCTAGGAACAAAAGAAACTTTCCGCAATGGATCAATGGCTTCTTTCTTAGACATCTTCAAATCTTGCACACCAATAATCTTCAGTTCTGCAGCCCTTGGAACAACTGCTTCTGGGTGCTTTTCCATATATTTAGAAGGGTCAAAAACTTCAGGGCTAACCTGGATCTTATCGAGTTCCTTCATTCTGAACTTTGATATTGTAGAAAATCCTGCAGAGTCCTTTCCTTCAGCCTTTGCTTTCTTTATCTGGGCTGATCCAACAAGTTCTAAAAATCGAGCCATCCTGAAATCAGGATCTAACTCTTGGCTTTCATACACATTTTCAGATGATGCATCAATAGGCTTCACAGCTTTAAACTTAACAGATAAATCTAATAAACTTACAGCTGTATCTTTAACTTCTTGAATGACAAGAGATGAAGGAGGAACAATTTCAGCAAACTTCTTACAGGGCTTTTCAGAGAAAACAGTTCTTTTACCTTTTGAAATATCCTTAGCAACATGAACTGGTATAGCAGGAGAAACCTTTTTCTTGGGAGAAGGAGGAGGTGAAAATGTTGGCTTTTGATATACAACCTCCTTTACTTGTTCTTTAACCTCAGTATCATGCCTTTGAGTACCAGTATATGATTTGCCTTGGTGGCTTTGAGAACTTTTCCTTGAATGAGGCTGAGAAGGAGCAGATTTTGCAGATGGAGCAGATGGATTAGCAGATAAATTGCCAGAGGCTCCTCCACCGGGAGGTGGAGGAGGAGGACCTCTGGGAGTCCATCTGGGAGCAGGACTATCATATCTCTTAGATTTCTTTCTCTCCTTTTGCTGGTTTTTGGAAAACCACATCCAATGCTGGAAATCTTTCGACTTAGGGTCAATCCCTTTCAATATGTAATAAGGAGTATCATTGTCTCGATTGGGAGGAGGAGGAGCAACAGCTTTCCTTTTTCTCTTTACAGCTTTCTTTTTCTTAGAGTCCTCAGACATATTTGAATCATCTTCATCTTCAGAAAGAGATGAGGGAGGATGATCATAAGGGTCATAGGCTTCTGATACAGCCTTTTCCTTTGCTTTCAGAGCAGCTTTCTCTTTTTCTTCTTCCATAGCATCCTGAGCCAGAAGAGAATCCAGATCAGGTCCTGGAGATTCATCCCATACAGTAGATTTTTCATCTTGCAAAACTTTTTCTTTCTCTTCCAAAGTATCTTGTACTCTTTGCTGCCAGGCAGCTCTTGCTTTCTCTTCTTCTAAACTCAGTACTGGGGTCTTTTCATCTTAGCTTTCAGATTCAACATCTTCTATATCAGCTAAGAAAAGATCCATTTCTGGATCTATTTGCACATCTAACTGAGCTGGTTGAGCAGACTCAGTATCTTGAGCAGTAGGCAAAAGATCAGCTGGAACTTCTAGAGAGGGTTCTGATACTATCATTATGATATCTGGAATAACTAAAACATCTGAAACAAATTCTTGAACAACTACTTCTACTTGAGCAGCTATATCTTCTTGAATATAATCTGTAGATTCATGAACACAAATCTGCTATATAAGCTAAAAACATCCCTTCTAGGTATTCACAAACTAGCAAATCAGTTGACTCGTCAATAAAACGGATGAGTGAATTACCTTCATACTTTACCAACTCCCAGGATTCATCTAGATAGGATGTAATAATGCCTTCTAGGAAACGGGCAACCAAAGGAGTGGTGAGATCTTCTAAACAAACTTTGACAATAAATTCTGTTTCCAATAGAGCATCAGCAATCTCTTTTTCAGATAACATTAAAACTGATTCTTCTTGAGCTGGAGCAGTCTCTTCTTGAACTGTCATCACTATATCTGTCACTGCTGGAGGATCTCCTGGAGGGGAGGCTGGAAGCTCTGAGATATCTTCATAGAACATCTCCCCCTTCCTGGTTTCAGTGGGAACTGAAACCAGGCCCCTGGAAGAAGAGGGCTCAGCAGAATTAGAGAGGGATTGGATGGTAGCAGTCAAAGTAGCAATGGAGGAAGCAAGTGAAGCAATTGCCTCTTCAATCATGATTTTGATTGAAGGGGTAATCAACTCCAAGATGCTGGAGATGAATGCTGGGGTGATTTCAAAAGAATATGGAACTGCAGTGGATGGAGGAGCAGCAAAAATGGTTGATGTGGCAGGATGAAATGAAGTGAGGACTGGAGATCGAACGGGAGAGTTAACTGGAGAGTTAACTGGAGAATGATGTGGAGAAGGTGAGTGAGGAGGAGTTGGAATGGGAGAATGAACTGGAGAGGCAATATCAGACGCCAACAGATCAAAGCTGGGTTGAGAAGTCCCAGCAAGATCAGTTGGGTGAGAAGATGCAGGAGGAGAGCCAGAATGTTGTACTGCAGTTGAAGTTGAAGGAACTTCAGCTGCAGTAGACGGCAAAGCAGAAGAAGATGAAGGAATAGCTGAAGGAGCTGAGCCAACTTCTTGAGGGCGGGGAGCGACAGAGTCAGTCCTTGTGCTCTCAGATGCAGCTGGAGCAGCCCCTGCAGGAGCGGGCTTCACGAATGTCCTCTTCCACTTGGAGAATAGATTGGGATCCATCTTCTTGCTGGCATAAATGGTTGTAGCAGTTGAAATCAGCAGCTGGGGATATCTTTCCTTCAGAAAAATCCCAATAACCCTGCCTAGGGTAACCTCTTTCTTACTATTCTTCTTCCTTATTAAATCAAACAAAACACCTGCCCAATTGATCCTTTTCTTGTTGACAATTGCACACATGAGTGCAAATTGTTGTCTTGTAATGTTATCGTGGGCAGAGTGTTTGCCTAGCAGCACTTTTCCAACTAACTCAGCAAGAAATTTTATCTTAAAAGGAAAATTTACCTTGAGGAGCTTCGAGGGAATGCCTTCTGCATGTCCCAGCTCAATCAACATCCTTCCAAATTCTGGAGCATCTTGCTCAAATTCTTCTTCGCCATTAATCAATCCAAAAACATCGGTCAGAATGGCGGGAGACAAAATTACCTCTTCTCCGGCAATAGAGCCGGTCATCGATTCATCGGTGGAGGACGAAGTAAATGCCCATTCCTTAATCTCGGGAATATTTAACTTAATCCTTGTAGACATTAGTCTTTCTAACCCTTGATCTCTGCATAATTGGAGGATTTCCACAATCCCTGATTCACAACAGCTGAAGGCATCGAAATCGACACTGAATCCTGCGTCGAACTTCACAACTGCGAGCAATGCTGGAGAAATCGCCATTGAAGGAGCTGGAGAGGGCGCGAGAGAGATTGAGAAGACGAATCGGCAGAGAGAAAATCGCAAGAGGAGGAGCAAGCGGGAAGACGGAATGCAAAAGGACGCTCTCCGTCGACGATAAAAGCAAAGATCTTTTAACCTAGGTCGACTATCGGCTTTATATTAGACCGGAGATAGTCAATCTATTTAAAAGATACTGGAGACGATGGTCAAACGGTCGTTCGACGATCGGTCCAGAAGCAGAGTAGTCGAGCAATCGTTCGACTATTTCTGGCTTCTCAAACAGCAAGCTGTCATCATCCAGGGATCGACGATGAGCTCGACTTGTTCGACTATGGTCGAACGCCGGTCGACGATCTTCAAACAGGCAAGCTTTCATCAACCATAGGTCGACGATGGGCTTGACCCGATCGACTATCTTCGAACATCGTTCGACTATCTTCAAACAAGTTTCAACATTGGCAGATATAGTCACACTTAGTCTCTTCCATTGATCATGCCTAGTTGAACTAAAAAGAACAGATGCTTCTGTTCATCTAAGAGCTTGGTGAAAATATCACCTCTCTGAAACTCAGTGGATATGAACTCAAGACAAATCTTGTTCTTTTCCACACAATCTCTCAGGAAATGGTGCCGAATCTCAATGTGCTTCGTTCTAGAGTGGTGCACTGGATTTTGTGCAATTAAGATAGCACTGGTACTATCACACATGATTTTGGTGTTCTTGTGTGAGTAACCATAATCCACAAGCTGGTTTTGAATCCACAGGATCTGTGAACAACAACTGGCAGCTGCTATATATTCAGCCTCTGTAGTTGAAGTTGAGACAGAAGCCTGCTTTTTACAGAACCAAGAGACCAATCTCTCTCCCAGGAACTGACAAGTTCCTGAGGTGCTCTTCCTGTCAACTCTGCAACCAGCATAGTCAGAATCAGAGTATCCAATTAACTCAAATTCTGATTCTGCTGGGTACCAAAGTCCTAGATTTGAACATCCCTTCAGGTATCTCAGGATTCTCTTGAGAAGAATCAGATAAGATTCCTTGGGGTTGACCTGGAATCTAGCACAAAGACATGTAGCAAACATTATATCAGGCCTACTTGCAGTTAAATATAATAGGGAACCAACAATGGCCCTATAATTCTTTTGATCAACTGGCTTGCCGTGATCATCAGAATCAATAACTACATTAGTAGCCATAGGTGTAGGCATTGCTGAAACATCAGCCATCCCAAATTTCTTTACCAATTCCTTGGCATATTTGGATTGGGATATGAAGATACCATCAACATCTTGCTTAACTTGGAGACCAAGAAAGTAAGACAGCACACCCATACTACTCATCTCAAACTTGGAATGCATCAAGTTGGAAAACTTTTTGCACAGTTTGGGATCAGTGGAACCAAATATAATATCATCCACATACACTTGAATTAACAGGATTGTGTCCTTGTGGTGCTTGACGAAGAGGGTTCTATCAACTACTCCCCTAGTAAAGTTGTGCTCTAAAAGGAAACTAGCTAGAGTCTCATACCAGGCTCTGGGGGCTTGCTTTAGTCCATAAAGAGCTTTCTGCAACTTGAACACATGTGAGGGCTGAGTTGAAGAAACAAACCCTGGTGGTTGTTCAACAAACACCTCTTCCTTAAGCTCACCATTTAGGAATGCACTTTTGACATCCATCTGAAAGACCTTAAACTTCATGTAGGCTGCATAGGCCAAGAAGATCCTTATTGCTTCTAGCCTTGCAACAGGAGCGAAGGTTTGGTCATAATCTATACCTTCCTCCTGTCTGTAGCCCTGAGCTACAAGCCTAGCTTTATTCCTTACAATAATTCCATTTGCATCCAACTTGTTTCTGTACACCCACTTGGTGCCTATGATCAGTTGGCCTTTAGGTCTTGGAACCAAAGTCCAAACTTTACATCTCTCAAACTGATTGAGTTCCTCTTGCATAGCAATGATCCAGTGGGGATCTAGCTCTGCATCTTTAAAGGTGAGGGGCTCAACCTGTGAGAGGAAACAAGCGTGCATCACATCCTGTCTTAACTGATGTCTTGTTTGAACACCAGCTGATAAGTCTCCTATCACTTGAGATGTGGGGTGATCTCTAAGTGTGACAATATCAGCAGGTGGGATGTGATCTTCAGCAACAGTTGGGATTAATTCCTCAGGAGGAATTTGATCTACTGTTGGTGGAACAACAACAGCTTCAGCAATGTCTTCATCACTGTCTGATTCAGTGATCTGAAGAGTTGATAGTTGAAGAATCTCTTGAGTAGCATCAGGTACCTGCAATGAACTGGAGGAAGGAGAATTTTCCTTCTCCTTGTAAAACATCTGAGACTCATCAAAAGATACATGCACAGATTCTTCAATTTTACAGGTTGATTTGTTATACACCCTATAAGCTTTGCTTACTTGGGAATATCCAAGCATAATTCCCATTGAAGCTTTTGCTTCAAATTTTCTAAGGTATTCTTTATTGTTATTATGAATATAAACTACACAGCCAAAAACTCTAAAATAGTTAATTTTAGGTTTCTTTCCTTTAAGCAACTCATAAGGAGTTTTACACTTAAGCTTGTGTATCAGACTTCTATTCAAGACATAATTGGCTGTACTAACAGCTTCTGCCCAATAGGAAAGAGGCATATTAGCATCAGCCAACAACGTGCTAGCAGCTTCAATGAGTGTTCGATTTTTCCTTTCAACTACCCCATTTTGTTGGGGAGTTCTAGGAGCTGAGAAGCTATGTTTGATACCTTCTCTCTCACAGAATTCTTGCATGAGAAGAGAGTCAAACTCAGTACCATGATCACTTCTGATCAAGGCCACATGAGTAGAGTACTCAGTCTGCACACATAATAGAAAGTCTGTAAGGGCTTTGAAGTTATCAGCCTTAGTTCTCAAAAAGAAAACCCAACTGAACCTAGAGAAGTCATCTACAATGACTAAGGTGTAATACTTCCCTCCTAAACTCTGTACATTTATTGGGACAAATAGGTCCAAATGTAATAAATACAGGATTCTAGGAGAATCACTTTTATTTATAGATTTAAAAGAGTTTTTGGTTTGCTTGCCTAGTTGACAAGCCTTGCATAGGCTCTCCTTCTTGTAGGGGCAAGAAGGTAAACCTCTAACAAGGTTGTGTTTAGATAACCTAGATATATTTTTAAGGTTAACATGACTAAGCCTCTTATGCCACAAAGAATTATTATTAATTGTTACTTCATTAAATAAACAGATTTCAAAATGAGTTGAATTGAAATCTACTAAATAAATATTACCTAATCTAATGCCTACTAAAACAACATTATTATTTAAAGTAATATTGCAAAGGGAGTTAGAAAATGAAACCTGGTAGCCAGCATCACATAGCTGGCTGACTGAAATCAAATTGTGCTTCAGTCCTGTCACATATGCAACTCTCTTGAAAGTAACAGCTCCAATTGTGATCCTGCCATAGCCTTCTGTCTGATCACAGCTGGAATCTCCAAAGACAACCTTTGGGCCGAGCTTAGCTTTGAACTTTGACAGATGATTTTTATTTCCTGTCATATGCTTGGAGCATCCACTATCCAAATACCACTTATTTTGAGTGATAGGATAGGTCTTCACCTGTAATTAAAATAATTTAAACATTGTGGACCCAGGTAACCTTGGGTCCCTTGTTTTTCACATAAGAAAAGCTAGAAATAAATGAAAATGCAGGCTGAGGGTGATAACCTAATGGGTGAGATCTCCTAGGTGGGATTCTCCGTGCAGATGATGGGTCAACAAATCTAGGGTTTCTATTTTCATTTAGGTTTCTACGGGTTTGATGATGATTTTGAAAATCATATTGAAAACGTCGATCGATGTTCGACCATGGGCGCTCAGATCGTCGAGCTTCGTTCGACCATTGAGCTTCTGATCGTCGAGCAGCATTCGACGCTCTTTGTATTTCTTTAAAAAATTTCTTCCTCTTTTCTCTCTTAGCTTTATTTAAAGTTTTATTAACTTGATTTACTTGCTCAGTGTTCTTTATCCCATCAGCTGAGATAAAGTTCACTGGAGTTGAAAGATTATTTTTAAGAATAACTAGGGGTTCACTGGGAGAAGCTCCTAAGCCTAGTTTGTTATTACCTGACCTAGTGTTAGTCATGTTGGTTATCTCTAACAGCTTAAGGCTTCTACCATTTAGAGATTCTTCTAACCTCTTATATTTAGCTAACTCAATTTTAAGAAACTTAATTTCTTCACTATAATTAGTGAGATCTTCCTTTAACTTAATATTTTCAGTAGATATGATTTCTGATTCAGCTAGCCTATGTCTAAGTTCTTTAATCTCTTTTTCAGAACTAATTAAATCTAGGCATAAAGATTTAAAATCTAATTTGAATTCTTCTGAAGTAAAGTCATAAGAAGATAGTACCTCATCTTCTGTTGGCATTTCTTCCTCTGAATCTGAACTCTCTGCAGCTGAATGATTGCTGCAGTCATCTATTGCCATCAGGCAAACTTCCTTTGCCTTCTTCTCTTCCTCATCCTCACTAGAGCTAGAGGAGGAAGATTCCTCATCAGAATCACTCCAGGTTTCAATGACGAAGCCTCTCTCCTTCTTCTTGTTCTTGTAGGAGGATGGCTTGGAGTGCTTCCTGTGCTGTTCCTTTTCTTTCCTCTTATCTTTGTTCTTCTCCTCTGGACACTCTGGTAAGATATGTCCAGGTTTCCTGCAACCATAACAGATAATTTCTTTAGCAGGTGAACGGTCATACCTTGGTTTGTCTTCATAGCGTGAAGACTTCTTTCTGAATTCCTTTCTCCCCATCTTGAGAAACCTCTTGGCAAATAATGCCATTAGTTCCTCATTGGATTGGCTGCCTTCAGAAGCATCAGCAGTATTAAGAGCTAGAGATTGCTCTTTTCTTGTTGGAGTAGGGGTCTTTGCTTCAGCTTCTGCTTCCCTGGACTTCAGCACTTGCTCAAAAGACTTGAGCTTGCCGAGAAGGGCTTCTGTTGAGATCTCTGTTGTACTTCTGGCTTCTTTGATGGGCCAGATCCTCAGATCCCATGTGCTAGGGAAGCACATAAGAATCTTATCATTGACCTTTGTCAATGAGATATCCTTGTCAAGGGTCCTCAGCTCATTGATGATTGAGCTGAGCCTTGTATACATGGCTTCAACTGATTCAGCATCAGTTTTCTTGAAGTTCTCATATTGTGAGATAAGGTTGGACCTTCTGTCCTTCCTTTCATCAGCTGAACCAGCTACAATCTGGTTCAGTGTATCCCACATAGCTTTTGCTGAAGGGCAGTCAGCAACCTTCTGGAATACCTCATCAGACATTGTCTGAGCCAGAATGTTCATCGCCTTGGCATCTGCTATCTTTGCCTTTTTGTACTCATCTTTGTAGTTTGGAGGAGGCACTGCACTCATATCAGATGATGAGGCAGAAGCAGCAGCAGGTGCTCTTGGGGGTCCTGACAAAATAGAAGCAAAGATGCTTTCATTAATAGAATTCATATATAATTTGATCCTTGCCTTCCAGATGCCAAACTTAGCTAAGTTGCATGCTGGAGGTCTGGTGCTAGAATAATCCTTGGACTGGGCCATGATAGTGATAGTGAATATCTATAAACTTTGGTATCTATCAGGATCTTGTGACTTAGGTGTTAGCCTATTCAGTCAGTCAACCTCCCTCTGATACCAATTGAAAGTGAAGGGATAGATACTACTCTAGAGGGGGGGGGTGAATAGAGTTATCAAATTTTGCACTAGACAAAACTTAATAGTCTGCCCAACTCCCTTGGAGTGAAATGCAGAATGAAAAGATTATAGATATGGAGATAACCCTAAAGCCTAACACAAGTGATGTGCACAGACTCAAGCTAACTGTAATTACAGTTAAGGCTTGGATAACCTAATCAGCAACTAGCAAACCTAGTTATATCTAATCACAACCACAATGCAAGTAATTAAATTAAGCAAGCCAGACGACACAAGGAATTTATAGTGGTTCCCCAAACAACTTGGGTACGTCCACTCTTCTACCAACAAGGTAGGAATCCACTACAGGTTTTTGATCAGGTGCCCTGCCACCACAAGATCTGCTTCAGGTAGATCTAGAAACCCTTTAGACTTTTGATCAGGTGTCTAAAAACCGAACACAGGTTTTTGATCAGGTGCCCTGCCACCAAGGGATACTTTTGAAGGGAGTAATAACCCTATACAGGAGGGGGAAAGAAGGTTAAGGTGTCTTCTCTATTTTACAATGGATTAGAGAAGCACAATAACTTGTACTGAGCTAGACAGCTCTAAAAGAATCAAGGCTCCCCCTGGCTCAAAGAACGTCCAGGTGAAGTCTTGCTTCAGTGCAGAAACTCTTCAGTAAGAACTGAAGGAAGAACTACAAGAAGATATAAAATAATAAAAGAAAATATAATCTTCTAGCAGCTATCTTCTTCTTCTTCTTCTTCAAAAGAACTCTGAGTCAGAACTTCCTTGAACAGGAGAACTCAGGTTGAAGAAGAGCAGAAGAGCTAACACTTCTCAGTTGAATGAATATTGCTGAGAGCAATGAACTTGGACTTGATGAAAGCTTGAATGCTAATTGAATAACTCTTTGAATAACTGGTTAGCTAGCTGAAATCCTTCTCCAAAGGATTCCTTTTATAGCAGCAACAAGCAACGGCTCTTTTCAATTTGAACTGTTTGTCTTCTTCTGAATCTTGAAACCTGGGCTGCAAATATCACAAAGACAAACAAACTCTGCAGCAAAATATTCTATAAAAGGGATAAACCTTTTTCAAGGAAGCTGCAGGAAGCAATCTGATAATAAAGGTACTAAATAAAATCACATCAGAAACAAACTCTTTATATCAAAAGGAAGACTTTTCAGTCTAACGGCTATAAAGGACTGACAGCAGATAAAGTAAAATACAATGTCAACTAATAAGACAAACAACTTTATCTGAAAAGATTTTACTCAGGCAAAAGGGATGGAGCAGATATTGCCTGGAAATATTATCATAAAACAACTGAAATAAAATGCCAGATAATGTATTAATTTATTAAATAGAATAAATAAATACAAAATAAAAAGGCAAACAGAAAACGTCGAACGACCCTCGGAGATCGTCGACCGGCGCACGGAGATCGTCGACCTATCGGGCAGATAGTCGAACGATCCAGATAGTCGAACTATCAAAGAAGATAGTCGAACTACCTAGGCAGATAGTCGACCTATCAGAACAGATAGTCGATCTATCAGATAGTCGATCTATCCGGACAGATAGTCGAACTATCAAACACAAACAGATAGTCGACCTATCAAGCAGATAGTTGACCTATCACAGAAAATAGATAGTCGACCTATCAACAGATAGTCGACCTATCAAAACAAAACAGATAGTCGATCTATCAACAGATAGTCGAGCTATCAGATAGTTGAACTATCAGGACATATAGTCGAACTATCAAAGACGACAGATAGTCGACCTATCAACAGATAGTCGACCTATCAAAGCGGAACAGATAGTCGACCTATCAACAGATAGTCGAGCTATCAGATAGTTGAACTATCAGGACAGATAGTCGAACTACCAAACCAAGCAGATAGTCGACCTATCAACAGATAGTCGAGCTATCAACGCAGACAGAGCGTCGACCAACTGATAGACGATAGTCGATCAGCCGATAGACGATAGTCGAGCGACGTTCGACTATAGTCGAACGAAAAACTGCTTAACCAAATTCTTCATCTGGAAAAGCGGGGACTTTACAGCTAGACCACTAACCATTGACCATAGATATTTCTTGGGTCAAGGGACTAAGAAGACAAGACTAAACTCAAATCAAACTAGGGTACCAACATTATCAAGAAAGACTGAAAAGGTAGAACTTGAAGAAGTTCAAGAACCACAAGTAGTGAATGAACCGGAATTGGATTCTGAGACAGGACTACAAGATGTTGTAGCTAGAGAACCTGCTCAAGAAACACAAGTCCTACGTAGATCTGTTAGACCTAGGTTTGAGCCTGAGAGATATGGATTTCTCATGTCTCAAATAGGTAATGTGTTGCTTATGGATCATGATGATGAACCAGCGACCTACCAAGAGGCTATGAATGGACCGAACTTCGACAAATGGCTTGAGGCTATGAAATCCGAAATGGACTCCATGTATGCAAACCAAGTTTGGAACTTGGTGGAACCACCTGAAGGGGCATGACCCATAGGGTGTAAATGGGTCTTCAAGAAGAAGACCGACATGGATGGGAATGTACAGACATTCAAAGGGCGACTGGTGGCTAAGGGTTTCAAGCAAATTCATGGTATTGACTATGATGAGACCTTTTCCCCTTTTGCCATGGTAAAGTCCATAAGGATATTTCTTGCTATTACTGCGTATTATGACTACGAGATCTGGCAGATGGATGTCAAAACGGCTTTCCTTAATGGAAACCTCCTTGAGGAAGTGTACATGACACAACCCGAGGGTTTTGTATCCCCAAATGAAGCCACTAAAATATGCAAGCTGAATAAGTCCATCTATGGACTGAAACAGGCCTCTTGAAGTTGGAATCTTCATTTTGATGAGAAAATCAAAGAGTTTGGTTTCATCAAGAATGAAGATGAGCCTTGTGTTTACAAGCGAATCAGTGGGAGCATTATTGTCTTCCTGATATTGTATGTAGATGACATACTATTTATTGGAAATGACATTCCTACCCTTAAAGTTGTTAAAAACAACCTAGGGAACTGCTTTTCTATAAAGGATTTGGGTGAAGCGACTTATATACTCTGTATTAAGATCTATAGAGATAGATCGAAGAAGTTGCTGGGTTTGACCCAGAGTACATACATTGAGAAGGTGTTGAAGCGGTTCAACATGCTTGAGTCCAAGAAAGGATTTTTACCCATGTCTCATGATGTGAATCTCTCTAAGGACCAGTGTCCAAAATCTTGTGAAGATAAGGACCGCATGAAGTTGATTCCATATGCTTCGGCAATTGGATCAATCATGTATGCAATGTTGTGTACTCGACCCGATGTCTCCTTTGCTTTGAGCATGACTAGCAGGTATCAGTCAGACCCCGGTGAGTGTCATTGGATTGCAATCAAGAATATCCTGAAGTACTTGAGAAGGACTAAGGATGTGTTCTTGGTGTATGGTGGAGAGTAAGAGCTCGTTGTAAGTGGTTATACGGATGCTAGCTTCCAAACTGATAGGGATAATTCATAGTCTCAGTCAGGGTTTGAGTTTTGCCTTAATGGAGGAGCTGTGAGCTGCAAGAGTTCCAAGCAAGAGACAGTTGCTGATTCTACAACAGAGGCCGAGTATCTCGCTGCAGCTAACGCAGCAAAGGAGGTTGTATGGATTAGGAAATTTGTTGGGTATATTGGAAAATGCGTACCTGATTTGAAGAAGTCCAACTTAGCTCAATGATATACATCAAGGTGTATTTGATGTTGTTTTAAGTTGACATGTGCAGGTGAAGAAGTATTAAAGAATGCAGAAAAATATTCTAAGTCCATGTGTCGACACCTGAAGAAACAGTGTCGATATTTCAGAATATTTGTGTCGACACTTGACGGAAGCTGTGTCGACACAGAGAAAGATAGTCGACACAGAGAAAGATAGTCGACCTCGACACAGAAGGAGATAGTCGACCACATCTGTGTCGACACAGAGAAAGATAGTCGACAAAGAGAAAGATAGTCGACCTCGACACAGAAGGAGATAGTCGACACAGAGAAAGATAGTCGACCTCGACACAGAAGGAGATAGTCGACCACATTAATGTCGACACTGAGAAGCAGCGTCGACTCACAGAAAGATAGTCGACCACATTTGTGTCGACACTGGGAGGCTGTGTCGACACAATGAGACAGAGTCGACACACATTGGCAGAAGTCGACAATACTTGTGTCGACACCAGAAGACTAAGTCGACACATTTTAGCAGAGTCGACAATTGCTGTGTCGACACCTGAAGGCAGTGTCGACACATACTGAGTTCTGAATCTACAATAACTGTGTCGACACACAGGACTTGTGTCGACACACTGCAGAGTCAAGACAAAGTTATTTTCTGAAGAAGCTGTGCCGAATTAATGGCGAACTTATCGACATCTTCAAAGACTGTGTCGACACCAAAGTCACTTGTGTCGACACATATAGACAGTTGGTCTCGACACTTTCTAACAGACTGTCTCGACACTTTGCTGTCCAAGACTAAGGCACAGGATTTGTTTGAAGACTTGACAGCTGTGGGTTGCCACCGGTTAACTGATGCTGTCAGACTTGTCAGAAAACAGTTAGAAACCGGATCAGCCGGTTACCATGAAGAAGGTCTATAAATAGATAGATTCAGAAGGAAGTAAGAAGTAATATAGAGATACATAAAAAAGGGGTGAAGAAGGATTACAATCCAATTGAAGTATCAATTCAAGAAAGTGCTAGGCACTAAAGAAGATCTTCATCAGAAGATCTAAGCAGACGATCTCAGGATCGATCTAAGAAGAGTTCTAACAAGAATTCAGAAGTATCATCAAAGGTGTTGGATAGAGAGGGATCCACCCATTTGAAGAAGAAGAAGGAAGCCATCAGTGGTTTCTCAAGAAGCTGTTTGAAAATCAACTCAGCTAAGTTCAGATTCAAGAAGCTTTGAAGAAAGCTCAAGTTTCAGTTGATTTCATCAGCTGATCAAGAATTGTCTTGTCCTCTTCTCTCTCAACAAAGGCAAGACATTAAAAACTTCTTTTCTAAAATTCTGTAGGATCTGTTTTACACAGATCTGAGTTGTAAGCCTGTGATATAAAGGCTGAGTGTAGGAGAGTTGATCTCTGAGTGGTAGGGCTGTTTGCCTGAGTATAGGAGAAGGTTCTTCTCTGAGTTGTAGGCCTTGTGGCAAGGCTGAGGTAGGGCTGCTGTGCCTGAGTTGTAAGAACCTATCCAGGTTCTGAGCTGTAGGATCTGTAGATCTGAGAATAGTGGAAGTTTGGCCGAATCTAGCATACTGCTAGATAGGTGAAGGGGGAAAGTGGATGTACCCAAACCTTGGGGAACCACTATAAAACATTGTGCAATTTGTGATGATTAAATTTCTGTGATTGCTGTGCTGGATGTTTTAATTCTGTAATTGAATTCTGCCTAAAAGTGTAAACAAGCAATTAGAACCTATTCACCCCCCTCTAGGTGTTTAGGTTGTCTTGAAAGTAAAACTATCAAGTGGTATCAGAGGGAGGTTCCTCAAAAAGGACTTAATAGTCTGAGGTAGATCTGAAAGGCAGAATCAAGATTCAAGAAGATGGGTTCTGGAGAAAATCACAAGGAGTTAGGGTCAATGAAGTTACCCATCTGCAGGAAGGAAATCTTTGGAATTTGGAAAGAAAGAATATAATTGTTCATGGAAGCATCTGACCCAAGAATATACATCACAGTTCAGGAAGGACCCTTCATTCCAATGAAGGTATCAATTCTTGATGCTAATATTCAAACTCCAAAGAGTTACTCTGAAATGACCAAGGATGAAATCATTTTGGCAACCATGGACAAGAGAGCTCAGAATATTATTGTGAGTGCCATAGATGATTCTACATTTCAGAATCTGATTCACTACAAGACCTTCAAAGAAATGTGGGACACCTTGATTGTCTACATGGAGGGATCTGAAGAAGTAAGACAGGATAGAAAGTCTATGCTCAACCAGGAATATGAAAGTTTTAGACAAGGATAAACTGATAGCATAACTGAATGCTATAAGAAATTCTATTGAATTATGAATGAGCTAATGTCATATGGAAGAGTCTTCAGTACCTATGAACTGAATGACAAATTCTTAAGATCCTTAACAAAGGATTGGGATACAAAGATCTGTGCCATAAGAGAAGTGGCTAAATTGGCAGAGATCTCTCCTCCCTTCTTGTTTGGAAAGCTGCTATCCTATGAAATGCAACTTATGGTGAGGAAGGAGGAGGAAAAGAATTCAAGAGGAGAGCATAGAGAAAAGACTGTGGCATTCAATGCAGAAGCCATCAGAAAGAATAGGAGGATATCACCATCCCCTCCTAAGGAAATTGCAGAAGTCAGTTCTGAAAATTTAGATAATCAGAGTTCAGAAAGTTGTGATTCAGATGCAGACTTTGCTGCATTCACAAGGCAATTCCAGAGGTTCTTGAAGAAGAAGTAGTGGAAGTCTAAGCCATCCACTTCACAGCAAGTTGATGACTATTATCAGAAGAAAAAGTCATCAAGGAAAGAAAAGAGCAGATCAAAGCCCAGCAAGGCTACTACTTCAAAGATTGTCTGTTATTATTGCAATAGACCTGGACATGTAGTGGCTGACTGTCCTGATAAGAGAAAGGAATCTTCAGACAAGAAGAAGACTCATAAAAAGGGCAAGAAGGAGAAATCTTTTGTTGCAAAGAAGGATAAGAGCCTAACAGATCAGTCAACTTCAGAGTCAGAATCTGAAGCAGAAGCATATATTGGACTATGTGCTGCATCTGAAGAAGAGGAGTTTCTACAGTTGCTAGACTCCATCTATGATCAAGAGGATCCTCAGTGCATAGGACTGATGGCAGGATCTGAAGAGGACATATGCCAGAACCAGTCTGGTCCTAATAAGGTACAATGTCCTTCTATGAAATCTATTTGTAGTACAAGCACAGAATCAGCTACATCTGCATCAAGTGATGTAGATGCATCTGATTCTGAAGGAGATGTCTATCAATTAATAGATAAGTATGGGGACTTGTTACAGGCCCTCAAGAAAAGCAAGAACCTGGTTAAATCTCAGGCTCATGAGATTGCTAAACTAAGGGTAGCTGCAACTGAGTTAGAGAAAGTAATTGATCAGAAGCTAAATGAAATTGCCAAGCTGAAGAATATAACTATTATTTAGATGGACACAATTAATTATACCAATGATCAAGTGAAGAGTCTGGAGGCCAGACTAAGAATTGAAAAAGATTTAGTGGCTAGTTACTCTAAGCCAAAGTCTGTCTTACCTTTGATAGATGAATTTGGGAATCAAAAGGGTAAGGAAGGATTAGGATTCAAAGGTAACTCCAGGGCTGGCCGATTCAAGAGGAAAGGCAAAGCACCTGTCAAGCAACTGAACTTTTCAGTTCCCATTAAGTTTAGAAAGGTGCAAGTGCCTTCTAACCAATATGATCATGAAAATATTCATGGTCATATTAAGACTAATGTTCTGAAAAATAAGGGTGTAAATGCCAACAGGCCTACCCATGTTCATAAACCCAATGGTTATAAAAAATCAGTGGGTGAAGCTGCTGCAGCACCAGCAATGGACAGAAATTCTTTTGTCAAGGATGTATCTAGAACTAGATACAATAGGTTTGAATGTTGGTGTTGTGGCAAAAGAGGCCATTTTGCACTAGACTGCTGGTATAACACAAGTGTTAGAAAGAACAATAGTCTACCTGTTAGAAGAGATAATGGTAGCTTTGTTTATGCTAACCTGAATGAAGGACCCAAGACTTGCTTGGGTTCTAAGGGTAAGTAAATCTGTGTTGCAGGTGTATCCAAGTAGCCATGCCCCTATATGGTACTTGGATAGTGGTTGTTCCAGGCACATGACTGGAACAAAGGGGCTGTTGAAGGAGTATTCTTCTGTCAAAGATGGACCTAAAGTGATCTTTGGTGGATCTGAAAAAGGAGTCATCAAAGGGTTTGGTAACATTTCTTCTAACCTAATTACTATCACCCAAGTGGCTTATGTAAAAGGTTTGAAACATAATCTAATAAGCATAAGCAAGCTGAGTGATTTAGGATATGACATTTCATTTATTAAGGATGGATGTCATATCAAAAGGTCAAGTGATCAAGAGTTCATTTTGACTGGGTATAGGAAGAGAAATGTATATTGTCTTAATTTTGTATGTGAGAATAAGGCTTCTCCTGTCTGTCTTGTAGCTGATGACAATGCTTCTCATTGTGTTAAGTGGCACAAGAGATTGGCTCATCTTAACTACAAGACAATTGGCCAACTCTTTAGCAAAGAGTTAGTGAGGAATGGTCCTCAAGTTAAGTGTATAAAGGAAGGGATATGCTCAGCTTGTCAAAAGGGCAACCAGACAAAATCCTCATTTCAAAGCCTTGAAAACAAGGCTTCTGTGAGGTGCTTATACCTCTTGCATATGGATCTTTTTGGTCCTATGCCAGTTCATAGTCTAGGTAGGAAGGTCTACACTTTTGTGGTTGTAGATGACTATTCTAGATTTACATGGGTGTTCTTTCTGAGACAGAAATCTGAAACCCCAAGTGTCTTACTTAATTTTGTGAAGCAAATTCAGAATGAACTGAATAGTATAGTGGTCAAAATCAGAAGTGACCATGGTACTGAGTTTCAATCTGAAAGCATGACAAAGTTATGTGAAGACTTTGGGATTTTCCAAGAGTTCTCCTCACCTAGAACACCTCAGCAAAATGGAATTGCTGAAAGAAAGAATAGAACATTAATTGAAGCTGGTAGAACTCTATTGAGTGACACCTCTCTACCAGAATATTTCTGGGCTGAGGCAGTAAACACTGCTTGTCATGTGATCAATAGGGCTTCTATCACCAAGAGCCACAAAAAGACTCCCTATGAGATTATGAAAGGTAGAAAACCAAATCTATCCTACTTCAGGATCTTTGGTTGCAAATGCTATATACTTAACAATGGTAAGTCATATTTGACTAAGTTTGCTGCCAAATCCCAGAATGGGATATTTGTTGGGTACAACATAAATAGTAAGGCCTATAGAATCTTCAACTTGACTACTCAAGTTGTTGAAGAATCTGTGCATGTTGTGTTTGATGAAACAAGATTAATCAACTGTGAGTTGTCTTGTAGATCAAATGACTCAACAGGTATAAGCAAAAGAATGGACAAGCTCTCCATTACTGAAGCTTCAAGGGAAGATGGAGCATTGGAAAATGAAGGCTACTGTCCAGGGGAAGTACAAGACACAATAGAAGATGAAGAAAACCAAGAGGTTCAGCATAATGAAGGAGCTGGAGATGTTCAACCAGAAGGGAATCTTCCTCCAGCTACAAGACATTTAAGAGATCATCCAGCTGATCAGATAATAGGTGATCCAAGACAGGGAGTGCAGACTAGAAGCAGAAGTCAAAGCACAATTCTGCATTCAAGTTTCCTGTCACAAATGGAGCCTAAGAAGTTTGAAGAAGCTATCCAAGACCAGCACTGGATTGATGCTATGCAAGAGGAGCTGAATCAATTCAGAAGGTGCAATGTCTGGGAGCTTATTCCTAGACCAAGAGGCCACAATATAATTGGGACAAAATGGATCTATAGGAACAAGTTGGATGAGAGTGGAGTAATAGTGAAGAATAAAGCAAGATTGGTTGCTAAAGGATACAAGCAGGAAGAAGGGATTGACTTTGATCAAACCTTTGCCCCAGTAGCAAGGCTGGAGGCAATCAGAATGTTCCTTGCCTATGCAGCCTATAAAGACTTCAAAGTATACCAGATGGATGTGAAGTCAGCATTTCTGAATGGTGATCTTAAAGAAGAAGTATATGTAGAGCAACCATCAGGTTTTGTAGATCCTCTTAAACCTGATTATGTTTATAAGCTTAGAAAAGCTTTGTATGGGTTAAAGCAAGCCCCAAGGGCTTGGTATGAAACCCTGTCTACTTTCCTTATTGAGAATAAATTCTCAAGAGGAAAAATAGACAAAACTCTATTCCTTAGGGAATCCAAAGGCAAGATCATCTTAGTTCAGATCTATGTTGATGACATAATCTTTGGATCTACTGAAAACAACCTTTGTAAAAAGTTTGCCAAACTTATGCAAGGGAAGTTTGAGATGAACAGTATGGGGGAACTTAAGTTCTTCTTGGGACTCCAAGTAAGACAGACTGATGATGGCTTGTCCATATCCCAGTCAAAGTTCACCAAAGAATAAATTAAGAAGTATGGTATGGATTCATCCTCCATCATGAGAACTCCTATGGGAACAAGTATGCCTATATGCAAAGATGATGCAGGTAAATCTGTTGATGAGACTTTGTATAGAGGAATAGTTGGTTCTCTACTATATCTCACTGCTAGTAGACCAGATATTATGTATGCTACATGTGTCTGTGCTAGGTACCAAGCCTGCCCTAAAGAGTCTCATTATACTGCAGTCAAAAGGATTCTGAGATATCTTAAGGGCACACCTAATCTAGGCCTTTGGTACCCTAGGAATAGAGATTTTCTACTAACAGGTTATTCAAATGCAGATTTTGCAGGCTGTAGAGAGGATAGGAAGAGTACTACAGGTACTTGTCAATTCCTGGGAGGAAGACTGATTTCATGGAGTAGTAAGAAGCAGACCAGTGTGGCTATATCCACAGCTGAGTCAGAGTATGTTGCTGCTGGCAGCTGCTGTGCACAACTATTGTGGATACAACATCAGCTTAAAGATTATCGTATTCAAGTAAGTAGAACACCTCTTTTGTGTGATTCTAAGAGTGCAATTTCTATTGCTAATAATCCTGTTTCTCATAGTAGAAATAAGCATATAGAAATTAAATATCATTTTCTCAGAGAACATGTAGAAAGAGAAGACATCACATTGGAATTTGTTAAAACAGATTTTCAAATAGCAGATGTATTTACTAAGCCACTGGATGAAACAAAATTCAATAAATTTAAAATTGAATTAGGCATGCTGACCATTGATTAGTTTATCAACAAACTTACAAGTAAAATATTAGATTATCAAGTGGTCTCAAGTGGAATTGACAAAAATAGAAAATGGCTAAGTAAAATGGTGTCGACACATTCAGTGATAATGTGTCGACTCAGTGGAGTAATGTCGACAAGTCAGAGATATTGTGTTGACAAAGAGAATATGTGTCGACACTTAAGAATCATATTGTCGACTTATCTAGGAATGTAGTGTCGACTTCACCAGAATAATGGTGTCGACACTTACAGATTTTGTGTCGACACTTATACTAAGAGTCGACACAGAATTTCTGATGCTCTACTATGTATCCCAAATGTCGACATATCCACAAATTGGTGTCGACACATAGTAAACAGACTTGATGTCGAGATAATAGAAGCTTGTGTCGACACATTCTATCTGTGTCGACACTTATAGTCTGTTTTTACCGACTTTTGATCTTCTTTCAATAGAAAGTATAAATAGGTCAAGAACTTAATCTGTCGACACGCTTACAAGGTTTTCAAGACTAAAACCCTGTGTCGACATTCTCTCTCTCTCTTCTCTCAAGCTTTCTCAACTGATCAATGGCACCAAAGATTGAAGACAACGTCAACGAAGGTTATGAGTTGGTCCGGAATGCCTTTGCAGAAGCCCCAACAGATGTTCAACGGGTTATCACTCTTATTTCCGAATCCGGATTAGAGTTTTTAGTTTCTGAACCTTCTAAGATATGGAAGAAGGAGGTGCATGAATTCTTTAACTCTGCATCAGTGGATTCAAATATTCTCAAGATAAAGTCCACTGTTCATGGGTCGATAGTAAAGATTACCCCAAGGAGTTTAAGGAAGATTCTCCAATTACCAATAATTGAGAATGAAGAAGAAGTCCCTGCTTCTAAATCAAGGGAGGCTCTCTAATGGTGCGGATTGGATCCCACCCTGAAGATTGGATCTGCTTTCAACAGGAAAGGGATGAATCAGCAAGGGAAATTTTTGTCTGAAGTAGTTGGCAAGGTGATTCTGTGCAAACCAGGGGGACATGATAGGATTTCAGCCTATATGTTCTGCCTAATGACCAGAATTGTGTTTACAATTCCAACTGATTGGTCAGCTGTAATCTTTGAAAAGATCAAGGAAGGAATCAAGAAGCCAAATCTGGTTAGAATTATGAGTTTATATCTGACTGGAGTGATCCCTGAGGTAATGCAACAACTGCCAGGAACAAAGATCAATCACATGAGAAAGATGGACATGAGATTGTTTTCTAGGTGGGATAGGGTGCTGTCTAAGGATGTGCCTGATGAGAGCAGGCAGGACACCCCGGTGAAATCCCCTTCTCATGCTCAAGATACTGAGCAGCTTCAAGAAGAACTAGTGAGAAAGCAGGTTGAAGATCAGCCTGAATCTACTCCAGCCCAGCAAGAAACTATACCTGCACAAATGTAGGGGGAACAAGCTCATTCTCCTGCCCAGAATGTATCTACTCCTGACCAGGTACAGTTGCAGGGGGAGCTGGTGTATTTTCCTACAAAAGACATTTCTAAAATTCCTATTTCTGCACAGGTGCAGGGGGAGCAAGTGTACTCACCTGCCCAGGACATTACCAATACTGAACAAGTACAGGGGGAGAAGATGTCTGACCCAGTGCAAGAGGCAGAACAAATTGATATCTCCAAAGATTTGAATATTGAAATTCTGAATGACACATCTTCTGTTCAAACTCAGAAGGAATATACTCTAGATGAGTTATTTCCTAATGTTGATATTGCTACTGATACAGTAGAAGAGGGGCAGGATATTGAGAAGGCCCTAGACATGGAGATAGAGCAAGAAGCTGAGATCGAGCAAGAGGTTGAGAAGGAGAAAGAAATTGAGGAGGAGCAAGTGGTGGAGGGGGAGTCTGTGCATGTTGAGCCTGAACAACATGGCACTGAGACAGATATTCCTCCTCCTCCTCAAGAAAGAGTTCAAATTGATAGTTCATCTGAATCTGAGACTGAAGAAGCCAGAATGGCTAAGAAGAGAAAACTTGTTGTCTTCCAGAGAAGGAGCAAAAGTTATAAGCAAGCACTACAGACTACAACTCAACAATCCCATTCTGAATTTAATTATAACAAGTTTATGGTTGATTTGCAAGTTAAGTTGGATGAACATAGATTGGCTGTTGAAAAATATGTTGATGAGAGCAATAAGTCCCTTCAATTTGACTTGGCTCAAGATATAAAGTCCATTAGATTAGAAGTCAATATGCATAAGAAGGAGATGACAGATTGCTTCCATAAGGGAGGTAATGCTGTAGTATTCTTGGCAAAACAACAGCAATCAATTATTACCAAAGCAAATGATATAGCACTGAAGCAAGGCTATGTTCTTACATATCAGATAAACATGAATGCCAATCTTGAAGACTCTCACAATGAGATTCTTAATGAGTTGAAAAAGACTACTGAAGGGTTGCCTGCAGCAAGGGGAAAGGAAATGGAAGAATTTGATAAGAAACTTCAAGATGCTATTGAATCAGTTAAAACTGCTATCACTACCTCTCAAAGGGACATATCTAACAAGCTTAAAAATTTAAAACCATTTTTTAAAGAGGGTGTGAATTATCTGGATGGCCAGATTAGATTTCAAAAGGAAGATCTAAGAGATCATATTACCAGAGAAGTCATAAAGGGGGAGAGGTTGTTAGTTCATGCTGGCTCAGAGCACACCAAATGGGTGACAAATAGTATTCGAGCCACATTGGGATATCCACCTTTGTGTGATGATGCTATGGTGGCTGAGTCAGGCATTCAAACAGGTCTACTTGAAGGCAATCAACCTGAGATTGCCCAAGTCATTTACCCTCCTCCAGATTTTGATATGATTGATCAGCAAATTCAGGATATGTATAGTCCTCCAAAGGAGGTTACCAAGGTTATTATTGAAAAAGTTGATAAGCCTGATGCCAACTTGAAAGAACAACAAGATGCTCTACTATCCAAGAAAAGATTTAGAGAGCAGGATGAACTTAAGCCAGATTTTGAGCAGTGGAGCCCTACTTCAAGAAATATTATACTCACTGCATGGAAGGCTGTAAAAGACCAAGTTCATGAAAGAGGAAAGTGGTATAATGAAATGGAATGGCAAAAGCATGAAGCTAGGCAAGAGGCAATAGTACAGTTCAGAAGAAAAGCCAAGCTGGGTAGGCTGCCACCAGATGCTCAGGAGCCGAGCAAGTACTTTCTAAAGCCATATCATTACTTTGAAAGGCAAAGGCTTAAGGAAGAAGCACAGAAGAGGGCTGATCAAAAAGGCAAGAAGCCAGCTGAAGTTGCTGAAGCTCCTGTGAAGGCTCAAATCCAATCTGGCAAAGGGATTGTCATAAGAGAGCCTGATCAGTCTTAATTTTTAAGTTCTTTCAAAAGTATTTTGTAATGTTTTGATTAAATCATTCAATGTAAAAATCTGTAATCAAACATTACTAAGTTTTAAACAAAATATTGTTTGGAATCATATAATGTTCACTCTGAGATGGATTGTCCATATTTTGTTTTTTTATTCCTGTTATGTCATATATCATCATATTATACTTTTTATAAATGGTGTATATCATTGGCTTTAAGGGTTATGAATTCTCCAAATAGGGGGAGATTGTTGGGTACATTGGAAAATGTGTACCTGATTTGAAGAAGTCCAACTTAGCTTAATGATATACATCAAGGTGTATTTGATGTTGTTTTAAGTTGACATGTGCAGGTGAAGAAGTATTAAAGAATGCAGAAAAATATTCTAAGTCCATGTGTCGACACCTGAAGAAACAGTGTCGACACTTCAGAATATTTGTGTCGACACTTGACGGAAGCTGTGTCGACACAGAGAAAGATAGTCGACACAGAGAAAGATAGTCGACCTCGACACAGAAGGAGATAGTCGACCACATCTGTGTCGACACAGAGAAAGATAGTCGACACAGAGAAAGATAGTCAACCTCGACACAGAAGGAGATAGTCAACACAGAGAAAGATAGTCGACCTCGACACAGAAGGAGATAGTCGACCACATTAATGTCGACACTGAGAAGCAGCGTCGACTCATAGAAAGATAGTCGACCACATTTGTGTCAACACTGGGAGGCTGTGTCGACACAATGAGACAGAGTCGACACACATTGGCAGAAGTCGACAATACTTGTGTCGACACCAGAAGACTAAGTCGACACATTTTAGCAGAGTCGACAATTGCTGTGTCGACACCTGAAGGCAGTGTCGACACATACTGAGTTCTAAATCTACAACAACTGTGTCGACTCACAGGACTTATGTCGACACACTGTAGAGTCAAGACCAAGTTATTTTATGAAGAAGCTGTGTCGACTTAATGGCGAACTTGTCGACATCTTCAAAGACTGTGTCGACACCAAAGTCACTTATGTCGACACATATAGACAGTTGGTCTCGACACTTTCTAACAGACTGTCTCGACACTTTGCTGTCCAAGACTAAGGCACAGGATTTGTTTGAAGACTTGACAGCTATGGGTTGCCACCGGTTAACTGATGCTGTCAGACTTGTCAGAAAACAGTTAGAAACCGGATCAGCCGGTTACCATGAAGAAGGTCTATAAATAGACAGATTCAGAAGGAAGTAAGAAGTAATATAGAGATACATAAAAAAGGGGTGAAGAAGGATTACAATCCAATTGAAGTATCAATTCAAGAAAGTGCTAGGCACTAAAGAAGATCTTCATCAGAAGATCTAAGCAGACGATCTCAGGATCGATCTAAGAAGAGTTCTAACAAGAATTCAGAAGTATCATCAAAGGTGTTGGATAGAGAGGGATCCACCCATTTGAAGAAGAAGAAGGAAGCCATCAGTGGTTTCTCAAGAAGCTGTTTGGAAATCAACTCAGCTAAGTTCAGATTCAAGAAGCTTTGAAGAAAGCTCAAGTTTCAGTTGATTTCATCAGCTGATCAAGAATTGTCTTGTCCTCTTCTCTCTCAACAAAGGCAAGACATTAAAACTTCTTTTCTAAAATTCTGTAGGATCTGTTTTACACAGATCTGAGTTGTAAGCCTGTGATATAAAGGCTGAGTGTAGGAGAGTTGATCTCTGAGTGGTAGGGCTGTTTGCCTGAGTGTAGGAGAAGGTTCTTCTCTGAGTTGTAGGCCTTATGGCAAGGCTGAGGTAGGGCTGCTGTGCCTGAGTTATAGGAACCTATCCAGGTTCTGAGCTGTAGGATCTGTAGATCTGAGAATAGTGGAAGTTTGGCCGAATCTAGCATACTGCTAGATAGGTGAAGGGGGAAAGTGGATGTACCCAAACCTTGGGGAACCACTATAAAACATTGTGCAATCTGTGATGATTAAATTTCTGTGATTGTTGTGCTGGATGTTTTAATTCTGTAATTGAATTCTGCCTAAAAGTATAAACAAGCAATTAGAACCTATTCACCCCCCCTCTAGGTGTTTAGGTTGTCTTGAAAGTAAAACTATCAAAATTCATCGGCGAGCTTGATGTAGTTCCTCGCATTGTTGGTCCCGTAGTTCTCTACTGTGATAACAATGGTGCAATTGCACAATCTAAGGAACCTAGATCCCATCAGCGCTCCATGCACATACTTCGGCGGTTCCATCTTATTCGTGAGATTATCGAACGAGGAGATGTGAACATTTGCAGAGTGCCGACTGAGGAGAATATTGCGGATCCACTGACAAAGCCTCTCGCGTAGAGAAAGCATGATGGTCATACTAAATTAATGGGTATAGGATACCTAAGTGATCAACTCTAGTGGGAGTCTTGTGTGTTGCATGTAAACATATATTCTGTTGGCTGTTTATTATTTATTCATATGATGAATTGTGTACCAAATGTTTCTTTTTACAATTAATGACAAGTTCTTTTATTATGATTTTCCTATGTGATAGTTAAATTGTAACATAATAAATACCCTTAGAGTGTTCACTTCCATAGGACATCAAGTACGTGACTTGAATGTGAGAGCCTATGAATTATTTCAAGCTTCATTCTTAAAAGGTCCCTGGTCGTTGTATCATCATAGAAGCTAAGGGTGATGGTGATGCCATAAGACTAGCACGTGCGTTGACTAATGACCATTTCTCACAGGTCATGATATTATGATATCAAGTCATCACGTGGGTACTTGTAAATGAATAAGTTGTACTGGACAGACCCAACCGGAGACTACTCTGTGGATTGTTATCTAAACGTGTCACGAGTAGGTTTTAATTGACAATGGTGTTGTGGTCCTTTGACCTGAAGTAACAGCATTCATAAAGTGAGGAAGAGCGTGCTTTGATGCCATCTAAAGTCTTCCTTGAGAAAGGTTGATGATAAAGGTGGTTGTTGGGCACGTTACGAATCATTTGGGTGTTTGTGTGTGAGCAGATATGAGATTTGTCCTCCTATATGACAGGAGTTGCATCCATGGGCCCCTTGATGGAACTGGACTGAGAAATGCATGACCATGCTTTATTGAGTCAGTTTGTGATATTGGACTCACAATTCTCTGGAAGTCCGTTCTAGATCAAGAAACTTGGATTGTGCTATTATGAGGGTGACACGGTCCATGCCTCTAGTTCTTTCCGGATGTAAGGGACAAAGGGACAAAGACAACGCTGGAATATTGGTCATAACAGCTTGTGAGTTGTAAACTCTTATTGCTTGGGGAGCAGTGATGCATTGCTAGATGCTGCTCACTGTTTGTGAGGTTTTTGGTTTGATACTTTAAAGATCAAGTGGGAGACTGTTGGAGTTACCATGGTGATCTAGAAGTGGTCAAACATGTGATCTCACTGCCAACGCGATATGAGCCTGCAGGGTCGCACATAAGAGCTGTGGATAAGTTGGAAGATTGACTGTGTTGGTAATGGTTACCAATCACCATAGTGTATGGGGGTCAGGCAATCATTGCCGAGAAAGTTCATTGAGAATGGATAGTCAACGACTAAGGCTGTTTCGACGAGAGTCGTCGAGTATGACTCGACGTCTGAGGCTGAGTCGATGAGAGTCGTCGAGTATGACTCGACGACTGAAGCAGGGTCGACGAATATCGTCGACCGCCATTCGACGATTGTCGTCGAACGCGGGTCGACGAATATCGTCGACCGCCGATCGACGAATATTGTCGACCGCCATTCGACGATTTTTCATCGAATGCGGGTCGATGAATATTTTCGACCGCCGATCGACGAATATCGCCAACCGCCGTTCGACGATTGTCATCGAACGCGGGTTGACGAATATCGTCGACCACCGTTCGACGATTGTCGTCGAACGCGGGTCGACGAATATCATCGATCGGGTTTCTACGATTGTCGTCGACCGTCGATCGACGAGAATCGTCGAGTGTCATCGAGTATGACTCGACGACTGAGGCCATTCGTCGAGAGTTGTCCCTGATTCTCGATGATTCTGCGGGTGATTCTCGCCGAATCCATCCGCTGTTTCTCGCCGAATGATTTGATGACCCTACACTATGTTGTCTGCAGATAGCGATGCTTTTAGGTCTGTTTATACTTTTAGTATAAATAGGGACTTAGGGTTTTGGGAAGTAGAGGCGATTTTTCCTGCGGCCGAATAGAACCCGACGAAAGCATTCCGTCGTTCTACCGATCCGCCAAATCTCGAACCCCCGGACAGAAGTGTTCCGCCGCCGTGTTTGCTCCGCCGACCTCCTCCTCTCCGACGATCATTGTCGGTATTGCCTTTCCTGGCGCGGACCTAGCAGTCCGTGGAATCGCAAGGTGCGTTCGATCTCCTTCCCAACTCTTCGTGCGACGAAGCTAGGTGTTCTCCCGCTAGTGTGGATTTCTGCAAAAACGTAGACATTATTCTACGTGAAACTCCACACCGACAGGACTCAGATCTTGGAGCATCTTTGTTGAGTTGTGACTCAACACCGAAGAGGTAATTTTGCCTTGTTATTTTGATAACTTCTTGATTCAACATTCATGGCCCGATCCATTTCTCTTTGGGTTGTTCTTGTTTTATTCCTTCCGCTGCGTGCACAAGTGTTATGCCAACCTCTATAGAAAACCCAACATCTTTGATCTATCTTACTGCTAGTAGACCGGATATAATGTTCTCTACATGTGTGTCTGCTAGATTTCAAGTGAACTCTAAGGAATCTCACTACGTTGCTGCAAAATGGATTTTGAGATACCTTAAAGGTACACCAAATCTTGGCTTATGGTACCCAAAAAGTAATGATAACAAACTAATTGATTTTTCAGATGCAGACTTTGCAGGAAGCAAAGATGACAGTAAAAGCACTTCCGGGACTTATTAATTCCTTGGAAGAAGGCTTATCTCATGGAGCAGCAAGAAGCAAAATTGTGTCGCAATCTTAACAGCCGAGTCAGAGTATATCTCTGCAGGCAATTGTTGTGCACAACTGCTATGGATAAAGAACCAACTTGAAGACTACAACATGAAGTTTAAGAACATTCCAATGTTTTGCGACTCCTCCAGTGCAATTGTAATCGCCAACAACCCAGTCTCTCACAGTAGGACAAAGCACATTGAGCTGAGGTATAACTTTATCAGGGAGCATGTGAAGCATGGAGACATCAATCTCCAGTATGTCCCAACTAACAAGCAGGTTGCAGACATTTTCACGAAGCCGCTGGATGAGGACAAGTTCTCGTTCTTCAAAATAGAACTTGGCATGCTCAACAAAGAAGAATGAAGAAGGAGGTCCTTACAACTAAGTTCAAGGATCAGGCTACTTCAAAAATTCAAGAAAATTTCAAGTTTGGACTTCATTTCTCGAGTACTACTCTTACTACTCTAGTATTAACTTACTACTCTAGTACTGGATAAGACTACTCGAGAAACAAGAATGCCTCTCGAGGAATACTTCACGAGTTCCAGTCTACCTCTCGAGAACTATCAGACTGCTTCTCGAGAACTTCAGACTGCTTCTCGAGAACTATCAAACTGTTTCTCGAGACAGTACTTCACTACTCGAGAACAACATTATCTTCACTCGAGTAATGGCCTTCCACTCGAGAAGTCTGATGTCATTTTTCTCATGAAGTTCAAATTTCTGATATTCGCACCCGAACTCTTATATTGCCATATTCTAAGGTATGTCACTTTTATTATTTCCTTAATCATCATAAATTAAGACTTATATAAATAGAATAAGTCAGGAAATTCCAAATCACCCGACTCTCAAACCCTTCTCTCGAAAACGACTCTTCATCTTCTTTGTCGTCATCGCCCTCTTCCCGCCGCCTCAACGTTTTCCCTTAGAAGGACTATCGTTAGTTCATCTCTTTCAATCGATGGCCCCTCTGTCAAAAATTGGTATCGGTAGTGAACTAGTTTCTACAGGAATTGTCGATTTGTCATATGATTTTCAAAATCTTCTTCTGCTCTTGGAAGCCGCCGACCTTTCGTTTGTCTTGGAGCAGCAGTGCAAAATATTACTTGCAGATGTTGAAGAGTACTTCCAAAATGCCAAACTTAAGAGAAATAACAAGGTTCTGAATACCAAAGTCCGTGTGATTAAAGTTAAGTTAATCACTCCAATCGTTTCTAAACATCTTTGACTGCCATCCATTGAGGAAGAAGATGACTTAACAAATGAGGATTATGATAGGGCATGTGGTTTTTATGGTATTTTTGTTGATGTGAACATCGTTCGGCGCCCTGATCTCAATCCAGAAAGCAAGCTGCTAGTGGATATACTTGGGAAAGTTCTTCTATGTAAGACTAGTTCTATCAACTTCATCACTGCAAATTTCTTTGATATGAAGACATCAGTCATTTTCAGGAATAAATTTCAATTTCGGAGTATGATTTTCGAGAAGATCAAGGAAAGCATAAAAGCACCAAACTATGGCAGGATTATATCTCTTCTCCTTCATGAATTCAAGCTAGACATTTTTGATCTCTCTAAAAGTACTACTCTACACCATATGAAGAGAGTTTCCATATCCTCCATTCAAAGATCGGAGCTCAAGCTCAAAAACCCTGCTCAAGCTGCAAGAGCCCATGATCACCCTGATGATGAGGACAGGACCCCATCTTCCCCTCTACATCAAGTAGCTGGCACATCTAGTGCAGTTGCTTAGGGGGAGCCTGCTCCTTCAATCCCTGAGGCAAGCAAATTCCAAGAGGCAAGCCATTCTACCCCTCCTCCAGATGTTGCTCCACCTGCTTCTACTACTGCTTAAGAAGTGTTTTCTGATGCACAAGGACAAGAACAAGTCCTATCTACAGAGGAAGATATAAATAAAATGATTGATGAGCTTATATCTAAAGAGCCTCCTTCCCCTCTACCTCCACAGAAATCTCCCACTCCAGAACCATCTCCATCATACCCTCAGTCTACACTAGAATCCCCTCACCCTTAATCTCCTGTAACAGATGAACATGATGAAGAGACTGTTTTGATTTCTGATGAAGAATCCACTCTAGAATAGGTTGAAGCACCTCTCAAAAACCTGGACTTCTCCCTTCCCATAATTACCTCCAGAGTCCAGAGCTCAATCATCATAGAAGAAATTCCTCCATGATCAGCTCCATTGGTAACTCCTCCACCTCCTCAAGTTGAAACACCTTCTGCAGATACAATTCTTGGAAAAGTTGAGCTAATGCAAGCACAACAAAGAGCTTATTTTGATGCATCTCTGAAAGCTGTCACTGACAAAGTCACTGCTCTTGAAAAAGAGATGAGCAGAGGATTTGCTGAAATCCAAAGCAATACTGATGAACTCAAACAGCTATTCAAAATAGGTGGGAAAGCTCTAGACCACACCATAACAAGCATTGGTCAGGTGATGGATCAATCAGTCACTCTTGAAAACAATCAAATCCAACTGGAGAAGAAAGCTCAAGGACATAACTTCAAGACATACATTGAGGTTGGTACATTCAAAGAAGATGCTATTGCCACCCTATCAATAGAAGTTAGAAAGGGGGAGAGCCTAGTGAAACAATTCTTATAAAAATCTGAAGAAAGAAAGAAGATTGAATGGGAAGCAAAGTTGAATGAGCTACATGCTGATGTCCAGAATCAAATTGATGGTGTTAAGTTTCACACATATGATACAGCTGTATGGATGCATAATAAAATATTCCATGAATTCCAAGCTGATCCAAATGTAATTCCATATCATCTCAATCCTCTTGCTCAACATCCTCCTACCCAGCAGCCTCCTGCCCAGCAGCCAACTTTTTCTCCCAGACCTGAGGATCAAGAAGCACCTTCAGAAAGTTATGCTCAAGTATAGGAATTTGAATAGATAGATGTGCCTCCTCAAGTCCCTCCTCACAAAATCCCAGGTCACAAGAAAAGAAAGTATGGTGATGGTGCCTCTGCTAGCAGGACCAATCCCAATCCTAAAGCTGAAAGAAGGAGAACCCAAGAATTTGCTGAAATATGGAGCCCAACATCTAAAGCTTTAATTCTTGATACTCTCAAGCTTGAGATATATTATAATGAGAACAAGAATGAACATTACAGCTCATATGAATACGATTTATATGAGAAATCTCTAACCAAGAGATGGATATATGATAGAGAGTATGGTAAGAATAACCCCAAGGCTCCTCCTAAACCTTCAAAGTATTATCCCAAGCCTTTCAGCTACCAAAAGAGACAACAAGAGAAGAAAGACAAACAACAATATTAATAGAGCTACCAGAAGTTGAAGTTTATCAAAAAGCTTATGAGATTTTGTTAAATTGGATTTCATGGACAATTCTATAAATATAAATCCTTAATTTTGAGAATCTGATATTTCTATTGCTTAACATTTTATCTTGTCTATCACTTTTTTACTAGTCACTGTATTTGTTATGTTTATCTTGATGTAATTCACCTTAGTGTAGAGGGTTCTGAATTTTATAAATACGGGGAGATTGTTTGGTATTGTATCCACAATAACCCAGATTTGTATGAAGTCACCCTTGAACTAAGATGAATTAAGTTTTATTTGATGCCCTGGTTGAGTTATGTGTTTGCAGGATATAATTATCAAGTGTAGACCAATGTCAGTCTACAATGAGTCACCAAACACATGACCATACAATGTAATCCCTCATTGTGTGATCCATGGTGTTAACTCTTGTGTAGCCTCTCTATTGGGATACACTTCATTTTCAAAGCACTAAAGTAATGAAAGAAAGAAAGGTTACTGATTTCATTTGAATTTAATGGAACTGAACCCCTTTTCTTTTGGAGAAATGCTCAGGGTAAGCATTAATCAGATATAGGAACAGAATCCTGTTTAGGTTTGGAGCCTTAAGGCACTCAATGATCTTTTGATAAATCACAACTGCCTAATTGGTTTTCTTCCACAGAATCACTCTTATTACTAGCTCAAACATGGGTTTTTTATATGTTGTTATGGGAGCTTTGTTTGCATAGGATGTCCTTCCCAATGATATTAGAAAGCAATTTTTCTTTTTGGTTAAAGATTTTCCTTTTCAGGGAACCATATCTTACACCACTATGACCACACCATTCCAGGGCTTGCTCAATTTCCTTATTGGATATATTTTGGTCCTCTTCAATGTCTATAGAGGGAAGTTTCAGGGCTTTTACCAGCCATCTTGGGGTTATTTTGATCTTAAATCCCCCTACTTTGCTCTTAATGGAATGACCTCATGAAGATAACTTCATATTGGAATATAGCTCCAAAACTTCATCTTTCAGAATCAGAGTTTGTTCTAATAGAATGAACTCAAGCCCGATGGCTTCCAACATACTGATAACCTCTATAATCTCCATTGAGGCAAACAGAAAACCATCTCTGACTACTTCATATCCTTTGAGAAGAGTCATTGATGATTTTGGCGCCATTGAAGTTAAAATCCTTGTCATTGAGTTGCTGAGAAAGATAGAGGGGTTTTGATGGCTTTCTATGAAAGACCCCTCCCCTTACTGAGGAGGTTACCTGGTATTATGTCCAGAACCACCGCCTTATGGTGACACTAACACACGGGTTAGTCACCACCGCAGGACGCCGATCCTGTCGGCTAGTACGCTCATTTTTAACCTATAGGCCAATTCGAGAATAGAAGTAAAACTAAAAAGTATACCAATCCACATCATAGATATATCATATCAATAAGTAAAAGCAGCCCAACAATGAGTACAAAGAGAGTAAAGGGCTTATACCATGGTACATGCCATAATGAATAGATCTCTCTCTCTCACGCTCTAAGTGAAAGCTGAAACTAAAACACCCGTCATCACCTGATGCTGAGCTATAGTAGTAGAGTGCGGTATCTACTCCTCAAGCCCTTCCCCCCCATCCTGATTGCCGTACTGGCATTCCATCTCCTCGAGCTCCTAAAATGATTCGATAACAATCGATTGTTAGTCATAAAGACTAAGCCATTTTGTCCTCGCCTCACCCCCGCGACTCCTAGGCACCGTGTGGGAGGACAAAAGCAAAGGAAAACAAGGGGTAGAAACAAAAGTGCAGGTGACAGTGAAAATAATCTATCTTGAGTAAGCATCTAACAGCCTTTACATCAATATAATAGTAGTTATATATGATAAGTACAAGTGAAGAACTATAGCAGAACAATAGTAATGAAAGGAGCAGTATGTAATATAAACAGTGCAGTAAGGTAAACAATTACTACTAAGCTACCATCACAAGAGTACCTTAACTTATATGAATGCCCATACAAAATTATAAGTTATGGTTTCAGGAAACATAATAACTTATCATATAAAAGTGTCCATACTAATTTATATGATAAGGATCTGCAGTATGGATGACCTAGGATGTATGTTATGATATGTTATGCATGTTATGATTCATATAAGTGCAACTCACCCACACAACTCTGTGATTGCAGAACTTTCGTTCCCACTTTTTGGAGTTAGCTAAAATCTCTGAAACCACCGTTGTGGCTACGGAAGCAATAGAGCGGGCGTCTCCATTCCAAGGCAGGTATACATACTATCAGGCCTAGACCTCCCATACGCCTCTATACACATCCTAGATGTACTCTAATGTCTCTGTGTACTATTTGATGGCTACCTTACCAGTCTTTTTGGTAGAGTATGCATTTTCGTGGATCGTCCTCCAGACCACAGTGTAAAACGACCAACTAGCCCCTCACACCTCGCCAGAGTCACCATACTGTCGTCGGTGTGACGACTAGCCCAGTACCGAATGTCCCACGTCACATTGAGCATGAACTATCATAACTAGAGGTCCCCAAGGTCTAATTAATTTATCTGATGTTCATCTTGGTTTAAAAGATCAGTGTACAAAATATCCCAATTTTCCAAAATAATTTGACCCATATTTTTTATTTATGACTAATATCACAAAATTACCCCTTTACAAATGAAGTACCAAAAAAATAAACTAAAATTCATAGAAAATTCTTAGCCAATAATATTGTCAAGATAGAGCTCAAGACAAGTTTTCACAATTATCTCCAGGGGTTTGACTTAAGATAACTACAATTCAAGCTATTTACAAAAATGCCATTATTAGTATAAGTATCATAACCAATCATCCAAAAGTTCTAAGAAAAATTACAAGGGTTCACAGTACTGAAATAATGGTCTAGAAAAATTTTCATAATTTTTTAAGTACTATTTGTCATCTTTTTAATCAAAATAAATTAGGGGTATAATTGTAATTTGCACTATTTTCTCATGAAATAATTCTCACAAATCTCACTAAATTTTCCCGGAAAAATAAAATAGTATTTTAAAGCTTGTGTCAATGATTTAGAACTTTCCAAGTTTTTATGCCCTACTTTCCTATCATGACACATAAGTGTGATAAATTTGAAATAAAGTGAAACTATAGGATTTTTGATTCCAAAAAACCTAACTTCTCCATAGAAGGTGTATTTCATCTCCATAAACTTCTAGCCAGAGTTTCATTGACCTGCAATGAGTCAAATGGTCTTAAATTCCCATTTTTGCCTTTTTTGCTAAAGGCACACCAAATGCACCTATACTTTCAACTTGCATGTTGGATCCTCCAACATGCAGAGGTCCAAATGACCCTAAACTTTTATTAGGGTCCTAAAATGGCATCATAGTCAAGCCACCCAAATTTGGGGGTATTTGTAGTTATAAAACTCTTTGAATCACATTAATTTGATAAATCAATTGTGGAATAAACTATAGGGAAATGTTATCCAAAAATTCTGATTTTTGGGCACAAACTAGGTCTAGTGTATACACATATATGTTCCAAATTTCATCACATGTGGAGTTGTAATCTATCATATATACTCATTTAAATTTCTAACCTAGACTAGGAGTAGTCCTAGGGAAATAGGTTTATAGGGAGATACAATGCTCCAAATGTTCTGATTAAGGTGTCAAATTAAAGGTAAGACAAGGGGATACAACTTCTATATTCGTGACATTTTCTGAATCTTCCACTAGAGGGCCTAAAATTAATATTTCAATTACTAAAATAAATGTGACAAAAATTAAAAAGGAATTAAATCATCCTATAGTTTAATATCCATAAATCTGACGACATCCCATCATCATTCCCGATCATCTAATGGCCTAGATTAATCCTGACTGGGCAAACTTGATCTCGTACTTCTGACCACCTGGGCCACCACCACCGTCGACGATCATCACCCCCACCTCCATTGAGGTGGTGGCAGGCATTTCCCGGCGACATGGCCGCCAGAGGCGACTCCTCCGACGAACCCAAGAAATAAGAAAAGATCGGCTTTTCTCCATATTCTCCCATGGCATCGGGCTCAATTGAGCCTGATATCTCTCCTTTTCGATCTAGATATCTAGTGCAAGGGAAGGGGAGGAGAAACAGACCTGTAATTATGCTTGGCGGCGGGTGTGGTGGTGGTGTGCCATGACCGATGAGCTTTCCGGCGAGCTAGCTCCCAACTTCATTTCTCCACCTAAAGCTCTGATCCAGGACTCGATTTCCACTCTTATAGGCTCACTGAAGGTGATGGTGAGGTTAAAATGGGGGCGGAGTTTGCTGTTTGTGGTGTTTTGAGTAGTGGGAATTTTGGCCAAGCATAGGATGCATCACCATGGATGCCATGTGTTATGGAGCTTGCTGGAAGTGGCTGAGAAGTGATGTGTGAGCTCAAAGATGAGCTTGGGAAGAGAGGAGGAGGGCCACATGGCCTTTGTTCCTTTATTTCCTCTTTTTTTTCTTTCCTCCACTTGGGAAAATTCCCAAAATACCCTCATGCATATTATTACCCTTTAAAACCAAAGGGTAGGGGCTATAATTGAGCACATGGGCTACTAATGGGCCATGACCTTAGCCCATTGGAAATCGGCTTAGCTCCTTAATTTTCCATTTAGGTCTAATGTTGACCAGGTTTTACTTTAGGGTTGACTTGGTCAATTTGATGAGCAGGCTAGCCCCACTTGATAGTAATGAGTCCTATGACACCACCCAACATGGGTTGGGTCATGGTGATTCCCTACTTGTGCTAATTTGACCTATGTATATGGTTTTGACCAAATTAGGGTTAGGGTTGACTTTGGACAAATTGGGTCAATGGGTGACCCTATGACATGGCTTTTGGGTCACTTAGATTTCTTTTAGGGTTAGGGACATAGTGATGAGGTCAAGTTGTACTTATGGTTTCAAATTGGGCTAGTTTGACCTAAGTTGACTTGAACCCTATAATGGGCTCCATGTGAATCCACCCTACTTCATGGGCTCTAAGGTCAATACCTAGCCTAAACCCTTCTCACTCACCACATGTCCTACCCTAATCTAAGTTAAGGGGTCTAGAAGAAAATGACATGTTATAAATTCCAATAAACAAAAAAATAATTTTGTCCCCGAAATTCAAGTTCGGGTCTACGAGGTTCTATGCATAAGAAGCTAAGAAAATTTTCAAACATATTTAAAATATACCTGAGGCGAAGAGTCCTGGGTATTTGTTTTTCACTCGGGCATGCATTTTTTGCCCGAACACATGTTTTTGCTCAGCCGCAAGTTTTGCACTAACATGCATTTTTGACCGGGCACATTGTCTCCCAAGCGCGGATTTTTGCCTGAGAGCGCGTTCTCACCCAGATGCAAGTTTTTGCCCGATCACACATTTTCCTTACAGGCGCATCGGAGATGACTAATAAATATTGTAACATTAAAAATATAGCTAATTTTTTCACCAAACCCAACTATATGTATAATTTCGTTATCTTCTCTTTCTTCGTCGAATTTGCCACACCACCATGTTATCTCATTGTATCGCTATTTTTTCATTGAGGAAAATTGTGTTTTTATTTAGTCATTTCCTCCTCTTCTGGTATATCATCACACACACATACACACGTATCGCATGCACACGCACACACACACATAAACACACACATACGCACGCACCATGTGCGCGCGCACACACATACATACACACATACAAAAACACACAAACACGTGCATACATGTACACAAACACATGCACATACATACATAAACACATAGATACAGACACACAGGCACACGCACAAACAAAAATATAGACACAGACAGACACAGACACAGATAGACATACACAAATTGATAAAAACACAGACACAAATAGATATAGACGTATAGACAGACACACAGACACAAACAGACACAGACAGATACATACAAACACATAGACACAGACAAACACAGACAGATACAGACAAACACATAGACACGGACAAACACAGACAGATAGACACATAGATATACAGACACACAAACACATAAAACACAAATAAACACAGACAGACAGACGGACAGAAACACGCACACAAACACACACACACACAAACACACGCACACACACACAAACACACAAACACAGACACGGACAAACACAAACACAGATCGATATATAGACACACAGACACACAGAGACAAACACCAACTCACATACAAAGAGAGACACAAACAAACACAGATAGACACAAACACACAAACACAGATACAGACAAAGATACAGACACGTAGACACAAACACAAATAAAGACACAAACACACACACATAATCACTTGCGCACACACACATGTGCACGTACAATCAATCACACACACACACACACACACAAAGACATACACATGCAGAGAGAGACACACACTAACATACATACACACACGCAGACACACACATACACATATAGACACACATACACTCACATACACACACATAGACACTCACACACGCACACAAAATTTCAGACCTCACCTATGAAGTTTCGTTCACTTTTATGTTCAAAACTAGTTTTCTTTTCTTGATGACGGTCATAGCTGTTGTCATATCAAACAACATTTTATGGGAGTGGAATTTTTGTCCAAACTCTCTGTAGCAAAAATACTGCATTAAAAATAGATGAAGTCTTGGGTTATGTAAACTGGTATTGTCATGTCAAACAACATTTTATGGCGGTGAAATTATTGTCCAAATTCTCTGAAGCAAAAATGGGGAATTTTTCCTTACGTAAAACACAGGATGGCATCCTGCGTTAATATATAAGCTTTTTTTTTTACTTCCGGGCCCCACTTTTTTCCCTCCATTATGAAAAAAATTTCGCTAGCAAAGCTCTCGTCATCTCCAACCCTGGCGAAGCTAAGTTCTGTTCATTTTCCGACGAGTTATTGTAATTTTGAAGCCTTTAGCTTACGGATCCTCGGTGATGGTCTCCCATTTAATAAATTTTTAAGCTCAGTATGTTAAGGTCTAACACAGAAAAATTTGTCTTCGCATTTTGATTCAGAAATATGCCGAAAATGTCAGATGTGAGAGCGACAAGTACCCAGGGCTCCAACATTGTTGGTGAGGAAAAAAACTATGTAAGCCATTTTATACTTAGACCCATTTACCTCAACTTGTGTTCCTTTATTTTTTTAAACTGCATTTAGTATACATATTTCAGCTGCATTTTAAATTGAACTGTATTTTAATGTTTATTTGCAGTTTAAATTTTTTTAAGTATTTTTATAAGACAGTTTATCCTTAGACCCGTTTAACTCAAGTTATTTTTTTATTCTGTCAACTGCATTCAGTATATAGATTTCAGCTGCATTTTGAATTGAACTGCATTTTAATGTTTTTTGCAGTTGAATGTTTTTAAGTATGAAGTAATCCATTTCAATTATTTTTTCAGCTAAAAAAATGTAACGCCCCAAAACTCAAAAGAGGAATGGGCGCGTTTTTAGGCGTGTTTGGGCCTTGGTAAAGGTCACACGGCCTGGGACACGAGCATGTCCCAGGGCTGTGTCAGGCATGTGTTCGACACCTCGTCGAGCACTCAACGCTTTTCACTCAACGAGCGTTGAGTGAGGGCACACGGACTGACACACGGGAGTGTCAGTGGCCGTGTCCTGCTCGGGCAGTTTGCGGGTTTGTGCTGAGGGAGCTACACGGCCAGGGACACGGGTGTGTCCCAGACGTGTCTAGCACACGGCATGTGACACGGGCGTGTCACATAACCATGTTCTTCTCAGGACATTTCTTATCCTGTGTCGTTTGGGTACATGGGCCGTGATACGGGCCTTGACACGGGCGTGTCCCTTGGGACACTGGCGTGTCCCAAGCTGTGTCACAGGCCGTGTCCTGGTCGGGATTTTCTCGAATGACGGCGAATGAGTTACACGGCCTTGGACACGGGTGTGTCGCAAGCCGTGTTCGGCCTAGGAAGTTTATTTTCAGGGCGAATCGTGGTCGTTCATTTCCTTATTTTGGGATCTAATGGTTCATGCCTCTCCATCCTAGGGTTAAGGCCGGGATTGGGGGTTTAAACCCTCACTTTTCATTGGCCACTCTCTTTCTAAGTTCTAGAGAGAAGGGAGAGCAAGGAGGAAGAAGGAGGGGAGATCCGGTCGCCGAAGGAGATTCAGAGCGCCAAATCGCAAACCGAGTCCAGATCTACGAAGGCGAGATCATCGCGGTGCTTTTCATCCGTGTAGATTTCCATGGCGCCGAAGAGGAATTCTAGGGTAACGATTCTCTACTTGATCATGTGAAGCTCTCCTTCTTTTGCATAAGTAAACCCGCTCCCGCGAGTGTGCGGTGAGTGTGCGGCATTCCTTGGGGTAGATATGTATAGTCCCCCTTATTTGCATGTAGAGTCCGAAATCGAGAAACGGACATAGGCTTGGTGTGTGAACCCTACCCGGACAAGTTGGTCTAGATCTGTGATGTGTTACTATGCATGATTAGCCAGAGAAGACTCCATGCATTTGGTTGTTTTCGGGTTTCTACGTGGTAGATTGCAGCAGGGAATCTTGGGGATTAACCCCAAGGTGCACCCAGAAAACTTGGCGGAAATGCATTTCTGCCATCTTAGTGGCTGGGAGCCAACCTTGAACATAACTGGGTTATGTGCTTGTATGATCAGATTTGGGATCCAACGAAGCTTGACCCGCGCATTAGGCTTAAGTTGACAGTGCGGTGTGAGCAACGGGCTTGTGGAAGCGAACCCGGACTATGTGGTTTGGTGATAGATACTTGAAAAAGGGACTGGCCATTGGCATAGTCGTGCGAGTCTTAGGCTTAGGTCGGAAAGACTAAATACTCACGAGATTTGCTGTCCAAGGGATGGTGGTGAGACCGCGGTTTTGACTGGGTTCACCGAGTTAGTGCCCTGAGAGCACGGGGTGTGTGGTCGTGTGAGCATGCATTTGAGATGTTGTGTTTATTCACTATATTGCTTGCTACACTAACAAGTGCAGGGAAGGAGCTTTGTCGCCCCGAGTTTTTGGGGCGGAATCGTTATAATTTGGTCGGCTTTAGCTGACCGTTATTCTTATTTGCCACCGTTGCAGTGAATTGTGCTTGCAGGTGCTGCGGAGCCGAGCGGAAAATAGCGGGCCAAAGCCCAAGTTGCTGAGCCGTCCCTCGAAGGCCTTGTTTTTTTTACTTGTTTAATTCATGTGTGATCGGCATGCGAGACGAAGTATGGAAGACACTGTTTTAAATTTAGTGAACTCTTATAAGGCCATAAGGCCGGTACTTTGTGTACTTTGTAATTCATTCCTGTTTGTGTTCGATAGTGCACATTCAGGCTTGTTGCTGGGTTCTTATTTTTGCAACTTAATAAATTGCTTCCGCTAGATGCTCTGTGTAGGACGTTATGATTGGAAGAATGGTTTCAATGAGTAACCCGCCAGTCTGTCTGTGGTATAGCCGGACCTACTCTACATGCTGTGTGACGGATATGGGTGTTACAATTTGGTATCAGACTACCGTTTTCGGTCAGACTTAAATGAATTCGTGGACGAATTCACTTTAAGGGGTGGTGAGCACATGTGTGTGCGTCATCGTTATAACATGAAAAGAACCCATGAATGTCCACTTAGGAATGAAAATACACATGTTTGAGGAACCTGTGTGTTCCTATAATTTTTTTTGCAATATTGTTTGGTGGCCTAATGGTGTTTTGTACGACTATAGGTGACCAGGAGTGGTGCGGGGTCATCGGAACGTCCGGGTTCTGAGGCAAGTAGCGCACCAAATGATGCGCCAGCAACACCTCCTTCGGCTGAGACCATACGATTGGTAGCGGAGGAAGTGTTTGCGATGATTAACGCGTAGCCTGCGAGATAGGTGTAGCAACCTGCCCCTGCTGTGGAGCAAGTACCGCTCCAAGCAGCGGAGCCAAGGAGAGTGGAGCAGGTTGTAGTGGAGCTAATGTTGCCTAAGAGAGCAATGGAGAAGCAACTTAAGCACGTTATGGGCTTCAATCCTCCGGTGTTCTTGGGGAGGGGAACCCCAACCCAAGCGGAGGATTGACTCTCCAGAGTTAAGAGAGTAATGATAGCTACAGAGACGGAAGAGTGGCAGAAGACCACTATTTCCACGTTCTTGTTGGATGGTTACGCAAGATTATGGTGGGAAGGCTTGGAGTTACACCATCTGAGGGGTAGACAGCTTACAGACGTCTCGATAAAGGAATTTTCGAGACTATTCTTGGCTTGATACCTCCCTCGACTCAGAGAATTGTTATGGAAAATGAGTTCCAGAAGCTAGTACAAGTTGAGAGTAGCGTGGATGAATATCTCCACGAGTTTACTCGCTTAGGTCGGTATGCAAGCGCTATCTTCGCCGATGAGGAGAGAAATACAAACTGATTATACGAAGGTATAAGGGATGATTTAAGACTACTACTCTTGGGGCCGATGACGTAGGGTTTCCTGACCTTGGTCAACACGGCCCGATCTTTGGAAAAAGACATGAAGAATGTTCAGGAAAAGAAAGACTCCGGTGTTAGGAAGTCAGAATTCAAGGTGCCGTCTTTAAAATCCGGTTTCCGCAGGTGGAATAAGAAGGCTAGGACATCAGGTCCAGCCCCTTCTTTGGGTGCCTCGGGGGCAACTACCAACCGAACCCCGGATGCTTGTTTTACTTATGGGAAGACGGGGCACTTTGCCCGTGACTGTTGGAGCGGACGTCCAAAGTCTGAGAGGAAGCAGGGAGCAACTTACGAGTAAAAGGGCAAGGCAGTGGAGTCAACTGCATGCCATTATGCTTCGACTAAACCAAGAGTCTACAATCTGGGCTAGCAATAGGCCATCAAACAAGCGGATGTGGTGACAGGTACGGTTTAAATTTATAGCAAGTTAGCTTTAAATACTGCTACCTAGTGCTTGTTAGCTTATTACTGTTTATATAGTCTTTATTCTAATTTGCGATAGTTCGGCAAGGGCACTATTCGATACGGGAGCTTCACACTCCTTTTTATCTGAAGGTTTCATATCGCACATCGGAGTCCCTTCTTCGATGGTGAAGGACAAATTGGACGTGTTGCTGCCGAATGGGTGTTCTATGCGTGCGAACAGAGTATGTGCCGTAAAGATTCGTATTGGAAGTAAGGAGTTCGACTTATTAGCGTCATTACTGCCGCTAGTAGAGTTTGACGTCATTTTCGGTATGGACTGGCTTTCGGAGAAGAAGGCATACATAGATTGCAACCGTAAGGTAGTCAAGCTAGGTGTTGGGCGGGAGACAACGTTTGCGGGATTGAAGGGGTCGAGCAAGACTTTATTGTTTTCTCTTCAGGTGGTCAAGGCAGACTGTGCTGGTACAGAGCTGTTCTTCAGGTTAGTGGAGGATGTAAAGCCTAAACCCACTTTGGGTAGTATCCTAGTAGTGTGCGAGTACCCTGACGTGTTTCCGGACTATCTTCCTGGAGCCCCACCTTAGCGGGAGATCGATTTCACAATTGAGTTAGTGCTAGGTGCCAAACCTATGTCACGCTCTCCTTATAGGTTGGCGCCTAAGGAGATGGCGGAGCTAAAGGTTCAACTAGAGGAGTTGTTGGAGCAGGGCAATGTGCGTCCAAGTTCGTCGCCTTGGAGCGCACCGGTCATTTTCGTTAAGAAGAAGGACGGAAGTTTGCAGCTCTGTATCGACTATAGAGAGCTGAACAAGTTAACGAAAAAGAACAAGTACCTGATCCCAAGGATTGATGATCTTTTTGATCAGTTATTCGGGTCATCAGTGTACTCAAAATTAGATCTTAAGTCTGATTAGTATCAGTTGAGGATAAGGGAGAGTGATATCCAAAATACAGCATTCAACACAAGGTATGGGAATTTCGAGTTTACGGTCATGCCGTTCGGGCTGACTAATGCGCCATCAGTGTTCATGGATCTGATGAATAGAATGTTCAGGGAGTACTTAGACCATTTTGTGATCGTCTTTATCGACGACATATTGGTGTACTCGCAGTGCAAAGAAGATCACTTCAAGCATCTGCATTTGGTTTTGGAGATGTTGAGGAGGAACGAACTATACGCAAAGTTCTCCAAATGTGAGTTTTGGTTATCCTCAGTGGCGTTCCTTGGTCACATAGTCAGTGGAGAAGGGATTGTGGTGGATCTGACGAAGATAGTTGCGTTACGGGAGTGGCCTGTGTTGTCTATGGTAGCGGAGGTCCGGAGTTTTCTGGGGCTTGCCGGCTATTACAGGTGCTTCATAGAGAACTTCTCGCGGATAATGTTGCCTCTCACGACGTTGACAAGGAAAGATTAGAAGTTTGTTTGGACGTAGGAGTGCGCACAAGCTTTTGAAGAGTTGAAGAGTCGGTTGACCACAGCGCCAATGCTAAGTTCGTTGAGTGGAACCGAAGGCTTTGAGATCTACAGCGATGCTTCGGGCAGTGGTTTGGGCTGTGTGTTGCTGCAGCATGGAAGTGTTATTGCGTATGGCTCGCATCAGCTGAAAGTGCACGAGAGGAATTATCCGGTCCATGACTTGGAGGTTGCGGCCATGATTTTTGCGCTAAAGCTATGGAGGCACTATTTGTACGGCGTAAAGGTCAATATTTATACCGACCACAAGAGCCTGAAATATCGGTTGGAAAAGAAGGATCTGAACATGAGACAACGGATATGGATGGAGTTCCTGGGGGACTATACATTCAAAATTCATTATATGCCCGGGAAAGGCAATGCAGTTGCGGATGCGTTGATTCGCAGGGCTCCCACCCAAGCCAACTGGTTGTCGGTTCATGATGAGCGGTTGATTTGGGAGTTGGAGGTGTTAGATATCACTTGTGTTGATAAGCAGACTAGCGTTGAAGCGTTATCGAACTAGACGGAAGTTCAGTATGATCTGGCTGATCGGATTTGGAAGGCTATGGATTTGGATAGCAGCATGAAGGAAATCATGGATGCAGCTTCGGATGGGTCAAATTCCCAATTTACAGTTGAAGATGGACTGCTAAGGAAGGACAGTCATTTGTGTGTCCCAAACGTGGGTAATTTATGGGTGGAGTTGATGTACGAGGCTCATCATACCAAGTACTCAATTCACCCAGGGAGCACAAAGATGTACCGAGATCTGAAGAAGTTGTTCTTATGGCCAGGACTCAAGAAGGATGTGGTACTATATATGGCTAAGTGTCAGACTTGCGCCTTAGTGAAGGCAGAGTGCCAAAAGCCAGGGGGTTTCTTGAAGTCTTTGTCTATTGCGAAGTGGAAGTTCGACGACATTTCAATGGACTTTGTGCATGGTTTGCCAAGGTCGCAGAAGGGAAACGACGCCATCTGGGTGATCGTGGATCTATTTATAAAACTGTCGTACTTCATTCCGCATAGGAGGGACGATTCGGTGGAGTAATTGGCAAAGCTTTACGTGGATAACATTATTAGACTGCACGGTGTGCCCCACAACATCGTGAGCAAAAGAGATGGGCATTTTACGTCCAATGACTGGAGGTTGGTGCAGCAAATGCTGGAAACTAAGTTGAAGTTCGACACAACCTTTCATCCAGAGACGGATGGGCAGACCGAGAGGGTCAACAGGATGATGGAGGACATGCTTCGCATGTGCGTCCTGGACTTCGGAAAGAAATGGAAAGATCATTTGTATTTGGTGGAGTTTGCGTACAACAACAGCTTCCAAGCGAGCATACAAATGGCGCCCTTCGAGGCCCTATATGGTAGAAAATGTCGCACACCGTTGTCGTGGTTGGAAACGGGTGAGGCGAGGTTGTACAAAAAGCAAGAGGTGGAAAGTGCCACTTCATTGGTACGAACCATTCGAGAGTGTTTGTTGATCGCTCAGGATAGGTAGGCTAAGTACTACAATGCCAAGCATCGGAACGTGGAGTTCGCGGTTGGCGATTGGGTGTATCTAAAGATAAAGCCTTTCAAGGGCATTTCACGGGTACGACGCTTGAAGAAACTGAGCCCGAGATACCTTAGACCATTTGAGATTCTGGAGCGGATTGGTGAAGCGGTTTATCGTCTAAAGCTATCGGTGGAGTTGAGTGGTCTAAACGACGTATTCCATATATCAGTGTTGCGGAAGGCAGTGAAAGAGCCTTCGCAGGTGATCGTAGTTGATCAAGTACTGGTGGACGAAGGGATAACAATAAGGGTCAAACCCATTCGTATTGAGGGCCCTGAAGTCAACTTATTTCGTAACAAGGAGATCAGGATGGTCAAAGTCCGTTAGGATAATTGCGGTCGGGAGGAGCTGTCATGGGAACGGGAGCAGACCATGCTTAAGGAGTACACAGAGTTATTCCACTTAGGTATCTCTTTTGTTTTTATATATCTTTTCCTTTGGTAATTTCGTGGACGAAATTATTTTAAGACAGAGAGAGTTGTAATGCCTCAAAACTCAAAAGAGGAACGGGCGGCGTTTTTAGGCGTGTTTGGGCCTTGGTAAAGGTCATACGACCTGGGACACGGGCGTGTCCCAGAGCCGTGTCAGGCGCGTGTTCGACGCCTCGTCGAGCACTCAACACTTTTCACTCAACGAGCGTTAAGTGAGGGCACACGACCTGACACACGGGCGTGTCAGTGGCCGTGTCCTGCTCGAGCAATTTGCAGGTTTGTGTTAAGGGAGCTACACGGCCAGGTACACAGGCGTGTCCCAGGCATGTCTAGCACACGGCATTTGTCACGGGCGTGTCACATAGCCGTGTTCTTCTCGGGACTTTTCTGGTCCTGTATCGTTTGGGTACACGGGCCGTAATACGGGCCTTGACATGGGCGTGTCACTTGGGATACGGGCATATCCCAAGCCGTGTCACAGGCCGTGTCTTGGTCAGGATTTTCCCGAATGACCGGGAATGAGTTACACGGCCTTGAACACGGGCGTGTCGCAAGCCGTGGATTGCCCAGGAAATTTATTTTCAGGGCAAATTGTGGTCGTTCATTTCCTTATTTTGAGATCTAACGGTTCAGGCCTCTCCATCCTAGGGTTAAGGCTGGGATTGGGGTTTTAAACCCTCACTTTTTATTGGCCACTCTCTTTCTATGTTCTAGAGAGAAGGGAGAGAAAGGAGGAAGAAAGAGGGGAGATTCGGTCGCTAGAGGAGATTCGTAATGCCAAATCGCAAACTAAGTCCAGATCTACGGAGGCGAGATCATCACAATGCTTTTCATCCATGTAGATTTCCATGGCGCCGAAGAGGAATGCTAGGGTAATGATTCTCTACTTGAGCATGTTAAGCTCTCCTTCTTTTGCATAAGGAAACCCGCTCACGCGAGTGTGCGGCATTCCTTGGGGGAGATATGTATAGTCCCCCTTGTTTGCATATAGAGTCCAAAATCGAGAAACGGACATAGGCATGGTGTGTGAAGCCTACCCGGACAAGTTGGTCTGGATCAGTGATGTGTTACTATTCATGATTAGCCGAAGAAGACTTCGAGCCTTTGGTTGTTTTCGGGTTTCTACGCGATAGATTGCAACAAGGAATCTTGGGGATTAACCCAAAGGTGCACCCGGAAAACTGGACGGAAACGCATTTATGCCATCTTGGTGGCCTAGGAGCCAACCTTGAACATAATTGGGTTATGTGCTTGTATGGTAAGATTTGGGATCCGGCGAAGCTTGACCCGCGCATTTGGCTTAAGTTGACAGTGCGGTGTGAGCAACAAGCTTGTGGAACTGGACTCGGGCTATGTGGTTTGGTGACAGATACCTGAAAAAGGGACTGGCCATTGGCATAGTCGTGCGAGTCTTAGGCTTAGGTCAGAAAGACTAAATACTCACGAGATTTGTCGTCCAAGGGATGGTGGTGAGACCGCGGTTTTGACCGAGTTCACCGAGTTAGTGCCCTGAAAGTACGGGGTGTATGGCTGTGTGATCCTGCACCTGTGATTTTGTGTTTATTAACTATATTACTTGCTACGCTAACAAGTGCAGGGAAGGAGATTTGCCGCCCCGAGTTTTGGGGGCAGAATCGTTATAATTTTGTCGGCTTTAGCTGACTGTTATTCTTGTTTGCCACTATTGCGGTGAATTGTGGTTGCAGGTACTGCGGAGCCGATCAGCAAATAGCGGGCCAAAGCCCAAGTTGCTGAGCCGCCTTCGAAAGCCTTGTTTTGTTTACTTGTTTAATTCATGTGTGACCGACCTGCGAGCCGAAGTATGGAAGACGCTATTTTAAATTTAGTTAACTCTTGTAAGGCCATAAGGTCGGTACTTTGTGTACTTTGTAATTCATTCCTGTTTGGGTTCAAAAGTGGACATTCAGGCTTGTGGCTGGGTTCTTATTTTTGCAACTTAATAAATTGCTTCCGCTAGTTGCTTTGTGTAGGACGTTATGATTGGAAGAATGGTTTCAATGAGTAACCCGTCGGTCTGTCCGTGATATATGGCATCGGGCCCCGGCCGGACCTACTGCTATATATTGTTTGACGGATAGGGGTGTTACAAAAAACAGTCTGTTGTGTTTCCAATTTTTCATCACAGACAACACAGCAATTTATAGTGGTTCCCTAATCTTTGGTACATCCACAGTCCCTCTACACCTATCTAATAAGGTGTTAGATTCGGCTCTCCCTTCAGAACTCAGCTACTTAATAGCTTATAGCACAGATCCCGCAGAACCACACAGGTCACACAGACCTACAACTTAGGCACTAAGCCAAACCCAGGTCACAAAGACAATTCAACCGGCACAAAGCCAAACACATGTCACAAAGACCTTAGCCTTTATAATACAAGCTTACAACTCCAGATTCACTAAGAATCTTTATAGAAGAAGAAATAAATAATGAGATGATTAGACACCAGAGCAAGATCTCTGTGTCTTCTTCTTCCTAAACTGAGCAGATATCAGCCAAGCTTTTGATGTTGAAGACAAAAAGTAGGCAGTAGAATTTTTTTCAACCAGCTTTCTTTTCTCTGTAGAACTTGTAGATCTGATTCCTCAGAATAGCTTCTGATCCTGCTGTTGCAGATGGAGATTTCTTCAGCTATCTCTTTCCCAGCAAGGTTTTCTATGCAGAACAACTTCTTCAGGCTCGACAAAAATGGCGAGGAAGAAGATAAAGTTCGGCCGCACTTTTTGTTTTCAGAAAACCTAGACAAGGAATCGATTCGACTTGCTCTAGCCGATTTGCTTTTTTTTATTCTCTGAAGGCAAATAGAGCAGTGGGTCCCACCACCAGGATTGATGGCTGAGATTAAGCCATTCAGCGCATGCTTTCCATTTAATCTTGATTCAACGGCTCTTTGCTGTGTGTGGGCCCCAACACTTAATGTTGAAAATATTCCTGGGAAAGTGCAGAAGATGATAACAGCTGGCCGCCAACATCTCTGGCAGTATTTCAACAACATTTGAATTTTGGTTGACTTTGACTTTTTTGACATCAGCATGACTCAGCATCTCTGACATTGAGTGAGCTTGCTCCACTCAACGCCTGTGGACTTAGTCGATTTTTGCTATGTCTAGCAACCACTTATTGTGTCCACAAGTCCAATCAATATGATATGGAAAACCTGCACTCAATACCTCAAATGCGCATCAAATACAGTTGATGTGTTTGGCATTGACCTATTTGACTTGGAACAATGGACCCAATAATCTCCCCCTATTTGAAGAAGTCAAAACCCTCATCAAAAATGTTTTCTTTCCTTGGTCAATGATACACACAACTTATACAGCAAAATAAATATTGATATTCTGATATGCTATAAGTAAATGTACCTCATTTCCTGTCTGTATGGGGAGCATCACTTACTCCCCCTGTTTTGCTGCAAGGTGTTTGTCCTTACTTGAGTGCCACATGTCTTTCTTTCCCCTTTGTCATCTCTCTTACTTACTATGTATCCCCTTGCTAGGACCTTCTCTCTTCTCTCCCCCTTTTTTAATTCTGTAGAATAAGCAGATGGGGGCTGGCCATTCCATTGGCTGACCTTCTCTCTTCTCTCCAGAGTAACTTACTCCCCCTTAGTATAAGCATTATGAACTGATACTACTGGGGAGTCTGTATGTCCAGTAAGAGGAACAATACCTGCACCAAAAAAATGAAAAAGGGAGTGCTTGAAGCTATGTCAAGTTCAACATACCCAACTCAAATTTGAGGGTATTAAACTTTGCTTCATCTAATGGCTTAGTGAAGAAAAAAGCCACTTGCTTGTCTGTGGGGACAAACTCAAGACTGATGTATTCCTTCTCCACATGCTCCCTAATAAAATGATATCTTATTTCTATATGCTTAGTCCTGCTATGTGAGACAGGATTCCTAGCAATAAAAATGGCACTTATAGAATCACAGTAGAGAGGGAGTTCTACTTACCTGAAGGTTGTAATCCTAGAGCTGATGTTTGATCCACAACAGCTGAGCACAGCAGCTGCCTACTGATACATATTTTGACTCAGTAGTGGATATAACCATACTAGTTTGATTCTTGCTGCTCCAAGAAACTAGCCTTCTTCCTAAGAACTGACAGGTTCTAGTAGTGCTTTTCTTATCTTCTTTGTAACCTGCAAAATCTGCATCTGAAAATCCTGTTAGATCAAAATCCCTATTTCTAGGGTATCAAAGGCCAAGATCTAGTGTGCCCTTAAGATACCTCAAGATTCTCTTTGCAGCAGAGTAATGATATTCTTTAGGGTAGGCCTGATACCTAGCACAGACACATGTGTAAAACATAATGTCAGGCATACTAACAGTCAGGTATAGAAGGGAGCGAATTATCCCTCTATACAAAGACTCATCAACAAGTTTCCCTGCCTCATCTTTGTCTATAGGCATACTTGATCCCATTGGAGTTCTTATGGTGGAGGCATTCTCCATACCATACTTTTTGATTAGCTCCCTGGTGAACTTGGACTGGGATATGGACAATCCATCATCAATCTATCTTACTTGGAGTCCCAAGAAGAACTTGAGCTCACCCATGCTACTCATTTCAAACTTTCCTTGCATAAGTTTAGCAAACTTCCTAAAAAGGTTGTTATCAGTAGATCCAAAGATAATGTCATCGACATATATTTAGACTAGGATAAGCTTGCCCTTTAATTCCCTTAGGAATAGGGTCTTGTCAATCTTCCCCCTTAAGAATTTGTTCTTAATGAAGAAGCTGGACAAGATTTCATACCAAGCCCTACGGGCTTGCTTTAGCCCATATATAGCTTTCCTAAGCTTATAAACAAAATTAGGAGAGTTAAGATCTACAAAAACATGTGGTTGATCCACATATACTTCCTCTTTTAGGTCCTCATTCAGGAATGCTGAATTGACATCAATCTGGTAGACTCTAAATCCCTGATAGACAGTAAATGCAAGGAAAATCCTTATGGCTTTCAATCTAGCTACTAGGGCAAAGGTCTGGTCAAATTCTATGCCCTCTTCTTGCATGTAGCCTTTAGCCACCAGTCTAGTCTTATTCTTGACAATAATGCCATCTTGATCCAACTTGTTCTTATATATCCACTTAGTCCCTATAATATTTTGTCCTTGTGGTATGGGGAACAACTTCCAGACCTTACATCTCTTAAATTGGTTCAATTCTTCTTGCATTGCTCCAATCTAGAACTGGTCCTTGATTGCTTCTTCAAACTTCTTTGGCTCTTCTTGAGACAGGAAGCTTGAGTAGAGAGTTGTATTCATGCTCTTGCTTCTGGTATGGACTCCATGATTTGCATCACCAATGATTTGGTGTACTGAATGGTCTCTTAGATGCCTGGTAGCTAGAGGCAATCTAACTGCAGCTTGCTTATCTTCATTATTTTCGGCTAGCTAGTCTTTATTTTCTTCAAGTATGTTTTCCCTTTCTCTTGGAATAGGCAGTCCATCATCATTTTCTTGGACTGTGGGGGTAGCTTCCTTGATGGTCAGCTTGTCCATCATTTGCTCTGTACCTGAAATAAAAAAAGAGGAGGAGCTTGGCAGCTCACAGTTAAACATGTTGGATTCATCAAAGACAACATGCATTGACTCTTCTACAACTTGGGTAGTTAAGTTGTAGATTTTATATGCTTTACTATGAGTGTTGTACCCAACAAAGATCCCATCATGGGAATTAACAGAAAACTTAATTAAATGGAATTTTCCGTTATTGTGCACATAGCACTTGCAACCAAAGATCCTGAAATAGCTCAGGTTTGGTTTTCTTCCCTTCAAGATCTTATAGGGAGTTTTCTTGTGGCTCTCGATGATAGAAGCCCTATTAAGGACATAATATACAGTGTTAACTGCCTCAGCCAAGAAGTATTCTGGGAGGGATGAGTCACTTAGTAAGGTTCTACCAGCCTCTATGAGAGTCCTATTTTTCCTCTCAGCAATTCCATTTTTCTGGGGTGTTCTAGGAGATAAAAAGTCTTGATGAATCCTTAGCTCTTCACAAAACCTTATCATGCACTCAGAATGAAACTCAGTGCCATGGTCACTTCTGGTTTTGACCACAGTGCTGTTGAATTCATTCTAAATTTGCTTGACAAATGTCTGAAAGACATCAGGGGTTTTAGATTTCTTCCTTAGAAAGAACACCCAGGCAAATCTAGAAAAGTCATATACAGCCACAAGGGTGTAGACTTTCCTACCTAGAATTTAAATTGGTATAGGACCAAACAGATCCATATGCAAGAGGTATAAGCACCTCACTAAGTCTTTGGTGCCAATACTCTTGAAGGAGGTCTTAGTTTGTTTACCCTTTTGGCATGTAGAGCATATACCCTCCTTAGTGCATATAGACTTAGGCCCATTCCTAACCACTAGTTCCCTCTCCTTTTGGAGCTTTCCTTGAAGATTCCTGATATGGTTATTCTTGAAGGTTATTGTGCTTATTTGAAGGATTTTTACATTCTTCAGTTTGTTGACTTCTTGAGTCTTCAGATCCAGCAATTTTGCTGATTCTGAAGCAGCAAGCTTTAAAGAGACAATTTCCTGAGCCTGTTATTTGGCCAGGAGCTTGCTTTTCTTTATAGCCTGTAGAAGTGTACCATAATTATCAATCAATTGATTGATGTCTCCCTCAGATTCTGAGTCATCATCATCACTTTATGCAGAAGCACAAGAATCTGGAACTGATTCATAATCTGAACAAGCAGAGCTAGTAATAGAAATTATCTTGCTTGGACCAGGCAGATCCTGGCTGATTTCTTCATCTAACTTAGCCATCAGCCCAAGATAGCAGCTGTCTTCTTCAGAATCCACCTCTAAATCACCATCAGATTGTGATAGAGGGGCCCTGTCTTCAATCCTAGCAGCAGGATGAACCTTGTCAGCTTCTTCCAAAGTAGCCAGCCTTTTGATGTAGTCTGCTTCTATAGCTCCTTCTTCAGTAGAGTACAGCCCAATGTAGGCTTCTTCTTCTTCTTCTGTCTCTGATGAGGAGTAGTCAGTCTAACTTCTTTTCTTCTTAGTAATGAGGGATTTCTCCTTCTTGCCTTTTGGTTGGTGGTCCTATTTCTCACTATGTTCCTTTCTTTTGACTGGACAGTCGGCTATTACATGCCCAGGTTTTCTGCAGTGATAACAAGTCATGTTAGATGAAACATGTTTACTAGTTTTGGAACCATACCTGTCCTCCTTAGAGGATTTTCTTCTTCCCTTGTAGTAGTCATCCTTGGGATGAGAGTAGGTAGAAGGCCTGCCTCTCTAGTGCTTCTTCTTTAAGAATTTCTGAAATTCTCTGGTGAAGGCAGCGAAATCTTCACCAGACCATTGGAAGTCAGATGTGTTGTTATCTAATTTTCCAGAATCAAATTCAGCATCTCTCCTTGGTGGAGAGGGAGAATTTCTTCTGCTTTTGCTGGGGCCTTCAGCTTTGAAAGCTATAGTCTTGTCTCATGCCTGAGACTTGTTGTTGTTCTCCTCTTATTACCTTATAGCTACCTGCATCTCATATGACAGCAACTTTCCAAAGAGGGTGTGAGGAGCAGTGTCACCCAGCTTTGCCACTTTTCTGATGGCATAGATTTTTGTGTCTCACTTTTTAGAGAGAGATCTAAGGAACTTGTCATTCAGTTCATAATGACTGAATACTCTTCCATAAGTCTTCAGCTCATTCACAATCCTAAAGAACTCTTCATAACAGATGGTTATGTTGTCCCCCTTGGATTGCCTGAAAGCCTCATACTCTTGATTGAGCATGGACTTCCTATCATTTCTAACTTCATCTTTCCCCTCCATGTAGATCATAAGTGTTTCCCACATTTCCTTTGCTGTTTTTCAATGGATCAGATTCTGAAGTGTAGAGTCATCAACAACACTCATAATGATATTCTTTGCCCTCTTGTCTATTGAGGCCAGGGATAACTCATCCTTGGTCATCTCATCATATGTCTTGGGGGGTCTTGACATTAGCATTCAGTGCAGACACCAACATTGGTATGTATGGTCCCTCTTCAACTATAATATACATCCTAGGGTCAGCATCTTCCATGAACTACCTCACCCTTGCTTTTTAGATGCCAAAATCTTTCTTACTACAGATTGGAAGTCTCACAGCACTCAGCTCCCTATTGGTCATTCTTGAACCCATAGAGATAGACTTCTAGCTAACCTTGGAGATCTACTGAGACTATTAAGCCTTTAAAGAGCAACCTCCCTCTAATACCACTTGAAAGTCTTGTTTTCAAGGCTAGCTAAACACCTAGAGGGGGGTAAATAGATTTCTGACTCTATTTGATTTTTATAACTTGTTTGCAGATTTCTGTGATTGGTGATTAGTTTAGTTTTTACTTTCAAGATCAATCACAGATGACATAACAATTTATAGTGGTTTCCCAATCTTGGGTACATCCACTGTCCCTCTATGCCTATCTAACTGTGTGTTAGATTCGACTTTCCCTCCAGAACTCAGCTACTTAATAGCTTACAACACAGATCCCGTAGGACCACACAGGTCACACAGACCTACAACTTAGGCACTAAGCCAAACCCAGGTCACAAAGACCTTACACGTGACACAAAGCCAAACACAGGTCACAAAGACCTTAGCCTTTATAATACAGGCTTACAACTCTAAGAATCTTTATAGAAGAATAAATAAAGAATGAGATGATTAGACACCAGAGCAAGATCTTTGTGTCTTCTTCTTCCTAAACTGAGCAGATATCAGTCCAAGTTTTTGCTGTTGAAGATAAAAAGTAGGCAGTAGAATTTTCTTCAACCAGCTTTCTTTTCTCTGTAGAACTAATAGATCTGCTTACTCAGAATAGCTTCTGATCATGCTATTGTAGATGGATAGTGCTTCAGCTATCTCTTTCCCATCAAGGTTTTATGTGCAGAACAACTTCTTCAGGCTCGACGAAAATGGCAAGGAAGAAGATGAAGTTCGATCGCACTTTTCATTTTCAGAAAACCTAGACAAGGAATCGATTCGACTTGCTCTATCTGATTTGCTTTTTTATTCTCTGAAGGCCAATAGAGCAGTGGGTCCCATCACCAGGATTGATGGCTGAGATTAAGCCATTCAACGCATGCTTTCCATTTAATCTTGATTCAATGGCTCTTTGCTGTGTGTGGGCCCCAGCACTTAATGTTGAAAACATTTATAGGAAAGTGCAGAAGATGATAACAGCTGGCCGCCAACGTCTTTGACAGCATTTTCACAACATTTGAATTTTGGTTGACTTTGACTTTGCTAACGTCAGCATGACTCAACATCTCTGGCATTGAGTGAGCTTGCTCCACTCAACGCCTGTAGACTTAGTCGATTTTTGTTATGTCCAGCAACCACTAATTGTGTCCATAAGTCCAATCAATGTGATATAGACAACCTGCACTCAATATCTCAAATTCACATCAAATACAGTTGATGTGTGTGATATTGACTTGTTTGACTTCTCACAAATCAGGGACATTGGGAACAATGGACCCAACATGAGGCATTTGCTATGTATTGTCAGTATTCCTATAGTACAGGTTTCGGTGTTTGGAAACAACATTTGGCCTACTAGACACACATAAGGATTATAAAATGGTGAGAATATAACTACGCCAAAGCTTGTTTGAGGAGTGTGGGACCATCACCTAAAAAATTCCGCAAACTTGAAACACGCACTTGCTGTCTTACATGTATATACTTTACTGCAGATGAAGATGTTAGGAATTGAAAAGTTATAAAGTTCGTCGAGTAGCATAATCATGCGCTTGTGACAAAGAAAGTTCAGCACTTACTGAGATCTCATCGCAAAATTTCAATCATACAAGGTAGCCTTATTAAGATTTTGACCGATGCGGGAGTGAAAACTATTCATGCATACAACTTTCTATCTAATGAAGTTTGTGGGGTTACGAATATTGGGTTCTCTAAATCCGATGCCTACTACTTTGTGCAGTGGGAAAGGAAGGCGCTAGTAGAAAGTGGTGACTCCCTTAGTTTGTTGAAGATATTACAAGAGAAACAGTTGGAGGAAAACATGTTCTCATATGATGTTTTAACGGATGAGTTAAACAGGTTGACAAGTTTCTTTTGGATGGATGGGCATAGCAAAATAGACTGTGACTGCTATGGTGACGTGATTATTTTTGACACGACATACAGATTGAATAAGTATAATATGGCTTGTGCGTCATTTATTGCGCTCAGCAATCATTGGCATAACATAATATTTGGCGGCACTTTTATTGCTTCAGCAACGAGTTCGGCGAGAAATCGGGGCATATAGTCCTGCCATTTGTTATGATCTTTCCAAGAAATAGCTGTCTTGGACGAGACCGCTTCTATGGACTTCATTACGAAGATGTCGCAACCCCAACTATTATCTTGTTTGGGCAAGCCAACCGCATCCATGACCAACCATTTAGTGAAGCCTTCTAGGAACGCCTGTACATCATCTTTATGTAGGGTCGTCAGCTGTAGTATGAATGCATAGAAGATTTGAATATACAAGTAATATAACTGAAAGTATTGAGTATAATAATCAGTAGCGTTTATATAAAAATCATTATACATACATTAGCACGTACGTCTGCCCGATGAAGGCTACTTTGGAGTGAATCATAAATCTCCCAACGCCTCACTTTTAACCAACATACCAATAATACCCAGTTACTGCTGACATGACCAGGCATAAGAATAATATTTGAGGTATTAACCACCTCAGTGGTGATATGACTAATAAGTGCGGCGTAGTTCCTAGCTTCGCTTCTTTTATAGTACTGCACAATTGATAAGTAAATCATAATTGAAATTATGTCAAATGATGGATACTCAAATAACATACCTCATGATTTGGCGACACATAAAGATAACTTCTAACTTATTGTGGCATCCATTTTCTTCTCGAACCTAACACCATAGATTATGCATTTAAATGATTATCCATGACCCAGCCTTGGCCAAGAAGATCATCAATTTCATGTCTTGAGATAAATATGTTTCCACTATAAAATCAACACATTCTTTTAAGATAAAAAACTTTAGATTTATATCAATAATCAACACATTCTTGTTTCCACTAACAATAATCAACGCATTTAAATGATTACTTATCAACAAAGGTGCTTAGGAAATAGTCAACTCTTTCCCTAACTATTTTTGTGAGAAGTAATCATCCCGGATAACTCGACTCACTTTCTGAAATGTTGCTCTGAAGTGCCCGTCAGTAAACAATCGTCTTCTTTAGAAGCCCTTTCTTTGGGCTGATTCTAACGACCTCTGGTGACTAAAGTTGAGTTTTGTAAAAAAGTATGTACTCAAGAATGGATGCGGGCTGTGATAACTGTGTGGGCGATATTGATGTGATATGTGGTGAAGGTAAGGTGGGTGGTGTTGAGGTGCTTGGTCTAAACTCTGCTAGAAAGCTCTTAAACTTGGAATCAATAAATATATTCAAGCCCTCAACCTCCGCTTTGATATATGCTTTGAGTCGGGCTTTCATACCTCTCCAGTACTCATCAGATTTCATATCTTCAAACCTCACTTTCTTCATTTTCCCCCTAATATTTCTCAACAACTTCTTATCTTTAATCCTTAATCTCTTCTTCTCCTTTTTTTCACTCACATATCCTAGAGAGTCACCCTTAATCTCACTTTTTCTCTTATCTTTCTTCACCTTCACCGCCTCAAAATCAAACTCACGTTCCTCAATACTCAGAAGTGCCTTCTCCTCATCAACAATATTTTAAAATGTCGTGATAACCTACAAAAGAGAACCAAATACAAAAGAAAAAATTTTAACGCTGCCAGTTAGGCTTACTAAAGTAATGTAACAAATTACAATGGTAAAAGTACATACATAATTTTTGCGCATTAGATTACTTTCAACATGGGTGCAGAATTTATGGCTGTAACTTAGTGTTGGAGACCACCGCCAAATTCTAGGACGTGTCATCTTTTCAAATGGATGTTGAATTTTTGTGTGCTCATACATCCACACCTTCAAAATAAATGACAGTTAGAGAAACCTAAAGTAGTAAAAGTTAAAGTAAACTAAAGAGCCTCGCATACCAGTAAGATAGTGGAGCAACCCTCCAAGTAACCTTTATTTTAACCCGAATCTCTAATGGTACATAAAATTTACTTGCATCGTCAAATTATCGATGTAGAAACTTATGAATGGATTCCGACCAGTTATACTTTATAAACAAAGGGAGATCATTGATCTTGTCAATGCATGCAGGGACCTTTAAGTTCTTCAAAGGGAAGATAAACATACATAATAAATACTTAACTAGCATAGATACTCTCCTGCTCTCGAGTGTAGGAGATCACTCTTCCACGATGATTTATCGTATTTATTCGGTAACACTCTTATGGGTATTGTCAAGAAGGGGGGACCGAGCAAACTAAAATTGATCACCCACATTAAGGAGGCCCGATATAAGTGCGATGTCATTTACAGACAGTTTTATATAATAGTTCTCGAGTAGGTAAACTTGTTTCTCCTTATTATATAGTCTCAGCAGAACATATAGCAAGGGTATATTCTATGGGATACCTGACATCCTCAATAAAAGAAGGATTCGAGCTTCTCTTAAGGCAGTTATCGACTCTTCAGACAAGCTATTCAGTAGGGGTTTAATATTTGTAGTGAAGGTTGTAGGTGAACATCTACAAGTTAAGTATTTGTTGTCAGGCATTGCAACTACAATCAGTAGAGAAAAAGACTGCAAATAGGATCGAGTAATGCAATACAACTGCAGCCAAGATAAAAAAAATACAGATATCACAAAAGCACATAGAAATGAACCTGTAATCTATATAAAAAAACCAAATAACTCAGAATCAGTTAAGGCAATGCAACAACAACTAAGGTTAGCAAAAGCTATCAAAAAGACACACTTAAATGAAACTGCAATCTATATAAAAAACCAAACAACTTAGAATCGGGTAAGACAAAGCAACTACAACCAAGGTAAAAAAAAGCTATCAAAAAGACACACAAAAATGCAACTGCAATCTATGCAAAAATACCTTAGCTGATTGCTCAAAATTGAGTACAAAATACAAATGAAAGCAATATAAAAAACCCTAAAATGCATCTAAGAAGTTTTGCAAAACCAGAGCGCAAATAAGATTAACAATAAAGCCCTAAAACCATCAGGAATCCAAACAATAACAATGCGGAGAGTAGAGATGAACAAACACAAAAACCTTGGTTACCTTCAGAAATAAGAGAAGATGATCCTAAAAAAATTCCCTTTCGATGTCATCTTCCTCGCCTTAGGGCTTGGACAAGTTCGCAGAGAAAGAAGTGACTGCTACCACTACTGCCGAATGAGGTGAGGGAGGAGGAGGTCCGACGAAATTTTTTTCCTGTGAGCAATAAAACCTCTTAAGCCGGCGAAGGTAAGGGCGGCACGGCGAAAGTGGTCGGTGATGGCGGAAGGGTTGGGAAACGTTTCAAGAGCTAGATATTTTAAATTTAGAATGGTGGGCCCCGCAGGTAGAGGGATTGATGTAGGCCCACACTTTCGAACATTTTGGTGGCCGATGAAACAAACGTGACGCTCTCGAATAACTCTCATGTCACCCTCAAGCATTTAACGTAGCAGCGGTTTAATTAATATTATTACTAAACTACAATTACGGGGGGTTTGTAAAGCCCCTTAAGATAATACCAAGGCGATAGGTCAAGGTCCTCTCAAGCGAAAAGAACCCACATGGTTCGGTCGAGCGAGTTGTACCAAAAGAGAAACCACCGAAAAAAATAGATTCGGGCAAGGGTGGTTCTCTCCCAACAAAATACGAATGAGGGCCGCCACGCCTCACGAACTTAAACGAAAATAAAGTAAACAAGACAATACTAAAATAAATTTAACCACCAAAAATCAAGCGTTACACAAGCCACGCTATTTGCCAATGCCATAGGAATTATCTAAAGAATAGAAACTCATAAAGGTGGAAATTTTCGTTACCCAACCAGATTTGATGAATCGGTTTCTCATGAGTAGAATCATTCCTTAATGGCACCACCAGAGATACGCCGGAGGGAGAGAAATTCGTCGCCTTCTTCATATCACGCTGTATTTTGAAAGTACCGGCGAAATCTTCTAAATATGGAAACAAATATCTCCAACTAAGGCAGGAGAGAGAAAAGGTGGTGGATTGAGAAATAATTAAGGAAAGAAATATTTCTATTATGGTAGGCTAAGGACTTTTATTGTACGTGGATATTTGGTTTTAAGAAGGAGATTATGGTGCTTAGTAAAAAGGGTTTGATGAGGAGGAGGATGGTGGAGGTCGGCTTGGGAGGGTGGAGGAGAGAGGGGCTCGGGTTGTGTTGAAAGGGAGGTGGCCGGTTTTGTGGTTAGGAGGGGGAGGGTGGTCGTTTTGGGGGAGGTTGTTGGTGGTGGCTCGGGACGTAGGTTGTGGAGGGAAGCCAGCGGTTTGGAGGAAGGAGTTGGGGCTCGATTTTACAAGAGGAAGTGGGGGATGTAAAGGAGGGAGGAGGAGAAGGGAGGAAGGAGGAGGGCCGGCGGTTCCAAGGAGGGGGCCGAAATTTTGAGAGGGAGAGATACCTCTTTTGGCTAGGAAGAGAGAAGGAAAGAGAGAGGAAGGAGGGAATTCCAATTTTAGGAGTTCAAATTTCAAATTTTCATTCAATAATCAAAACAAAGAAGATACATGCCTATTTATAGGCTACACCACTCCATCTCCACCATACAAATTGAAAACACTCATGATGGCTAATTGCACCCATCATGACATGAAATAAAACTATAGTTCGCACATGAAATAAAATAACCAGGATGGTTATAGGTCTCCATCTTACATGAAATTAAGACATGAAGTAAAATGATAATTTCAAAAACAAATAATAATAATTTATTAATATATATTATTAATAAATTATAATTGGGTTTGCGCTCCGGACAGCTATTGTGGCGACGCTTCCAAGGGTCGTTAGCAAGCATGTTATTGCCATCTCCAAAGTGTTGCGGGCCGTCGTCTCCATTCATATCTACCGTGTCACCATCATCGTCAGAGGGAGGACGCTCCAAAACAACAAGTCGAGGGAAGTCGGCTCCATCAATCCTCCCCCTCTTAAAAATAATCATCACTGATGAGTATGCCAGTGTGTACTTGCCTTGAAGTTCATCGGCGGTGAAGAAGGATCTGCATGGCAAAAGGTGGCCTTGGGGAGACCTCAAAAACGCATTAGCCAAAGAAGGAAAAATAATTTCCACAACATCCAACAACATACCTCCGATGGAGACCGAGAAGGAGAACGATCCTAGGAAACTGTCACCACCCAACCCAATAGAAAGCATAGTAGAAGATATATACGGAGAGGTAGACATTTCAAGTGGCATAAAAGCATAAAGCGTAAAATGTGAAACGATGAAAATAGGAGCTATGCCCCAATCAGTGGAAAATTTTAACAGAAATGTAATGTTACCAAACTTCCGTAAAATTTGTAAAAATTAGACTAGCCGATTCGTTAATATTTTTAAAGTGCCCTGGGGCATCCGTTCAGGGGTGAGACAAACCAAAAACAAATCATTCACATAACGGTGGTAGACTTTTAGACACAACCTAGAAAGTAATTTAATGGACGCATTTAGATGGATTAAGAAATTAAAAATGTGCCTAATTATATTAAAACCATGAGGGGTGAACCCATGTGCCACATGACTTGAATTAATACTACAAAATAACGGAATTATGTCTGGTGGCACGGGTGCTTTAAGTTCAAAGATTAATTCAGTGGAGTCCAACGTCATAGTTTTAAATTTGGATTTAAATTTTGATTTAAAAGTATCATAATAAAAGGTTTTCAGAAAACGCTTGTCACCAACTATAGAGTTGGTTGCTCCCGAATTAAAAAGGAAATGCACGCGACACAACTCAGTATACCCAACTATGTCTACCCACATCCATCTAAGTACGCCGAACGGGGAGGCGGGAATAATAAGCTTCTCTAGATGTACCAGGCTAGAAATGACTAGTTCGTTACCTAAAAGTTCATCTACACGAGTTAAGTGAACCGAAGGGAGAGTCAACATGTTTGATTCCGTTGGGGGAGATAAGTCACACTCAATGTCAAAACTTGGATTAAGCGTCCAAGATAACGCCTCTGGTTGCAAGCCATTAAAATCAAAGGAAAACGCGAATAGTGGATTCGTTCTCACTGAAAACTCATCCTCAGTTAAATATTTGCCACAGAATGGATCAACCAAATTAGCCGACATGTCGTCCAACGCATTAGAAATTTTATTTAATTCAGATCCAGTGGTCGTCTCTAAGGTAGGCAAATTTATATCCGATAAAACTTCTAAACTAACTTGGGCCTCAGGCGAAGGAGCTATCATCAAAGAAAAGTCTATCGGGCCCTCAGTGCGACCATCATCCAAAGATAAATTTTCCTCGCAAGGTAAATCTACTACAACATCACATCCTATATCGACCAATTATTCTCATGAGGTAGGGACATCGTCTAAGTCAGAATATGGGGATGGACAAATCGAATCACGGGGAGTATCAAAGCCAACTTGACCTTTAAGCGGCGTTGATAACGTAAACAAACTAACTCCCAGATGTATCACACTAAGATTATCCCAAATTGACCAACCATCCCAAGGTGACTCTTCCAATACCGTATAAATATTTAATAATCCTGGTTCAACCATAATAATGTCGGGTCCTAGCGAGTCATCACCTAAATCAGTAACAGGTATGCTCTCAGCTTCGGATGACTCTACCGACTCTGCCGGAACGTCTTCTGACTCAGGGTCATAAGAAGACTCCCTGACTAAAATATCATCGAAGGGGGGTGGAGATGATTCCTCAAGGAAGAAATCCTCATCCAAATCACTAGGATAACCAATCTCCTCAACGTCACTAAAAGCGTCAGTGAAACTTGCCTCGTCCTCAGTAACGGGCTCAGTCCTAAGTGCATCCTCAGGTTCAACAGGAGAGTCAGGCACAATCATAAGTGAAGGAAGACTCTCACCTAGCTGATTAACTTCATCATCTAAAGATTCTATATCCCCATAAGCATCCTCATAGGTATCAGTCACTATACCAGAGGGCTTAGATGTCGAGGCTAAAGAAGCAAACACCCTAATAGTAACCTCGTTCGAGTGCAAATTTTGGGGTCTAAATGGCTTATGTTCCCTATAGGTGGGACTGGGCACACTTTGGGTATTACTACCTCTCTGGGGATAGGATCTATCCTGAGGTGTAGGGTCACTCCTATACGCAGAGACCGGTCTAGTGTCGTAACTATTTTTACGAACAGGTGTGGTGCTATTAGTATGCAGGTAGGCGGGATCAAATTGATCCGATAGGAGGCTACGCATGTGCGGCCAAGCATAACGATATCTACCAACACGACGCTCTTCGTTTAACCAAAATAATCAGGCTCGACCTACTAATCACTCTCGGGCAAAGCTAACCCTTTCGTAGTCATCCCATAAGTGATAATTAAAATATTGTTCTAATCCCTTAAGCCAGTGCCTAAAATTTTGGGGATACTCTAAACCGTCATAAGTAGGATAAATTATGGGTGCCCTAGGGGTGTGTTTAGCCATATCCTTAGCATAGTAATAGTCTAACTGGGTAGCATATACGTCATATGCCATCTTAGCGAGAACCGGAGAGAAAATTCAACTCGGATTTAGTGCATGTACAAGGAAAACACTACTGGGCCAAATAAATTCAGATAGTTGGAATTGTTCCCGCTTAGCCACTAGGGTTATAAATATAAGAAAATAGGGTTCTTGCTGGGAAAATATGAGGATTATTAAAAAAAATTGAATTTTGCTAAAAAAATAAAAAGAGAGGCCGCTATTTGCAGCCCAAATTAAAAATTTATAAAGATTTAATAAAATAAATGACTTAATAAAAATAAAATATTTTTTTTATTTCTTATTAATAAAATGATAGAGAATTTCCAGAATTTTATTTTTTTGAAATTTTGAAAAAAAATAAATAAATTTAGGCCGCTATTTGCAGACCCAAAAATTTTAAAATTGATTTTTATGAACTACCATGCAACGAATAAGTACGTGTTAATGTGCCAAATAAGAGGGGAAGGGTGCCAATTAGGAAATTGACGTGAACCTCCGACCTGTGGGTTATGGGCCCACACTTTCGAACATTTTTGTGGCCGACGAAACAAACGCGACGCTCTCGAATAACTCTCACGTCACCCTCAAGCATTTAACGTAACAACGGTTTAATTAATATTATTACTAAACTACAATTACGGGGGGTCGCAAAGCCCCTTAAGATAATACCAAGGCGATAGGGCAAGGTCCTCTCAAGCGAAAAGAACCCACACGATTCGGTCGAGCGAGTTGTACTAAAAGAGAAACCACCGAAAAATAATAGATTCGGGCAAGGGTGGTTCTCTCCCAAAAAAATATGAACGAGGGCCGCCACACCTCACGAACTTAAACGAAAATAAAGTAAACAAGACAATACTAAAATAAATTTAACCACGAAAAATCAAGCGTTACACAAGCCGCGCTATTTGCAAATGCCACAGGAATTATCTAAAGAAGAGAAACTCATAAAGGTGGAAATTTTCGTTACCCAACCGGATTTGATGAATCCGGTTCTCTAGACTAGAATCATTCCTTAACGGCACCACCAGAGATACGCCGGAGGGAGAGAAATTCGTCGCCTTCTTCGTGTCATGCTGTATTTGGAAAGTCCCGGCAAAATCTTCTAATTATGGAAACAAATATCTCCAACTAAGGCAGGAGAGAGAAAATGTGGTGGATTGAGAAATAATTAAGGAAAGAAATATTTCTATTATGGTAGGCTAAGGACTTTTATGGTACGTGGATATTTTGTTTTAGGTAGGAGATTATGGTGCTTAGTAAAAAGGGTTTGATGAGGAGGAGGATGGTGGAGGTCGACTTGGGAGGGTGGAGGAGAGAGGGGCTCGGGTTGTGTTGAAAGGGAGGTGGCCGGTTTTGTGGTTAGGAGGGGTGGTGGTCGTTTTGGGGGAGGTTGTTGGTGGTGGCTTGGGTGGTAGGTGGTGGAGGGAAGCCGACGGTTTGGAGGAAGGAGTTGGGGCTCGATTTCGCAAGAAGAAGTGGGGGATGTAAAGGAGGGAGGAGGAGAAGGGAGGAAGGAGGAGGGTAGGCGGTTCCAAGGAGGGGGCCGAAATTTTGAGAGGGGGAGATGCCTCTTTTGGCTAGGAAGAGAGAAGGAAAGAGGGAGGAAGGAGGGAATTCCAATTTTAGGAGTTTAAATTTCAAATTTTCATTCAATAATCAAAACAAAGAAAATATATGCCTATTTATAGGCTACACCACTCCATCTCCACCATACAAATTGAAAACACTCATGATGGATAATTGCACCCATCATGACATGAAATAAAACTATAGTTCGCACATGAAATAAAATAATGAGGATGGTTATAGGTCTCCATCTTACATGAAATTAAGACATGAAGTAAAATGATAATTTCGAAAACAAATAATAAAATATATTATTACTCAATAATAATTTATTAATATATATTATTAATAAATTATAATTGGGTTTCCGCTCCGGGCGGCTATTGTGGCGACGCTTCCAAGGGTCATCCGTAAGCATGCTGTCGCTGTCTCCAAAGTGTTGCGGGCCGTCGTCTCCATTCATATCTACCGGGTCACCATCATCGTCAGAGGGAGGATGCTCCAAAGCAACAAGTCGAGGGAAGTCGGCTCCATCAGGGATTTTATTAACGCAGGATGACATCTTATATTTTACGCAAGGAAAAATTTTCCAGCAAAAACGTCGTGTAAAAGGAGATGAGAATTCTTGGGTGGTATAACTAGTGTTGTTATTGTGTTAAATAAAAAAAATTATAAATTTTAATATCAGATGCACTCATACACTTTCCATAAAAATTAAGCACACCACACTACAAATGGAAGATCGCATCTGCCATACTACTACCGGGATAACCTCCAGCAGGAGTCGGGCATTTATTTGCTTCTAGACAAGAATCTTCCTCGAAATCCTACCTGGATCACCTCTAACAATACCCGCCCTCTTGCATGGCCTACACATTGCATCAAGTACCCCTCCCCCTTCCTATGCCTTCAGCTGCTCCCTACTACTCTCTCTGTTGAAGGCTGGTTCATAAAACAGAAGTATCGCGTGCCCCATTTCTTCTGGAATCTAAGTTTCTCCTCTCCATCACCAAACCATCTTCCTACGCTATCTCATCATTGTATCCCTAGCTCCTCACTGGATTCCGATTGTGTGCCCTTTCCTTTGTTCGTTCATGCGACGAGGATGCGGACTTTGATAACTGTGTAGGCGATACCGATGTGATATGTGGTGAAGGTGGGGTGGGTGGTGTTTAGGTTCTTGGTCTAAACTCTGCTAGAAAGCTCTTAAACTTGGAATCATAAATGTCTTCAAGCCCTCAACCTCCACTTTGATATATGCTTAAGTCCGGCTTCCATGCCTCTCCAGTCTCAACAGATTTAATATCTTCAAACCTCACTTTCTTCATTTCCCCCTAATATTTCTCAACAACTTCTTCTATTTAATCCATAATCTCTTCTCCTTTTTTTCACTCTCATATCATAGAGAGTCATCTTTAATCTCTCTTTTTCTCTTTTCTTTCTTCACCTTCACCGCCTTAAAATCGAACTCACGTTCCTCAGTACTCATAAGTGCCTTCTCCTCATCAACAATATTTTTAAATGTCGTGATAACCTACAAAAGAAAACCAAATACAAAGGCAAAAAATTTAACGTTACCCGTTAGACTTACTATGGTAATGTAGCAAATTATAAAGGCGAAAGCACATACATAATTTTTGCGTTGTAGGTTACTTTCAACTTGGGTGCAGAATTTACGGTTGTAACTTAGTGTTGGAGACCACCGACAATTTCTAGGTCGTGCCATCTCTTCAAAGGGAAGTTGAATATTCGTGTCCTCATACATCAATGCCTTCAAAACAAATGTCAGTTAGAGCAACCTAAAGTAGTAACAGCTAAAGTAAATAAAAGAGTCTCGCATAACAGTAAGTTAGTGGAGCAACCCTCCTAGTAACTTATATTTTCACCTAGATCTCTAATGACACAAAATTTACTTGCATCGTCAAATTATCGATGTAAAAACTTATGAATGGCTTCCGACCAGTTATACTTTGTAAGCCCATGGAGAACATTGATCTTATTAATGCATGCAGGGACCTTTAGGTTCTTTAAATGGAACATAAACATACATATTAAATACTTAACTAGCATGAATACTCTCCTGCTCTCGAGTGTAGGAGACCACTGATACTCGGTGATTTCTCGTATTCCTTCGGTAACACTCTTATGGGTAATGTCAAGAAGGGGGGACCGAGCAAACTTTAATTGATCACCCGCATTAGTGAGACCCAATATAAGTGTGATGTCATTTACAGACACTTTATATAATAGTTCCCAAGTAGAAAAGCTTGTTTCTCCTTATTATATAGTCTCAGCAGAACATAAAGCAAGAGTATATTCTGTGGGATACTTGACATCCTCAATAAAGGAAGGATTCGAGCTTCTCTTAAGGCAGCTATCGACTCAGACAAGCTATTCAGTAGAGGTTTAATATTTGCAGTGAAGGTTGTAGGTGAACATCTACAAGTTAAGTATTTACTGTCAGGCAATGAAATTGCAATCAGTAGAAAGAAAGACTGCAATTAGAATCGAGTAAGGCAATGCAACTACAACCAAGATAAAAAAATACAGATATCACAAAGACACGCAAAAATGCAACTGAAATCTATATAAAAAACCAAACAACTCAGAATCGGGTAAGACAATGCAACTGCAACAAAGGTTAAAAAAAGCTATCAGAAAGACGCACAGAAATGCAACTACAATCTTTATAAAAATGAAACAACCAAGAATCGGGTAAGACAATGCAACTGCACCTAAGGTAAAAAAAAAGCTATCAGAAAGAAACACAGAAATGCAACTGCAATCTATTCAAAAAATACCTTAGCTGATTGCTCATAATTGAGTATAAAATACAAATGAAAGCAATATAAAAAACCCTAAAATGCATTTAAAAAGTTTTACAAAACCAGAGAGCAAATAAGATTAACAATAAACACTAAAACCATCAGGAATCCAAAAAACAACAATGCGTAGAGTAGAGAAGAACTAGCACAAAAACCTTGGTTACTTTCGGAAATGAGAGAAGATGACCCTAAAAAATTGCCTTTCGATTTTGTCTTCCTCGCCTTAGGTGTTACAACCCGCATTTTCTCCGTCTTAAAGATATATCAGAGTAAGGGATAATGCGCATCATGATGCCACGTCAATAGGGGATAACTGGGTACGCTCAGGCGAGACTCCTACTTGACATATAAAGAAATATTTTTAAGTTATTTAGAGAAAAAATCCAGTTTAAGTTAAACGATTAGCCGTATCTCTCGGCTTAGTGGCTCATCTAGTCTACGGGGAAAATAATTATACACGGCAAAAAATACTTCTTTTTTGAGGTTAAACATCCTACATGAGTGTAAACGTCCCTAATGGACAACTCATGTTATGCAATACCCTAGATTTATAATAAGTATATCTAAAAGTCTTTACGCTAACCAGAAAGTAATGTCTTCATTTTTAAAGAGATGACATGTATGATATACTAATAATAGTGTTTTATAAGTTCAAAATATCTAACATGCAGTCCTAGCATAAAACATCCCAGAGAGCAAGTAATCCAATTCATCAAAAAAATGACAACTAGCAGCTAGTAAGGTATCCAAAATCAACTATCTTGTGGGCGTCAACAAGATGACACAAACCCACATAAAACGAAAGTATGTCTGAACCAAGTAAACAAACTAAAACATTAAATTACCTCGCAATGGCTAGGTGAAAACCACAACCAACACTGATACACAGGAACTCCAAAACCATCTCCACTACCTGCTAAAGATCCGAACCTGAGGCATTCCAAACACAAAACACCTCAGCAAGAAGGTACAAGCAGTGGAAGAAAAGTAAGCCAAACAGTAAACAAAGGTCAAAAGGGTACCAACCTAAGACCACAAGTACAGAAGTAAAGTACCAAAATAGAAAACATAGAACTTATGTGAATCATCACGTACAACAAATCACAGCAGATGCACAAGGCTAAACAAGGTGAAAAGAAAGATTAAATCATAAGAAAGAATACTCAAAAACTTTATTAGCCACATATGGTCAACTCTACCCAAAAACACAGGCGAGATGGTCACTTATCTGGACACACCCTCATAGATATATAATATCCGTCTAACTGCGGGGGAGACTCATACACTCCACCATTCACCACAGACGCCCAAACACCCGGTAGAGTTCCACAAGGTACTAATAAAGGAAACAAACCTTGCGGCGATGGATTCCCCCACTAACACCCGCAACAAAGGAAACCATGACATAAATCTCAGACATCACGGAGGTGGCACGTCCACTAACTCCCGCAACCAGAGAATCATGATATATCTGAAGACTTGGCACATCGGATTCTACTAGACATTTCTTGATTAAGAAGAAGTTGATCAACCTTCAGAAAGGATTTAAAATCCTAGATAAATTCTAACACACTCCACTCAATAGATATGGGAAATTAAAACCAACAATATGATATTTCATCAAATCACTACAACGCTACAAAGTTGAATAATCATGACAAGAACTTATAAATTCAAGTAGAATCTAAGGGGGATTAAACATATCTACAGTTAGGATGATAAAAGTACAGTAAGATAAACAAAAGTTAAAGAGTTACCATCCAAATCAGGAAAAAGGGGGAAGGAGGGAAAACCACCACTTGCCTTAGTTTTGCCGAAAAAACTCTCCAAATCACTCCTTGTCGAAGATCGGGGCTAAAGAAGACGAGGGAAGTCGAAATCTAACAAGAAATAGCCGAGATAAAGGTTAGGGCCAAAAACCCTAATGAGAAAAACTCAAGAAAAGGGGAAGATTTTACCACGATGACGAAGCTCTCGCTGAGGGATTTTCGGATCTATGATCGGTTCAAGATTCCTAGCACCGTCGGCGGCCACCGGAAGAATCACGGAAAAACTTTCTCTTTCTCACTCACGCCGCTCTAGTTCGGGAAATGTACAGGAGTTTTGGTCCAAGAGGAAGAAGAAGTATATATATTAGGTATATTTATAATGTTAAAATAACTTTACCTAACAGTTATGTTTCTAAGAAAAGAACCGGGAGAGGAGGGTTTGCTGGACCAGACAACTCGAGAAGAATTCAAGATTTACTCGAGTAGAAGGCATGCTCTCGAGTACTGAGGAAGGGTTACTCGAGTACAGGAGGAGGATTTCTCGAGAACAATGAAAGACTTCTCGAGAATAAGGAAACACTTCTCAGCATTGACTAGGCGTTTCTCGAGAACAAACTCAATTTCCGGAGAATAAGAAGAGACTTCTCGAGAACTAGAATGGATTACTCGAGAACAATAAAGTCCTTCTCGAGAACTATAGGACGGATTTCTCGAGAGCTAAAAGGGCTTCTCGAGAACAAAAAGGAAAGGTCAACCCCGTTCGACGAATTCTTCTCGGAGTTCGTCGAACACAAAACTCGTTCGATGAATTCTAGTCGGAGTTCGTCGAACCCAGAACCGCTCGACGCTTCGTCGAACCCAGAACCGCTCGACGCTTCGTCGAACCCAGAACCGCTCGATGCTTCGTCGAACCCAGAACCGCTCGACGCTTCGTCGAACCCAGAACCGCTCGACGCTTCGTCGAGAACCGCTCGAAACTCAAAAGAGGGACGGGTAATATTTTAAGCCCAGTCTGAATTTTGGAGCAGGTGTCACGGGCGTGACACGGGCGTGTCATGGGAGTGACACGAGCGTGTCACGGGCATGACACAGGCGTGTTCAGCCACGGGTCATGTGGTCGATGTTTTGACGATCAGAGATCGTCGAGTTGAGGCACACGGCCTGGGATACGGGCGAATCCCAGGGCGTGTCACTTTGGGCAGTTTTCTGAGGCAGGCACACGGGACATGACACGGCCCCTGACACGGGTGTGTCAAATACGACACGGGCGTGTCGGGTGCCGTGTCGCAGGCCGTGTCCTTCTCGAGTTGGGAAAGCTGGCCGATTGCATACGGGGGGCGTGACACGGGTCTCGACACAGGCGTGTCACATGTGACACGGGCGTGTCAGAGGCCGTGTCGAATGCCGTGTGCTGGTTTTCGAGTCGGTCGAGACGGCGAATGGGTGACAAGGCCAGGCACACGGCCGTTTTGCAACCCGTGTTCGACCCAAATTTTATAATTTGAGGCCTAATCGTGGCCGTTCATTTCCTTGGCTTTGGATCCGACGGTGGGGGGCTGCTCCTGGATGGTTTTAGCCGGGATAAGGGTTTCAAAACCCTCATTCTCTCTTTCCATTCTCTTTCTAAATCCTAGAGAGAGGGGAGAGCAAGGTGAGAGGTTGAAGACCAAGATCCGGCCGCCGGTGGAGCGTCAGAGCTCCGAATCGTGATCCGAGTCCAGATCTACGGAGGTGATGCCGTTACGGTGCTTTCCAACCGCATAGTTTTTCATGGTGTCGCGGAAGAACGCAAGGGTAATGATTTCTCATCCTTGGGCATGTGAAGCCCTTTTTCCCTTTGTATAGGAAGCCCTCTCTCGCGAGTGAGCGAAGAGTTGGAGCGTTTCTTGGGGTAGATATGTAAAGTCCCCCTTGTATAGAGTCCGTATGCGAAAACGGACATAGGCATTGTGTGTGAAGCCTATCCGGACAAGTAGAGTCGGATCGGTGATGTTGCATTGCATATGAACCGGGGAAGACTCTGGGTGTTTGGGTGTTTTTCGGGTTTTCTACGTGGTAGATTGCAACAGGGAGCCTTGGAGATTAACTCCAAGGTGCACCCGAAAAACTAGGCAAAAGCGAGTTTTGCCAACACGATGGCCGGGGAGCCAACGTGAACATAACCGGGTTATGTGATTGTTGTGGCGGAAACGGGACTCGGTGAGTCTTGACCTGCGCATATGGCTTAAATTGTCGTTGCAATATTAACACGGGTCAGGCGGAACCGTACCCGATCTATGTCGTTCGGTGGGACCGTTAGCATGGATAAGATTCTTCGGCGGTCTATGGCTTAAATTGTCGTGACCAAGGCCAAGAAGACAAAATGCTCATATGGTTGGCCGTCCAAGGGGCGGTGGTGGAACGGGAACATCTATGGCTTGAATTGACGTGACGTTGGCCGGTTCGCCGTAAATGTGCCCTGTGTGCACGAGGTGTGTGGCCGTGCGAGCCTACGCCTGTGATGATGTGTGTTTACACTAATAAATTGCCTATACTAATAAAGTGCAGGGAAAGAGCATCACCGCCCCTATTTTGGGGGCGGGAACGTTATAATTTGGTCAGCATAGCTGACCGTTGCTTTTGTTTGCCACCGGGCGGTGGTTTGTGCTTGCAGGTGCTGCGGAGCCGAGCGGAAAATAGCGGGCTAAAGCCCAAGTTGCTGAGCCGGCCCTCGAAGGCCAAATTTTGAGTGTTTCATTGTGACCATGTGTGGCCGGCCTGCGAGCCGATGTATGAAAACACATTTATGACAAGCAAACTTTGTAAGGCCTTAAGGCCATTTCTATTTTCTGTGTATTGGTACATTCCTGCGGGTGTTATTGTAGTGGACATTCGTGCTTTTGGCAGGGTTCTTAATTGTGCAACTTAATTTTAATGCTTCCGCTAGGTGTTGTGTAGGGTGTGCAATTGGTTGAATGGTTTCAACGCGTAACCAACCGGTCTGTCCGTAGTATATGGCGTCAGGCCCCATCCGGACCTACTGCTATATGCTATTCGACGGATAGGGGTGTTACAAATTGGTATCAGACTACTGGTTTCGGTCAAACTTAAATGAATTCGTGGGCGAATTCACTTTAAGGGGTGGTGAGCACATGTGTGCGTCATCGTTATAACATGAAAAGAACCCATGAATGTCCACTTAAGAATGAAAATACACATGTTTGAGGAACCTGCATGTTCCTATAATTGCTGTTTGCAATAGTATTTGGTCTCTTATCAGTGTTTTGCACGTTTATAGGTGACCAGAAGTGGTGCTGGGCCGTCAGAACAGCCAGGTTCTGAGGCAAGCAGTGCGCCAAGTGAAGCGCCTGCAACACCTCCGTCTGCCGAGACCATTAGGTTAGTGGTAGAAGCTGTCATGGCGATGATTAATGCACAACCTGCAAGACAGGTGCAGCAGCCTGCTCCTACGGAGGAGCAAGTGCCACTCCAAGCGGCGGAGCCTAGAAGGGTTGAGCAGGTGGCGGTGGAGCCGGAGTTGCCTCGGAGAGCAACTGAGAGACAACTTAAGCATGTTATGGGCTTCCACCCACCGGTGTTCTCGGGAATGGGAACCTCAACCCAGGCTGAAGATTGGCTCTCAAGATTCAACAGGGTGATGACAGCGACAGAAACAGAAGAGTGGCAGAAGACCACGATAGCGACGTTCCTTTTGGATAGGGACGCAAGGTTATGGTGGGAAGGCCTTGAGCTACACTAGTTGAGAGGAAGGCCGTTGGCCGAAGTTCCTATGGCGGAGTTTGCCAGATTGTTCATGGCTCGATACCTCCCCTCAGCGCAGAGGATCGCATTGGAGAACGAGTTCCAAAAGTTGGTGCAATGAGATAGCACTGTAGACGAGTACCTCCACGAGTTTACTCGATTGGGGAGATATGCTAGCGCTACCTTTGCCGATGAGGAGCGAAAGACTAACCGCTTCTATGAAGGGTTAAGAGATGAGCTGAGGTTGCTACTGTCAGGGCCCATGGCGCAGGGTTTCCTAACCTTGGTCAACTCGGCCCGGTCCTTGGAGAAGGACATGAGAAATGTGCAAGCTAAGAAGGAATCTGGCGGGAAGAAATCGGAGTTCAAAGCGCCGACTACATCGAAGTCGGGCTATCGAAGATTCTACAAGAAGACAAGGACGTCAGGTCCAGCTCCTTCTGCAGGTGCCTCGGGGACAACTACCAATCAAACCCCGGGCGCTTGTTTCACGTGTGGAAAGATGGGGCACTTTGCCCGCGATTGCTGGAGCGGACGCCCAAAGTCCGAGAGAAAGCAAGGAGCTACTTATGAAGAGAAGGGCAAGGCGGTTGAGTCAACCGCGTCTCACTATGCTCCGACTCAGCCTAGAGTCTACAACTTGGGGCAGCAAGAGGCCATTAAACAAGCGGATGTGGTGACAGGTACGAGTTAATTTATAGCAAGTTAACTTAGATACTGTTGTTTATTGCTTGTTAGCCTAATATGGTTTGCATAGGCTTTGTTTTGATTAGCGATAGTCCGGCACGGGCACTGTTCGATATGGGAGCTTCACACTCCTTCTTGTCTGAAAATTTTATATCGTGCATCGGAGTCCCTTCTTCGATGGCGAAGGACAAGTTGGATGTGCTGCTACCGAATGGGTGCTCGATGCATGCGGACAGAGTGTGCGCCGTAAAGGTTCACATTGGGAGCCAAGAGTTCGACTTGCTAGCGTTATTGCTGCCGCTAGTAGAGTTCGACGTTATCTTTGGGATGGATTGGCTTTCGGAGCAGAAAGCTTGGATTGACTGCGACCAAAAGGAGGTCAAGATGGGTGTTGGGAGGGGGAAAACATTCGAGGGACTCAAGGGGTCGAGCAAGACACTGATGTCTGCTCTTCAAGTGGTAAATGCAGTCCGTGCTGGTGCAGAGCTGTTCTTCGCAATAGTGGGGGCTGTGGAGGCAAAGTCCACGTTGGATAGCATCCCCGTAGTTTGTGAATACCCCGATGTGTTTCCGGATAGTCTTCCCGGGGCCCACGGTAGCGAGAGATTGATTTCACCATCGAGCTCGTACCGGGGGACAAATCAGTGTCACGTGCTCCGTATAGGTTGGCGCCTAAGGAGATGGCGGAGTTGAAAGTTCAGCTAGAGGAGCTGATGGAGCAAGGTTATGTACGTCCAAGCTCGTTGCCTTGGAGCGCACCGGTCCTCTTCGTTAAGAAGAAGGACGGGAGTATGCGGTTGTGTATTGACTACAGAGAGTTGAACAAGCTGACAGAGAAGAACAAGTACCCGATCCCGAGGATTGATGATCTGTTCGATCAGTTGGTCGGATCGTCGGTATATTCTAAGTTGGACTTGAAGTCGGGGTACTATCAGTTGAGGATAAGGGAATGTGATATCCCGAAGACGGCGTTCAGCACAAGGTATGGGCATTTCGAGTTCACGGTCATGCCGTTTGGACTGACAAATGCGTCATCAGTATTTATGGACTTGATGAACAGGACGTTCCGAGATTTCCTGGACCGCTTTGTGATCGTCTTTATTGATGATATATTGGTGTACTCGCAGTGCGAAGAAGATCACTTCAAGCACTTGCACCTGGTGTTGGAGACTTTGAGGAGGAATGAGCTGTATGCGAAATTCTCCAAGTGCGAGTTCTGGCTACCCTTAGTAGCGTTCCTTGGTCACATTGTTAGTGGGGAAGGTATAGCGGTGGATCCGGCAAAGATCGTTGCTATACGGGTGTAGCCTGCATTGTCTTCTGTCACGGAAGTCCGTAGTTTTCTCGGGCTTGCCGGATATTACAGGCGCTTCGTAGAGAACTTCTCGCGGATAGCGCTACCTCTCATAAAGTTGACAAGGAAAGATCAGAGATTCTTGTGGACGCAGGAGTGCGTGCAAGCGTTTGAGGAGCTGAAGAGACGGTTGACCACGGCGCCAGTGCTTAGTTCGCTGAGTGGGACCGAGGGCTTCGAGGTGTATAGTGACGTCTCGGGTAGTTGTTTGGGCTGCGTGTTGTTGCAGCATGGGAGCATCATAGCTTATGGATCGCGTCAGCTGAAAGTGCATGAAAGGAACTATCCGGTCCATGACTTGGAGTTGGCGGCCGTGATATTTGCACTTAAGATGTGGAGGCACTACCTATATGGCGTAAGGGTCGATATATATACCGATCACAAGAGCCTGAAGTACCTATTGGATCAGAAGGATCTTAACATGAGGCAGAGGAGGTGGATGGAGTTCCTGGGGGACTACACCTTCAACATTCATTATGTACCTGGGAAGGGCAATGCGGTTGCTGATGCGTTGAGTCGCAGGGCTCCCACCCAAGCAAACTGGTTGTTGGTGCATGATGAGCGGCTGATATGGGAGTTGGAGGAGCTTGAGATCTGTTGCGTTGACAAGCAGACGAGCGCCAAAGCAATGTTGAACTGGACAGAGGTCCAGTATGACCTGGCTGATCGGGTTCGGCAGGCATTGGAGTTAGATGACTCCATGAAGGAGCTTATGGAGGCAGCGTTGGATGGGTCAAATTCCCAATTTTCAATGGAAGATGGGTTGTTAAGGAAGGATCATCGGTTGTGCGTCCCAAGCGGGAGTAACCTACGGGCGGAGTTGATGTACGAGGCTCATCATACCAAGTACTCGATCCACCCAGGGAGCACAAAGATGTACCGTGACCTCAAGAAGCTGTTTTGGTGGCCGGGGCTTAAGAAAGACGTAGCGTTGTTTGTGGCTAAGTGCCAAACGTGCGCCTTGGTGAAGGCGGAGTGCCAAAAGCCGGGAGGATTTCTGAAGTCCTTGCCTATACTGGAGTGGAAGTTTGACGACATATCTATGGACTTTGTGCATGGGTTGCCAAGGTCGCAGAAGGGGAACGATGCCATCTGGGTGATCGTAGATCGGTTAACTAAAGTGTCGCATTTCATTCCGCATAGGAAAGATGACTCGGTGGAGAAGTTGGCAAAGCTTTATGTGGACAATATAGTTAGACTGCATGGTGTGCCTCGCAGCATTGTGAGTAATCGTGATGGGCGTTTCACGTCCAATGATTGGAGGTTGGTGCAGCAGATGCTGGGGATAAAGTTGAAGTTCAGCACAGCCTTCCATCCGTAGATGGATGGGCAGACCGAGAGAGTCAATAGAACGATGGAGGACATGCTCCGCATGTGTATTCTAGACTTCGGGAAGCATTGGGAGGACCACCTGTATTTGGTGGAGTTCGTGTACAGCAACAGCTACCAGCCGAGTATCGTAATGGCGCCCTTTGAGGCCCTATATGGTAGAAAATGTCGCACGCCGTTGTCTTGGTTAGAAACGGGTGAGGCAAGGTTGTACAAGAAGAAGGAGGTGGAGAGTGATACCTCGTTGGTGCGGATCATTCGGGAGCGCTTGTTGATCGCTCAGGATAGGCAGGCAAAGTATTACAATGCCAAGCACCGGAACGTGGAGTTCTCGGTAGGCGATTGGGTATACTTGAAAGTGAAGCCGTTCAAGGGGGTTTCGCGGGTGAGACGCTTGAAGAAGCTGAGCCCAAGATACCTTGGACCTTTTGAGGTTCTAGAGCGAGTCGGCGAAGCCGCATACCGTTTGAATCTATCGGTGGAGTTGAGTGGGCTACACGATGTGTTCCACATCTCTGTGTTGCGGAAGGCCGTGCAAGAGCCTTCGCTAGTAATCGCAGTGGATCAAGTACCGGTGGGCGAAGGGTTGACGACTAAGGTCAATCCCATTTGTATTGAAGACGCAGAGGTCAAGAGGCTCCGTAACAAGGAGATCCAAATGGTTAAGGTCCGGTGGAATAATTGCGGTCGGGAGGAGCTCTCTTGGGAAAGGGAGCAAACCATGCTGTAAGAGTACCCGGAGATATTCCGCTCAGGTACCGTTAAAAGTTTTAAGTTCCTATGGTTTTCCTTTAGTAAATTTCGTGGGCTAAATTCTTTTAAGGGGGAGAGAGTTGTAACACCCCGAAACTCAAAAGAGGGACGGGTGATATTTTAAGCCCAGTCTGAATTTTGGAGAAGGTGTCACGGGCGTGATATGGGCGTGTCACGGGCGTGACACGGGCGTGTCACGGGCGTGACACGGGCGTGTCACGGGCGTGACACGGGCGTGTTCGGCCACGGGTCATGTGGTCGACGTTTTGACGATCGGAGATCGTCGAGTTGAGGCACACGGCCTGGTATACGGGAGTGTCCCAGGGCGTGTCACTTTGGGCAGTTTTCTGAGGCAGGCACACGGGACATGACACGGGCCCTGACACGGGCGTGTCAAATGCGACACAGGCGTGTCGGGTGCCGTGTCGCAGGTCGTGTCCTTCTCGGGTTAGGAAAGCTGGCCGATTGCACATGGGGGGCGTGACACGGGTCTCGACACGGGCGTGTCATATGTGACACGGGCGTGTCGGAGGCCGTGTCGAATGCCGTGTGCTGGTTTTCGAGTCGGTCGAGACGGCGAATGGGTGACACGGCCAGGAACATGGTCGTGTTACAACCCGTGTTCGGCCCAGATTTTATAATTTGAGGCCTAATCGTGGCCGTTCATTTCCTTGGCTTTGGATCCGAAGGTGGGGGGCTGCTCCTGGATGGTTTTAGCCAGGATAAGGGTTTCAAAACCCTCATTCTCTCTTTCCATTCACTTTCTAAATCCTAGGGAGAGGGGAGAGCAAGGTGAGAGGTTGGAGACCAAGATCCGGCCGCCGGTGGAGTGTCGGAGCTCCGAATCGCGATCCGAGTCCAGATCCGCGGAGGTGACGCCGTTGCGGTGCTTTCCAACCGCATAGTTTTTCATGGCGCCGCGGAAGAACACAAGGGTAACGATTTCTCATCCTTGGGCATGTGAAGCCCTTTTTCCCTTTGCATAGGAAGCCCTCTCTCGCGAGTGAGCGAAGAGTTGGTGCGTTCCTTGGGGTAGATATGTAAAGTCCCCCTTGTATAAAGTCCGTATGCGAAAACGGACATAGGCATTTTGTGTGAAGCCTATCCGGACAAGTAGAGCCGGATCGGTGATGTTGCATTGCATATGAACCGGGGAAGACTCCGGGTGTTTGGGCGTTTTTCGGGTTTTCTACGTGGTAGATTGCAACAGGGAGCCTTGGAGATTAACTCCAAGGTTCACCCGGAAAACTGGGCAAAAGCGAGTTTTGCCAACACGATGGCCCGGGAGCCAACGTGAACATAACCGGGTTATGTGATTGTTGTGGCGGAAACGGGACTCGGTGAGTCTTGACCTGCACATATGGCTTAAATTGCCGTTACGATATGAGCACGGGTCAGGCGGAACCGTACCCGATCTATGTCGTTCGGTGGGACCGTTGGCATGGATGAGAGTCTTCGGCGGTCTATGGCTTAAATTGTCGTGACCAAGGCCAAGAAGACAAAATGCTCATATGGTTGGCCGTCCAAGGGGCGGTGGTGGAACGGGAACGTCTATGGCTTGAATTGACGTGACGTTGGCCGGTTCGCCGTGAATGTGCCATGTGTGCACGAGGTGTGTGGCCGTGCGAGCCTACGCCTGTGATGATGTGTGTTTACACTAATAAATTGCATATACTAATAAAGTGCAAGGAAAGAGCATCGCCGCCCCGATTTTGGGGGCGGGATCGTTATAATTTGGTCAGCATAGCTGACCGTTGCTTTTGTTTGCCACCAGGCGGTGGTTTGTGCTTGCAGGTGCTGCGGAGCCGAGCGGAAAATAGCGGGCTAAAGCCCAAGTTGCTGAGCCGGCCCTCGAAGGCCAAATTTTGAGTGTTTCATTGTGACCATGTGTGGCCGGCCTGCGAGCCGATGTATGAAAACACTTTTATGACAAGCAAACTTTGTAAGGCCTTAAGGCCATTTCTATTTTCTATGTATTGGTACATTCCTGCGGGTGTTATTGTAGTGGACATTCGTGCTTTTGGCAGTCTTCTTAATTGTGCAACTTAATTTTATTGCTTCCGCTAGGTGTTGTGTAGGGCGTGCAATTGGTTGAATGGTTTCAACGCGTAACCAACCGGTCTGTCCGTAGTATATGGCGTCGGGCCCCGGCCGAACCTACTGCTATATGCCGCCACCCGGCGCCGCGCCGCCCGCCGCCCGGCGCTTCGCCGTAGCGCCAAAAAAAACTTCGTCTCCATCCTAAGGTCGACGAAAACCTACCCTAAGGAGGGCTTCCCGAGAATCAAAGCAGCATAAGGCTTAAAATAATTATAATAATTTGTCATATTCAGAATAGTTTGAACAAGTAAAAATAAGAGTTCAAAACAGAGCCCAAACGCAACCAGCCGACCCCAAGCGAGGACAACCCTAGAATCTGACGCACCAATCTTGAGACATAATCATCAAATGCTTACTCAAGAAAAATCATCATAAAGATCCAAACACGTGCCGAGACTCCAAAAATGCTCGAACCGCAATAAAACTAGACAAGTCCAAAAAAAATCTCAAAACTGCACCCCTTTCAATCAGGGAAAACATGCAATCCAAATCAAAATCCCAAAATCTGGTCAAACAGACCTGACAGACATGAAAACACACTAACAGTGCAGCGCCGTCAACATGACGTAGAAAAAGTAATGCCTCATCGTCACGAATATGAAGATACCAATTCAAATAATATTATCGAACGTTACAGTCACTCCTAAAAAGAAGTTTCGTCCCGAAACTTATCATAACTTCAAAATCAACCAAAACGAGAAAACCAACATTCACCAAAAACAGGGAGACATACCAGACACTAAGAGAATAGATAAGTATGAGATTCCCTCATCGCCGACTCCAATTACCACGTCGTGCTCTCGACGTCTTAATTTCTTCAAAGAACCTTGGCCATAGGAATGGTCTTCCTCCGAAACACTCGATCTATAGATTCCAAAACACGGACAGGCTCTTCCACATACAAAATATTGGGCTGAATCTGGGGCACCGAGTCAAGGACTTGACGATCACTACGAACACACTTCCGATACTGGCTCATATGGAACACATCATGGACACCAAGGAAGGTAGCAGGCAAATCCAACCTATAAGTATACACTCCGATGCGCTCAAGAATTTGAAAAGGTCCCACATATCGGGGGTCTAACTTGTAGTTCCTTCCAAATCTTTTAACACTTGACATCGAAGAGACTTTCAGAAAAACCATGACCCCAACGTCAAACTCCAGATCGATCCTTCGTCGATTAGCATATTTCTCGTAACGCTCCTGTGCTATACTGAGCTTTTCTCAAATATGAGTCACAACATAATTCATCTCTTCAAGGGCTTCTGGACCTAGTATCACAACCCGCATTTTCCAACCATTTAAAATACTATCAGAGTAGGGGAACTACGCATTGTGATGCCACGTCACGTAGGGGACATCTACTATATTGACGTTAAGGCAACTCATCGTCTCTCGCAGCTTATAGAAATCATTTTTAAACTGAATGTGTTCCAAATATAATTTATGCACAACATTTGCAAAGTCGTGTCCCTCGGCTGGGTGGATCAACTAGTCCACGGTTTGAAAATATAGTTTTATGCGGCGGAAAAATACTTGATTTAATCATTTGGTGGCCTAAGTGCTCATGAAGACCAAGTGAGGTGCGTCATGCAGTATGAGACGTCTAGATTTACTATATATAAAAGTAGACTTATCATGCGTAGAAAGTAGTGAGATTAATATTTCAAATCATGGTATACAATGCTCCAAATTCTTAGCATATCTAAGCAAGGGGGCTACCAAGCCAACCCATAACTAATCGTTATAGAGCAAGTGTCAAAAAAATAAACGAGAGTAACAGCAACAAGGTAGCAAAAAGCCTAACCAAATGGCACCATGGGCGTCAACACCTGACACGAACCCATGGGCCGACAAGTTCACAGAAAACCCTACCTTAAGAGGGTCAGAAAACGGCAGCCGACGCAGCTCCACACTAACACCTTCTACTGACCAGAACCTGAAGCATTCAAAGAAAGAATGCCTCAGAAACAAGTTACAAGTGGCGCAGAAAACAAGAAAGTAAGCAAACCTCCGCGAGACTGGAGGGAAACAGTAGCTGCAAGGGTCAGGTTAAACAAAACTAGCCACAACTAGCAATAGAAATCAATCAGAAAAGAGCCCGCCAAAGAGGAGTGAGGACGGGCAAAATCAAAATCACCATAAGCAAAATAACCTTCATTTTCAGATTATTAATCTTATTCAAATTAAAGAGACTGATCAGCTCATCAGAAAAAAAAGGAGAAACCATGCGGGGATAAAACCATCACACATCGTCACGACCCTCAGAGAATCGCACCAGTGGCACCGCCAACATCGTGTACGACCTCCAACCGATTTATTATTTTAAAAGAGCATCGCACTGGTGGCACCGCCAACATCGTGTACGACCTCCAACAGATTTATCATTTTAAAAGAGAATCGCACCGATGGCACCGCCAACATCGTGTACGACCTCCAACATTATTCATCATTTCATGATTCTTTCAAAGGCAAAGGGGCAAGGCCCACCAGAACATAATGTAACATTTCAAGTAATAAGGTGAGGGAAAAATTATATTGAGCAAAAGTCTAAGCAGAAGATGAAACTTGGCATAATCAAATGTACTGGAAACAAAAAGGGAAAAAAGGGGGGTAGCAAAGAGAAATAGAAGATCACCACTTGCCTTAACCACGGAAAACCGTCCTCCGGGAGGCACTACTGCGTAGATCGGCCCAGGAAAGACGAGAGGAAACAACTCCTATACTTAAAGAGTTAAAACAGAAACTTGGATCAAGAACCCTAATCGGAGAATTCCCAAGAAATTAGAAATACTCACCACCATCGCGTAAATCTCGGTGAGAGCTTTCCGAATCTATGTTCGACTCGCGATTTCGAGCACCGGAGCTCCGTCGGCAGCGGTCGGAAAATCAACGAACGATAGGGGCCCGCCATTTCTTGTTTCAGTCGGGAGAAGATGAGGCGCAGGGAGTAGGGTTTTACCTTTCTATATATTTTCTAAGTTATAAACATTCTTAACAATTATATATATATATATATATATATACATAATTTTACTTTATTAAAAAATTTATTATGTCTAAATCTTATACAGGGAGGAGGGAGAGCTCGCTCGGAGATCTCTGAGCTCCGCTCGGAGATCTCTGAGCTCCGCTATTTAGCTTATATATATTTATATTTATAAGCTAAATATTTATATTTGTTATGCTATTACGAAGACCCAAACGAGCGTCGAAACGGACGAAATTCGCGCCATAGGAGAATGTCGATGCTACGAACCCAACGGCGAAGTCGGAATCAAAATCCGACACACCGATCTCAAGTTATAGCCTAACAAAGCTACGATAATTTATAATTATCCGAATTTCAAACGTGCGTCGTGGCTCCAAAAATGCTAGGATCGCGACGAAACTCGACGAGCACGTCAAAAATTATATAACTTAGCTTACCGATGTAAAATTTTTGGTTCCGACGCATATTCAAAAATCTAGCCGGTCAAACCTAACGGACGCCAAAAAACGCACAAACGGCGTCGCGCCGTCAACTCACGGACACATAACGCCCATCCGTCATTATGACGTCCGCAGGCAAAAGAATAATACCCGAAAAACCGGGGGCGTTACAGCCACTCCCCCTAAAAGAAAATTTAATCCCGAAACTTGACGTACGAACAGAAAACATCATCGGGACAAAATAGACGGTGCATGAAGAAGAGATTCACCTGGGATGATTAAATGAAGAGGTGCGGATGAGATTTCCGCATAGCTGCCTCCAGCTCCCATGTCACGTTCTCGATGTCATGATTTCGCCAGAGAACTTTTACCATGGGAAAAGATTTCCTCCGCAACACACGCTCTTGGGTCTCTAGAATACGGAAAGGTTCCTCAACATAAGACAAATTTGGCAGAATTTGAGGCACCGAATCAAGGTCTTGACGATTGCTGCGGACACACTTCCTCAACTGGATCACATGAAACACATCATGGACGCCAGGGTAGGTAGCAGGTAACTCCAATTTATAAGCAGACACTCTGATACGCTCAACGACTTGAAATGGCCCAACATACCTGGGATCCAACTTGTGGTTCTTCCCAAATCTTTTAACACCTGGCATCGTTGACACCTTTAGAAAAACACTGTCCCCTACCTCAAACTCCAGATCTGCCATTCTTTGATTGGCATACTTTTCATACCGCTCCTGAGCAACGCGAAGCTTCTCCCGAATATTAGTCACCGCCTCTTCCATTTCCACCAAAGCTTCTGGACCTAACAATGGTCTCTCACCGACTTCGGCCCAAAACAAGGGAGTCCTGCAGTGCCTCCCATACAATGCTTCAAAAGGGGCCATCTGTAGACTCTCTTGGTAACTGTTATTATATGCAAACTCCATCAATCTCAAGCGCTGATCCCAAGCGCCACCATGATCTAGAATATAACACCTGATCATATCCTCCACGATCTGATTCACTCTCTTTGCCTGACAATTTGTCTGCGGATGATAAGCGGTAGAATACCGGAGGTCGGTGCCCAAAGCTCCTTGAAAGCTCTGCCAGAAATGCGACATATATCTTGAGTCCCGATCTGACACAATGTTTGCAGGCACATCATGCAATCTAATGCCCTAATCCACATACAACTCTGCAATCTTCTCCATCAAATAGCCGACCTTGAAGGGAACGAAATGGGCACACTTCGTCAACCGATCCACTATGACCCAAACAGAATCATGTCCACGAGGGGACCTCGGCAATCCAGTAATGAAATCCATCGAGATACTCTCCCATTTCCACATGGTAACTTCCAAAGGGGTCAATTTTCCCCCAGGCCTGCCATGATCGGCCTTCACCCGCTTGCACGTGAAGCATTCTGATACAAATTTGGCGATGTCGTTCTTCATGCACGACCACCACATGATTTGCTTCAGATCTCTAAACATCTTGGTGGAACACGGGTAGTAAGCCACACTAGATCTGTGAGCTTTCTTTCAAATCATCACTCGAATATCTCCCACCGCCGGGATACAGAATCTACCTCTATACAAGAGGGTGCCAAGCTCATCAATAGAGAAATCAGATAATTCTCCTTTCTCGGTCCTAGCTCATAAGTGCTGCAATTCCGGGTCGTCCTTCTAATGCAACCTCGCCAGTGAAATCCAAGAATGTACCTTGGCTTCCAAGCCAGAGGGCTCGCCACGGCTCACCACCGAAATATCCATCAAAAGAAACTCCTCAACCAAGGCTCGAATAAATAAATTAAAGATCTGAGCCGTCTTCCTACTCAAAGCATCGGCCACCACATTGGCCTTACTAGGATGATAGAGGATGTCCAATTCATAATCAGCAACATACTCAAACCACCGGCGCTAATGCAAATTCAGCTCCTTCTGTGTGAATACATACTTTAGACTTTTATGATCTGCATAAATCTTACACACGGCGCCATATAATAAATGCCTCCACAGCTTTAAGGCATAGATCAACGCCGTAAACTCCAAATCATGAGTAGGATAATTCTTCTCATGAACCTTCAATTGCCTAGATCTATTGGCGATCACCTTTACCTCTTGCATCAGAACACAACCAAGTCCAATGTGGGAAGCATCAACATACACCGCATACTCCACTCCCTTAATAGGCAGAATCAGAATTGGAGCAGTGCACAACCTTCTCTTCAAATCTTAGAAAGCCACCTCACACTTATCACTTCAAATGAATTTTGCGTCAGACGAGTCATCGGAGCGAACAACGTGGAGAAACCCTCCACAAATCTCCTATAGTATCCAGCCAAGCCCAAGAAACTTCTAATCTCCTTTGGTGTCGAAGGTCTCTTCCAATCCATCACCGCTGACATCTTGGCGGGATCAACAAAGATTCCATCCTTGCTCAGAACATATCTTAAGAAGGACACCTGAGGCAGCCAAAACTCGCACTTACTAAGCTTAGCATACAACTTATGCTCTCTTAGGATAGACAGAACCAACCGCAAATGATGGGCATGCTCCTCATCGCTGTGAGAATAGACGAGGACGTCGTCGACGAAGTCGACCACAAAACGATGCAGAAAATCCTTGAACACACGGTTCATCAGATCCATGAACGTAGAAGGAGCGTTAGTCAAATCGAAGGACAACACGAGGAACTCAAAATGTCCGTGCCGGGATCTAAAAGTTGTCAGAGGAATGTCTGACTCACGAACCCTCATCTGGTGGTAGCCTGAATGGAGATCAATCATCGAGAACCTAATGCACCCATGCAATTGGTCGAACAAATCGTCAATCCGCGGTAATGGATATCTATTCTTGATAGTCACCTTGTTCAGCCCTCGATAATCGATACACAACCTCATGGAACCATCTTTCTTTTTAACAAAGAGAACAGGAGCGGTCCATGGAGAAGTACTCGGTCTAATGAATCCACACTCTAGCAGCTCATCCAACTGAACACATAATTCTTCTAACTCATGAGGCGTCATGCGGTACGGTGCCTTAGCAATGGGCCGGGTGCCTGGCTCGAGTTCTATAACAAACTCCACCTCTCTTTCGGGAGAGAGGCTGAAAAGCTAATCAGGAAAACATCAGGAATCTATCGCACCACTGGGATACCCTCCACGGCTGGCTCAACACGAGAAGCTTCCACTGCATAGATAGGAACAAGGAAACCCTCACAACCAGATGTTAAAGCTCGGCGGGCACGTACCGTAGAAATAATTGGAGAACCCTTTCAAGGAAGGCCATAAACACTCAATGGACGACCGTCGCCCAACTTGAAATCTAGCCGCTTCTCCTTGCACTTGATCATAGCATTAAATTTGGACAACCGGTCCATTCCAAGAATCACATCGAAATCTCCCAAATCCAGCATCTTTAAATCTGCTAGAACTTGGACACCACCCACAGAAATGGGGCACTCCCGGATACCCCGATCTGACGTAACCTGCTCTTTAGATGGAAACTTAACGGACAAGGCATCATCTAACCGATCAACAGGCCATCGGTGCCTGTCAACAAAACTCTGAGCAATAAATGAGTGATAAGCTCCCGAATCAAATAGGACACGCGCCCACTTATTCTTCACCTTGAATTCACCTAAGCAAGCATGCATCCCCAGACAACTAGTAAGCTAAAACTAGAAGAAAGGGAATAAGTTAGGAGGAAGGAAACTAACCAGATATCACATGTGCTGAGGCTTGAGCTTCCTCTCTAGTCAGCACATTAAGCTTTCCCTTCCCTTTGTCCATAATCCGTGGGGATGGTGGTAAGGTCTACAGAGGAACCGCTGAAGTCACGGTATGAGAACTTGGGCAGTCGGCCCTACGATGGCCTCTCTGCCCGCATAGAAAAAAACACCCAGTTTTCCTGAAACACCGGGCCGCCTCATGACCGGGCTTAGAGCAGAAAGAGCACACCGGGATAGCCTTGGGTGAGTCCTGAATCGCACTAATGTTCGACTGCTCCTGCACATCGAGCCTCTTGAAACACTTTTGAACGAGTGACCCCGCTTTTCACAGAAGCCACAGTGCTCTGTACCCCTCTTCCTTGGGTCCGAGTGTGATGCCTTTTAACTCTCTCGATCGCCCAACTTCCTCTTATCACTCTTCATCTTTTGTCCACGATTCTTTATCTTTTCAATTGACTCGGCCTTCAATGCGGCCTCCACCGCTTCAGCATAAGTCTCCGACCAATAAGCACTAGCCCAGTGCTGGATGTCTCCAGTGAGACCACTCAAGAAACGCTTCACCCTTCCTTCCTCAGAAGCCACCAACTTTGGGCGAACTTGCTCAACTTGCTAAACTTAATCTTATACTCACTGACGGTGAGCTGCCTCTACTTCAGATGTAGGAAGTTGTTCATCAATCGGTCGCGCTCAACCGAAGGGAGAAACTTCTTAAGCAACATTGCTTTAAACACCTCCCACGAGCATCCCTCGACAGGATTTTCCTTCTCCCTGATCCACCAACCTTTCTCCAGTCCCTTCAATTGATAAGCAGCCACCATCACCTTCAAAGCTTCGGAGATGCCTGAATAGAAGAACATCTCCTCCATGCCGATCACCCAATCATCCAAGGCCATGAGGTCTGCCCTACCATCATATGTAGGAGGTCTTAAACGCTGGAAGTGAGATATGAAGTTCATCTCCGGTGGCAATGCTACTGGAGGCGCCAGAGGAGCAGGAACAGCTAGACTCACCATCGATTCTTGTGCGACAGGCTGTTGCACCGCGGCAGCAGACACCAGGGAAAGAATCTGAGTCTACATCGCGACTAACTTCCTAGTCAAAGCCTCATTGCTCTGACGCAAACTTTCGATCATGGACTCGCTCTGACCACCAGAAGACTCTCCCTCAGGCTGGGGAGTCGACCGCGTCACTCTCCTAGGAAGCATGTCTTCAAGATAGATGGACAACAAATCAGAAACAGGCTTAAGACACCTAAGCAAAACAGACACAGAAATATCCCGAATCAATTCGGAATGGAAAAGAAATCTATCTGCTATTGTTGTTACCTTGCTATGGAATTCCATGAAATAATGCTATGAACTTAACTAGGATGATGCAACATCATCCTATTGACTCTCATGCTATGACATCAGTGCATGAACATTTAAATTTCTTTTCAAATCATGTGTGTACATATGTCATCTGGTATGTCTTTAACTTAGCACGCGTGCTTATGCGATGATATGAATGTACGCAGTTGTACAACCCCATATTTGCTGGTCAGGGTTGGGCTAGTCTCAGGCTGGCCTCGGGTTAACCCTAGGGCATACTTGGGGAGTTCTTGACCTGTAGGAGCTCTCGCCAAGGGCAGGCGAAAGCGGAGGAAACCAGGGCAGATGGTCGAGCTCTCGGCAGGAGAGATCGTCGATCGACCCGGGCAGATGGTCGAGCTCTCGGCAGGAGAGATCGTCGACCGACCATGGCAGATAGTCGAGCTTTCGGCAGGAGAGATCGTCGACCGACCGAAGCAGAGGGCCTGACTACGGAAGCTCCCGCTTTAGGAAAAGCTTCCGCCCAGGGTAGGCGAGAAGGCTTTGGGTGAACCTTCTTTTGCATTGACATCATGACTACCTAGCGCGAGAACCTTCCTGGCAGAAGCTCTCGCCAAGGCGGGCCGAGGGGGGACCCAGCGAGAGCCTTCTAGGTCGGGGGTCTCGCCAAGTGGGCCCACGAGGTGGGACCCGGAGTCCAGAGGAGATTATTTTATTATTATCCCGAGGTAAAATTACCCAAATGCCCTTGGGAGGACAGCGGGATTTGGCTATTGGCAGACCCCTCAGGGGTATTTCAGTATTTTCAGGTCAAAGGAAGACTATAAAAAGACCCATAGGGGCTCTTTGGAAGGCAGGACTTTCATTATTCTCCAACTCTAGTGCCTTCTGAGGAGCTCCCAGCCCAGCATTTGGCTTTGGAGGGGAAGCTCTCAGAGATCTTCCGGGTGTGTGGTGGGACCTCCTAGCTGAGGCTTTGGGTCAGTCTTTTTGACCTTAGCAGCCAGTCAAGGGTCGAGATAAGAGAGAAGTAGGCGTCGACTGCACTTTGGTTCGTGAACATTCGTTGGGGTCATTTTTGGCTTCAACAGTTCTGGTGCGGTGAGCGTGGATCGAACACGTGACCTTCAGAGGCGAAGGTGCATCTCGCAGAGCGTGGAAGCAGCCGGTGTAAGAAAATCTCGAGTTAAGTCCCATGGCAGGAGGCGAAGGTGAAGGATCAGGCGCAGGAGGATCCCCCACCCGGGTGGACGAGGCGACGAAGAAGATGTTTGAGGACTTCAGGCGGGAAGTCATGCAGACGATCAACTTGGCCTTCTCGGCAAGGAATGAGTGGGAGACGCCGCAGGTTCCGGTGGAGGTGGTTCCGCTGCTAGGCGAGAACGCTCCAGGGCAGTGCCCTGGGAAGGAAGTCCAGGTGGAGGCAGGCGAGAGGGACGTAGCCGCGCGGGAGCTTTTCCCAGGCCAGCGTCTCGAGAAGGAGCTTCCGGCGGATCTGGGCGAGAAGGAGGCGACGGTGCGGGAACTCTTCCCTGGGCATGGTCTCGCGGATCGGTCCAGCCAACCGAGGTCGCGAGATGTGCCTTCTCGCCAGGCGGGAGGCGAGACCCCCTTTAGTGAGCTCATTGTCTCGGCTCCAGTGCCGGAGGGGTTCCGGGAGCCGGACATGACCTACTACACCGGGAAGGATGACCCTGTTCAGCACGTGCAATGGTTCGAGGACGTAGTGTCCATCAGACAAATGTCGGATGCCTTCAAGTGTAGGCTCTTCGCCATCACTTTGAAAGAGAAGGCCAGGGACTGGTTCCACCAGTTGCCGACGAGTTCCATCTACAGTTTTGAAGATCTGCGCAGAGGTTTCTTGTTGAGGTTCTCGACTTCAAAGAAGCGGAAGAAGGAGGCTGAATGCCTGTTTGCAGTGAGGCAAGGGCCGGAAGAGACGCTGGGTCACTATGTCGACCGGTTCCAAGAGGAGGTTCTCCTGGTCCAGGAGGTCCCGGGGTACGCGCTGATGCTTGCCTTCACCCTGGGGCTGAGACCAGGGTTTTTCAGCATGGAGTTGAAGAGAGTGCCCCCTCTCTCTTTTAAGGAGCTCATGGAGAGGGCGGCGAAGGAGATAGACTTCGAGAGGGCGAACCCTGCGTTTGCAAGGAAGCTGGCCAGGTTGGCTGAGGATGATGTGAAGGAGCCGGTGGCGGGAAGGCAGAGAGAGCAGAGGGAGCCGAGGGAAGATAGGAGAAGAGAAGAGCCCCGAGGGCAGGGACAGCAGCAGGGGGGGCCAGGGAGCCGAACAACCGACTGGGTTGGAGGCCTCAGGAGGGCCGCCCCCAGGGGCAAGGAGGACTTCAGGGAAGAGATAACTTCCGGGAACAAAGAAGGCTGGAGCAGGGAGGATGGCGACAAGGACCAAGGGGTCATTTTCCACCGCCGCAGGAGGCTATGGAGGTGGGAAGGGGAAGAGGAAGAAGATTTCGGGGAGCCGGAAGAAGGGGAGGAGGATAAGGAAGAGGGGGCAGGGTGGCGTTGCTTTATTGTGACTTCCATCAGGAGGAAGGTCACGCAACGGCCACCTGCCCAGAGTTTCTGGAGATTAGAGGGGCCAGAGGGGTCGGAAGGCAGGATCCGCCTATAAGGATCGTCGAAGTGCAGCGGGAAGAGGTTGAGGACAGGTGTGAAGACAGGACTGACGTGGGGACCCGAGGAGGGATCAGAGTGATCCATGGGGGAGTGGGGATCGAGGCAACCCGCAAGGGGAGCCTTCAAACCATGTTCCGCCGAGGGGTCTCCTCAACCTCCCAGGCTCCCCCCCCAGAGGAGAAGATCACTTTCTCATCCACGGATATGCCAGAGTACGAGGATCCGTTCTGCGACGCCCTTGTGATCCAGACAGCGATAGAAAACTACACCGTCTCCCGGATACTGGTGGACAATGGGAGCTCGGTGAACGTGATCTTCAAGAAGGCCTTCGATGAGATGAGGGTGGAAGGAAAAAGGGTCCTGGCTTCCGATGGACCGCTTTTTGGCTTCTCCGGAGAAAGGAAAGAAGTGGAAGGGGGAGTGGGCCTGCATGTGAGGCTTGGGGGCATCTCACGGAACTGTCGGTTCGTGATCGTAGACGCCCCGAGTAGTTACAATGCCATCTTTTGACGTCCCCTCATCAGCGCCTTTCGCTGCGTACCCTCCTCATACCACCAATGCCTCAAGTTCAACAACGGAGGAGTGCAGGTTAGGATCAGGGGGGATCCGAAGATGGCAAGGCAATGCTATGTGACGGCGGTTAATACCGTGTCATGGATGGCGGAGGCAGAGGAGTTGGAAAAGGAGATGGCTGAGCAGGAAGGGGTTGAGAAAGGGGAGATAAGCCTGGGGGAGGCGATGGAGGTTGTTGAGGAGTTGGCAGAGGTGGAGGAGATCAGCCTAGAAGAGGCGAGAGGAGTGATGGATGAAGAAGAGCAGAGGCAGGGGGAGAGCCTGGAGGAGGCGATGGAAGTTGATGAGGTTGGGGGAGAGGAGCTCGAGTTTGAGCAGGAAGAGGCAAGGGTAAGTTGGGAGCGGTCGGGGCTGGAGCCGGCCGAGGAAGTGGTGGAGATGGAGGTGATACAAGAGCGGGGGAGGTGCAAAGGATTCGGATCAGCGGAGGCTTGAGCTTCGAGGATCAGGAGCGGATGCGAGCCTGCATCCAAAGCAACGTCGACATCTTCGCTTGGAGCGCGGCAGACATGCCGGGCATCGACGCGGACGTGGCCTGTCATCGCTTGAACCTGGATCCCAGAGCCCGCCCCATACGCCAAAAGATGAGGGCCATCGCCACCAAGCTAGAAGCCCCCATCCGAGAGGAGGTCAAAAAGCTCCTGGACGCAGGCTTCATCTCAGAGATCCAGTATCCAGGCTGGATCTCCAACGTGGTAATGGTAAAGAAGGGAGGAGGAAAATGGCGCATGTGTGTTGATTTTTCTTTATTGAATAAATCATGTCCCAAGGATTGCTACCCCTTGCCTCGAATCGACGCGCTGGTTGACTCAGCCGTTGGTTTTTCTCTTATGAGTTTTTTAGATGCATTTTCAGGTTACCACCAGATCCGGATGCACCCTCCTGATGTCAAGGATGTTTCCTTCATCACGAGAGAGGGATGCTTCAGCTATAAGATGATGCCCTTCGGATTGAAGAACGCAGGGGCGACGACCAACGCATGATGGATCGAATCTTTCGAGATCAAAGGGGAAGGAACCTGGAGGTCTATGTGGATGACCTCATGGTCAAGAGCAAGTGTGTTGATTCCCACTTGCGAGACTTGGAGGAGACGTTTGCCACCCTACGAAGGTTCAAGATGAGGTTGAACCCCTTGAAGTGTGTCTTCGGGGCTAGTTGCGGAAAATTCCTCGGACACCTCTTGACTCCTGCGGGGGTAGAGCCTAACCCCGATAAGGTTAAGGCTATCCTAGACCTGGAATCGCCTCGCAGCGCCAAGGAGGTCCAGCGCTTGACCGGGAAGTTGGCCGGGCTAAGCAGGTTCCTCTCTCGGTCAGGGGATAGATGTTCCTCTTTCTTTAAAGTACTTCGTGGTAACCAAGTTTTCGAATGGACGGCCGAGTGTGAAGAGGCGTTTCACACTCCGTTACTTCAAAGCCCGAAGGAAGGGGAGGACCTGGCCTTGTATCTCGGAGTGGGGGGAGAGGCAGTGAGCTCCGTCTTGGTTAGGGAAGAGGGGAAGAAGCAGTTACCCGTCTATTATGTCAGCCGAATCTTAAAAAAGGCGGAGCTCCGATACCCCATCCTAGAGAAGCTAGCGTATGCTTTGGTCATCTCAGCTAGGAAGCTTCGCCCCTACTTTCAAGCACACTCGATTAGGGTGGTAACCGACCATCCCCTTCGCAAGGTCTTAGAGGGGGTGGAACATTCAGGAAGGTTGGCAAAGTGGTCCATCGAGCTAAGCGAGTTCGACATTTCTTTCGTCCTGAGGCTCTCCATCAAAGCCCAGGCCGTAGCGGATTTTCTGGCGGACTATGTTACCGAGGCCGAGGTTGAAGAACCAAGGCCGCAAGAAGTGTGGAAGATGGTGGTCGACGGGGCCTCAGGAAGGCACTCCCTGGGAGGAGGTGTGGTGTTGGTAAGCCCCCAGGGAGTTACCATAGAGCAAGCAGTGACTTTTCATTTCCCTGTAACCAATAACCAAGCGGAGTATGAGGCTGTGATCGCTGGCCTTCGCTTGGCGAAGGAGCTGGAAATCCAGGATGTGGAGGTCTTCACCGACTCAATGGTGGTAGCATCGCAGATCCGAGGCGAGTTTGAGGCCCGGGAGCCTACCCTCGCAAGATATCTATCAAAGGTAAGAACTATTATTGGAGGTTTCCGTTCTTTTTCTATTCAACATGTTCCCAGGGAGGAAAGCATGGCAGCTGACCGATTAGCAAAGTTCGGGCCTCGGGGAGGAGGTACCCTAACCGAACTATTTCGGCCAGCCATTGAAGAGGGGGAGGTGATGGAGGTGAATCGGCGGTCCTCATGGGTAGATCCGTTGGTGACCTTCTTGACCACAGGAGAGCTGTCGGAAGAAGTCAAGGATGCAAAGAGCTTCAGGCACAAGGCGGCTCATTACCTGATGCTGGAGGGGAGCTTGCATCGGAAGATGTTGTCAGGGCTCCTCGCGAGATGCGTAACCGAGGAGGAAGTCCCGAGGATCCTGGAAGAGGTGCATTCTGGAGAATGCGGCAGTCATTCAGGGGGAAGGACATTGGAAGCAAGGGTGATAAGGCAGGGATATTTCTGGCGGACCTTAAGGAAGGATACAGCTGAATTCGCAAGGAGGTGTCAGAAGTGCCAAGTACATGCTCCTCTCCAGCTCTTGCCCGCCCAAAGGCTTCGAAGCATCACGGCGCCATGGCCCTTCGCCATTTGGGGAATGGACCTGGTTGGACCCTTTCCTCCAGCTAGCGGACAGAGGAGATTCCTCCTAGTTATGATTGACTACTTCTCCAAATGGCTGGAGATCAAGCCATTAGCCAAGGTAACCTCCCAGGTCATCAGAAACTTCGTTTGGGGGGAAATCATTTGCAGGCACGGATTGCCCCAAGCGATAGTGATGGACAACAGTCCTCAGTTTGCCAGTGAAGAATTCATCAATTTCTGCACCCAATTGGGAATTGACCTCAGGTTCGCCTCTGTCCATCATCCTCGGAGCAATGGCCAGGTGGAGGCGGCAAACAAAGTCATCGTCAACTTGCTCAAAAAGAAGGTGGAGAACCTGAAGGGTAGCTGGGTGGAACAGCTCCCTTCCATCCTGTGGGCCTTGCGAACAACTCCGAACATGGCCACAGGAGAGACCCCCTTCAAGCTCTCTCATGGGTGTGAGGCTGTCCTCCCTGTGGAGTTCGAGGTTAGGTCTCCAAGGGTCACGGCCGCGGCTGAGGGAAGCGAAGCTTGGAGGTTAGAAAATGAGGAAGGGTTGCGCATCTCATTAGATATGGTGGAAGAGCTGCGGGAGGTTGCCGCCATCAGGCAAGAAGAAATAAAACGGCGAATGGCTCGGTACTTCGATAAGCACATCAGAGTCAAGCAATTCGCCGAGGGGGATCTAGTACTGAAAAAGGTCGACGCTGCGGGAAGGTCGGCCGCGGTGGGTAAGCTCAACCCTAGCTGGGAAGGGCCTTATATAGTAGAGAAGGCTCTGGTTAACGGAGGCTACTATCTCCAGGACGCGGAGGGAAGGACCTCGAGTCACACCTGGAATGGTGATGACCTGAAGCGCTTCTACCCGTAAGAGGGAAAGAAAGATTGTAATGTTGTAAACAACTGTTGCATTTTCAATGAGTTTATTTCAAAATGTTGACTGTCGCTGAATATGCAATCTTTATGTTTTTTGTTTTAACTGGCTATGATTCCTCATCTCAGTGATAGAATAGGCCTGGTCGAAGGAATCTTCATCAACACCCCGAGCTCGGCTCGGCCCCAGGTAGACCCGCTGCGCAGGCTCTCATCTAGCTGGCAGGTCCGAAGGCTCGCTTGTGGGGGAGAGGTTTGGTTATCTTCATCAACACCCCGAGCTCGGCTCGGCCCCAGGTAGACCCGCTGCGCAGGCTCTCATCTAGCTGGCAGGTCTGAAGGCTCGCCTGTGGGGGAGAGGTTTGGTTATCTTCATCAACACCCCGAGCTCGGCTCGGCCCCAGGTAGACCCGCTGCGCAGGCTCTCATCTAGCTGGCAGGTCCGAAGGCTCGCCTGTGGGGGAGAGGTTTGGTTATCTTCATCAACACCCCGAGCTCGGCTCGGCCCCAGGTAGACCCGCTGCGCAGGCTCTCATCTAGCTGGCAGGTCCGAAGGCTCGCCTGTGGGGGAGAGGTTTGGTTATCTTCATCAACACCCCGAGCTCGGCTCGGCCCCAGGTAGACCCGCTGCGCAGGCTCTCATCTAGCTGGCAGGTCCGAAGGCTTGCCTGTGGGGGAGAGGTTTGGTTATCTTCATCAGCACCTCGAGCTCGGCTCGGCCCCAGGTAGACCCGCTGCGCAGGCTCCCATCTAGCTGGTAGGTCCGAAGGCTCGCCTGTGGGGGAAAGGTTGGCTCTTGCGATACTTTATTATTAGCCACTTCTACGACACCCCGAGCTCGGCTCGGCCCCAGGTAGACCCGCTGCGCAGGCTCTCATCTAGCTGGCAGGTCCGAAGGCTCGCCTGTGGGGGAGAGGTTTGGTTATCTTCATCAACACCCCGAGCTCGGCTCGGCCCCAGGTAGACCCGCTGCACAGGCTCTCATCTAGCTGGCAGGTCCGAAGGCTCGCCTGTGGGGGAGAGGTTTGGTTATCTTCATCAACACCCCGAGCTCGGCTCGGCCCCAGGTAGACCCGCTGCGCAGGCTCTCATCTAGCTGGCAGGTCCGAAGGCTCGCCTGTGGGGGAGAGGTTTGGTTATCTTCATCAACACCCCGAGCTCGGCTCGGCCCCAGGTAGACCCGCTGCGCAGGCTCTCATCTAGCTGGCAGGTCCGAAGGCTCGCCTGTGGGGGAGAGGTTTGGTTATCTTCATCAGCACCCCGAGCTCGGCTCGGCCCCAGGTAGACCCGCTGCGCAGGCTCCCATCTAGCTAGCAGGTCCGAAGGCTCGCCTGTGGGGGAAAGGTTGGCTCTTACGATACTTTGTTCTTAGCCAGTTCTACGACACCCCGAGCTCGGCTCGGCCCCAGGTAGACCCGCTGCGCAGGCTCCCATCTAGCTGGCAGGTCCGAAGGCTTGCCTGTGGGGGGAAAGGTTGGCTCTTGCGATACTTTGTTCTTAGCCACTTCTACGACACCCCGAGCTCGGCTCGGCCCCAAGTAGACCCGCTGCGCAGGCTCCCATCTAGCTGGCGGGTCCGAAGGCTCGCTTGTGGGGAAAAGGTTGGCTCCTGCGATACTTTGTTTTTAGTCACTTCTACGACACAACGAGCTCGGCTCGAACCCCGGTAGACCCGCTGCGCAGGCTCCCATACAAGCTAGCAGGTCCGACGGCTCGCCGGTGGGGTAGGGGTTTAATTGGTCAGAGAAATATATGAGCAGGGCCCTAACCTAGACTGGAGGCAAGGCCCCAAAGGTCTCGGCCAGTAAGGGTCTCGGCTCAAGGGTCTCGGCTCAAGGGTCTCGGCCAGTAAGGGTCTCGGCTCAAAGGTCTCGGCCAGTAAGGGTCTCGGCTCAAGGGTCTCGGCCAGTAAGGGTCTCGGCCAGCAAAGGTCTCGGTCGAAGGGGGATTCTCGCAAAAAGAGGCTCCCGGCGGACCTGAGCAGGACAACTTAATTGACGATGCGAGGTTCCCGCCTAATGGATTTCTAAGAGGTTATCCTAAAGAGACTAAGGATCTCGGCGGAAGCTCGCGCGAAAGCCATTCGGCAGAACGATATACTTTCAAGCACACTGAAAATGAGAGATGAAACATTACTTTACATAAAATTAATTACAAAAAGTTGGAGCCTCTCGCTCATTACAAAAGAAACAAAAAGAAAGAAGAAGTTCAGGGGGACGCGCTGTAACTCCCGCTGGTGCTCTCGCTTGAATCATCGCCAGAGCCCTCTCCAGATGTCTCGCCAGCGGTAGAAGACCTCGGGATGTCTGAGGGAGGCGAGTCCGGCGCGCCCGGATGTTTGGGAACTGGATCGTAGAGCCAAGGAAGAAGCTGGCGAGCGTCGATGGTCGCGCCGTCCTCCCGAAGCAGTTTGACGTCACGCAGCGTCTCGAGCGTCAGCTTGACGGTTGCCTGAGCGTTGGCTTGGAGCAGCTTGTCAACGTCGTACTCCGAGAGGTAACGACTCCGCAGCCTCGCATCTAGCTCCGGAGGCGGGACCTTCGCCAGCTCTGCGCGGAGCTGTTCACTCAAGAGGACGCTCTCGCAGCGCGCGTTGGCCAGCTCTGTGCGAAGCTCCTTGACTTGGGCAGAATCCTGTGAGGAAAAAAAAAAGAGTTCAGCCTGGAAACATTGCACCATCGTAACTTTGAGAAATGAAAGCAAGGGTTTGGGAGGGTCTCGCTTACCTCAGTCGCGGGGCGTAGAGATAGCGCCAGTCGAGCATCCGCGAGCTCCTGTTGGGCTCTCGCGAGTTCTTCTCCCGCGGCGTGCGCCCGAGCCATCGCGTCCTCCCTCGCCTTGCGCATATCGGTGAAATTCTTGTCGAGGGTGATGCTTCGGCGCGCACACATATGCGCAAGCTCGAACCCGCGCAATAGAGCCCGGACGGCATCGAAGGCTAGAAGGCGGGTAGACATCTGGTCAAACACGCTGGCATCCTCTCGGCTGTAAAGGCCATATCCAAGCGCGAAGGCCTCGCCAGTCACATCTTCCCCCTCCGCCCAGCTGGGGAGGAGCGTCGTAACCTTGATCGAGTTTGACTCGGGGTCCCATTCCATCTGAGGCTTCCCCTCCGCGTCGGCGTACTTCATGCCGAAACCAAAGTTCCTATGCCCTTTCGGCACCTCCCGGGGCGGAGCTCGGACGGAGGTTTTGGCGGCGAGCACTTCTCCCCCAGCCTCGCTTGCGGCTGGTGGGTTCCCGGTGGAAGCCTCGGTGCGGCTCTTGGCGGCGGCATCCATCTCGCTGGCCCTTTGGAGGATCGCTTCAAAGGAGCTGCCTGCGGGAAGGGGTTGGACAGGCGAGACGGCCGGAGCTTTCCCCTTCTCGAGAGCAGAAGGTTTGGGCCTCTTCAACGTTCGGAGCGGAGGAAGGGTGACCTTCCGCTTCTTGGCTGGTGGCGGCAAGGGAGGGGCTGGTTCGTTCCGGCAGGCGCTGGCGCTAGCTTCCAAGAGCGCAAGGGAGCCTCTCGCGGCCAGACCCTCGACACTCCGGCCTTCAGCGAAGGGTTGGCGCAGAGGGACCTCCCGCTCTCCTGCAAAGTTAAAACGCTTCAGCGCGAGAAGAACTTTGTTAAAAGAGGGAATCCGAGGCGAGACCATACCTTCGCCCGAGTGAACAAGTGGTAGGGAGTCGACGTCTCGCCTGAGGTAGGGAACATCGAACTCCTTGGTCCCAAAGAATTCCAGGATTGCGCTCTCACGCGATCCAAGAGTAGGCGGCTTGTAGGCAGCGTCCTCGTACTGAACGGGCTGAAGCGGGACGTTGCCGAAGTCTCCGCTGACATAAACAAATTTCTCGCCCCAGTGGTGGTGCTTGTTGGCGAGACCGGTAACCTCGAGCAGTTGCCCGGAGAAGAAAACCACCCCTCCCTTGGCGCGGAAGTTGAATAGCTTCCGGAAGATGGGCAAACTGAACTCGATCCTCTCGGATCGCATATAGCATATTAACGCTATAAGGATCGCGACCGAGTTCGGGTTCAGTTGGGCGGGAACCACCCCATAATAGTGAAGAGCAAGCCGAACCTCCGGCCAAAGGGGAAGGCGGAAGCCCACCTCGAAGTGCTCGAGGGGGATGGCGAGCTCTCCCGCCTCCGGAGTATTCACCCTATCGTGATTACCCGGGTTCCGCGCCGAGAAGCCGGCGGGGATGTAGCGGTCAACGATCATGTTATATTCGTCGAGGGTGAGCTTGCAAGAAGGGAAGAGATGTTTTTGGAAAGCTTCCGCGCAGTGGGCGCGACCCTTGTTCTCGCCAGGCATGGTGGGTTTACGAGTGAGAGCGAGAGCTGAAAAGAGGCCGAAGTGGAAGCAAGAACGCGAGAGCAAGGAGGGAAGGCTGAGGTTCCGGATCGAAGAAGTAAATGCGGTTGGTAGACTTCTCTATTTATAGAGAATCGTAATCATCATGGATCCGTCCGACAGTGAGAGAAAGTGACAGCGGAGTACAGCTGTCAGAATCCGGGCTAACGGCGCCTCGATTTTCCCCCTCGGGATGGCGACGATCAACGGTCGTTCCGGGTTTCGACACGACTATCGGGATTGGCGCAAGCCTCCTAGATTGGCGTAAGCCTCCTAGGTTGGCGCAAGCTTCCCAGATTGGCATAAGCCTCCTAGGTTGGCGCAAGCCTCCTGGATTGGGAGAAGCCCCCTAGATTGGCGCAAGCGTCCTAGATTGGTGTGAGCGTCTTAATTTAAAAGCCTCGCAGAGCAATAAAAAGAAAAAAGAAAAGAGAGATATGGGCGACAGCGAGATCCTCGTTAGCGCAAGCTGGATAAACTTAATCAACAGTAATGTTTATTACAGATGCATTGATAAAAGAGATACATTGAGATTCAAAGCGGGAGGGCTAGTAGGGCTTCCAGCTCCATCGTCCTCGTTCTCACCGCCTAGTTCTTGTGGGCGCCAACGGGTTGAAGTAAGACGATAGCGTGGTACACCCAAGGTTGATCCGCCTGGCGTGATCCCGGATCTGCGAGATGCACCTCCCTGGCGAAGACTCGGCGGAAGGCCCACCCAGGCAATCAGTCTCGCCCAAGAAGAAATCCCGCTCCAGAACCTCCAGCCTTTGCTCCACGGATTCGCGGAATGCTTTCGCTGCGGCAGTATGGGCACGGTCTCGCCGGATAAGCTTGGCCAGAATGACCGAGATCTTCCTCCGTCTCCCCTTCGCGCTCCCAGCGCTGTTCAAGGTTTCCTCTATCTCGCCAGACGAAGGGAGAGGGGACTCTTCATCCTCTTCTTCCTCCTCTACTTCTTCCTCTTCTTCTCCTTCCTCGTTGACTCCCGACCGCAAGCCAGGATCACCTGCGAAAGAAACACACGAGAATTTTGGTCGGGGTATGACAATCAACAGTCCAGAAAAAGTTTTTCCATACCTGCAGTTGGGCGAGAACCGTCAACCAAAGTCGGACGAGAAGGCCCGACCCCTCCGTTGGTTCCATAAAGAAGGTGAAGAGGCTTGCCCAGCCCCGGGCGGAAGGGCTCGCGCACGATGATCCCGGCCTGGCCGGAAGCATGAGGGGAGTTGTCTTCTCTCAGGGGGCGATCAACATCCTTGAGAGTAGCGGAAGGATCAGAAGCCGCCCCTCCCGCCTGCAGGATAGGATCAGCCACCGCAGGGGGCTCTTTAATGGTTCTCGCTTCATCTTCCCGGGTGGTTAGACCCGGGTCGGCGGGAGCTGGCACTGCGAGAAGACGGTTCAGAGAAGAAAGGGTCGGGTTGAAATATTGACAAGGGAAAATGTACCTATCGTTCCGGTTTCGGCCGGAGGAATCCTCTCCGAGACCCGCGTTTGGTCCTTGGGTGAATGAGCGGGCAGGTTCGAAGAACTTGGCGGGATCTCGGCGTCATCGTTAGGAGCGGGTTCCTGCGAAAGCTTACTTTAATCATCGGATCTAGTGCACAGTCAGCTCGGTAGGCACGGTTGAAAGGCTTACCTTATGCGGGGAAGGATCCCCCGCAGGATTGGGAGTGGGGGAAGGAGGATCCCTGTTCTCGCGAGAAAGATCCCGCCGGACCACCTTCGCCCTTCTCTTTTCCTTCTTCTTCGGGTCGGAAGGCCCGGCGGTTGAAGTCTTTCTCGCTAACCATGGAGCCACCGCCGCGCAGTTAGCCAGGGCCCGCGCTTGGGCAGCGGCTAACCGGTCTTGGAGGTCTTGCGGAAGTGGTTTGGCGGCGCGTTTCGGATGCATGGTAAGCTCGCGCAAAAATCCCTGAGGCGAGAGCTCAGTTGTAAAACAGTATTTCAAGGGCGAGGCACATGGTCGCCTATCGGTGCATATTTATAGACGCAGTAGGGCCCACCAAAAGATTCCCCTGGTTAGCTGGCACGTGTCCAGCGAATATTTTGGGGGTTGGACTTGTCTTGTCGAGCGCAGGGCTAGCTCGAAAAGAGCAGGGATTGTGTACAACCCCATATTCGCTGGTCAGGGTTGGGCTAGTCTCAGGCTGGCCTCGGGTTAACCCTAGGGCATACTTGGGGAGTTCTTGACCTGTAGGAGCTCTCGCCAAGGGCAGGCGAAAGTGGAGGAAACCAGGGCAGATGGTCGAGCTCTCGGCAGGAGAGATCGTCGACCGACCCGGGCAGATGGTCGAGCTCTCGGCAGGAGAGATCGTCGACTGACCAGGGCAGATAGTCGAGCTCTCGGCAGGAGAGATCGTCGACCGACTGAAGCAGAGGGCCTGACTACGGAAGCTCCCGCTTTAGGAAAAGCTTCCGCCCAGGGTAGGCGAGAAGGCTTTGGGTGAACCTTCTTTCGCATTGACATCATGAGTACCTAGCGCGAGAACCTTCCTGGCAGAAGCTCTCGCCAAGGCGGGCCGAGGGGGTACCCAGCGAGAGCCTTCTAGGTCGGGGGTCTCGCCAAGTGGGCCCACGAGGTGGGACCCGGAGTTCAGAGGAGATTATTTTATTATTATCCCGAGGTAAAATTACCCAAATGCCCTTGGGAGGACAGCGGGATTTGGCTATTGGCAGAACCCTCAGGGGTATTTCAGTATTTTCAGGTCAAAGGAAGACTATAAAAAGACCCATAGGGGCTCTTTGGAAGGCAGGACTTTCATTATTCTCCAACTCTAGTGCCTTCTGAGGAGCTCCCAGCCCAGCATTTGGCTTTGGAGGGGAAGCTCTCAGAGATCTTCCGGGTGTGTGGTGGGACCTCCCAGCTGAGGCTTTGGGTCAGTCTTTTTGACCTTAGCAGCCAGTCAAGGGTCGAGATAAGAGAGAAGTAGGCGTCGGCTGCACTTTGGTTCGTGAACATTCGTTGGGGTCATTTTTGGCTTCAACAGCAGTGTTATGCATTCTAGAAAGAGGCCTTAATACATGTTATGAGAGGAGTACACATGCAATGTTATGCATCCCATACTACATAACATTACATGTAACGAAAAAATAAAACGTGCTAATGGGCAACCATGTAATGGTGGTTATGCATCCCATACTACATAACCATCACATGTCACCTCCTATGATGGATCCATATACAATATATATTATGCATCTCATACTACATAATATGCCCCGTATACTTCTTATCATGTTATGAGTGTAGTGACTGTGCTCCGGTCAAGACATACTGATGACATATCAGTGTTTGTAAACAATGAAATGGTCGCTTGAGGTTCTGCTTAGGGTAGCAGTCGTTCAGCTCACTCGCCAAACCACCCAACTACCTTTTTCAAAAAACCTCCCTCTGATACCAACTGTCACAACCCACATTTTCCCAGCATTTAAAATACTATAATAGTTGGGGAACTACGCATTATGATACCACGTCACGTAGGGGACATCTACTATACTGACGTTAAGGCAACTCATCGTCTCTCGCAACTTATAAAAATCATTTTTAAACTCAATGTGTTCCAAATATAATTTATGCACAACTTTTGCAAAGCTGTGTCCCTCGGCTAGGTGGATTAACTAGTCCACGGTTTGAAAATATAGTTTTACGCAGTGGAAAAATACTTGATTTAATCATTTGGTGACCTAAGTGCTCATGAAGACCAAGTGAGGTGCACCATGCAGTATCAAACGTCTAGATTTACTATATATAAAAGTAGACTTATCATGCGCAGAAAGTAGTGAGATTAACATTTCAAATCATGGTATACAATGCTCCAAATGTCTTAGCATATCTAAGCAAATGGGCTACCAAGCCAACCCATAACTAACCGTTCCAGATCAAGTGTCCAAAAAATAAACGAGAGTAACAGCAGCAAGGTAGCAGAAAGTCTAACCAAACGGCACCATGGGCGTCAACACCTGACACGAACCAATGGGCTGACAAGTTCACAGAAAACCCTACCTCAAGAGGGTCAGAAAACGGCAGCCGATGTAGCTCCACACTAACACCTGCTACTGACCAGAACCTGGGGCATTCAAAGAAAGAACACCTCATAAACAAGTTACAAGTGATGCAGAAAACAAGAAAGTAAGCAAACCTCCGCGAGACCGGAGGGAAACAGTAGCTGCAAGGGTCAAATTAAACAAAACTAGCCACAACTAGCAACAAAAATCAATCAGAAAAGAGCCCGCCAAAAGAGGAGTGAGGACAAGCAAAATCAAACTCACCATAAGCAAAATAACCTTCATTTTCAGATTATTAATCTTATTCAAATTAAAGAGACTGATCAGCTCATCAGAAAAAAAAGGGAGAAACCGTGTGGGGATAAAACCATCACACATCGTCACGACCCTCAGAAAATCGCACCGGTAGCACCGCCAACATCGTGTACGACCTCCAACAGATTTATCATTTTAAAAGAGTATCACACATGTGGCACCGCCAACATCGTGTACGATCTCCAACAGATTTATCATTTTAAAAGAGCATCGCACCGGTGACACCGCCAACATCGTGTACGACCTCCAACATTATTCATCATTTCATGATTCTTTTAAAGGAAAAGGGGCAAGGCCCACCAGAACATAATGTAACATTTCAAGTAACAAGGTGAGGGAAAAATTATATTGAGCAAAAGTCTAAGCAGAAGATGAAACTTTGTATAATCAAATGTACTGGAAACAAAAAGGGGAAAAAAGGGGGGGTAGCAAAGAGAAAGAGAAGATCACCACTTGCCTTAACCACGAAAAACCATCCTCCGGGAGGCACTACTGCGTAGATCGGCCCTGGAAAGACGAGAGGAAATAACTCCTATACTTAAAGAGTTAAAACAAAAACTAGGATCAAGAACCCTAATCGGAGAATTCCCAAGAAACTAGAAATACTCACCACCATCGCGTAGATCTCGGCGAGAGCTTTCGGAATCTATGTTCGGCTCGCGATTCCGAGCATCGGAGCTCCGTCGGCAGCGGTCGGAAGGTCCACGAACAGAAGGGGCCCGCCGTTTCTTATTTCAGTCGGGAGAAGATGAGGCGCAGGGAGTAGGGTTTTACCTTTATATATATTTTCTAAGTTATAAACATTCTTAACAATTATATATATATTTATATATATATATATACATAATTTTACTTTATTAAAAATTTTATTTTGTCTAAATCTTATTCAGGGAGGAGGGAGAGCTCGCTCAGAGATCTCTGAGCTCTGCTATTTAGCTTATATATATTTATATATATAAGATAAATATTTATATTTGCTATGCTATTACGAAGACCCAAACGAGCGTCGAAACGGACGAAATTCGCGTCGTAGGCGAATGTCGATGCTACAAACCCAACGACGAAGTCAGAATAAAAATCTGACGCACCGATCTCGAGTTATAGCCTAATGAAGTTACGATAATTTATAATTATCCAAATTTCAAACGCGCGTAGAAGCTCCAAAAATGCTTGGATCGCGACGAAACTCGACGAGCACGTCAGAAATTATATAACTTAGCTTCCCGATGTAAAAATTTTTGGTTCCGACGCATATCCCAAAATCTAGCCGGTCAAACCTAACGGACGACAAAAATGCACAAACGGCGTCGTGCCGTCAACTCACGGACACGTAACATCCATCCATCATTATGACGACAGCAGGCAAAAGAATAATACCAGAAAAACCGGGGGTGTTACACCTAGCAATGGTCTCTCTCTAATCTCAGCTCAAAACAAAGGGGTCCTACAACGCCTTCCATACAAGGCCTCAAACGGGGCCATCTGTAGACTCTCTTGATAACTATTATTATAAGCAAATTCCATGAGTCTAAGGCGTTCATCCCAAGCACCACCATGATCCAATATGTAATATCTTATCATATCTTCCACGATCTGATTTACTCTTTCCGTCTGACCATTTGTCTGCGGATAATAGGCAGTGGAATACCTTAAATTGGTACACAACCCCTCTTGTAAACTCTTCCAAAAACGAGACGTAAATCTGGAGTCTCGATCTGATACAATGCTAACAGGCACTCCATGTAATTTGGGTATAACTCAGCTATCTTCTTCATAGAATACCCAATCTTAAAGGGTACAAAGTGAGCGCACTTTGTCAATCTATCGACTATAACCCAAACAGAGTCGTGCCCACGGGGAGATTTTGGTAGACCAGTGATGAAATCTATTGAAATACTCTCTCATTTCCAACTTGGAATATCAAGCGGTGTTAATTTACCACCAGGCCTTCTATGATCTGCCTTAACACGCTGATACGTGTAACATTTCGACACAAACCTTGTTATATCATTCTTCATTCCCGACCACCAAACAATTTGCTTCAGATCGTTATACATTTTTGTGGAACCAGGATGGTAGGCAATACTGGAACCATGAGCTTTATTGCAAATCTTAGCCCGAATGTCACCAAAAGCGGGAATACAAAATCTACCATGATATTTCAGAGTATCAAACTCATCCAAAGAAAAATCAGGTAGCTCTCCCTTCTCAGTTCTATTCCAGAGATGCAATAAATCAGGGTCATCCTTCTGGTGCACTCTGGTAAGGGAAATCCAAGAGAGTTCTTCTGCTTCCAAACTAGTAGGCACAGTACTACTCCCAACTTCAATGCCCATCAAAAAGAATTCTTCCACAAAGGATTGCACAGATAAATTGAAGATTTTAGCTGTCTTCCTACTCAAAGCATCGGCTACTACTTTAGCCTTTCTTGGATGGTAAAAGATCTCCACTTCATAATCGGCCACATACTCTAACCACCTATGCTGGTGTAGATTCAGCTCCTTCTGAGTGAAGACGTACTTCAAACTTTTATGGTCTGTATAGATCTTGCACAACGCGCCATATATTAAATGTCTCCAAAGTTTCAGCGCATAGATTACAGCAGCAAATTCCAAATCATGCGTAGGATAGTTTCTTTCATGAATCTTTAATTGTCTAGATCCGCACACGATCACCTTTCCTTCTTGCATCAAAACACAACCAAGTCCAATGTGTGATGCATCCACATACACAACGTACTCGACTCCTTCAGTAGGTAAAGTTAAAACTGGAGCAGTACACAATCTCTTCTTCAACTCTTGGAAAGCTTCTTCACACTTGTCGCTCCAAATGAACGTGGTGTTCTTTTGTGTAAGTCTAGTTTGAGGAGAAGACAACACAGAGAACCCTTACATGAATCTTCTATAATAACCGGCCAAACCTAAGAAGCTCCTAATCTCTTTAGGAGTAGAAAGTCTCTCCCATTCCATCACATCAGAAATCTTGATCAGTTCTTCGAAAATATCGTCCTTGCTCACAACATGGCCCAGAAAAGACACCTCGGGTAACCAGAATTCACACTTACTCAGCTTGACATAGAGTTTGTGCTCCCTTAGGGTTGAAAAAACTAAGCACAAGTGTTGAGCATGGTCCTCAATGCTACGGGAATATACGAGAACGTCATATATGAACACAATCACAAAACGGTCCCAGAAATATTTGAACACTCTATTCATTAAGTCCATAAAAGCAGAGGGTGCATTTGTCAGTCCAAAGGACATCCCTAAGAACTCAAAATGCCCGTGCTGGGAACGAAAATTTGTCCGTGGTATAACAGCCTCACGGACCCTCAACTGGTGGTAGCCTGAACGAAGATCAATCTTCAAAAACACAGCGTATCCCCACAACTGATCAAATAGATCATCAATCCGAGGCAACAGATATCTATTCTTGATGGTTACCTTATTTAACTCCCGATAGTCTATGCAGAGCCTCATGGAAATGCCTTTCTTCTTTACGAATAAAATAGGAGCACCCCACGGAGAAGAACTCGGCCTAATAAAACCTGTTGGAACACCCTATTACTAATTTGGGTCAGGATCACTATGTCCATATGATTGTTACTTTGACCTTGTTGTATAGAGTAAAGGTCAACTAGTTAGGTCTAAGGCTTAGGACTTAGGTTGGAAGCTTTCCCCAAGACCTCCTAGTTCAGATGAGAAGCCCAGAAGAAGAACTCATCCTGTCGCCGAGCTCAGATCGACGAAGCATCGAACCCAGTTTGACTATCTCCCTGAGCTCAGGTTGACGATGCGTCGAACTCAGTTCGATGATCTATGAGCTCAGATCGACGTTTTCTATCTTAGACAAATTCCAATGTCTCTAAGCTCAGTTCGACGATAATTGAGCTCAAATCGACGATTATCTTTTGAGATCGACGATTTCTGAAATTTTGTCAGTTTGTTAAGGATTTCAAATGTCTTCAAGTCAGAGCATTTATTGAAGAAGATTTCTAGCCGTTATAATAAATCTGGAGTAAGTTTCAAGGAAATAAAGAAGGAATGTTTTTAGGTTATTTCCTCCAAAGACAGTTGACATTTAAGAAAATTTTTTATGACTTTGCTAACGGCTATCAAAAAGATTTGAAGACTGGATTTCATATTATCATTCAGAAAAGGAGAAACAAATATATAGATATACAGAAGAAAACAAGGAGAAAGAGCTCAACAACACAAAACAGAGAACAAGCTCCTATTCCTTTTGATTGATTCTGATTTAAAGTAAAAAAAGTCTTCATCATTCTCACTCCAGACAACTCATATTTCAGTTCTTACTGGAATCATCTTCTACTGGAGCATTCTTTCTACTAAAGACTTATCACCCTTACAAAGCTTCCAGTTCCTGAACTATTGCTAATCTCAGGGGGAGCTTTGACAACATCTCATCCACTTGTGTTTCTCTTTGATTGTTGACAGAGAAGACAACTTCACCATTTTTCTTTTTCCTTTCCTATAAAAGGGTTTTTAAACTCCCTTCAAAAGTTTTGCTTTGGTTTCTGAGACCTGATCAAAACTCAGTGGTGGTAAGACACCTGATCAAAAAATCTGGTTTGGTTTTTGAGCACCTGATCAAAAGCTCATTGGTGCCCAGGACACCTGATCAACTCATCATGCAGTGGATTCCTACCAAGGGTGGTATAAGAGTGGATGTACCCTGGTTTTGGGGAACCACTATAGCTCCTTATGTCTTCTGGTTGTTTGCTATCTTATTTGCTATATGTTGTGGATTTGCTCTTTTGTTTGTTTATTTTGATTTCTGTCAAGCACTCTACACTAACTAAATTAAGTCTTCCACTGCCAAAATAATTTTCATATTTGCAAAATTATTTTAATACACTCTATTCACCCCCCTCTAGAGTGAAGGATTGATCTTACACTCACTTTCAAAACCACACTGCAACAACTCATCCAGCTGAGTGCGCAACTCTTCTAACTAACGCAGAGCCATACGGTACCGTGCCTTAACAATAGGGTGAGTACCTGGCTTGAGGTCTATCACAAACTCCACCTCTCTCTTAGGAGGAAGTCCTGGAAGGCTATCAGGAAAGACATCTAGAAACTCTCGCACCACCGAGATATCCTCAAGACGTGGTGTAACAAAAGCTATTTCCAAAGCATAAACAGAAACAAGATACGCCTCGCAACCAGACTCTAGAGCTCGACAAGCACGTACCGCAGAAATAATGAGGGAACCCTTGTCCTGAAATCCATAGACACTCATGGGTTAGCTATTGTCCATTTTGAAGTCCAGCCGCTTTGTCTTGCACTTGATTACCGCATCATACTTGGACAACCAGTCCATGCCCAAAATCATGTCGAAATCTTCCAGATCCAACACCATCAGATCCGCAAAAGCTAGGAAATCGCCTAGAAAAATAGGGCATCTTTGAATTCCTTGATTGGATAACACCAGATCTCCGGAGGGAAGCTGTACATTGAAGGAAACTCCTAATTGATCCACGCTCAAACGGTGTTTATCAACAAAACTTCGTGCTACGAAGGAATGAGTAGCACTTGAATAAAAAAGAACGCACACCCACTTATTCTTTACCTTAAACTCTCATAAAACCGTAGCATATATAACTAAACAAACGAAAACTAGGACAAATAATTGAGAGTAAAGATAAACTAGAATCTAACTTGATATCACATGGGGTAGAGGTCTGAGCTTCCTCTCTATTCACAACATTTAGCTTTCCTTTCCCTTTGTCCTTGTTTAGTGGCAGTGGCAGAGCCCGAAGCGGAGCAGGCTGTAGTGGGGACTGAGCCTGGGGGCTTGAAGACTTCAGGTGCCCCTTCTGCCCGCACTGGAAGCAAGCTTTATCCTTCGATCAACAATGACTCATGTCATGACCCTTCCTTGAATAGAATGAGCACACCAAATCTCCCTTGGGTGAGCCTTGGATGGCGTACACCTGCTGCTGCTTCAGAGTGGCAGTCTTCTTGAAATACCTTTCGTAAGGGTAGCCAGAACGACCACAGAAGCTACATACTTCACCACTTTTCTTCTTTGAAGAAGGGCTAGATGCCCTAGAGCCTCCATCCTCAACACCTTTCCTCTTTTCTTTCCTCGCTACGACACCTCGATTCTTGGCATTTTTAATTGCCTCAAATTTTAGTGCGGCTTCCACTACCTTCGCATAATCTTCAGCTCAATAAGCGCATGCCCACTATTGGACATCGCTTCTCAGTTCTCCTAGGAAACATTTCACTCTTCCCTCCTCTTAAGCTACCAAATCAGGAGCAAATCTGCTTAACTTACTAAACTCAATCTCGTACTCGCTCACCGTGAGCTGTCTCTGCTTCATATGCAGGAAGTTATTCATCAGACGGTCCTGCTCGACCGAGGGTAGAAACCTTTTCAGCAGCATCTTCTTAAAAGATTCCCACGAGCATCCTTCACTTAGGCTTTCCTTTTCCCGATCCACCAACTCTTTGCCAGACCTTTTAGCTGATATGTTGCAATCATTATCTTATAGGCTTCTACAATCCCTGAATACAAGAACATTTCCTCGATAGCAATGATCCAATCATCCAAAACCATGAATTCGGCTCTCCCGTCATAAGTGGGAGGTCCCAGTCACTGGGAATGCGAAATAAAATTCATCTATGGTGGTTGTGTCACCGGGGGCACCAGAGGGGCAGGGGTACCGGGTACGGCTTGACCTCTGATAGGTTCTTGCACTAAGGGTTGACACGCAAGAGTGGCAGTCAACAAAGACTGAATTTGCGATTGCATCGCAACTAATTTTCTCGACAGAGCCTCATTGCTCTAACGCAGACTCTCGATCAACGCATCACTCTGGGCACCTGACGACTCGCCCTCTGACTAGGGAGTTGACCTCATCGCAGGACGCTTTGGCGGCATTTCTAAAAGGTGAAATGAACAACTCATCAAAATCCTGGATTATGACTAGGCCACACAACTTAGTTCGGACCATACTTAAAAGACCATTACTTATGTTGCAACTTGCTCTGGGACTTTACAATGATGTTATGTCCTACTTAGGATGATATCCTCTCATCCTATTGACTCATGTGCCTATGATATGAATGCATGGATTATTTACTCCTATTTAAAATCATGTGTGTACATGTGTAATCATGTAAACCTTAACTTAGCACGCGTGTTTATGCGATGATATGTTATGTATGCACTGCTATGCATTCTAAAAAGGCTTTAATGCATACTATGAGTGGCGTACACATGAAATGTTATGCATCTCATACTACATAACATCACATGCAACGAGAAAAGAAAACATGCTAATGGGCATCCATGTGATGTTGGTTATGCATCCCATACTACATAACCGTCACATGTTGCCTCCTATGGTGGATTCATATACAAACACATATTATGTATCTCATACTATATAATATGACATGTATACTTCTTATCATGTTATGAGTGTAGTGACTATGCTTCGCTAAGACGTACTGATGACACATCAGTGTGTGTATGAAAATGAATAAAGGAAAACAAAACTATATCAGATTGGCTGGTTCGACCAACTTGTCAAACCAACCTCCCTCTGATACCAACTGTCACAATCCACATTTTATCCGCATTAAAGATATATAAGAGTAAGGGAAAATGCGCGTCATGATGCCACGTCAACAGGAGATAACTGCGGATGCTCAGGCAAGACTCCTACTTGACATATAAAGAAAGATTTTTAAGTTATTTAGAGAAAAAATCCAGTTTAAGTTAAACGGTTAGCCGTATCCCTCGGCTTAGTGACTCATCTAGTCTACGGGGAAAATAACTATACACGGCAGAAAATACTTCTTTTTTGAGGTTAAACATCATACATGATTGTAAACGTCCCCAATGGACAACTCATGTTATGCAAGACCGTATATTTATAATAAGTATATCTAAAAGTCTTTAAGCTAACCAGAAAGTAATGTCTTCATTTTGAAAGAGATGACATGTATGATATACTAATAATAGGGTTTTATATGTTGAAAATATGTAACATGCAATCATAGCATAAAAGATCACAGAGAGCAAGTAATCCAATTCACCAAAAAAAGACAACTAGCAGCTAGGAAGGTATCCAAAATCAACTATCCTGTGGGGGTCAACAAACTGACACGAACCCACATAAAATGAAAGTAGGTCTGAACAAAGTAAACAAACTAAAACAACAAAAAACCTCACAACGGCCAGGTTAAAACCACAGCAAACACTGCTACACAGGAACTCCAAAACCAGCTCCACTACCTGCTAAAGCTCCGAACCTGAGGCATTTCAAACACAAAACACCTTAGCAAGAAGGTACAAGCGGTGGCAGAAAAGTAAGCCAAAAAGTAAACAAAGGTCAAAAGGGGTACCAACCCAAGACCAAAAGTACTGAAGTAAAGTACAAAAGTAAAGTACCAAAATCGGAAACATAAAACTTACGTGAATCGTCACGTACAACAAATCACACTAGATGCATAAGGCTAAAAAAGGTGGAAAGCAAGATTAAATCATAAGAAAGAATACTCAAAAACTTTATTAGCCACATGCGGTCAACTCTACCCAAAAACACATGCGAGGTGGTCACTCATCTGGACACACCCTCACAGATATATAATATCCGTCTAACTTCGAGGGAGACTCATACACTTCACCATTCACCGCAGACGCCCAAACACCTAGTAGAGTTCCACAAGGTACTAATAAAGGAAACAAACCTTGCGGTAGTGGATTCGCCCACTAACACATGCAACAAAGAAAACCATGATATAAATCTCAGACATCGCGGAGGTGGTTTGTCCACTAACTCCCACAACCAGAGAATCATGATATATCTCAAGACTCGGCATGTCAGATTCTACTAGACATTTCTAGATTAAGAAGCGGTTGATCAACCTTTAGGAAGGATTTAAAATCCTAGATAAATTCTAACACGCTCCACACAATAGATAGGGGCAATTAAAACCAACAATATGACATTTTATCAAATCACTTCAACGCTACGAAGTTGAATAATCATGAAAAGAACATATAAAATCAAGTAGATTCCAAAGGGGATAAACATATCTACAGTTAGAATGACCAAAGTACAGAAGGATAAACAAAAGTTAAACAGTTACCATCCAGATCAGGAAAAAGGGGGAAGGAGGGAAAACCACCACTTGCCTTGGTTTTACCGGAAAAACTCTCCAAATCACTCAGTGTCGAAGATCGGGGCTAAAGAAGACGAGGGAAGTCAAAATCCAATAAAAATAGCCGAGATAAAGGTTAGGGCCAAAAACCCTAACGAGAAAAACTCAAAAAAGGGGAAGATTTTACCACGAAGAAGCTCTCGCTGAATGCTTTCCAGATCTATGATCGGTTCAAGATTCCGAGCACTGAAGCACCGTCGGCGGCCACCGGAAGAATCATGGAAAAACTTTCTCTCTCTCTCTTTCATGCCGCTATGGTTCGGGAAATGAACAGGAGTTTTGGTCCAAGAGGAAGAAGAAGTATATATATATATTAGGTATAATTATAATGTTAAAATAACTTTACTTAACAGGCTGGACCGAACAACTCAAGAAGAAGTCAAGATTTACTCGAGTAGATGGCAGGCTCTCGAGTACTGAGGAAGGGTTACTCGAGTATATAAGGAGTATTTCTCGATAACAATGAAGGACTTCTCAAGAATAAGGCAACACTTCTCGGGATTGACTAGGCGTTTCTCAAGAACAAACTCAATTTCCCGAGAACAAGAAGATACTTCTCGAGAAATAGAATGGATCACTTGAGAACAATAATTCCTTCTCGTGAACTACAGGACGGATTTCTCGAGAGCTAAAAGGGCTTCTTGAGAACAAAAAGGAAAGGTCAACCCTGTTAGACGAATTCTGCTCGGAGTTCGTCGAACACAAAACCCATTCGACAAATTCTGGTCGGAGTTCGTCGAACCCAAAACCGCTCGACGCTTCGTCGAGCTCCGCTCGACGCTTCGTCGAGTTCCGCTCGATGATCGTTGACCTCCAATCGACACTTTGCCAAACTCTAGGTTGCGCCTAAAATAACTGCGTCTCCCGCCTCAGGTCGACGAAAACCTACCCTAAGGAGGGCTTCTCGAGAATCAAAGCAGCATAAGGCTTAAAATAATTAAAATAATTTATCATATTCAGAATAGTTTGAACAAGGAAAAATAAGAGTTCAAAACAGATCCCAAACACAACCAGCCGACCCCAAGAGAGGACAACCCTAGAATCCACACACCAATCTTGAGACATAATCATCAAATGCTTACTCAAGCAAAATCATCACAAAGATCCAAACACGCCGAGACTCAAAAAAAGCTCGGACCGCAATAAAAATTGGACAAGTCCAAAAAAAAATCTCAAAACTGTACCCCTTTCAATCAGGGAAAACATGTGTACGAACAGACAAGTAGAAACCGAAAATTGGAATAACAGAAATTTTTATTATCCAAAAAGATGAATATTACAATGGTATGACCTCCTTTTTATAGAATGGAGGAGATGAGAGAGATTATATGTAAGCAATGTGGGACTAAATAATTATATTTTTAACAGAAATAAGCCGAACAGGCCGCACTGTTAGACGAATAGTCTAACCGCCCGACAACCACCAGAAGGAGAGAACAAGCCGCCACAGGAGACCGCTAGACCGTCCGGTCTCCAAGTCGCCTAAGACAAACTGTCAGATTGCCCGGACACCAACCAATAACAGTCTAGCTACCACGCTGCTGGAGACAAACCGCCAGACCACACAGTCTCTAATCTGCTAGAGCCAGACCGCCAGATCGCCCGGTCTCCATACAATAACACTCCCCCCTCAAGTTGGAGCATATATATCGATCATGCCCAACTTGTTGCAAATGTGAAGAAAGGAGGCGGACACTATCTTGGTGAAAATATCAGCCAACTCTTTATCGGAGGTGACGAACGAAGTATAGATTTGTTCCTTTAAAATCTCTTCCTTAATAAAGTGGCAGTCGACTTCAATGTGCTTTGTTCTCTCATGGAAGACTGGATTTTTGGAGATGTATATAACGGTCTTGTTATCACAAAACATAGGTAGTGGATGGTTGTATACCTCTCCTAGGTCAAGCATGAGAGCCCGTAACCACTTCTACTCGCATGTGGTCGACGTCATACTTTAATATTCTTCTTCTGCACTGGACCTGGAGACTACAGACTGTTTCTTGCTCTTCTAACTCACAAGGTTTCCCCACAAAGGTGCAAAAGCCCGATGTTTGACTTGCAGTCTCCTTTGTCATCAGCATAGATCGAATCTGAGTACGCCTCAACCCTCAAATGACCATTCTTCTGAAAGAGTAGTCCTTTCCCAGGCGCTGATTTAACATACTCCAATATCCTCACGTCAGACTATAGATGACACTCCCTTGGACCTTGCATGAATTGTCTAACTTTACCTACAGCATAGGATATGTCGTGTCTCGTCACCGTGAGATATATGAGTTTACCAAGTAGACGTTTGTACCTCGTAACATCTGAAAGAGGAGGAGAGTTATCCGTCCAGGTTTTATCTTCTCTAGTCGTCATGGGGCATCAGGCCAATTTAGCCCTAATCAACCCTGTCTCTTTTAGCAAATCAAGAGCATACTTGTGTTGGGAGAGGACTAAGGAATTGTGCTTCCAAGAGATCTCTATCCCCAGAAAGTATTTTAGAGAGACCATATCCTTTGTGACCAGGTGTTGGTGAAGATGCTTCTTTGTCAAGGTTATCCCAGCCTGGTCATCTCTAGTGAGAAGAATATCATCCACATAAACCGCAAGAACTACCTGACCTAGAGAGGTTTTACAAACGAATAAGGAGTGATCCGTAGAACTTCTTGTAAAGCCCACGGTTGCCACAATCCCGCTAAACTTCTCAAACCAAGCTCGAGAGCTTTGCTTTAGGCTATATATAGTCTTCTTTAGCCTGCATACTTGTGTCTCGCCCTGAGCAACATACCCTGGAGGTTGCTCCATGTAGACATCCTCCTGAAGATCTCCATATAGAAATACATTCTTGACATCTAATTAGGAAATGGGCCAATCCCTATTGACAGCCATAGAGAGGAGGACCCTGATAGTGCTGAGACGACTAATTGGAGAGAAGGTGTAAAAATAGTCAACACCATAAGTTTGGGTAAACCCTTTGGTAACAAGGCGGGACTTGTAATGATTCACACTGCCGTCTGGACTGAACTTCACCACAAAGACCCAGCGACAACCAACAATATCTGTGTCGAAGGGAGGAGGAACAAGGTTCCACATACCCCGTTCAGTGAGAGTAGCAATTTCTTCATCCATTGCAGCCTTCTAATGAGGAGCAGTAAGGGCCTCCTAGTAGGAACGAGGAATGGTAGTGGCAGAGATAGCCAGTGTAAAAGCCCCGCAAGAAGGGGTAAGATGATCATAGGAAACAACAGCAGTAAGCGAGTGTTGGGTACATGCCCAAACCCCTTTGCGAAGAGCAATGGGAAGATCCAGGTCAGCAGGTTTCTCAGTATCCGGAGCGTCCGTGGCGGAGAGAGCTGGCCCGGGAGTAGAGAGAGACGACGGTGGAGAAGAGGGACATAGCGGAGGAGAGGAGGGAGGAGGAGACGATGGAGATGGTGGAGGTGGAAAAACCTCAGTAGGGGTCGATGGGTTGGAGGGAACAATAGGAGAATCAGAAGCCTCAAGAAGAGGAGAGGAGTCGTCAGAGAAATAGGGAGCATTCTCGAAGAAAGTAACCAGCGGAGACTAACTGCTTGCGGAGAATGGGTTCAAAACAACAATAGCCCTTCTGGATGGTAGAGTATCCTAGAAAGACACATTTGGTGGAGCGAGGGGAGAGTATGTCACGGGTGGCGGAGGGAGTGTGCACAAAAGCTGTGCACCGAAAGATACGTAGAGGGAGAGGAAAAGGTTCCTTACCTGGATAGAGAATGGAGAATGGGGTTTGACCGTGGAGAACCATGGAGGGAATGCGATTGATGAGATAACATGAAAGGAGAACCGCATAACCCCAATAGGAGCGAGGGACATTCATCTGCATCATCAGAGTGCGAGCAACATCAAGGAGGTGACGGTTTTTGCGTTCTGCCACTCCATTTTGTTGTGAGGTATATATACAACTAGTTTGATGGATAATCACATGTAGCATACAGAAAGATGAAAAAGCTTGACTAATATACTCTTTAGCGTTATTAGAGTGAAAGACTTTAATTGAAACACCACACTTATTTTGAATTAACTGATAAAAAGATGTCCATACATTGAATAATTCAGAGCGATCTTGTAAGAGATACACCCAAGTACATCTAGAAAAGTCATCAATAAAGGTTACAAAATAAGAACTACCCCAACCAACGGTGAGGGTAGAAGTAGGAACCCAGATATCAGAGTGAATGAGATCAAACGGATGGGTAGAGCCACGACCTTGATTCGGCGGGAAGGAGGAACGGTGATGCTTGCAAAGCTGACAAGAATCGCAGTTGAGAGGAAAACTGTGCGGAGGGAGGTGGGGCAGAAGCTGACGAAGAAGCCATGGAGGAGGATGACCAAGGCGGAGGTGCCACTATAGAAGATCGGTAGAGGAGGGGGAGAAGGCGGATAGAGCAGAAATATTGTCGAGTAAGTAGAAGCCGGCGCTCTCAGTGCCAATAGCAATCATCCGTTGGGAGCTCGGATCCTGAAAAGAACAAGAAGTTAGAGTGAATGTGACAGAGCACTGGAGTTGCTTGCATAAAAAGGTAACTGATTATAAATTGCACGGAAACTTTGGCACATATAGAGTGTCCGCCAAATGAAGAGATGGAGTGACATGAACCACTCGTATTCCATGGACCGGGGAGGGAGATCCATCAGCAACAAGAACCGAGGGCAACCAATCATGTATTTCTAGGAGAGAAAAGCACTGAGGATTGCCCGTCATGTGATTAGTCGCACAAGAGTTTATCAGCCATTTACCTTGAGTAACCACGTGGGCACTACCTGATGATATGACCACCGGGGCAGATGGCTTCGAGGAGGAGGTGGAAGAGTCACCAGTGGGGTGAAGATGCAGATGTTTCATCCAGCAACGTTCCACAGTATGCCCGGTGCGGCCACAGTGAGAGCAGAGAAAGCATGAAGGGCCACGCCCGCTAGACTGGTGATTGCGGCTACCAGAGCCACTCCGTTGAGTCTGGTGGTGAAGGAGAGGACAGAAGGGGACGCTGAAGTAGAGAGGTAACAGCGACAATGCGTGTAGTAGTGACATCTAAGGTAGGAGAGTCCGCCTCGCCCAGAATTTGCTGGCAGATCATGTCATAGGACTCTGGAAGTCGCAGAAGATAGCATACAATAAGAAGTTCCTGGAAGTGCTTGTGCTGCTCGACCAAATCCACAGAAAAGGGGTGATTCTGAAGAATCTCAGCCCCGAGAGCCTGAACCTATTGATAAGCGGCAATAGGAGACATGGAAGGATGGGTAAAGAGGCCCGCATATAAAGTATAGATGCGGGACGTCTGAGCCCCCTTCGAGTACAGAGCAGCAAGATGAAGTCAAGCCGTCTTGACGGTCTCATCATGACGGATGACGAGAAGACATTCATCTGAAAGGCTGTTAGCTAGCCAAGTGCGCACAAGCGCGTCGCTAGCATCCCAGTCATCAAACTCAGCGGAAGTGAGCGGAGGAGGGTCACCAGTGAGATAGTGGCATTTGTGTTGTGAGCGGAGAAGGAAGGTGAAGGAGACACTCCAATCCGGGTAGTTGGGACCGATGAGTTTGGAGACGGTGCCAAGATTCCCGGAAGGAGTAGGAGGAGGAGGAGGCGGATTGGCCACGGGAGTTGCGGTTGTGGTTGAGGTAGTGGAAAGAGCCATGTAGGGAAACAACAAGAAACCGCGCAAGAAGAAGTAACAAGCCGCGCGAACAGAGAGCAGGAAGTGCGGCTAGGAAGGCCGCAGCGGACAAAGAACAGGCAAGAAGCTGCGCGAGAAGAAACAACAAGCCGCACAAATAGCAAACATGTCGTGCGGCTAGGAAGGCCGCAACGGACAAAGAAAAGATTCTACGACGGTCATGGTGACAACATACCAGCGCCAAGGAAGGCCACGACCAAGAAGCAGAGCAAAGCAGAGGGAAAGAAGTCATATGGCTAGAGAGAAGGCCGCGCGAACAGGAGATAAAGAGGACCGTGCGAACTGAAAGGAGTTCGCGAGAAAGGCAAGCAGGTCGTGCGAACAGAGCAGAGACCGCATGAACAGGAATGAGCCGCGCGAATCAAAGGAGATTGCGGGGAGAAAAGAAGCAGAGCAATCCGCAAAAACAGGTCGCGCAGAGAAGAAAAGAGAAGTCACGCACACAAATGGCAACGATAAAGAGAGATGGAGAAGAGAAGCCGCGCGAACAGATTGCACGAAGAAGGGCAAACCGCGCGGTCAGAAGAAGACACTGAATCAGGTGGAAAAGATCGAGTCCTCTGATCCCATGTGCGAACAGACAAGTAGAAACCGAAAGTTGGAATAACAGAAATTTTTATTATCCAAAAAGATGAGTATTACAAAGGTATGACCTCCTTTTTATAGAATGGAAGAGATGAGAGAGATTACATGTAAGCTATGTGGGACTAAATAATTACATTTCTTACAGAAATAAGTCGAACAGGCCGCGCGGTTAGACGAATAGGCGAACCGCCCGACAACCACCGGAAGGAGAGAACAAGCCGCCATAGGAGACCGCCACACCGCCCGGTCTCCAAGTCACCTGAGACAAACCGTCAGATCGCCCGGACACCAACCAACAACAGTCCGGCTACCAAGCCGCTGGAGACAAACCGCCAGACCGCGCGGTCTTTAATCCTCCAGAGCCAGACCGCCAGACCTCCCGGTCTCCATACAGCAACAACATGCAATCCAAATCAAAATCCCAAAATCTTGTCAAATAGACTCAACGGACGCGAAAGCGCACTAATGGTGCAGCGCCGTCAACATGACGTAGAAAATGTAACGCCTCGACGTCATGAATATGACGATACCAATTCAAATAATATTATCGAAAAATCGGGGGCGTTACATTAGGGCTTGGACTAGTTCGCGGAGAAAGAAGTGACTGTTACCACTGCTGCCGATGGAGGTGAGGGAGGAGGAGGTCTGGCGATTTTTTTTTCCCTGTGAGCAATAAAACTTCTTAAGCCGGCGAAAGTAGTCGGTGATGACGGAAGAATTGCGAAACATTTTGGGAGCTAAAAATTTTGAATTTAAAATGATAGGCCCCCGTAGATAAAGAGATTTTATTAGCACAGGATGACATGTTACGTTAAATGCATGAAAAACTTTTCCAGCAAAAACACCCTGTAAAAGGAGATGAGAAGTCATATGTGGTCTTACTGGTGTTATTACCAAGGTTTTCAAAACCGGACCGGACATCGAACCGACGGAGGGAAAGGTTCAAGATTGAACCGGTCCAATCTGTTCAACCGGGGTCGAACCGTTACATAAATATATACATATATATATATGTATACATATATATATATACATATATACATATATATGTGTATATACGTACATATATATATATATACATATACATATAAGTGTACGAAGTTTCTTATATAAGGTCGGGAGTTCAAAAGCGACGGTTCATAATCACCACGTTGATGACCGCCATCGCCGTGTCAATCTTTAATTTTTAAAAAATAATTTAATATGTTAATATATTAATATATCTAAAAAAATATGTAATATTTATATAGATATGTATATTAATTATATATGTTTATTTTATATATACGTAAGTATTTATATGTATATAATATATTATAAAGTAAAACAATAAGAATCAGATGGTCAGGTGGTCAGCTCGTAGCCTACTCTGGTCTTGGTGGGGGTTCGAAACCCCCCATCAACATTTTTTCTGCAATTTAAAAGCGGGCTTTGGCCCGCCCGGTTTTGTGAAACCGCGCCCGGTTCCCGGCCCACCGGTCTGCCCGCCCGGTTCCGCGGTTCTTGAGCGGTTCATGGAGGGTCCGGTTTTCTTACCTGTACCAGACCGGCTGTACCCCCGGTTCGCGGTTCGATCGGTCCGACCGGCCGGTCCAGTTTTTAAAAGCTTGGTTATTACTGTATTAATTAAAAAAAATATAAATTTTAATATTAGATCCACTCATGCACTTGCTGTGAAAATTACGCACTCCACACTGCAGTCGGATACTACTACCGGGATCACCTCCAGCAGGAGCCGGGCGTTTCTTTGCTTCTGGTCCCCGAAATCCTACCTGGATCGCCTCTAACAGCAGCCTCCCTCTTGCACGGCCTACGCATTCCCTCTGGTACCCCTCCCCCTTCCTCTGCCTTCTGCTGCTCCCAACTACTCTCTCCGTTGAAGGCTGGATCATAAAACAGAAGTATCGCGTGCCCCATTTCTTCCGGAATCTAGGTTTCTCCTCGCCATCACCAAATCATCTTCCTGCACTTTCTCATCATTGAATCCTCCAGCTCCTCGCCGGGTTCCGATTGTGTGCCCTTTCCTATGTTCGTTTGTAACGACTATATAGCCACCACGTGACAAGTCCTTACTGACTATTGTACTTAGTATGGTCTATAAAAGGCCAAGCCATGTATTAGTTTGAGGAAGAGAAATTAATGAAAGTAATTAGTTTGTTTGTTAGCTTAATAGTTTAGTCAGGATTCCTGTTAGTCCGGTAAGGCTTTACCTTACGGTTGCGGACTAACTCGATGCCCCGGTCGGACCGGATAATCTTGGACCGTCTGCGGTCGAGCGCGCACACAGTCAATGAAAATGAAGCAGTGAACACAAGTCTTGATGACGTGGAAAAACCCCTTAAATGGGTAAAAAACCACGTGACCGGGTCTGCGCCGGTCAAATTCCACTAGCTTCTGGGGGTTACAATATGCTTGGTGAATCGGGGCGACAGGCCGCTCTCGTTACAACTTGAGGGGAGAGAGAAAGACTGTAGCTTCCAGCGGGCAACAGGCTTCTCCGCGGAAGTGACTTAAGCGATCGAATGTGCAGGATGCTTCTAGCGCGTGCGCTCGAGGCGGCGTGCGCTTGCTGGCCTCGACTGTCTTCTTTGTTCGGCTTCCTCACTATCTTGGGCGTCTCCCTGCCAACTGCGCGCTGGTGGGGTGCCTGTAGCCGACGGTGGAAGCTGGTGGCCGTCGGTGGCCGCCGGTGGCTGATGGTGGCTGGCGGTGAGCGAAGGCCGACTTGGTGGAGGAGGCGGAGGAGCTCTCACCTGAGGAAGAAGAAGAAGTGGAGAAGGAAAAAGGTGTGAAATGAAGAGCCCCTGAGGTCCTTTTATAGGCTTCAGGGGGAGATCATGGTGGGCCCCACCACTAACGTAGTGGGTTAGTGGGTGGTTTCCCCTTGATCGGACGGCCGTGGTAGCGCGCCATGATCGGATGGTGGAGGTTCGGGAGGCGAGCCACGGGCTAGCGGTGGTTAGCGGGAGCAGCCGGCCGGTGGCGGTCGACAGGTGGAGGTGGTCGGGGAGGGCTGCTCGCGGCTTAGATTGCGCGAGGGTTACACGTGACTTAGACTGCATGAGGGTTGCTTGCGGCTGAGATTGCGCGAGGGTTGCTGGCGGCTCAGATTGCGCGAGGGCTGCTCGCAGCTTAGATTGCGTGATGGTTGCTCGCGGCTTAGATTGCACGATGGTTGCTCGCAGCTTAGATTGCACGAGGGATGCTCGCGGCATAGATTGCACGAGGGCTGCTCACGGCTTAGTTTGCGCGAGGGATACTCGCGGCTTAGTTTGCGCGAGGGATACTCGCGGCTTAGTTTTCGCGAGGGATGCTCGCGGCTTCTTCGTGAGGTGGGCAGACCCCCACGGTGTTGTCAGAGAGTGTATGTACTCAATCCGACCGTCGAAGAGCGTAGGTGCTCAATCCGGGCACCGGAGAATGTATGTGCTCAATCCTGGTGCGATCGCGAGGGGGGCAAGCCATGGCGATGGCGTCGGAGAGTGTAAGTACTCTATCCGACTGTCGGAGAACGTAGGTGCTCAATCCGGGTACCGGAGAGCGTATGTGCTCAATCCGGGTGCGATCACGAGGGGGGCAGGCCCTGACAATGGCGTCGGAGAGTGTAAGTACTCAATCCGACCGTCGGAGAACGTAGGTGCTCAATCCGGGTACCGGAGAACATATGTGCTCAATCCGGGTGCGATCACGAGGGGGGCAGGCCCTAGCAATGGCGTTGGAGTGTGTAAGTACTCAATCCGACCGTCGGAGAACGTAGGTGATAAATCAGGGCACCGGAGAGCATATGTGCTCAATCCAGGTGTGATCACGAGGGGGGCAGGCCCTAGCAATGGAGTCGAAGAGTGTAAGTACTCAATCTGACCGTCGGAGAACGTAGGTGCTCAATGCGGGTACCGGAGAATGTATGATCTCAATCCGGGTGCGATCACGAGGGGGGCAGGCCTTGGACAAGGGCATTGGAGAGTGTAAGTTCTAAATTCGACCGTCGGAGAACGTAGGTGCTCAATCCGGGTACCGAAGAACGTAGGTGCTCAATCCGGGTGCGATCACGAGGGGGCAGGCCCTAGCAATGGCGTCGGAGAGTGTAAGTACTCAATCCGACCGTCGGAGAACGTAGGTGCTCAATCCAGGCACCGGAGAGCATATGTGCTCAATCCAGGTGCGATCGCGAGGGGGACAGGCCCTGGCGATGACATGACGTTTGAGGGGCAAAGTTGCTGAAGGACCTGCTTGTTTGGTTTGTAAGCACAGTTTTACCTTAAAACAAATATGATATTGTATTTGGAATAAACAAGGTTCGCGCTAGCCTTATCTCATGACTTTTACTGTTCTAAAGTTGCAAAACAAGATGAAGGAAAAAGTAGACGATTAACACCATTAATAAAAGATAAAAATGTGGAGGGATGGATGCAACGCAAATTCCGGGCTGCAGGTGTGCTGTAGAGGGTCGTCCTACGTCGGGGAGAGCGTCCGTCCTAGGTATTGATTGCTGGGGATCCGACGATGGTCTCTATATTGCCTACCATCTTCCTTCCTCCACCGTTTCCTTGTGCTGGGATCTGTTCCTGTCTTTGCAAAAATCTCCCGAGGAGCCCCTGGAGAACAAGACGTTCAATTTCATCTTTGAGACCGGCGCACTCTTCTGTGTTGTGACCCGTTGTGCGGTGGAACTCGCAGTATCTTGTCTGGTCTTCCTTGGGGTTTGGCCGCGACGCTCTTGGTCGTTGGTAGGCCGGATCATTCTAAATGGCATACATCACATTTGTGCGGGTGGTATTCAGAGGGGTGTATTTCTGAAATGGATGTTGCCCCCCATTCCTTGGAAGGTCTCGTTGACGGCTATTGCGGCGACGCTCACTCTTGTGTCGTTCTTCTTGTCTTGTGAGAGTTGGTTCCTCTTCTTTCTTCCTTTTCTGTCCTCCTCCAAACTGCTGTCGGTGCGCTTCAATAGCTTCGTCGGCTGCTATCTGGGCCTCGACCCGATGAACGAGATCTAGATAACTGGGCACGGTCTCCCTCATGAGTGCTGAATAGAAGCCGCTGGGGCGGAGTCCGCCAAGCAATACGCCTCTGAGAAGCTCGGGGTCGACGCCTGGAATTTGACGTGCCTCAGAGGTGAAGCGGCGAAATAAGTCCCTAAGAGACTCCCCTTCATTTTGTCGAATACCTGAAAGGTGAGAGGGATCGCGAACAATTCTCTGATTTTGCGATGAACTGGTCAGTAAATTGCCTGGTCAGCTCTGCAAAATTAGTAATGGTGCCAGCTCTCAGGGAATGGAACCATGCACGAGCCTATCCTTTGAGTGTTGCTGGGAACACATTGCAGAGTAACTGGTCTGGAGCATTGTAAATCCTCATGATGGTGGTGAAGTGGTTGATGTGTTCTAGTGGATCATCGGTCCCGTCAAACGTCTCGATGTTTGTAAGCTTGAATCCATGTGGAATGGGATGATCGAGGATTTGTGGCGTCAAGGGGGAGCCTTGACAGAGCGGTCGGTGAGCTTGAAAGTCTCTTCTTCCAGCCTGGAGGTATCTTCGGCTATAACTTCCCGAATTTCCTCCCGAGTAAATCTTTCGAGAGGAGGGGGGTGAACGTCGCCGGCGAGGTGGTGATGAAGATGACCTGCTCTTACACCTCTTTGAGCTGGGTGAGTGGAGCCGGCGGCGTCAGAATAATCCTCGGGCTCTTCCTGGACCCTTTTCGGGTTTGGTTGTAGTGGAGGATTTGCTGGGGCTGGCGGCATCGGGGGAGCAGGAGGTGCTCCCATGTTTCGGAGTAATGCAAGCATTTCCGTTTGTTGTTCTTCCATTTGGCGGACGTTCCCCTCCAAGGCGATGATGGGGGCGAAAGCTACTTTGGCAGTCAGTGGCATGTCCACTAGTGAGTGGGATCGTGATGGTTCGATGTGTCCGCCAAGTGCAGATCCTTCAGTGGTGCGAGTACTTCTCTTTGCCATGGAATCTGAGCTTTGGAAGTGGTTTAGATGAGTGACTTGTCTTCTGAAGGATGTTGGGAATATTTCCCACAGACGGCGCCAAACTATTGCAGTCTAACTCGATGCCCCGGTCGGACCGAATAATCTTGGACCGTCTCAGCTCACGGAGCGGTCGAGCGCGCACACAGTCGATGAAAATGAAGCAGTGAACACAAGTCTTGATGACGTGGAAAAACCCCTTAAATGGGTAAAAAACCACGTGACCGGGTCTGTGTCGATCAAATTCCACTAGCTTCTGGGGGTTACAATATTCTTGGTGAATCGGGGCGACAGGCCGCTCCCGTTACAACTTAAGGGGAGAGAGAAAGACTGTAGCTTCCAGCGAGCAACAGGCTGCTCCGCGGAAGTGACTTAAGCGATGGAATGTGCAGGATGCTTCTGGCGCGTGCGCTCGAGGCACCGCGCGCTTGATGGCCTCGACTGTCTTCTTTGTTCGGCTTCCTCGCGGTCTTGGGCGTCTCCCTGCCAACTGCGTGCTGGTGGGGTTCCTGTAGCCGACGGTGGAAGCTGGTGGCCGCTGGAGGCTACTGGTGGCTGGCGGTGAGCGAAGGCAGACTTGGTGGAGGAGACGGAGGAGCTCTCACCTGAGGAAAAAGAAGAAGTGGAGAAGGAAAAAGGTGTGAAATGAAGAACCCCTGGGGTCCTTTTATAGGCTCCAGGGGGAGATCATGGTGGGCCCCACCACTAACGTAGTGGATTAGTGGGTGGTTTCCCCTTGATCGGACAGCCGTGGTAGCGCGCCATGATCGGATGGTGGAGGTTCGGGCGGCGAGCCACCGGGCGGCGGGGGCCGGGCGGCGGGGGCCGGGCGGCGGGGGCCGGGCGGCGGGGGCCGGGCGGCGGCGGCCTTCCGGCGGCGGCCGTCCGGCAGTCGGTTGCGGCGTCGGTGTTCTCTCTCCCCTCTTTCCCCTTTTTGTGGATCTCTTTTTTGGTGGGAGAGAAAGAGGGGGAATTGGATGGAGAAGATAAAAGATGAGAGAAAGTGGGCCCTCCACTTCTCCCATCATGAAGGGAATCATGGGGTTGACTAGTCAACCGCATGATCTTCATTTTGGGGATTGCTATGTGCACCCCTAAAGCTATAAAATGGAGCCAATCCCTATCACTTATCGTTCCATCCCCATCATCCACCACCGCTCCCCTCCATTCCGTCCATCCGCCGCCTGCCATTAACCGTCTTCCCTTCATTCTACTCCGGCAAAGTCCCTGTAGCAAGTTTTACCTTGTTACATTGGTGCTCTCGTTGAGAGTTCCCGCCACCACCGCCGCTTCATCGCCCCTGCCGGAACAGCCATCCCATGCGTCTTCTTGCTCTCCGGCAACCTCAAGAAACGCCGCCCGCCATCAATAATCAAGAGAACTTCCTTCCCACCAGCTTCTCTCGGCCAACTGTGTTTTTAATCGTTGTCAAGAAGATAAAAGTTACGGTGATTTGTTGGCTTGCTCTTTCCCCTCCGGCGAACTAGCCGAAAACCAACAAGAACGACGGTCAGCTCAAGAACAAAGCTTTTGGTCAGCTCCAGAACGACGGAGCAGCCGACCTTTGGTCCTCCCGCCATCAAGAACGTCACCGGCGATCTCGCCGACTCATGTTGAGAAAGTCCCACCGCTGCTTTGTCGTCCGCCATCAAGGAAACACCGCCTTCCAAGAACGACGGAGCAGCCTTGTTACCTGATCGAACTCCTTCCAGATCTCGCCGGCGGTCTCGCTGACTCATGTTAAGGGCGACAGCGTCTGCATCTTCCTCGTCGCCTCGCCGAAATAGCCATCGCCGAACCTCCAAAAGACCATTTTCCAACAAATTCGATGTTCCAAACATCAATTTCATTTAATTGGTCTGCAGCAAATAGAAGTCCAGATTATGCTGGTTATGCCCAAAACCCAAATTCTACCTATTCTTATGGATATGAAAACAGGCAATATCAAAGGAACTATTACAATCACCCACATCAAGCAAACTATTCTTCATTTCAACAAGCAAGTGCAAGATGCCCTGCCAGTGGCTGTGTTAACCAAGCGAACTACTGGAATGATGGAAGAGGTGGCAGTTATCAACTTCAACAGGAAAACTTTCCATCTTCAAATACAAGTTCGGCCCGGTTATTGAGCCATACAACAATCAATTCATATTCCTATCAATCGGAACATAACCAGCGCAACCCACCACCTCCGGGCACTTCTTGGCCACAAGCCGCCGCCTCCCCAAGTTCATACGGCGCCGCCGTCGTTCAAGGATCATACGGCGCCGACGTCTCTCAAGGATCATACGGCGCCGTCGTCTCTCCAAGTCCCTATGGCGCCGCCGTCGCTCCAAGTTCATACGGCGCCGCCGTCACTCCAAGTCCTTATGGCGCCGCTGTCGTTCCAAGTTCGTACGGCGCCGCCGTCGCCCAAGGATCATACGGCGCAGCCGTCGCTACAAGTTCATAAGGCGCCGCCGTCGCTCCAAGTCTCTATGGCACCGCCGTCGCTCCAAGTCCTTATGGCGCCGCCGTCGCTCCAAGTTCATACGGCGCCGCCGTCGCTCAAGGATCATACGGCGCCGCCGTCGCTAAAAGTTCATACGGCGCCGCCGTCGCTTCAAGTCCCTATGGCGCCGCCGTCGCTCCAAGTTCATACGGCGCCGCCGTCGCTCCAAGTCCCTATGGCGCCGCCGTCGCTCCAAGTTCATACGGAGCCGCCGTCTCTCCAAATCCCTATGGCGCCGCCGTCGCTCCAAGTTCACACGGCGCCGCCGTCGCTCCAAGTCCCTATGGCGCCGCCGTCGCTCCAAGTTCATACAGCGCCGCCGTCGCTCCAAGTCCCTTTGGCCACGCCGTCCCACCAAGCTCCTACAAAACCACCGTCGCTCCAAGCGCATGCGCCGCCACTATCGTTCCTAGCTCATACGGCGGCACCGTCGCTCCAAGTGCACGCGCCGCCAACGTCGCTCTAAGTGCATGTGTTGCCACCGTCGCTCTACCTAATGCGATCATACTACCGAACCCAAGCACTTCCATTAAAGACGTACATTCAAAGAAGTGTAAAGAGGACATGCACAAAATTATTGATGACAGTGATACTCAAAAATTGAAAAAACGAGTTGCGGCAAACTTAAAAATGTTGGATGACGTACTTGCTTGCATTGAGGGAGAGGAACAAGAAGCCATCAAAGCAAACAATCTTCTTGAGGTACCAATTCTGCACAAGTGGAGCCGTCAATAAACAAATTTCAGGACGCAGGCTTGGTTCTCATATACATTCAGCGCGTCATTTGGGTCTTTGATCCTGGCAGAATCAAACGACGAGGTCGTCGTTTAAATGGGGAGGGTAGGAATGTAACAACTATATAGTCACCACGTGGCAAGTCCTTACTGGCTATTGTACTTAGTATGGTCTATAAAAGGCCAAGCCATGTATTAGTTTGAGGAAAAGGAATTAATGAAAGTAATTAATTTGTTTGTTAGCTTAATAGTTTAGTTAGGATTCCTGTTAATCCGGCCTTACCGTTCCATCCCCATCATCCACCACCGCTCCCCGCCATTCCGTCCATCCGCCGCCCGCCATTAACCGCATTCCCTTCATTCTACTCCGGCGAAGCCCCTGTACCAAGTTTTACCTTGTTACATCGTTCATGCCGCGAGGTGCAATCATTTTTTTCCAGCTTGGTTATTTTCCCCATGTTCCCTAGTGCGGGCCTACAGGTGCCGATGTTTCTTCTCCTTCGCATTGGGATGGCACGAAGCCCTCTACCAGTCCACCGTGAGGTGTGATCATGTAAATCGACACATGGAGGTGTTCTCGGCGGGCGGCGCTGCTTGGTTTGATCTCTCATTTGGTTAGCCCTAGTATTTTTGCTCTCAATTTAAAATATTTGCTCTCAATTCCCCTCTATGGCCTGCTACAAATTATTTTTATGTAAAATTATTGTTGTGGGGCTCTGGTGTAAACCGGGAGCTCCTATCAAGTTCTTGTTTGTACTATACAACTTGTTCTTCAAGTGCAGCGCCTATGGTTTTAGGGTTTGTCCTTTGCCTTATTACAATGAGCGACAAATCTTTTCTTTTCTTGTTCTTCACTGTTTTGCATTAAGCCGCCTGTAATTTCTTCCAAAGGCATAAGTTTAGTAGCTTGCATTGATAGCTTTTCAACTCCAATCAAAGCCAAGTGCTGCAATATTTCTGTGTTGTTTGAACCCATTTCTGCTGGCATTACTACAGGCTTCGAGACCTGCATGATCAGGTTTCCATTACTCTTAGAATTTTTGAACAGATTCGGACTCACGGAGCGCAGAGACAAAAGGCCCCAATTTCTCACTGAGAGGAGGCAACAATGGAGGTTCCTCAGGTGGAAGATGAATGGGACTACCAAATCCAGTCATGCTCCCAGGAGGACAGCCCTCAAAAACCTTCTCATCTAGCCCCCATTCACGCAACAACGCCTCCATTTTCGCGTCTTCAAGTACTTGCCCATAATAAGAGTTATCAGTATGTTCTTCGTTCATCACTGCATAATAAGAGAACTTCCCTTCATAATGACACTCTCAGAATCCAGCTTTCTCTTCCCATAATCATTTATTATATCCTGTTTAGAATTCACCATCTCATGTTCAATCATCGCAAACTCAGACTCTTCACTCTCGCGCACATTCCTCTTGCATGATTCTACGCCAGTGAAGAAACACAACATTTCATTTCAGATGAGTTTTCTGATTCATCAATTACCTTATCCTCTAGCTTTGAAGCAATTGAACCTGAAACCACATCAACACGAGGCTTCATGATCTACATTACTGATTCAGAAACATCCCCAAGTTGGAATATTTTGAAATAAGTATTTTATATTTCACATTCATTAATCATTATAGAATTTTCTTGTTGAATGATGCCGTTCTTTTGAGATTTGTTTTTATTTCAGATGCATGCTATGCTTCTTTTGTTTAGCTCTTAATTTATGGATGAAGTTGTAACGCCCCCATCCGTCACATAGAATATAACTGAGGGTCCGGCCGGGACCCCACGCCATATTCCACGGACAGTCCGTGGAGTTACGCAGTGATGCCAAAAACCATAAACGCATCCTAGCTCAGAGTGCATTCTAGCGGAAGGTAATTTTAATTTCTTAGAACCCAACCAAACAAATGTCCATTAAACCCAAGCAAGAATGATAACAATAATACACAAATCGTTATGGCCTTAAGACCTTACAAAAGTTTCCTCAAATAGGAGTGTTTTACGTACTTCAGTACGCAGACCGGTCACACATGAACAGTAAATAGTAAACATAATTTCTCTTTGGCCTTCGAGGGCCGGCATAGCAACCATGAGCTTCAGCTCGCTATTTCCCGTTCGGCTCAGCTGCACCTATACGAAATCATTCCACCCCAATGGTGACAAACAAAACAACAGTCAACATTAGCTGATCAAATTATAACGACCTCACCCTTCACTCGGGGTGGCGGTGCTCCTTCCCCGCAGGCATTTAATATAGATATATAATGGCATCAGAACGTTCAATCTAAGCACCATTCACCACAGGCGTTGGCGCACAGAGCCACACGTCCTGTGCACTCAGCGCACATTGTCGGTGTACTGGACATAACCAGGGTCTCACCTCCGTTCTCTGCGACGGACAACAATCTTTGAGCATTAAACAGTCATTCAAGCCCGAAGTCTAAGACTCGTTCCTATGACTACGAAAAATTCAAGGTGATTCCCAAGATTCACTCAATGACTCATTCCAAGTCGAATGACATAGGGCTGGGTATTATTCAGCTCATTCCCGATGCTTAAATCGTCGTGCGCAACAAACCGCGACGCGGGTCAGCCTCCCCTTTCCCATTCACAAGATACATAACCATGTTATGTTCCAAGGTTGGCTCTCACGACCACCATAGCAGAGCAATCCAAGCTTTCACCCCATCATTACCGGCCCCCAAGTTTCTACGAGACAGGCCACACATTGCTCACTAGCAGCTACCACCGGCGGTAGCGCTACCGCCGCACGGTAGCGGACAGACCGACAGACTATCGATTCTTCCCCTAAAATGGGTGTTTTCCTGGAGACCCACTCCAGTACTCTCATTACTACAAACTGCACACCCCGCGACTCCGAAATTTACACGCTTACCATAGAGTGTTCTCCGGCATACAAAACAATCATCACCAATCCAGACCAACCTATCCAGATGGGCTTCACACAATATGTATATTTTGTATTTCGATTCCGGACTCTAAATGCAAAGATAACGGGGATACAATCGATCAACCCGCCGGGAGAATCGCTTCCACGTTTTCGTGGAACTTCTACCCTCACATGCCAAAACAAAGGACTTCACATGTTCAAGGAGGAAGATCGTTACCCTTGACGTTCGTTTCGGCGCCATGCGAGAGAATTTAGCCGGATGAAAATGACCGCAACGGACTTGCCTTCGCGGATAAGAACTCGGCTCGCGACTCGGAGCTCTGAAACTCCAACGGCGACGAGATCTCCTTCCTCTTACTCTCTTCTGCTCTCCTCTGACTCTGCCGCTCAGAAGAAGAAATACTGCCGTGCGGCACCTCAACCGTTGGCTTGTTCTGCATGCCCACCGCCCAAAACCTCCAATTACGGGCCGACACGTGGCCACGCTGTAACTGTCCTACTACCGTCGCGCGTACCTCACTACCGCCGTGCGGTAGACGATGCATCGTATCAACGCACCGTTTTCGAGGAACAGACACTACCGCTCCGCGGTATCGCTACCGCCACACGGTAGCCCATCGAGAGTCACGTCAAATAAATCGGTCATGCTACCGATGATGCTAATACTACTGCCAGGCGGTAGCTTACCGAAAGCTCTATTGATTGAATCGACCCAACTACCGCCGCACGGTATCAACCTACCTCCAGCGTGGTAACTCACTGAGCGCTCCTGCAATAATTCCACAACACTACCGTCGATGTTAACCATACCGTCGGGCTGTAGCTCACAGAACCCATCTTCTGGCTACGAAAAACTTGGGGATTACAAATCTCCCCACTTAAAGAAATTTCGTTCCGAAATTTACATGTTGGAGGAAAAATATTGAACTATCAATATTAGAAAAGTATACCTCAAGGAAATAACTCAGGACACTCCGCCCTCATGGTTTGCTCGCGTTCCCATGACAATTTTTCACGGCCACAGTTGTCCCATCGGACCTTGACCATCCTGATCGACTTATTCCGCAACTGCTTGACCTCCATGTCTTCGATTCAAATGTGCTTGACCTTCATTGCCAATTCACTAATGATTGGCACTTGATCCGCAGCAACCACCTGCGTAGGCTCTTGCACCGCCTTTCGCAATACCGATATGTGGAATACATCGTGCAGACCGCTTAGTTCCGTCGAAAGCTTCAATCAATAGATGACTTCACCAATGCGCTCCAATATCTCAAATGGCACAAGGTACCTCAGACTTAGCTTTTTCAAGCATTGAATCCTTGATACGCCCTTGAACGGTTTGATCTTCATAAAAACCCAATCGACCACGACAAACTCGACATTTCTATGCATGACGTTATAATACTTAGCATGCCTATCATGAGCGATCAACAACCGCTCTCGGATTGTACGAATAGTCGTAGTAGCATCCTCGACTTCCTTCAGCTTAAACAACTTCGTTTCGCCCGTCTCCAGCCACGATAAAGGGGTACGCCACTTTCTACCATAAAGGGCCTCGAAGGGCGCCATCCGGATACTTGTTTGGTAGCTATTGTTATAGGCAAACTCTATCATATAAAGGTGGTCCTCCCACCTCTTCCCAAAATCTAGGGCGCACATGCGTATCATATCCTCTATCGTCCTATTTAACCTCTTGGTTTGACCATCCGTCTGCGGATGAAAGATCGTACTGAACTTCAGTTTGGTACCCAGCAGCTGTTGGATAAGCCTCCAATCATTAGACGTGAAACACCCATCTCGGTTACTTACGATGCTACGGGGCACACCGTGCAATCGTACGATATTATTAACGTAAAGCTTCGTCAGCATTTCCACTGAATCATCCTTCCTATTCAGAATGAAGCGCGACACCTTCGTTAAACGATCAACGATAACCCAAATGACATCATTCCCCTTCTGCGATCTCATCAAGCCGTGCACGAAATCCATAGATATATCGTCGAACTTCCACTCCGGTATAGACAATGATTTCAGAAATCCACCGGGCTTCTGACATTCGGCCTTTACTGAGGCACATGTCTGACACTTCGCCACATATAGAGCAATGTCCTTTTTCAGTCCTGCCCACCAGAACAATTTTTTTATGTCCTTGAACATCTTTGTGCTCACCCTACAGGTTTTTGATCAGGTGCCTTATCACCAACATGTTTTTGCTCAAGTGCCCTATCACCACAAGATCTATTTGAAGGGAGATCTCACAACCCTTTAAGCTTTTGATCAGGTTCCCAAAAACCAAGCAAAATCTTTTGATAAGGAGACTTAAGAACTAGGTCGTTAACTTTTGAAGGGAGTTAAAACCCTATGTATAGTGAGGTGAAAATGTGATATTATCTTCTCTTTCTCAAACAGCTGAGAAGACTTTAGTGATTGCTTGATGATGTTAAAGCTCCCCCTGAGAAGATTATTGTTCAAGAATTTGCTGGAAGCTTTGCAGTGTGTAGGTCTTCTTTGATGATCTCTAGAAACTTTTATACTGATTGTATTTTGATGTCTCCTTAAATCTTGGAGAAGAGTTGTAGATGATGAAGACTGTATGAGTATGCAGACAGAATATCTTTCTCTGTCTGTCTGTGTCCCTTTTGTCAATTCTACAACTTCTTGTCTTCAATCATTTTAAAAACTCTTTTTATATTTCCTGCCAAAATATTGTCTCTGAATTTGAATTCTACTCCTTGATTAACTACTGAAATCTTGGAACTTGGACAAACAGCTAGAAGGGCAATAAATTGATTCCTTAACTGTCCCAATTATTAAGCCGAATATTGACTCTGTGAAATCCAGTAATTAATGCTGCCAATGAATAGATATTTTCATAAGAATATATGCTTTTATTACTCAGAGCAATATAGGCAATAATATATTATATATTCCTTGGTCAATCCAGAAATTAACTATAGAGAATAGAAATAATGAACTGACAGATTTCGTCAATCAGAGATCCAAGATCGTCGAACTCAATCCTCTCTTTCGTCAAGCTGAGCCCCAAGAACTTTGAACTGAGTTAATGCTATCCATTCTGGGCTCCATGTTCGTCGAACTGAGATAGTTGTTCGTCGAACTCAACAACTGATAGGAGATCAGAGTTCATCGAACTCAGTTAAACTTTCGTCGATCTCATCTTCAAAGAAGAAACTTTGAGATCATTGAATTGAGAACGAAGATCGTCAAACTACATTCAGATATCGTCGAACGACTTCTTCAACATAGAAAAATATGTCTTGTTCTGAAATATTCAGTCTTCTAAGTCTTCTGAGGGATTGGTCCAATCAAATTGACTTTTCGACCTACCCTAAGATCTAATAAAGACCTATGACCCTAGACTATACATTGTGGGTCAATCTATGCAATCCTAATAGTGAACCTAGCCTAAATCAACCCTAAAATAGGTGGGGTTCCAACAATCTCCCCCTATTTGGGTGAGGTCACTATGTACAATGCATTAAAACAATAAAATACAATCACAAAGCATAACAACAAATTTCTGGCAGAAAGTAAAAGTCTAGCTGATATATATACATCAAGTGCTTTGTGACAAATTAACCAAAATGAATAGTTCAGAGGGAAAATAAGCTAATCAAAAAGCTATTTAGATTTCCTAGACTTGTCTTTCTCTGAAGGCTTCCTGAAAATGATTTCCCTATTGGGATTTGCTACTTCTCTTTTAGACATAGTTATATCAACTGCTCTAATGATATTGCCTGAAGTTGCTCTTGGAACAACTGCCTCTGGGTGTAAGCTCATATAAGTATCAATATTGAAAATGTGTTTAGCTTTGTCATACCTTTTCAATTCTTCTCTTCTATAAGAAGACATTGTTGTATATTGAGAAGCATCTTTGCCTTCTTCTTTAGCTTTATTTATCTGAGAAAGTCCAACCAGCTCTTGAAATCTAGCCATTTTAGAAATGTTTTCCTGTTCTGGATCAACAACTGGAACTGGTGGAGAGTAAGGTCTTTCCTTATATTCAGATTTAGAAGAGTGATGCCTTCCACTGCTGCTGTGGCTGCTTCTGTAGTCACTCTTGGAAGATTTGTCATATTTCTGATAAGAAGATTGCCTTGAGTGTTTATAAGATGTGGTTCTTGAGGCTAGATTTCCTAAAGTACCTACAACTGGTGGAGGAGGAGGAGGTGGATCCTTTTTGAATTTCTTAGTGGGAGCAGATCCAAACTTCTTCTTATTCTTTTGTGCTTTCATCTGATTCTTTAAAAGCTTCATCCAATAGGGAGTAGTTGGAGTTAGAGGAATATTATACAAGATATAATATAGAATGTAATTCTTGGGATTAGGTGGTTGCACTATTATTGCCTGATAAACTACATTCTTTTTCTGAAACTTTCTCTTCTTAGACTTAGTATCCTTTGAATCATCTGATTCATCTCCAGTGGATTCACTTACAAGATTGTCATACAAAGCATCAATCCTCTTCAGTTGATCTGCATACAAGATCTCTCTGAAAGATACACTCTAAACTGGAACTATCTCTAAAACTTGAACTTCTGGCATTGGAAGAACCTCTGAATAATTTGTAATCATATCTTCCTCAAAAAGATGATCCATATTTGGAAGAGGAGATTCTGCCCAACCAAAAGTTGGAGGAGAGAAAGCCTTTGGCTCATCCTCTAGTCCTGAAGGGGAAACTGAAAGTTCTACAAAATTACATCTAATTTGATCTATAATCTCTGAGTTGATAGGGGCAGTATAACATACTATAGCCCTAGAAAAAATTTACTCAGGAATAGGAAGAGAATGATAAAGAATATCAAAATCTCCTAACAAATTAGCTAAGTCCACAGAAGGGACTATGAAAAAGAATGGTGCATCCTGAGGCTCTACAATATCAATATCAAACTCTGAAAAATCTGTCTCAAGAAAAGCTGACAACTCTGTATCTGTATTTACAAGCTCTGTAACTGTTATATCCATATTTACAATTGTTGATGCTGCTAGAGAGGGGACCTCATCATAGAACATCTCCCCCTGCCTGGTATCAGGAGTCCCTGAGGCCAGGCCCCTAAATGAGGAGGGACCAGTAGAGGTAGCAATTTGAGAAGAGAGAGCATTGATGGAAGAGATTAAAGGTGCAATGACAGCCTCTATTAGAGATTTGATGGTGGGAGTTAGTAGATAAATGATGGAAAAGAGGTGGTTGTGTTACCACAAGAAGTGCTTATGTTGAAGGTGGTAGATGGAGTTAGAGGTATAGATGGTGGTAAGAAAAATGTGGTGATGACTGGAGGGGTGATAGTTTGAGGGATGTCAATTGGAATGTTATCATGATGTGGATATGGTGGTGGAGTGTGGGTTGGAGATGGACATGGTGTAGATGTTGTGATGAGAGTGAAAGAAGGTGATATCTTGGTGGAAACAAATGTTGTGGATGGAATTTCAGGAGGAGAAGGTAGTCTAGAAGAGGGAGGAGGAGGGACTGGAGCCTCTACAATAGGTTCGGTAGTGACTGTTTCAGTCCTGGTGTCCTCAGAGGTCCTTGAGGAAGAGGAGGCCCTGGAAGGCTTGACAATGGTCCTCTCCCATTTGACAAAGAGGGCTGATGTTAACCTCTTTGAAGCATTAATAAAAATGGTCTAGGAGACCAGCAGCTGAGGGAACTTTTCCTGAGGGAAAATCCCTAGTACCCGTCCAAAATTAACTTCTCTTTTTTAATTCTTCTTTATTAGATCAAACAACAAAATACTCTAGTTGACTGATTTTTTATTCACCAAGGCACTCATCACAAGAAACTGATGCCTTGTGATATAGTCATGTGTAGTGTGCTTGCCCAGCAAGACTTTACCAATAATATCAGCAAGGAACTTATATTCAACAGATAACTCCTTCTTCAATAGCTTGCTAGATTTTCAAGCGGAGTGACCCATCGTAGCCAGCATATTGGAAAATTCATCACTGTTCTTCTATATATCATCTTCTCCATTAATAAAACCAAAAATTTCAGACAAAATTACAGGAGTAAGAGTGACCTGTTGTTCTGTAATAGTACCGATAAGGGTTTGGGTGTCCGGAGATGAGGACGAATAAACCCATTCCTTGATCTCGAGCACTAGAAGTTTGATTCTTGTTGTCAGGAACTTCCGTAAATGCGGCTCCTCAAACAATTTCAGTATATCCTGGAAGACTTTATAAGTGTGACTGAATGATTCCAAATCAATGTCAAAGCCTGCATAAAATTTCCTTGCGGAGAGAATGACCGCCAGAATCACCATGGAGGTTTTACTGCAAAGAAAGAAACAACGATCATGTACAAAGAGAACTGAAAGCGCGGGATAGATTTCGTCAAAAACCTAGTAATAAGGTTTTTATAAGATGAAAAGACGACCTCAGTCCAACGAAAAGAAAAAAAATCTTCGATCTGGGTTCGACGAAATATTTTCTTAATAAATGAGTTCGTCGATCACAGTTTGAAGAATAAGAATAAATCGTCGATCTCTGTTTGACAAAGTACTCACTGAAGCAGGGATCTTCGATCTCCGTTCGATGAAATCTGTTCACTAAGAAGTGTTTATCGATCTCCGTTCGACGAACTCTTCACGAAGAGTTCACAGATCGTCGATCTCCGTTCGACGAACTGTGTCAAATCGTCGATCATAGACAAAAATTAAGTTAATTCTTCCACATTTATCATATCTAGCTGATTTAAGAAGAACAGATGTTTCTTCTCATCCAATGGCTTGGTGAAGATGTCTTGTCTTTGTAAATCAGTAGAGATAAAGACAAGATTAATTTTCTTTTTGTCTACACAATCTCTAATGAAATGATATCTAATTTCTATATGCTTGGTCCTACTATGATGCACTTGATTTTGTGCAATAGATATTGCACTGGTACTATCACAAAATATAGTTGAATTATTTAAGTTGAGACCATAATCCAGCAATTGATTTTGTATCCATAAAATCTGTGAACAGCAACTGCATGCAGCTATGTATTCAGCTTCAGCAGTTGATGTAGACACAGAGGTTTGATTCTTACAAAACCAAGACACAAGCCTATCACCAAGGAACTGACAAGTTCCTGATGTGCTCTTCTTGTCCACTGTACATCCAGTATAGTCAGCTTCAGAAAATGCAGTTAAATCAAATTCTAACTCTAATGGATATAAGAGTCTTAGTTTTGGACAACCCTTTATATATCTCAAAATCCTTTTTAATAAAATATAATGAGATTCTTTAGGGTTCACTTGGAACCTAGCACACATACATGTGACAAAAATTATGTCAGTCCTACTTGGTATGAGATATAATAGAGACCCAACAATAGCCCTATAAGTTTTTTGATCAACAGGCTTGTCATGTTCATCAGAATTAATCACAACATTAACCACCATAGGTGTTTTCATTGCTGAGGCATCACACATCCTAAACCTTTTAACAAGCTCCTTAGCATACTTGGATTGGGAGATGAAGATACCATTAGGTGATTGCTTCACTTGGAGACCAAGGAAGTATGAAAGTTCACCCATGCTACTCATCTCAAACTTTGAATGCATTAGATCAAAAAATCTATTGCATAGTTTGGGATCAGTAGAGCCAAAAATTATATCATCTACATATATTTGAACTAACAAAATTTTATTATTATGATGCATAATAAAACGAGTCCTATCTACTATGCCCCTAGAAAACTTATGTTCTATAAGAAAGCTAGCTAAGGTCTCATACCAAGCTCTTGGAGCTTGCTTTAAACCATAGAGAGCTTTATGCAATCTAAAGACATAAGAAGGATGAGTTGGAGAGATAAAACCTGGTGGTTTCTCCATATACACTTCCTCTTATAATTCTCCATTTTGAAAAGCACTCTTTACATCCATCTGGTAGATTTTGAATCTTGTATAGGCTGCATAGGCTAGGAAAATCCTTATAGCCTCAAGCCTTGCCACTGGAGCAAAGGTCTGATCATAATATATTCCTTCCTCCTATGAATAGCCCTTAACTACTAGCCTTGCTTTGTTCCTTATAATATTTCGTTCAACATCCAGTTTGTTTCTGAAGACCCATTTGGTTACAATGACTGGATAGTCTTTGGGTCTAGGAACCAAATCCCAAACTCTGCACCTCTCAAACTGATAGAGCTCCTCTTACATTGCAATGATCCAGTGGGGATCTTGCTCTGCATTTTTGATGGAGTGGGGATCAAGTTGAGAAATGAAATAAGCATGCATCACATCATTGTTGAGTTGATGCCTTGTTTGCACACCAACTGAAATGTCTCCAATCACTTGAGATATAAGGTGATCTCTAAGTGTGACAAGATCAGTTGGAGGAGTTTGTTGAGCAACAGCTTGTGGAATTAATTCCTCTTGTGGAATTATATTAGCTTTTGGAGGAAGTTCAGCCACTTCCAAACTTTCTTCTTCACTTTTTTCTTCAACTTGTGGAGAAGGATGTGATGGAACCTCTTGGGTGAGGTTTAGATCATCCAATTTCTCACACAAGTGAGGTACCTGCAAAATGTTATTGGTAGAAACTTCTTTCTCCTTATAAAATATGTTAGCCTCATCAAATGTAACATGAACATATTCCTCAATTTTTAAAGTGGATTTATTAAACACCCTATAAGCTTTGTTAACTTAGGAATATCCTAGAAAAATTCCCTCTGCAGCTTTTGCTTCAAACTTTCTAGTGTATTTCTTGTCATTATTGTTAATATAACATAGACATCCAAATACTTTAAAGTAGGTGATTTTAGATTTCTTCCCTTTAAGTAACTTATGAGGAGTCTTATTCTTAAGCTTGTGTATCAGACTTCTATTTAGTACATAGTTTGCTGTGCTCACAATCTCTGCCCAAAAAGATAGGGGCATGTTATCATCTGCAAGTAATGTGCTTGCAGATTCAATTAGGGTTCTATTTTTCCTTTCAGCAACTCAATTTTGTTGAGAAATTCTAGGATCTGAGAAGCAATGCCTGATACCTTCTTTCTCACAAAACTCTTTCATAAGAAGAGACTCAAACTCAGTACCATGATAACTTCTGATCAATACAACTAGAGTAGAGTACTCAATTTGTATGTTCTTGAGAAAATCTGTAAGAACCTTGAAGTTATCTGACTTTGATCTCAGAAATAATGCCCAAGTGAATCTTGAGAAGTCATCTGCAATCACTAAATTATAAGATTTCCCTCCTAGGATTTGTACAACAATAGGGCCAAAAAGGTCCATATGTAGCAAGTACAATATCCTAGGCGAGTCAATTTTATTTATAGATTTAAATTTATTTTTAGTTTGCTTGCCTAACTGACAAGCCCTGCAGAGGCCTTCTTTCTTGTAGGGGCCAGAAGGCAATCCTCTAACAAGGTTGTCCCTAGATAACTTAGCAATATTTTTAAGATTTACATGTCCTAATCTCTTATGCCAAAGTTCATTTTGATTGCTAACCTGATTAAATAAACAAAGTCTTGAACGAGCTAATTGAAAATTTACTACATATATGTTGCCTTGTCTAAGTCCAGTTAAAACAAGTTTGTTTTCTTTACAAGAAATAATACAGGAAGATGAGTTAAATGATACCCGATAACCTTCATCACATAATTGACTTATAGATATTAGGTTATGCTTTAAGCCACCCACATAGGCAACTTTCCTGAAGGTGACTGCTCCAACTTTAACATCTCCATAACCTTTTGTTTGGCCACAGTTGGAATCACCAAAGGTCACCTTTGGACATAGCTTGGACTTGTAGTTTGTTAGATTGTCCTTACAGCTAGTCATATGCTTTGAGCATCCACTGTCCAGATACCATTGTTGATTAAAGACTGAACAATCTTTCACCTGCATAGAAAGGAATTAGGTGTTCTTGACCCAAGTTACCTTGGGTTCTTATTTCTTTTGATAAGAGAAACTGGAAATAACAGAAAATTCTGGTTGATTTTTATATCCTAAGGGATGATATCTTCTAGGTGGTATTTCCCATTGAGTAAAAGGATTAGTAGATTCTCTGAATTGATTGAAGTTTCTAACAGAGTTATAGTTTTTATTAAACCTGACTGGGTTCGATGAATTATTATAAGTTCGTCGACCTGCGTTTGACGAATAGGGATGAGTTTGTCAAACTCTGCTCAAAGAATGAACATAGTCATTTTCTGTGCCCCAAGTTCATCGATCGCTACTCGAAGAACCATATACAGTTCGTTGATCACAGTAGGACGAATTATTATAGTTATAATTGGCGTTCATAGATCGTCGATATGGGTTCAACGAACTATACACATTTCGTCGATCTGAGTTCGACGAAATCTGTTGAACATAGTTTTTATTCAGATTCTTGTTCTTTTTCTTCTTATTTATAGATTTCTGAGAGACATTTGGTTGAGTAGTTTTCCTATTTTCTCTTTGCCTTTTTCAGAGATAAATTTAATTGGTGTTGAAAGAATATTTTTCTTTAATATGGGGGGGGGGTAAGCTTGATGAAGCACCTAAGCCCAGCTTGCCATTTAATTTGGCATTGACTGTGCTTGTGAAGTCCATCAGCTTAAGGCTTCTCCCATTGAGAGATTCCTCAAGTTGCTTTGCCTCACATAATTCAGTTTTTAGTGAAATGATTTGTTCATTAGCTAAGTCTAAATAATTTTTTAGTTTGATATTTTCAACAAATAGGTTATCAAATTCAAGCTGTCTATCTCTAAGAATTTTTATTTCCTTCTCTGACTTGATTAAATCATTGGACAAGAATTTAAATTCAATTTTAAAATCTTCTGAATTGAAATCAAATGAAGAGATTACCTGATCTTCTTTAGATTCCGATTCCTCTTCTGATTCTTCAGCTTGTTCCTCAGCATCAGATTTACTGCTGGAGGCATTAATAGCCATAAGTCAAACTTCCCTTGCCTTTGCCTCCTGTTTATCTTCACTAGAGCTGGAAGATGAGGATTCTTCATCTGTGTCACTCCAGGTCTCAACAATGAAGCCTTCTCCTTTCTCTTGTGTTTGCTAGAGGAGTGCTTGCTAGAGTGCTTGCTTGATTGCCTCTTATTCTCCTTTTCATTTCTTCTATCTTTCTTTTGTACCTCTGGGCATTCAGGTAGAATGTGCCAAGGTTTTCTGCATCCAAAACAAACAGTCTCCATGGTAGGAGTCTTGTCATGTCTTGGTTTGTCATCATTCTTGGATGACCTTCTTTTAAAGTATTTCTTGGCCATTTTATAGAATCTTTTAGCTAACAAGCTTAGTAATTCTTCATTAGCTGGAAGAGCTTCTGATTCTTCTATTGCTTTGAAAGCAATGATGTGCTCCTTCCTTGAAGATGTAGAATCCTTCTGTTCAGCAACCTCCCTTGTCTTGATCAACTACTCATAAGACTTGAGCTTGCCAGGAGAGATTATGTAGAAATCTAATTTAAACTTCTGGCCTCCTTAATTAGACAAAACCCTGGAATCCCAAGTGCTGGGGAAGCACATTATGATTTTGTCATTTATCTTAGTTAATGAGATGTCCTTATCAAGGGTTCTCAGTTCATTTATGATGACACTCAGTCTGTTATACATCTCAGCAATAGTCTCTGATTCCTCCTTCTTGAAACTCTCATACTATGATATGAGGAGAGATCTCCTATCTTTTCTTTAATCTGCTGAGCCAACAACTATTTGGTTCAGTGAGTCCCAAATGGCCTTTACAGAGGTGCACTCAGCCACCTTCTGAAAGATGTCATTTGACATTGTTTGTGCTAGAATATTCATTGCTTTAGCATCAGCAAACTTAGCTTTTTTGTGCATCAGTCCACTCATGTGGTGGAACTTTGTGTGTATTGGTAGTTGTGGTAGCAGCTGTTTGTTGAGGGGGACCGGTCAAAATAGAGCTGAAAATGTCCTCATAAATAGATTCATGTAGAGTTTGATTCTTGCCTTCCAGAGTGCAAATTTATTCAAGTTGCACACTGGAGGTCTGGTGCTAGAATATTCCTTATTCTGTGCCATGTTGTAAATAAGAGGCTAGAGAGAAAAAGATCTATCGAAGGATATTGATTCAGATATAAGTCTGTGAAACCAAAGAAATAACCCTCTGATACAAATTGAAGGATGGTAAAAGCTTTACTACCTTAGGGGATAAATCTATTTAACTTTAGAGGGGGGTGGGTGGGTGAATAGAGTATTTTAAAAACTTAATTGGTTTTTATAACAGAATTAAAAATAGTGATATATATATCATAAGAAAGTACAGGAATAAAAAGCTAACTAACACAGCACACAACACACAACACACATCAATAAGAAAACAATAAGCAACAAGATGACACAAGAAATTTATAGTGGTTCCCCTAAACTTGGGTACATCCACTCTTCTACCACCCTGGTAGGAATCCACTATAGGTTTTTGATCAGGAGCCTTGTCACCAATAGGTTTTTTCTCAGGTGCCCTATCACCACAATATCTATTTGAAGGGAGATCTCACAACCCTTTAGGCTTTTGATCAGGTGCCCAAAAACCAAGCTAAGTATTTTGATAAGGAGACTTAAGAACCAGGTGGTTAACTTTTGAAGGGAGTTAAAACCCTGTGTATAGTGGGGTGAAAAATGTGATATTGTCTTCTCTTTCACAAACAGCTGAGAAGACTTTAGTGGATTGCATGATGATGTCAAAGCTCTCCGTTAGAAGATTATTGTTCAGGAATTTGCTGGAATCTTTACAGGGTGTAGGTATTCTTTGATGATCTCCAGAAGCTCTTAGACTGATTGTGTTTTGATGTCTCTTGAAAGCTCGTAGAAGAGTTGCAGATGATGAAGACTATATGAGTATGTATACTGAATATCTTTCTCTATCTGTCTGTGTCCCTTTTGTCAATTCTATAACTTCTTGTCTTCAATCTTTTTAAAAACTCTTTTTATATTTCCTGCCGAAATTCTATCTCTGAATTTGAATTATACTCTTTGATTAACTGCTGAAATCTTGGAACTTGGACAAACGACTAGAAGGGATATAAATTGATTCCTTAACTGTCCCAGTTATTAAGCCGAATATTGACTCTGTGAAATCCAGTAATTAATGCTGCCAATGAATGACTATATTCATAAGAATATATGCATTTAATTACTCAGAGCAATATATGCAATAATATATTATATAAGCCTTGGTTATTCCGGAAATTAACTGCAGAGAATAGAAATAATGAACTAAAAGATTTCGTCGATCAGAGATCCAAGATTGTCGAACTTAATCCTCTCTTTCGTCGAGCTGAGCCCCAAGAACTTTTAACTGAGTTAATGCTGTCCATTCTAGGCTCCAAGTTCGTCAAACTGGGATAGTTGTTCATCGAACTCAACAACTGATAGGATATTATAGTTCGTCGAACTCAGTTAAACTTTCCTCGATCTCAACTAATAGAGAACCTAATAGTGAACCTAGCCCAAATAAACCCTAAAATAGGTGGGGTTCCAACAATGAAGAAGAATTATTCCCATGAGTATAAAGTTCGGCTTGGTTGACCAAGAATTAATGGCTTCCATCTAAGACCCCCCCTTTTTTTCTTTCTTTTTCGACACCGGGGTCTTAGCCCAGAACTGCCGCTTTGCGGTGGCACCGACTCACGGGAAGGCCGCCACTACAAAACACCAATTCTGCCGGCCCTTTTCGATCACGAGAGAGAGAAGTAATTATACATAAATATAAACAAGTATACAAAAGCATGTAAATAAAAGTGAAATCACAATCAGTCCATCAGTAGATAATAACAGGAAGTAGATAACAGAAGTACTGTAAAGATACAGTTTAGATAAACGGGCTCAAGCCCGGTACATTAGAGTCCTCACTACAAATCACTCATCACAGAACTATAAAAGTACTAATCACTCACGGAGCTGGTCGCAGGTGCACCGGTGCTAGACTGACCCACCTCTATGCGCACCGTACTCCGCTGGTGCTGGTCCCTGGACTGCTAGTCCCTATCTCCCATCCAGAGCTCCTGTAATGTTATGGTTCGAAAACTATTAGTCATAAAGACTAAGCCCTATCATACCCTACCCCTCCCCTACTGCTCCTAAGCACCGAGCGGAGAGGAGGAAAGGGAAGCTACAAAGGTGGAGAATAATCAAGCAGGTGACAGGGGAGTTATTCTAACAACTATCTAGAACAAAGTACAACTAGCAATCCTATGGTAGTAAGTGGTAAAGAAGAGAAGTAGTAAGTAGCAATTGTATAAAAAGACAGCTAGAGAACAGTAAGTAAACAAGCAAGTAAATAAGTAAGTAACCTTAACTTATATGAATGCCCATACAAACTTATAAGTTAAGGGGTCTTCTGCAAGGCTCCCATCG